>JAIVEN010000015.1:13547500-14797500 GCA_026686845.1 Adenanthera pavonina
AATTTATGGGAAACCTCGCGTATATTATTTTATGCGAGGCTTTCTTGCATTTCTTGTAACCCGTTGCTTGGTTTCCTTTTGTTGCCTTGCTCATTATTACGTAGCAGAATCTTCCATTCATTGAGGTCGGTTTCTTCTTGCATTTCCTGTTTAGTGATGGGTTTTGATTTGATACCTTTGCAATGCTACTGGGTCAGACTGCCATTTAAGAGTTGAACTGATACCGTTAAAACTGAAGTTGGTGTCCCGTCACTGATCAAATTTTAGAGGAATTAATTGTCTTATATGCTTATTGTTACCCTGTATTGCTCTGAGTGTGGGACAAATATTGTATCCAATGATTCTTGAAGCCTTTACAGGCAGATATCATCCGAAATCATGAAGATACAAGTTATCCCGTGTATTTTGCCTTCAATGTTTTCTTCTTGGACTTCCAACGATAGAACTTCTTGAACCATCCGGGGCCGTTCATCTTGAAAATGCCCTGTCTCTGGAAAATGTGTCTTTCTTTCTAGGGCTTTAACTCCATGGTGGTGATTCTTTCCGCCTTTATATGCGGCTTTAGTCTTGAATGGTCTTTGTTGTCCTATTTCACTTTTGGCTAGATGTATCAAATTCAAATATAATTCACAGTTTCACACTACTGAGATAAGACATTGTTGTGGTGTGGTAAGAATTATGAAGGAAATTGGATCTATAGATTGTGCATTCAAATGGCATCATTTTCTAACATCTCACTTCATTCAACAACATAATGACTTTGGCTGTTGGAGGAAAAGAGAAAAATTCATACTTTCAGGCACCAAATTGCTGAAACTGTGTGCCATAGTATTTGGGTCGCCATATAATTGTGAGTGAATCAATTTAGGTTCTAAATTCAAGAATTAATAGAAATTAAATTATGATTTAGTCTGAGCCTTTAAGCTCATGCAGAAATAGTTATGTATTGTCTGTAGTAGCAATTTTACCCATCCGTTGTATTTTTTCATTCTGGGGAAGGGCACGGAGTGGAGGTGTTACACTCTACATTTTCCCCAGGTTAAGAACTGGTCCCTTTTTTAAAGTGTAAGCTCGAAGGTCATCCTCAAGCAGATCTGAGCTGTGATGCCTGTAATAATAAAAATTGCCTTCCACAGTCTTTTGGGATGTCATATTTCTCGCTGGTTTGGTTTGTTTATTCAATTATGTCTTTGTCCTTTACATTATAATAATTTTTATTTTCCCTTCTGTACAGATTTCTTTCATGTATCCCATATATTATATTCAACTCGTGCTCTTTACATTTCTTTTGTTAAATCTATAACCCGTAGACCTTACATTTTATTGTTCCATCCCCTTCAGCCATTTGTTCCCATTTCAGTATGTCTTGAGCAAATACAGTCAAGCCTACAGATTTTGATTCGTAAATATTATGCCTACGGCAGTATTCTTCTTGTATTCACTAGTTGTAAAGTGAATTTACTGTGAGAAGGGTCTTCTCGTTTTGTTCTAAGTTTCTTTGTTTTTTCCTCAATTTATTTTTCTTGAGGCTAACTACAGGGAAGATTCCATTTCAAATCCCTCCATCCCTGTATGATGCAATATTATCTAAAGTTCCTTATATTCGAAAGTACTCCCCTATCCTTTGGGTGATAGTTTAAATGGAAATACTTGTATCATAGAAACTTTTCTTAACTATTAGTTCTAACAAAATGTTATGAGGTTTTTGCTGACCTTTTTATGGCAATGCATGATGTATAACTGACGTTTCTAAATTGCCCAGTGCTTTTTTGGCATAGAAACAGGAAATACTTATTAACCAGTATTTCTTCATATGATTTTGTATCCTTTTCCTCTATGTATCTATAGTAAAAGCCTCTTTAATATCTGGTAGGGATATGATCTGATTCTCATTACAAATTGCCGGAATAGGTAAAATATACTAGTTTGCAAAAGTATCAAATAAAAAGTTTAATGTTTCTCATCCCCCTTCCTATCAATTTTTTCGCCAAAAAAAATTCAATGTTTCAAATGTCTCATCCAGGTCGATGATGCATTAGTAAATATGTGATTAATCGAACTTTAGAATTCATTTGTAAAGATGTGATTGATATAACTAAGGAATTCACCATGGAAATTTGGAATGTTACCAGGAATGTTCTGAGAATGACAGAACGGGAAAAAAAATAAAACGTGACAAAAATGCAGGCCTTTTGGTTGGGCTTTTGATTGGTGTTCTAATGGTTATGTGAGTATTTAGTTGGGGGTTAAGTAAGTGCATCAATACAAGCAAAGACAACCCCGCTAAATTATGCAGAGTCACCAGGGTTATCAGGAACTATCTTAACTATTTCTAAACTGTTGTTTGGTCCTTATGTTGCTCCTTTTGATTTTATTATTTGTCAAACATGTTTGATCCAGAAGATTTAAGTGCAGCCAGCCAACTTTTTTTTTTCTCCCTTCTTTTTCAGAATTTGGATTTCCTTATTGGTCAGATAATATTAGATGCCGTTTGTCATATAAGAGTTTGACACAACTCCACTACTTATATCATGCAAATTTCACGATAAAGTTACTTTTCGAAAACTGAGATATTGGTTTGTCAGCCTATTATATGTTTGTACATCTACGTGTTGTTCTGTTATTTTACAGTTTATGCTGAGTGCTGATAGATTTGTTTTCTTCTACAGGATCTTTACAGAAACATATTAAGAAGTGGAAACTGCCGTGAAAATAATTTTTTGTCTGGTGCATCCGCCAATTTTGTTGCTGGGGCTGGAGCCGGTTGTACAGCACTTATCGTGGTATATCCACTTGATATTGCACACACTCGCCTTGCTGCCGACATTGGACGAACAGAGAAGCGTCAATTTCAAGGCATCCACCATTTCTTGTCCACCATATTTAAAAAGGATGGGATTAGAGGGATTTACAGGGGCCTCCCTGCCTCTCTACAAGGGATGGCGATTCATCGAGGCCTCTACTTCGGAGGCTTCGATACAATAAAAGAGAGGTTATGTGAAGGATCAGAAGCTAAGCTAGCATTGTGGAAACGTTGGGTGGTAGCTCAGGCCGTGACTACATCAGCTGGGTTGATATCATATCCATTAGACACGGTTCGGAGGAGGATGATGATGCAGTCCGGCATGGAACATCCTGTGTACAGTAACACCCTCGACTGTTGGAGGAAAATATATAGGACGGAAGGTTTTGTTTCATTTTACCGTGGGGTTGTCTCCAGCGTGTTTAGGAGCACCGGGGCTGCAGCCATATTGGTCTTGTACGATGAGGTCAAGAAATTTATGAATCGGGGTCCATAACACCGACCTTTCATTCTCATTCATTATATTCTAACACATACCACATTTTCAGGACTAGGATAGGTTCGTTCTTTGTACTGTACGAATGAGGATCACTATAGTTCATTGAGCCTTTGTGGCTGTACTATACAGAAATTCCTTTTACATTTTCCTCGGAGGTTCCAAATATTCATACAATTGTGAATTTGTGTGTTGTTTACTCCTAATGCTGGTTCACATGGTTGTCATGGAGTTAATCATGATTTAGAATACTTAGCCCCTTTGTTGTTGTCTCTTGATGTCATGTAGTTTTAGTTTCATATATAGGTAAAATAAGGAGAAAAGTTAAGTGAGATAAACTCCAAAAGCAGTACCTAATGCAAATTGCAGTAATGCGTTGAATGAGGCTTGTCCGAACTTGTGTTGGGAGGGAATCAAAAGGAGTTTCTCTTACGTCAGGCTATAATATGATCCTTAATGGGGCCGCCGGTGTTTTACAAATCAAAGTCATGGCATGCATGCCACCTCCCATTTTGTAATTTTTGTTTTTAATAAAAAGAGAGAGAAGAGAAAGTGTAGACGCACTTATTCACTGTTAAATTATGGGTGTTGCCTATGAGAAACTGTGATGAGTATGATGACCAAGCTGTCTTTTCCAAGCCCAAAGGAAAATGACGGGGCCCTATTGGAGAGAAGTGGGGTTATGACGCTTCCACATCAATCTATCACCTTTCAATCCCACTTCCTTTTCTGTAATTGGGAAAAAGATCTTTCCACCCGTTCTTTTACCAAAAAAAATTTGCAAGCATCTTTGATACAATGCTGCTATACACATACTCAGTTCCTTGTAGGCCTTTCTGCTACTTTTAATTTTTTATTTCCTCTTTTGTTTCATTGAGTTTTAGCTTGAGGATGGGCTCAGGCAAAGACACCTTATGTTCGTCACTTGTGATGATTGTCAGTTGGCAGAGATTTTAAGAGTTTAGGTGTACTTAGCCAAGTGCCAACCTGCCCCTCGGCAGCATAATAACTTTGTACCTCGGTTATTGCTTCGCGTTTTATCTTTCAATTCCCTTCTGAACTTTCACTTTTGCAAAAGCTGGATTCAGTCATTATAATTGGGAAGAATTCATTGCAAATAACGAATTAATTCAGCTAAACCAAAGAAACAATTACTTTCATATATCTCATGGGTATTCACCGTCGCTGCTTGGAAAAGCGAGGGTTTTGACGAAAGTGTGGAACCGATGATTCTATCATTATCATGGTAAAAAAAATTTCATTTTAAGGGGACAACATATTACCGTTACATTGATCTAAATGATTCTCTCTTGACGAGGAGAACAATTAGATATTTTTCTGTTTATGCATTTTAAGGGGACAATAGTACACACATGGGATGTGATTAGATTTAAAACAGCTTTTGGCAATAATTGGTGGCGCCTTCGTCAATATGGATCTTTCCTACAACCTTCAATCAGGTTCTTGTTCGCGAACGGCTCAGCTTCACAGGGCAAAAGGTTTGTGGCTATCTGATATCGATCAGTATCATCACTGTAATCAGTCGACGGGTGCACCGTGTGGTCCCACACCATTTTTTTTTCATTAAAAAAAACTCAATGGTGTGGGACAATTCAATGGTGTGGTCCCACACCATTGAAAACCAAATAGAGCTAACAACAGATTAGCCTTCCTTTACCGGAGAAAACACCAGACAAACAAATTAAGTAGAACCCGAAATATCCCAGTTTTCCAGTTTTTACAATTTAACCCAAAGTAATTTACAAAGAGATATAGAGATAGATAAGGTTTGGAAAGAGTAGCGAAGCTATTGGGCTATGAGCCCTATCTACGACTCTGATTGCTTAATAATTGGGAATGGGACCCAATCCACGGAGTTCTGAGACTGACGACATCAATCTAGTCTGGGTTTGGCTTAACGATGAATCCAATCGACGTTCTCCACTTAGACTCCCTCTACACGTGTTCCCTCTCTGAACGGCGACTATACCCAGAAGCTTTACTCTGGCACCTACCCTCTACCTCGCTTATGGATTCAACGCCTTTTGATAATGAAACACTTCTCCTAAATTCCAGTACACTTGGTTTTAATAACAAAATACCAAATACCTCGTACCTCATATTTTTAGATTTCAGATTTCGTGGACAAGTTGACACCAACCTAAGTCATACATTTGGAAATTTAATTTTAATTTACAGTACATATATATGGAGGTAGAGGAGGATGAGGGTGGATGAAATCATTCATACCCAGAGAGCACCGACTTGAACGAGCTTGGGGACGAGGTGGCCACTGACGTGGAGGGCGACGAGGGACTCCAGGCCGCCGATGTAGGTTCCGCCAATAAAGACGGCGGGAGCACGGTTAGAGTGGGCCTGGTTTTCATTGTCGGAGAGTGGGAGAGCGGCGATCTCGTGGTCGTCGAGTTCGATTACGGCGGGGTGGACGCCGATGTTGGCGAGGAGATTCTTCATGACGTGGCACATGCAGCAGGAGGATCGGGTGAAGATGATAACGGGATGCTCCGATATGAGGCGCTGGATTCGGGTCTCAGCGGACTCGTCGACGTCGATGGATAAGGAGGAGGAGGAGGAGGAAGAGGTGGAGTTGGTCATGGCGGCGAGGTCTATGCGGACGACGTCGTTTGAGCAAGGGCGCAGGCCTTGCATCTTGTAAATATAGAGAGAGGGTGCAGAGTGGAGAAGGGAGAGAGTGAGAGATAATAGTTCTTTTGTCAACGGGGGAAGGCCTAGTGGGTCTTAAAAAAGAGTGCGAAGGGGAGAACACCTTTTGAGCAGTTTTATAAATGAAATCGGTGGGTGGTTGCTTACGTCATCAACTCCTGTATTCCTCTTTGCATTCTCAATCAGTCCAGCCACGCGCTCTGTCCTAATTTAGGAGGTCGATTCCTGTGCTAGATACTTGAGTAATAACTTGACCAATGCTATCTGGGCTCTGTGGCTGTGCTTTCTCGGGGAGGCACCGCGCGTGGAATGTGTATGGACATATGGGAGGGTGACGGTTGAAAATAGGAGTGACGTCATATTGGCTTAGACGGGAACCGTACTTCCCCATCTATTAATAACCTGGCCTCTAAAATTTTAAAATATAAATTACTTAAAATTTATGAAATATTTAATTTTTTTTAAAATATAAAAAAAATAAAGATAAAAAAAAGATTAAAAGAGATAAAATTAAGATGAATTATAATTTAATGAATAATTTTAAAAAATTATATTAATTTTTAAAAATATTAAGATTATTAACTAATTTTTTAAATATATATAAAATAAATAAATATGACTTATAATAGAAAATAGATAAAGTAACAATTTTTTATCAATAGGGTTAGATTTAGTTAAATATCTTAATTTTTTAAGAAATTATAATTTTTTAAAAATTACTTTTATTTAATTTTTTTTAAATATATTAAATAGAAATATTTTTAAAATATATAATAAATAACATTTTTATACTATTAAAGATTTTATATTTAGATTTAGAATAAATAACCTTATAATTAGTACGGAAGAAAGTAATATTTAACCGTGACGTGACCAAAAGTTAAAAACTTAGAAGCATTATAGAAGGAAGGCGTGCTGAGGTGGACTGTGTGTACAGAGTGGGGAGTGGTCCTCACTTCTCACGCCCATGACATAATCATCGGAGGGACCTTACACTTTCGTCGTCATCGTGACGTTCTCCGTCAGACACGTGGCGTTATATTTTATTTTCCCTCAGGCGAGGAGGATTGTGGGCTCCTATGGTGGAAGCTAAGCCAATTATGGACATCTATCATGTACAGTGCCTCAATATGTGCTTCCATTAGTAGTGTACTCCGTATAGGAGGAAAATTAAATTTAATTACCAGTAAAATAAAAATACAAAAATAACACAGTAAATATTTAAATTATGAGGATTGCATAAATTTAGGCATTATAAAAAATTTAAAACCGACAATTATAAATCCCACGTGTCCATCAGTCGTTTGCCGGAGTAAACAACAGTGCGGATGCAGAGCCTCCACTCCCATGATCTCAACTAGTATCTAATAAATTTTCAATTAAATAAATTTACACAACTAATAATATATCCATATTTCTAATAAAATTTTAGGAAGTTAGTGATTAATGCTTATTTTACTTTTCTGGAGTTTTGAATTTTTAGGCTCTTTTTATAATTTTATCGCCACATCAATTATATTTTTATTTCTTTTGCAATTCTTTATCTCGCAATTATTTTGACACTGCCATGCATATATTTTTTATTTTTAGCTAGACTTATTGAAACATGCCTGACACGGGAAAAGAAAATTTTAAGAGAGAGGAATATCGTATTATATTTTTCCTATAGTAAAATCTTGTTATTTTGTTGTTAAGTTAGCTAACTCCTCGTCTGTTCACACAGTGGATGAGTTGCTTTTGGTTGATTAAGAATATGTGTGCAGTGGGCGGTAACAGTGTATATGTAGGGAATGAAGTCTAATGGAGAGGGAGGTGACATGTGTGTGTGTGTTGGGGGGGGGGGAATGAAGTCCAATATATGGCTAGGGAGGTGACATATACTGTGTGTGTGTACACACACATATAGAGCTTAAATGAGCTTAGTGTGGGCAACTTTAAACGTAGGATGTGTTGCGACTTTCTT
This sequence comes from Adenanthera pavonina, assembly GCA_026686845.1. Classification (NCBI taxonomy): domain Eukaryota; kingdom Viridiplantae; phylum Streptophyta; class Magnoliopsida; order Fabales; family Fabaceae; genus Adenanthera; species Adenanthera pavonina. Next base: position 13,555,448 of record JAIVEN010000015.1, read on the forward strand.
GTGAGGAAAGGCTTACAATTGATTGGATGGGTAGATTCCAAATCTGTGATGGATTGGATCCACTCTTGTCATCCCTTCTCACTGCCCCTCAACATCTTTTTGTCTCTGCAAGTGGCACGATCTGCTCTTCATCGCTCACCACCACCTTCAACCTATATAAGGTCCATACTTAAATAGTAACATTTAAAACAACGTCGGAACTTTCCTTTCATAATTACTTTAAACCTTCTTCAATATTATCGTGATACAATTAATTAAATAAAACTTAATTGAATATAAGTATACATGAAATTCATTTTATCTCAATTTTTTATAGTTTATTTCTTATAATATGATGTATCTTAATTTGTTTCTTTAAAAAACTTGGTATTTTTTCCCTGTGATGGATAGGAGAAAAATATTCAAGGGTTGCAAGGATCGCGCCTGGTGAAATAGACAGAGAAATATTGAAGAATAAAAAAAAAAGTAGCATGAACATAATTGTACAGTTCATGATTTGTCCATATACAGTGTAACTCTACTTAAATTTTATATTTTATATTGATCGATCATTGGATTGAGAATACATATATACAAACTTCTTTCCAATTTTATTAATTACAAATGATGACAAAATGATAAACCACATGTCATTGGAGTCAGACTGAGTCGATGATTTATTAGCATAGCATTCAATCGAAATAGATGGAGGGTTTACGAGTTCACTTCAGACACTCTCTACTTGGTCACTTTAACTCTCGGGATTACCCACCAGGCTCGCATGTATATATATTATCATCATCATCTTCCTTTAAGTGCTGTCTATACACAAAAAAACCAACTAGTATTACCCCAAACATTTCTATCTCTTATCACCAATAATACTGTTGAATCACTTGCAGATTGACGACCGTCCATTATTAATTCAAAGTTCAAACCATTACCAAAATTGGTAAAAAAGAAATTTTACACTAGAGTCGAAAGAAATTGACATATGGTGGCTTGGAGTTGCAAGGTCCTTATGCCGGTTGATTTTATGAATTATTAGTTGCATATATATATATATGGATCGCAACACAGACCATGCTTCATTGATATATATGGTGCTCCAATTATCTAGCTAGAGACACTTGATAGGTCGTTTTCTCAAAATTTAAGCAACAAATTAACAAGTCCATCGGATCTCTAACTTTATGACTCATAAAATCGGTGTCCACGTCTCACGAATCCCGCCCCCATTAACTGACATTGATTCCCCCAGCTATCATTAATTATTTCCTATTGAGCCCACTTATATAGTACTCTCTACCTTTTCTTATTGTAAATCATTATTTTAGAAGGTTTTTCTAACCATAAATGTAAGTTAGTGCTTTCTAAAGTGATTAAAGTATTTAATTTTTTTTCATATATACCCTTTATTTGTTTATATTTAACTAAGATAGGTTAGAAATAATTACTGTGCACTCAATTAAGGGTATTTTAAAAAAATTTTTATCAAATTTAATAACTAATTAAATCTATTTTTAACTAGTTTTCTTAATCCTTAAAGTGATCTTTAGTAATAAGAAATGGAAGGAGTGGCAGTACTTTATTAAAACCTGATCTGTGCCCTCTCCTTCGTTGCACATCACTTCAGACCTCGAACCCACATTTCTGCTTGTTATTGTTTCGGTTTTTTTTTAATATTATTTCGGTATTTTTCCTTGTGGTTTTCATTAATTTTATCATAGAATTAAATTAAATTTCAGTGTGGGGGCGTAATTAAGTCGGGTTATTAGCTGATTAATGATTAATATATTCATTTGCGGTGGGCAAAGCACGTGGTGGGACATGCATGCAGTGCATGGAGATCTGTTAGAAAATACTAAAGGGTTATCAAGCGCGCGCACGTGAGCGACCCCATGTCAGTACCTTCCAGAAGGGGGTCAAGTAAGAGACCCAGATAACGCCTCCCCCCTATTGGAATCTCAGTACTCAAAAGCAGACAAAGTGTGTATTTGATTTGGAGTTGGTTTTAAAAATCAAAAAATTTGAATCAAAGTAGTGTGGGAATAGTTTTGCCACAAATTATGTAAAATCCCATTTATAATGGAAAACCAAACATGCTCAAATCCTAATCGGGATCAATCATATTAAACTCGAATTTGCATGTTCACTAATCCTGTTATTCTCAAGCGATACATTTGAGAAAATTTTTATTTTTATTAATTATTTATTTTCAAACACAGCTCATAAACACAGTTTCATGGATGATAGAGTACTATTAATTCATATATATATATATATATATATCTTATTAATACACAAAAAAGTACTGTGAAGTGTGAATAGAAGCAAAATAATTTAATGAATAAAAAACATATTACTTTCCCTTTTAACCAAATTGATTGATATATATATATATATGTTTGTTTTAATCAAAATGGGTAATATAGTTATTAATTTATTAATTAAAATAAATTTTAAAATATTTTTTTGTGGAAATTTTTGACGCTATACTTGTCAAATAAATTTTCTCAAAAGTCAATTTTTCTTAATGTGTCACTCGGTAAAAAAATTTAAAAAAAAATTCCATGAAATTTAAAGTCAACTCTATATTTTAATTGCAATTGAAAATGTATGTGTGCCCTCCAATAATCTGTGAGACTAAAGCTGAAAATAAAAAAAATAAAATAATTTCATAAACTAAATTTTGGTGAATAGAATAGACATTTTAATTGAAATATTCTCAAATATGGAACTTATGAAATGTGATTAATGAAAAAAAGTAATAAATTGATGTTTATATTTGTATATTTTTTATGGTGTAAATTTTTTAGTAATTGAAATTGAAGAAAATGAAGTTGTGGGTGGCGTGGCTTTGGGGATAGGGTGGTGAAGAGGACTGGTGTGGTGAAAGAGGGAAGGAGACGTGACAGTGTGAGATCATTGGTGGGGACACCGTGACTTCATATTCTGAATCCTTGTCGGTTCATAACAGCGCGTGTGTGAGAAACTTCGTAGGGAAAAAGACAAGGGAGACGCGGGAGTACAAATATTTCCTAAACCAGGACCATTTTGAATTGAAAATACTCAAATATTATGAATGAGGCATAACAAATTTCTAGCTTAAAATTTTGATTTAAAAATATTTTTTACTCAAAGTTCTCAATAACCTTTTTCCCAACTTCGTTACTGCAATTAATGACAACTTTGTAGTTACTTGCTCACATGTTAGTATTATAATTTTTTTTTAACTAATTTATATTTTTTAAAAAATTTGTTATCAATTTTAAAATTTTTAAAAAAATTTAATGTTATATTTTATTCTTATTAATTATTAAATTTTATTTTTATTTTTTTTATAAGTTACTAGGTAATAAATCAGTAAAAATGAAAAAAATAAATTATTATTAAAAATTAATATAACACTTTATATTTGAGACCCACTCAAAATTCTAGAAAATCCTTATAATATACTCCCTCTTATTCTTAATATAAGATCATTTTAACCGAATCATGCGAATTAGGAAGGGGAGTTAAAACTAATTAACTACTTCGATTCCTCCGAAAATTCTAATATTTTTCCAAAACTATCCTTATTTAATCTCTCTCTTTTATCTTTGGATACATTAAATAGGAGCATTTTTTAAAAATGTATAATAAATACCATCTCATACATTGTAAATGATCTTATATTTAGAATCAAGGTAAAAGATCTTATATATAGGACCAGAGGGAGTAGTATATAAGAAGTCAAAGTCTTGAACCCAACAACACAAGATAAACAATTAACACCATTAGTCGTTTAGTGATCTGCCCTTTATCTCCTTGTGTGCTTTCAAGCATTGGATTTCCCTCCCCAACCTTTTTTGTTTATTTGATTGATATTAAGACCTAATTTAAATTTAATTTTAATTTCAAATATCGTGAGACTTAAAATATTATTTATTTTATTCATTTAAAATAATTATTACTTTAGAATTTTAATAAAATATTTGTTACTTTTGTATAATTTTACTATTTATTAACAAGAATAATTGCAGGTGTAGCTGAAGTGCTATAATATTTTTATATGAGGATATTTGACTCAAATACTGATAAATTTTGGCATAGTTTAGTGTATTTCATAATCCCCATGCATAACTTAAATGATAACTATTTCAGTAAGACGTAAATATTGAGTATTCAAAATGAGTTGCTCATGCTTTTATGTGATTGTGGGATTACTTTATAACTTAAATTTTACAAATAGGGCTACTAAAATAAACATGGTGGAATGAGGGAATTTATTAACGGAGTATTTAAAAATGTTGGCGCCGTTCGTCCATTTGGAAGGTGACATAATAAGAGACGATCCATAAAGAAGTACTCAGTTGTTTTCAAGATACCATTGCCTTTGAGCTTCAAGCCTTTAACTCTCTCAGGCTTTGATGTAATAGAATGCTAGGAATATTCCTCTCTCTCTCTCTCTCTCTCTCTCTCTCTTATATATATGGCTCCAAATAAAAGAACTATAACAGGCGGTGCCTGGGACTGGCCCTGTGATCAACATCAAACCTTTTTTTCCCCTTCTTTTCTTTGGTTGAAGTAATTAAAGAGCGAGAACAAGATCCAGCACATTGATTCTTATCGAAGATGCTTTAGTTTATTGAGATACCGATGAATCATGTTTTGTTTTTGGTGGACAAAAACATGAGGTCACCGCCATATATAGGTGGTTATCATGAAAAGCCAATGCCCTCTTGAGTTGCTTCCTCTCCATCACTCACTGTTGGTGGGAGTCGCATTCTCTTTTTCTTCTGGAAGCATTATTCCTGTATATATTACCACTTGTCCATCAACCGAACTCACTATCAGTGGCATCGGATTCTTTGACCAATTTTACTTATGCCATAAGCTTCCCCTTGTCACATCCTTAGCAGTACTGTTTCCTTCTTTAATTAATTCATGATCAATCCTCATTTGTTAATGTTATTTCTTACTTAGTTCAATGAGTAGCAATCCCCACATGTGTATATATATATATATATATATCTTTAACTATTAACAATTTATGAATATATCCAATTCAAAGAATGGAAAGCCATCCTACATGTACGCAATAATTCTTCTTCATCAGTAGTTTAACCACACATAATCATGCATTCTTCATAAATAAACCCGATTGAATGAATCCAGCATCAAAACTAGGTTTTCATGAAATTTCCAGTTTATTAATTATAGGACCTAAGTTCGTCACTTGGCTTTGATAAGCTCTATTCTCAAACGGCCACGTGAGCAGTGACAACTTGTGGGCACTTTTATATATGTATATAGTGGGCTCTTGTGCTGAGCCCAATGACATTCATACTAATCAATCTGGGTGCCTAGTTAGTTAGGTGGTTAAATATTCTGTAAGCCCATGTCCACAATTTTCTTCGATGCCCATATTGGCAAATTTCATTTTTAGCAATTCTGGAAGGTGGTCCATGGGGGGAGAAGTTTCCAGAACTTTTCGTAAAATATCTGTGGCCACATCAGCGGGACAAATGGCAGAATTTGGTAATAAAATCAGATCTCCCTTTCTTTTCTTTCCCGTCTCTAGAATCTTCTTTCCCACCGCCTTAAATTGCTTCATCTCTCGACTAATGAGCAAAGTGTTATTAACCCTGTAAAATCAGAAAATTTAGAGCCAACACCAAACTCCCTAACTTGCGGAACACAGATTACGACTACTATTGCCTCTGTTATTCAACTTCGTTCTTCCTGGCGAGTGAGTATAGTTGTGGGATGGAGCGAATAAGAGTGAAAGTTGAAGAAACGGTAGCATGTGGAGCTGGTTCGTCGTCTTCATCGTCATCTTCTTCTTCAAGTCTGTCCCCTCGCCCTATGGAAGGTCTGCACGAGATGGGGCCTCCTCCATTTCTTACCAAGACCTTTGAAATGGTGGAAGACCCATCCACCGACTCTGTTGTTTCTTGGAGCCTTGCTCGTAACAGCTTCATTGTCTGGGACTCTCACAAGTTCTCCACCGCCATTCTTCCTCTCTACTTCAAACACAGTAACTTCTCCAGCTTCATTCGGCAGCTTAATACCTATGTAAGTGTTTCTATTTCTTTTCTTTCAAGTGTCAGTCTGGAACCTGTCTGCTCTGTTTTTAGGAATTTGATTACTATGATTAATCTATTGGTTTAATTTTTATTATTCGTCATATATTTGGATCTGCTATATGGATTTCGATATGCGGATGTAATTTTGATGCACTTTTGTGTTCATTTGATTTATCTTCGTGTAATTTGATGGATCCGTGGGAATAATGGGTCTTAACCTGGGAAACGTATGCAGGGGTTTAGAAAAGTTGATCCTGATCGGTGGGAATTCGCAAACGAAGGGTTTTTGGGAGGACAGAGGCACCTGTTGAAGACCATCAAGAGAAGAAGGAATGTGTCTCAGAGTGTACAACAAGAAGGAGGGGTTGCTTGTGTTGAACTGGGGCAATACGGATTGGAAGGGGAGCTCGATAGGTTGAGAAGAGACAGGACGGTAATAATGGCCGAAATTGTGAGGTTGAGGCAGCAACACCAGAATTCACGGGCGCAATTGATTGCAATGGAGGAAAGATTACAGAACACTGAGAAGAAACAGCAACAGATACTCACTTTCCTTGCCAAAGCACTGAACAACCCAGCTTTTATCCAGCAGTTTGCTCAGAGAAACGCCCAAAGCAGAGAATTACTCGGTGTTGATATTAGGCGAAAGAGGAGACTAACTGCTAGCTCAAGTGGGGAGAATTTACAAGATGATCCTGTGACAGGGGAAGTGCCTAGTGATCCAGTGGTGGACTTTTCAACTCAAGAGCAAGAAGAATTGGCAACGATAGAATCTGAGATAGAGACTTTCTTCTCAGCTGCCCATGATAATGAATCAAGCAGTGACAAGAAAGAACCAGTGTCAAGTTCAATTCCTACAACTAGCGGGAGCAATTTGGGTTCAGTGAGTGACGTGATCTGGGAGGACTTGCTGAACGAAGACTTTCATGGCAATCCAGAGGAGGAAGTTATATTTGGTAAATACTCCCAAACCGATGCTCCTGTGGAAGACTTGGTAGCAAAGTCCGATGAGTGGGCTGAGGGCTTGGAGGACTTGGTAGATCAATTGGGTTATCTTGGGCCCAACCCCCAGTAAATAAGAAGTGTTTCATTTTTCGTTGGTTTGGCCTCTGCAACTCCATTCTCCATTCCCTTCCTCATTGGTGGTACGGCTTCAAGTTCCTTGTTGATATTTATGATTTCAGTAATTTCAGTGGTGGTAATTGATTTTTTACTATATGATTGGTTTTGCATGCAGCTGGAGAGATGGTAGTTGCAGAAGGGGCTATCACATATTGCTGTTTTATCTGTATCCTTTATAAATCAATCTAGACGTTTGAATATTTGTTGTGCTCCTAATATTTGATTCTGTTGCCCTGGTTGTAATTGCATGGTACACCTTGCAGGCATGTGTCAACAAGGAGACGAAGTAGTATAATAATGCAGAGGACGATTGCCTGGATTATTTGTACTGCGGTTACCGTTTAGGCCGGGGAGCATTGAGAGCTTGGGTTTACTTGTGCATGACATAACTTGCTACGCCCTAAGAAAACAAACAAATATCTTACACATTCTTTTGCGTGCGACCTGTATTGTATATTGTATGTTGGTCATTATTTGTATAGAAATGGATGAATAATCATTTGATATTAATAATCAATCATATTGGATGGACAACGATTTATAGAAAACAGATTTTATATATTCATTTTATAATTGACCGAGATTTGGGCTGACAATGTTGGGATAACCGAGATGGTGTTACGTACATCAACTACTACATTGGTCTGCTTTAGAATGAAGGGTTTGGATTTTGGAAGCTACGCTACTACGGAAGTCCCCGTTGCCATCTTTTTGCAAATCCTGCGACTGTTCCCTGACACGTTAAAGTCAAGAAGTTGCCAGAGCTGTGGTAGAGCTTCCTTTAAGTTGTGGATGCTTTCTAATGAAAAATCAACGCCCTCTGACTTCAGAGAAGAGCCCACCTGCACCCATTAATGGAAAACGCGAAAGCAGGTGAATGGAAATACCCTCCGTCTTATTATAATTATTATTATGACTCATTAGTTCAGCTCGTATAATGCTAAGTATGGGATTTACTGTCTAATTTGAGCTTACCAACACTGTATGGAGACCCGCATGCTTTGCAGCCTGTATATTGCGAATGCTGTCGTCGAAGAATAGCTGCGTATGGGGAAATCTTCTGTTAAAGACAACTATTGAGGAACAATGATGTATCCCATTGCAGTAAATTATTTTAAAAACTTACCGTTTTTCGAGGGTTGATATCAGCTGTTTTAAAAGCTTCAAATGCTATCTCCTGGGGTTTGCAAATGATAGGAGTTGGTGGAAATGCTGAGCCATTAGTGTCACTCGCATGGGATTCATGATTAGCAGTATTGATTATTGAAGGGGGATTCAAAGTCTCAAGGCAAATGACTTGACCAAAACAATCCTCCAATCCAAGCCTGCTGAGAACTCTTGCTACATGAGCCTTATCCCCGTTTGAGAATACCTGTTTGATATAATTATTTTTGGGATGAGCAAATCATGTATGTAAAATATTACTAGGGACGCAGACATATACAGGAACGAAGCCACCTACAACTTTTCGTACAGGCCGGCTAAGTAGAAGAGTCCTCAGATGATAGTCATGATTCAGATTCTCGTAGGGTAATCTCCCATGAACAAAGCTGTGCGACCAAGCTGAGTGATCATTAATATTGTTTTTTGATTTTATTGTATGATCAGGAGAATTTAGGGAAGGTTTTAAACGGGGACTGTACCTGTGGTAGCCATTATAATCAAAGTCGTATCCAATGGCCTAACAATATTAGTGAAACTCGTGAATATTTGCAAAGAAGGTTAGGAGCAAGAGCAAGGGGGAGAAATAAACACGGAGAGGGTAGTATGAGTAAAATGAGTCCGTACCTGTAGACCGGCCATGGATGTGCCATAGTTCTTGTACAAAAATTGATTCTTCTCAGGGGCTTTCTGGTCGTCTATGCCTAGTCTCTGAACCATATATTCTTTGCAAATGCAAATTAAGGGATGCAAAAATGGTGAGCCATTGTATCCATTAATAGGAGGAAAAACAATGAAAAGAGGAAAATTAATTCCAAATTAGTACCTAGAATATTTTGGGTGCATTGTTTTGACAATCCAGAACTCGGGATAAAGAGTGTCGTCAACATCTACAAAACAATTTAAAACCAACTTAGTAATTGGGATGCCCTTCTACTTCTTGTAAGTTCACATTTGTTCAGGAGACATGGAGATTCAGAGGGTAAGAGAACACCCACCGAAGAGAAGACACTCATATTTTGGAAGTAAGGCCTGCTTGAAATTTTTCCCGTGTTCCATGAACTTGGAAAGGAAGACAATACCAGAGAAAGAGTTGCAGAGTAGATTTAGTGAAAAGAAGTGTTTGGAGCGAATAAGAGGGTGGGAATGACGGGGTTTATATACAGAAGCCACAACCTCTCCTTCCCAGAACTCACATTTGAAAACGAGAACGCACATGAGACTCCGATTATCTTTATCAAAAGAATACGAATTTGGTATTGACCACGGCTTCCTAAGTCTTGCCTTCGTTTGTTTAAAAACATGGTCAATGGTCTTTTTTCGTATTGTGAGTGCGACTGTGAGAGCGGTCGTTAAGGTCTAATATGTTCTTTTGTTGAAGTATTACAATTGCTTCTGCAACACGAAGAGTGATTGTCTATGATTGGGCAAAAGTTAAATATAAAATAGAAGCAATTGTGGTGTGAAAAGCTTTTATAGGACCATGGTCATATTCATACAATGAATAATCAACTACATTATATTATTATGGAATGATTCCTCAAAAGAAAACTACATTATTATGGAATCACACGTTTATGATAACTTTCAACATGTTTTATTTGTTGCTGTTTACTTTTTAATGCCTTAGAGACCTGAGTGATTTAAAAATCTGGAGTATTTTATATGAGGATAATGAGATAATCATTTTAGCGTGCATCACGATATACGTCATATGTTCTCGAAAGACCTAGACAAACTCATCCATATTCTTTTGATTAGGCAAAGCGATCAAAACAATCAAGCAGGCAGTAACAGAAGATGACTTTTATTTTATCTTAGTCTTCAACTTTTATTTAATGATATATTATGGGTCTTGCTAGTCTCAATTCAAGACAGCCGAGATCGAGAATTGCCCGTGAAAAACAATGGCTGCTCAAAATTTTAGTTTTCAAAGCTTTAGCAAAGCTCCCCTCTATGGGGAAGCTTCAAAGGAAATTTAGATTAGATTTAATAGCCCAATACAATTTTGTCCTCATGGAGAATTGACCCCGTAATAGAGTTCATTCACTTTATGCTAGGGGAATTTCAAATGAGATGATAGCCACTGTTCTTGCTCTGCTTTTTTCAGAATATTGCAGGGCCTTATCGTCAACTGCAATGTTCTTACGGAAACATTATCGCTTAGCTTCCAAGCCCCGAGTCCTTAGAGCTCCTTTTACAAGAACCATCTTTTGTCCCAACGTTGACCTTAAGTTTCATGCCCTTCATTATTTTTTAATGTTGTCTTGTCTCTCTGGGGAGGCCTCGTATCAATCTTTTCTCTGCTAGCAATTTGACATAGCTTTAATGTCATGCATAAACTCCTACATTCCATGGGAGTTGGCAACTTGGTTTCCATTTCGCTTCCAATGAAGAATCATCTTCTTGCCTATCCTATTGAAAGCACAACCCATATGGAAGATGAATAGAAAATACCTAAACTTCTTCCTCATGCCAAAAAAAAAACTCATGGCTACTCTGTTCATCATTATGAAGGAGCAGCATTCACACACACACACACACTATCTCAATATAACAGGAGAAAATATTTATGAAAAACGAAAGAAAAGATGAAACGGTTATTGCTTGTCGTTTTGATTGGTTTGTTGTTGTTTGTGAGTGTTGGGATCGGGAAGGGTATCGTGATCAATTAAAGACATTTGTTTAGGAATGGAGAAGGAATTACTGTTTCGAGGGTGGTAGGCTGAGATTTTCTTCCCTTTTCCCTCGTAAATCACGGCATCCTCCTCCTCATCGGGAACACACTTGTCCCCCAGGATTATTGTTTTCATCCATACAGATTCCTCAGCTTTCAACTTGTCTTTCTTCCATCCATCCTCCTTTGTATCACTGGTTTTGGCCACAGACAAACTTCTAGGCAACTTCAAGCTTAAACTAAACGATAATCTGCGTTCCGAAGTAACTTTCTTCATATTACTGGTTTGCTGCATTCCGGGCGAAAGAGGTAATTCCTTATTCTGCATCTCATCGTTCTCTTTTTCCGCCTCATCGGCGTGAGGTGATTCGGCGTCCAAGTCGTTGGTTGTGTGTGGACGATCAGACGGGGGAGGAGATGACGGTTTCTTTCGAGATCGAACACCGCATAGAGCTGTGATAATAACAATGCTCGCAGCCAAGGTTGCCGCGAGGAATGAGAAATACAGGAGTGGATATATCAACAAGAGATTATGATTATCAGCAGGGATTCTTCTTCCCATCACAGAATTCAGCTCGCGGAATGGTATGTGATGTGTGGTGTGGCCGATTTCTGCCTCTCTTGTTCTCCTTTCACTCGTTTTGTTTGTTTCTTTCTTTCTGGGAAAGTGCAACTCGGATAATCTCAAGAGACGAATGTTTTGCGTTGGTTAGGTGTGGCTGGAGTCATCCCAAGCCGATTGCTTCAAAATAGAAAAATGAGAGAGTGGTCTACGTTCTCCATTGTTGCCGCATCAAGGTAGCCTTGATGTTAGAAACCCTACAAATGTGACAAATCGCTCATATAGATACCCTCTGGTTTAGCACATAACAAATTACTGTTGAGTCAGTCATAATGCCTCACTGAATGTCTCCATGTATTCATATATCATATGTCTCGAGCGATTATGTGATTATGATTAAAAAAAAAAACAAGAATGTGAATGTGTATGAATTTTAATTATAATTACATTTATCCATTCCTTTTTTTTAAATGTTTTTCCAATTGTGAAGAATATAGAGGATTTGGACTATATAATTACATGTATTTTCCCTGTTCCCCCATAATTAATTATTTTTGCCCACTTTTTTTTTCCTTTGTGAGAAAATTTTCAAACTCCACCTACGTAGTGTCATAATTGGTCCCAAACCCGAGTAAAATAGGAGGGTTGTGTTAGCCCCTCGATAGCCAACATAAAAATTTATCAAATCTTTATGACATGGATCAAAAACGTATTTGTGCTAAGGTTAGATCGTTACCCAGAAGTAACACTCTATATGGCTTGAATGCAATGTCAAATGAACTAGAGCTGTTACATCAGCGCCCAGGTGTAATGTTAAATAAGTAAGGGTTCTTACATCATTCTGGACAAATGTGGGTAAAGAAGTTAACCCAAGAGAGTAATATTAGGTTTGATTTTTGGAATATTGGTACTCTAACAGGTAAATCTATGGAGGTGGTGGATGCTATGATTCGAAGGAGAATTAACATTTTGTATTTTCAAGAAACTAAATAGGTAAGAGAAAAGGCTAATGAATTAGACATTACTAGTTTTAAACTTTGGTAGGTAGGGAATATTAGAGTAAGGAATAGAGTTGGTCTTATTATATACAAAGATTGGAAAAAGAATGTGATATGAGTCAAAAGGATGGAAGATATGATATTATTCTTAAAGTTGACTATTAGACACGATACTTTAAATGTTTTTAGTGCTTACGCACCTCAAGTAGGGTCGAAATCACATATTAAGGAAAAATTTTAGAAAGATTTTGAGGACTTAATTCTAAATATCCCATAAGAGGAAAAGATCTTTGTTATGGGTGACTTTAATGATCATATGGGAAAAGAGACAAGATAATATATGGGAACTCATGGTGGTTATGGTTTTGGAGAAGTAAATGAGAAGGGATATTCCATTCTTGATTTTTCAATAGTTTATAACCTCACAATTGTAAACACATGTGTCAAGAAATGAGAAGAGCATTTAATCACATATAAGAGTGGAGTCAAAAGTCGCAAATTGGCTACTTTTTGGTAAGGAACTCATATAGAAGAATTTGTAAAGACTGCAAAATAATTTCTGATGAGAGTTTAACATCACAACATATGGTCTTGGTCATTGATATGCTGGTTAGGAACTATAAAATGAAAAGTCAAAAAGCCTTAAATCCGAAGATTAAGTGGTAGCAGCTAAAATGTGATAAACAATTAGCCTTTATGAGAAAAGTTATGGAGGAAGGCAATTAGGAATCGAAAGGAAGTGCTAACATCTTGTAGAAAGATATGGCTAAAAAGATTAGGGATATCACTAAAGCAGTCCTAAGTGAATTCAAAGGTTTTTTATCTAAAGATAAAGAATCCTGGTGGTGGAATGAGAGTGTGCAGAAGAAGGTTAAATAGAAGAAAGAGTATTTCAAAGCCTTGCATTTGCACAATAACAATGAAAATTGGAAATGTTATCAATTGGCTAGAAAGGAGACAAAGAAAACAGTGAGTGAGACTTGATTTAAAGTTTTTGAGGAATTCTACGAGGATTTAGGAATCAAGAATGGTGAACGTAAGATTTACAAAATTGCCAAGAGAAGGGAAAAAAGTGAAGAGATTTGGACCAAGTAAGATGCATTAAGATGAGGGAGGAAAAATTTTGGTTACAGATGATGATATCAAAGAAAGATAGGTGAATTACTTTTATAAGTTTTTCAATGATGGGTTGGGTATGACTATTGATACAGAAGGATTAACAACTCACAAAGATGACCTGAATTTGAACTTCTATTGTAGGATTTGAGTTGGAGAGGTAAAAAAAGCTCTTAAAAGAATGAATAATGGTAAAGCTATTGGTCCCGATGGTATTTCTATCCAAGTTTGGAAGTACTTAGAAGAGAAGAGGATTTTGTGACTCACTAAGTTATTTAACGAGATCTTAACTCTCAAGCTGAAAATAAAGTTGCACATTTGGAAGAAAAAGAGTCCACCCTAGAGCATCAATTATACCAACAATTCATGCACTTCAATGAATATGAGAAGATGTTTAAAAATATGAAACTGATGATAGGGGCACAGAAGCTGGTGGCAGAAGGTAGCCACCAACATGAAAGATAGTTGCATACTTATATCTCAACTGCCTCAGGTATTTCTTTCCCTATTAAGTACATTATAGTTTTTTTCATTAATTCTTCATTTATTATTTTATGATTGGTATAGGATGAATCAAAGTGCCAATTGTGTCTGGTGACCCCCCACATGTCGTGTGGTTGCAAAGGGTAGCGTGCTTAACACTCCTGGTGCGATTCTGCATAATGTACCACTACCTGATGGTTTCTTGAAAGTTCTAATTGATAAAACAAATGAGGAAGGAGCTGATATGCCGATGCCTATTAATGATGGAGTGACAAAAATTGGTGATACAGTAAGTTGTTTTGTTGCATAGCCTAGCAAACTCATTGAGGTAGTAGAAATGGTATGTCAATTAGTATATCCTGATAATGCATTGCACTTGTATTCATTGTTGATTCCTAACTAATTGACTTGATTTCATGATTTTTTTTTTGAACTTGCACAGCCCAAAAGAACAAAAAAAAAAATCAAAGGGACAAGCCAAAAGTCAAAGGAATCTATTGCTACATTGATGAAAAAACATATCAAGGGTACACTTCAACAATCAAAGGAATCGACTGTCAAACTGGTGATGAAAAAGTCCATCCTTAAGGTTATATTTGAGAGTTTAGGAAAGAATGAAATTGAATAGTCATTAATGGAATATAATGGAATGGAACGGAATGGAATGGAATTGAATAAAATATTTTATTATTTGGAAGTTTTATAAGAGGAAGGAACGACCACATTTGACCATTGTTTAGAAGTTATTATAAAATGGATGGAATGCAATGAATTATAACTATTTTTTCCAATATTACTCTTATTCATAAGTTTAGATGAAAAAGTGTGCGAATAAATTCTTATTCTTTTCACATAAAATTTTTTTTATTGCTTTTATTTTCTAATAAAAACATCTTCCAACAACAACAACAATAATATGTTATTCCAATAATAATATTAGTAAGGAAGTAAAAATTTTATCAAACAATAAAAATAACTAAACAATAATTTTAAATTAATCTTGAAATCCTCATCACAATATGCAATGAAAACAATTAAAGCAAGCTTAGTAAGACACTCAATGGTGGGATTATCTTTGATAGTGTAGTTGGAAGCGTGAAAAAATATCATGGGGCATGTATATATTTTTTATAAGTTTAAAGGGTAATTTTGTAATTGAAATAATTATCTTGGTCACTCTATCCTTGATCCCCCAATTTGGGGGGACAAGAAAAATTGGATTTAGGATGACCAAGGATGGCTTGAGAGGCTATTCCTTTTCATCCCACTCCCTTTTAAAAATATCTTTCAAACAATGGTCTAACCTATAAAATCATTCCACTCCATCCCTTTCCACCCTAAAAAAAACTCCCAAACACACTGTAAAGTTACTCACAACACATGGAGGCCAAAATATTATTGCTTTAAGGACCCTAGCAAAGAGGGATCTAGCAGAGGGTAAAACACATGACATACATTTCCATCATGACATTTACGATAAACAAGTAGTTGATCATCTTGCTATTAAGCAAATAAATGAAATGCTTGATCATGAATGGATAGGTGCTACAATCATCAATGCATATGTCAAGTACTGGCATCATAATTCATGGTTGAAATCATTTTTTGTTTTTTCATTTATCATTTGATGTTAACAATATTAATCAATTTGTGTATTTTTATTTAAGGAACCTATATCATAATTTTTTGGTCCCTAATGGGTTGATGAGTAAATTCTCATCACATGGAGAAAGCAAGATGTATAAGTGACCACGGTATTTATCTGACTTATTTGAAGTAAGAGCAGTAGATGATATGTTGTTTCTAGCACCTTATAATTCATGGTGAGTCATTTATTAGTAGAATTTCCAATTGAATTCTTTCAATGTGAAATGCTTACAATTTGCTTACACTTTGTTTTAAAATTTTAGGGAACAATAGGTGTTGATCGTCACTAAATCCTTTAACTCTAGAAATATGTTATTTTGATTCCACGAATGCTAACCTGCACTCTACCCTCGATACGATAATGAAGTTCTTTAATCAGTAAGTATATATGTTTATTTTCTTCATACATCTATAAATTTGTCTGATATTCTAAATAGTAATTTGCATTAATTTGTTTTTAATCTTGTTAGTTCCTTGACCACTTTTCATGGAAGCTATGACTTATGGTTCCCAACGAAATTAAAACCCATGCAATACAAATGGACACCAATACAGGTACTAGCATTGATATAATTAAAGTTAAGAAGTTATTGTGAATAAATTAATTGCATGCATAAATTAATATATGATCTTTTATTGTTTTTATAGTCCCCTCAATAGCAAAATACTATTAATTGTGGATATCATGTATTAAAGTTTATGAAGGATATCATATTACATGACCAATCTACCATTTCGGAGAAAGTATGTTCTTCAGTTTTTTTATTCTTTTATATATTACGTAAGTTTTTAATTAAATTTGATCATATTCATTTCACTATATTTTGTTTTGGTATTTTATTTTGTAGTACTTCTTAGACTCATATTGTGATTTCTACACTAAAGAGGAGATAAAAGAACTCCAAGAATAGTGGTCAAAATATGTGTTAGAACATATTATATAGGTTGTATGGTATTTATAATTTTGAGACATTGTTCAAAGATTTTTTGGTTCGTTATGGAGATAGAAGAGCTCTGTAATGTTTTAGACGTTAGAAGATTTCTTGGCTTGTTTTGTATGTGTTAGAAATGTTGTGATGTTTTATTTGGACAAATTATTAGCCAATAACATTTATCTTGAACTCTGTGATTAGAATTGATCTTGTATTATGGAATTGCTGAATGAAAGAAGATGGTATATTGTAAATTTATATGTAATAGGTGGAAAAGGGATAAAAATAAAAATGTATATTACAAAAAAATGAGCGTTGGATGGACTTCTAATAAAAAGTATACCCAGTGATAGGACTTTAGGTACGCTCATCAATAAAAGAGTACCCAAAGGCTCATCCATTGATATGCTTTTATCTAGAAGGGTTTTCAAAGACTGAACTTTGGATATACTTTTATTCTCCATTGATATGCTTTTATCTAGAAGGGTTTCCAAAGATTGAACTTTGGGTATGCTTTTGAATCAAAGCATACCCGAATACAATCACATGGAGTGCCCAAAACCTTCTTTTTTTGGGTGCAAGGACTGGTGTTTGGGCGCGCTTTTAAAACATATACAAAGGCTTTTAGGCCTCGTTTGATATGATGGAATGAGTGTAAAGGAATGGGAATAAGTGAGGGAATGATCTATTCCTTATGTTTGGTATGAGGTATTAAGGACTGATGGGAATAGAGGACTCCCACATACATGGGAATGGGCAATCCTACACCCCCCCAATGGGAATGAGCTCAGAGTAGTGAGAATAAAAATTTTTAAACATAAATACCCTCCAGTCTTCATCATTAACCTCCCACCAGTCATCACCATCAACCACCTACTCTGCTATCGTTGAGCTTCTCCCTCACCTCCACCAGGTTCCTCCACTACCTCCTCTGACCAAACCGTCTCCATCTTCACCTTACTAGGTTCCTCCACCACCTCCTCCGTCCAAATCATCTCCGTCTTCACCTCAACCTCGATCAACTGGACCGTCGAGCTTCTCCGTCACCTCCACCAGGTTCCTCCACCACCTTCTCTGACCAAACCGTCTCCATCTTCACCTCACCAAGTTCCTTCACCTCAAGCTCGGCCTCCCCTAGATCTGAAATCATTTTTGTCCTTTGGCATTTGTCCTCCCCTCATTTTTTTTTAAATGGGCTTGTCTGTTAAGAGATGTAGATGAA
This sequence comes from Adenanthera pavonina, assembly GCA_026686845.1. Taxonomy (NCBI): domain Eukaryota; kingdom Viridiplantae; phylum Streptophyta; class Magnoliopsida; order Fabales; family Fabaceae; genus Adenanthera; species Adenanthera pavonina. Next base: position 13,573,418 of record JAIVEN010000015.1, read on the forward strand.
GGAAGGTGGGGTCACGGTGAGGAAGATGGTGGTTTCCGATGATGGAAGAAGGAAGAGGAAGAAGAGAGGTTTTTTCTAAACAAAAAATATTGAGGGCATTTGAGTCATTTCACTGCTTTTTTGTCACATTCTTTTGTTATTCCCATCATTTTTTTCGGCCATACCAAATATACATTTAAAACTCATTCTCATTTCCAATTATAATCCTATTCCTATTCTCATTCTCATTTCATAAAAAATCATTTTATGTACTAGACGAGGTCTTAAAGCGATCATATAGGGTACACCTCAAAAGTGCACCAAAGACAAAAAAATAAGCATACTGAGAACTGAACTAATTTCTGTAGTAGTGTAACGTAACTCCTTTAAAGGGTCAATAGATTAGATTGGGTCCCTATCTTTTAATTTATTTAATAGGTTCATTGATCATGGTAGCCGTCCGTGTCAAGCTTTGGTTTTCTTCAACTTATTTCTTGTTTCCTAGAATTGGATTATGATTGGTTACCCAACAAAACTCCCGCATCTTCCAGTTCATGCATGCTCCTTCCCCCTTGGTTTTCCCTAATTTCATCGCATGCTTTTATTCCTTTCTTAATGTGAAATCCATTCTACATATTCTTACATACAATACACATCACTTAAAAAAAATAATAACCTCAATCAAAATCCACCACTTAGCAGGATTTTATTACTCTTTTCATTCTGAGTTGAATAAACAATTTGTACAAGATTTTCTCTTTACTTTATGTATATAAAATCTATAGGAAGCTGCATTTTTCATAATTTATTTGCATAGAAATATTCAAAATTTTCCACACAAAAAAAAAAGAAAGAAAAATTCCAATCTAATCTAAATATTACAAAATCTATATTTATATATCATTAAAATTTATAGTAATTCTTGTTCCCAAATGAAACCCACGACTTCACATAATTTTCACTAAATTTAAGTACCGTTGGTTTATGCCCAGAATGATTTTAATATTTACTTAAACCATATGGGGCCTTAAGGTTCTGTTAAATTAAAAATTTATTTCACATTCATTAAAAAGAGAGAGAGAGAGAGAGAGGTGATCTGTCACTTGATTCAACGTGAAAAATGGCAATACCATATGGGCCTTGATGAGCTCTCAAGGTGAATGTCCATTAGCCCAAGCAACAAGGATAGCGTAATCCATAGAAACCCGTTGGGTCAATTGGAACGGTAAGCTTGCAGAATATAGAGGCCACTCGGTAATGGACCGAAATCGTTTTAAAACACCAAAAAACGAGTATTTTGGTAAATAAATGGATGCATTATGGGAATGTTAGAAATAAAAATGAAATTTGGAGGAATAAGAAATACTTGAAAAATAGCATTCTATTTGTTTTTCTTGATTTTGAACATTATGGAATGAATTCTGATCCAAATCCGACATATATAATAATAACTCATATCTGAGAGCATTGCTGAGGTGAGGGTCCCCAAAGAAAATAGAGTTGTGTAGGAAGATGCTGATACTGATGAGAAAGCGAGAAATCTAAGTATAATGACTATAATGCCCTCCAACACCACTTGGGCAAGTTACTAAATGTGTGGTGATCCCGTATATTGTAGGGAGTTTGAAATAAACCACATGATTAATGAATAACGTGTGATTTTCTACAGTTGATATATTGATTTAGTAGATGAAATATATATATATATAGAGTACAAATTAAATTACAGATCTAAAAGATTTTTCTTGATCAAATTTTAAATAGATAAGTTATAGAATATTTTGCTGGCCAAGAAAAGGTAATATAATATATTTTGAGAATTTTTGGGGGGTATTTTCAACTTAACATTAATTTTATACTCTTTTGTAATTTTTTTAATAAAATTTAATTATAAGCTGTACTTCTGTCTCAAGAGATGGCCATGATTCCAAAGAAAGGGTGAATCGGAATATTGAGTGCGAACGGCTCAAAATAATGCGTACGTGGCATCAATGGGATGGGACAATTCAACGATGTGCTGAAGCGACGACAACCCATAGAAGGAGGGAATATTATTCGTATAGGCATATTTATGTTTAATTTTGATCTGTTGTCTAATCATAAAATCGGATATTAATGACAAGATTCATCATAAGCTTTGACTGAAAACATATAAATATGAATCAAATCTCTGCCCAAACATGTAATTTTTCGATTCTCTTACGTTATGTTATGATCGTTGCAATTTGATCATAGGCCGTAATTTCTCAATTCACATTCCTACGTACACCTCAACCCTCAACCTCAAAACCTGTTGAGATTATCAAACAAGAAAAAGTTGACTAGGGTTCGACTTTTTTTTGGAGGGGATATTAATGGCACCTACAATAATATTGTGTTCACTTGTGGTGAATCTACACTATATAATTTTTGCATTTTCAGAACAATCCCAATGTGGTAGGCTTAATTAGTTAGTAATAGACTAATAGCTCTGTGTGTGTGTAATATTGTACTCACAGCATCCATTTCAAATTGGATATGTTAAGATTATTATGTACTATATATGTTATAGCTGTGTGAGCATGGATAGTGATATATAGCATTATTGGTCAAGAACATCGGCACCAAAGCTAAGTTGACAACGGGCAACTTAAGGGTCAACAATTAATTTTTTTGGGACATTATCAATTTCAAATTTTTATTTTAACTGTTGCAACAGTTTAAATCCATGATCACTCGGGGAATTATTCTAGTTAATACTGCAATCGTTATATATGCGCGTACGTATATATGTACATATACATATACATGTAGGGAGAGAGTTAATTATGTTTCATTGTTGACATATAAAAAATGGTTGAATATTGTATGTATGTGTTATTGTGGTTCTGATCGTGTTGAGTTTTTTTTTTGGCCTGCAGGTTAGTTTATTTTTTTCTAGTCCAAGTAATTTTACGAAGGTTTTTTTTTTTTCGAGAGGCTGGACTTTTTTTTATTTAGCAATATTTTGAAATATATTTTATTGATTAAAAAATTAGAATCTATATCCTTTTTTTTAATAACAAACGAGGCAAGACCCAAGAACCAAAAAACAAAGTACACTAAGTCTAATGACCCTTTAATATCTCTAATAATGAACTTCTCAAACTCAAGTGGATTAAAAATTAGAGAATATGTTTTATATTCATATAAAATTTATATAAAGCTGTATTATTATAAGTTATATATGATTAAGCTTAAATTTCGTGAATACGAATTCACCATCTAATGAGACATATATATAAACAATGAACAAAATTGCGCCAGTCAGAAAAGGTCCTTCATATATTTATTTATATATTTTATTTCCTTGTTCAGTCACCAAAGATCATAATTAAAAGCTTGATGCTGATTTCATGAATCAAATTAAAAATTTGGATTAGTGGCGGGTAGTATGAAAAAAAGCGAGAAAAAAAAAAAGCTATTAAATTGATTACCCATATCTCATCAACATGTATGTTAAACCAAGGACAGGAGAAACTTTATCAAGGCTCTAATTATATGATAATCTTAAGTAAATTCTGGCTGGTGAAGAGGAGACAATAATTGCTTTACAAATGTGTGTGTGTGTGATTGTGATTTAACTAAAGCTTCATCCAATTATGATTGCTGGGGCCTTGTGTGAAATCGGAAAGGCTAGCTTCTCTACCGGAACATGAGTGAGTTGGACGGAGAATTCACGAGGGAAGAGATGGAAGATGGAGTGAACGTCTTTCAGATTTCCCTTCCCATAGGAAAATAATAAACAAATTTAAAAAGGAATAAAGTTAGGCTTCTTTTTATGAGGAATAAAATAGATAAAGTGAAGACTAAAGAGAGAAGAAATTATATAAAATTAAAGTGTAAAATATGTAAAAGAAAGGCCACATTATTAACTTATATATGCAGCGCCGGCCAAGCCACCACTAAAAGGATCTGAATTTGTAATGCAAAGCACATGCCTTCTATTTCTTATTCACATGCTTAGACCGCTAGCTCCCCTTGCTTTTATAAATACTAACTCAAGTTAAAACCCCAATCCCAACCTCTCTATTATCATACTACTATATGCTACATAATATTATTATGTTAGATTTAAGTATTGTTTGCTTAATTGGGAGTAGTTTTCTGAATATAGTTTTTCTATCTACAAAGTTCGAATACTTAATTTTCCTTAAAGGGAATCAAATCTTATTTACTTGATCTAACTACTGTTAGACTTTGTTTTGAATTAATGAGAAAAAAATAGAAGAAGAGAAAACTATGAAAGAAAACATAAATGAATATAGACTGACCTTTGTTTATGTTCATTCCTATTTTCTCCCTAATTTTCTTCTTTTCTATTTTCTCCTTATTTCAAAAGAAGTGTTAGTCTCTATATTTTCAATAATTTTCTCCTTTTTAATAGTTTATTTTAAACTATACATATTCTAAAGAGATAGATTTATATATCTATTTATATTTTCATTACCCAATAACTCAGAATGACATATTTAAAGGATTTAACTATTTAGCTACCAACCATATTAATAGCACACATCATTTTATTTAACGTGAAATAGTGCATTAATACAATTCCATATTCCAAAGCACATAGGATGAATTAATTTGATGATTGAGATAATAATATTCAGGGTTAGAGATGAGGATCTGGATTTTTTAACCTCATGAGTACTATTTTGTTATGTCGGAAAAATATAACGTTACATATTCAATTTCAAACTTACATAGCATCTCACATATCAAAATATTTGATATAATTATAATCTGACGATAAAATAAAAACAAACATCATAAAAGCAAATGAGACAATACTATTAATACCCAACAGACACCCAAAATCACTTCAAATACAAAAGATAAACATTACATGAACACGAGGAATCACATACAAATATTAGAAATGATCCCATTACTTAATGAACATCAAAGTGGCTAATATTACAATTGACAAAAGTCCTTAGCAATGAAATGAAACGTGTTGTGGTGGCACGAGAGGATCAGAATTAGCAATCAAGTTCCGAACACAGTGGAGAGGCTAGTGAGCATCGCATTCCTGCACAGTAAAAATGAATGAGGAAAGGATTATGGTTTTATCGTTATCCTTAAGTTCACCAATCACCATCTATACATGGAATACAATCAAACCCCCACTTGAAGCATGGCAACTCCCCAACCATACGATGTGGGGCTTGGAAAAAGAATGTCATATTCATGAATTATTGAATGAATTTGACCATATATATTCTTTCAGATACTATCCAGGCCAATTTGGGAGCCAAGTTTTTAAAGCTGAGAGGAACACAAATTAAAGCGTCGCTAGCTAAGGCGATTGTTGGGACCATTATATCTGATATTCTTGGAGCACGCCTTACCCTAGACTGCCACGTACTCCATTTGTCCCTGATTTCTGACTTTCCACCATGCAATTATCCATTTTAGTTGCCGAAAGTGATTACAACGTGCTTCTCCAAGTCCTCATCTCTTTATCTGCAAAAACATTAGGCTTACCTTACCCAAAAAGTAAAAGAAACATAACTCATCCATCCCCATACATACTAGATGGATCAAGATGCTTATCATCATACTTGTTGGTTGTGGCAAGTGGGCCTTCTTTAATCAACAGATTACCTGTTTCTTTCTTCTTTTCCTTTTTCTGCCAAAGTCGGCTGAAACACTCTTGGAATCGACGAGCATACCTTCATCCTCTCCCCCCAAAATGGGCAAGTCTAGAAACCCTTACCCTCACATGCCTTTTCCATATTGGGAAAAACTACTTTCCCTTTGGTTCCACACCTCTTCTCATCATTATAATTTCAATCATATATACATATTCATACATAGTCACTCATAATTCATGTTGCGGTGGCCTGTGAGGATACAGTACGATCATTAGGCTCTTACATATAGCAATTAATGGACTCAAGATTTGTACAGCTGCCAAGAGAGGTCCGGTCTGATATGTGAGTGTGTGATGGGGAAATTAGTTTACTCAAATAAAATGAGGTAATATGCTATATATCTAAAGCAGAAGGGATAAAATTTTGCAAGGTGTACCCACTTGGCCAATCAAAGTGGTTCACGTTTAACTAAATTACGGAAAGTATATATCAAATCTAAGATATATTAATATAGTGATTGCACTGCTCAATGGGGAATTAATGAGGCATGACGTCCCGCAAACTACGCACTTGTAGCAATCGATTCGAACATTAACGTCAATGACCTACTTTGCATCAATAATACGTTTAAGTAATATAACTAAAGCAAAAGCATATATACTTTAAACTGCTGTGTGTGTTGATGATCACTAATTGGATGATTAGCTCTTTTATTAAAGGAACGGGACCTGCCATTATATATGGTTCCGTGCGTCAGGCTCCAATTCGATCTTGCAAGGGGCATGCACCTTGAATATTCCTTCAAGATGGGGGGCATTATAATAATCTTAATGTCACATTCTTTGTTTTTGACATTTCAGGGCAAGAACCTTCCTATCTCATTTTGACTCTTCTTTCCTTTAGAATAATTAAAAGAAACTCCCTCTCACTTTCTAATAATCACTGAATATATGCATTTTTTGTTCATGATTCGTTCAACATATTCCACAATTAATGGTTTTTTATAAATCACTGACGAAAATGCTGCAAATCACTTTGTTCATACTAGAAGCAATTTATATATCAACGTAGCGGCTGCTTTTCATTGGCATATAAATGGGCGCAAGCGCTCTGGCCACGGCTCACAAGATCTTTATATATCGTTATGCCAAAATATATATATATATATATAAACTGATCGATTAATTAATTGTTGGATTTTCCCAGTAATTATTATATGTATAGCTGTTTGTATTAATTTAAAGATCTTCTAATTTAAGTAATTAATGTTTAATCTTTGAAGAAGATATAGTGTAATGGATGAAGACATCAATGACAACATAATATTTTCGATAATCTCTCATTAGAGTGAATGTGAGTAAAATGTATGACGACAATTTTTTTGGGCCAAATACAAACCACAATTAAATTCCCAAACTTTTCACTTATATAGCTCTAGTGCCTGAATTTATAACAGCGTATGAGTTAATTAACCTAAAACTAGTTAATTTGATGTGAATTAGTTTATATTTGCTAAATTCGTTACCATCCAAATTTAACACACTAAGCCGTTTTCTAAAAGAATGAGTTTCTTCACTCATATACTTCAACAAATTAGGATATATAGACGAATAATGAACCAATATTAATTTGTTTAAATATGAGAAAACAACTTCAAAATTTTCTATGCTTTATGTAAAACGAGTTTCACTCAAACATTCATGGGCCATATGAGTTTTAATGTACCGACTGGATTAATTAAATTGCAGCCAGATTTGCATATGAGATATATTTCGGGAAGATATGATACAACAATTTATAACGTGTCAGATATTTTTTGTATTGAGTACTATTTAAGTGGTGCCCTCTAAACAAAATTCAAGGACAGCTAGATCGACTTTTAAGAGTTTAATGTTCAATTTACTCGGGAAAAGGAATTCAGGGGAGAATGGTAAGGAAGATATAGCAATGATTGGACATGAGTTAATACAGCAGATTTACGGGTTCCATTTCTTAAATTCGAAAATCCAAATGCATCTGGCCAACATGAAGGAGTTTTAAGATTGTCCATCGAGGAGAGCATGATATAGTCTAAACAAAGTAAGAGAATAAAATTGACAGTGATTAAAAGGGACAAAAAAAAAAAAACTACCAGATGCCTTTGGTAACAGATAAGCGTTGGTTTGTTGCATATGGGTGTAGATCATACATAAAGATAAAATAAGTTTCTACGCTTTTCTTTTGGTTTCTGCTTTCTCTTTATCCTTCTGTAAAATATTTAAAATAATAGGGAATGACCAATGGAATGAACCCCACATATATTCCCTTCCAGAGGTGATGATAGCAAACTGTCATTGGGGCTCTATATAAAGCCCAGCATCCTCACCGTCTCTTCACACAGCAATATTCTATGCCAAGTGTTACATAGAAATGCAACATATCTAGGGTTTAGGAGAGGGAACGAGTGACTTCCACCCCTCCTCCTTCTTCTCCCCCAAAATTAATCCCTTAGTTCTTCCCAGAAATGATCCGATTGGAGGTTGCTGGCGGAGCTAGCTGCACATGAAATTTCGAATGGAGAATTTGAAGGGTAAGGGAGGTGACAGAAGAGAGTGAGCACACATGGTACTTTCTTGCATGGTTCATGCTTGAAGCTATGCGTGCTCACTCTCTATCTGTCACCCCACCACCATCTCTCTCCCTCCCCCCTTTGATTCACTTTCTGTATTGGTATATAGAACACCATCTCTATCCCTAACCCTAACGTTGCTGCACATGATATATATGTATACTATATGTGAAATTAATTTGCATATACTCCATGTACTATGGTTTGATAGCTAATTGCACCATATAGCTTAATTAGCATAGTTTTGTGTCTTTTTTACTATTGATCGTAATTCTTTTTGCTTGCTGTATATAAGAAGCGTACTTAATTTGTGCCCAGGCTGATATACTTGATGCAGATCTAGAACCTAATTAAGTATCGATATGTTGATCTCTTTCTCTAATTGGATGAATTTTGATGTTGTATGTTCTAACTGATTCGTCAATACTTACGTTTCATTTTTAACTCTGGAGTATATGCAGTCATGTCATTTACTTATGGATTTATATGTTCCTCATCCAGTGTTAAATATTTGAGTTCACGCTCAAGGAGAAAATTGATCAGAAAGGGAAGGATGTTAATTAGTTTTGCTTCTGCTTCGGAACTGTTGATTTCCATAATTAAGATTGCATAAAACTAATTTGCTAGAATATAGTCAGGATCGCTCGCTTTCATCAGATGGAGACAGCAAGTGACAAATGTGAAGGGTCTTTGTTTAGCTCTAGCCGTGGCGGATATGTATGAGTACATTACATATTCTTCCTGCTTCTGTTGGATCTGCCTCCCCTGTTGGCCCCTGGGACTGGGACAGAAGGCTTCGTTAATGGAGGAGAAAAGGGCCTGTTCTTGATATTTTTTTGGCCGTGTTGTCCATCATGTTGGTTTATTCTTCTTTAAAATTAGTGGAAGTTAAAGCATATTAAAGGGTTAAAGTTACAATTTGTCAAAAATTTAAGTCTTGATAGATACATATGGAATTTGACTTCTTTTCCTTTGATTAATATTGCTTTCATTGTCATTATATTCATACCCTGGTTCAGCTTCAAAAGGAACAAAAATTACATCTTGTTTATTTAAAATTCAATCAAACAAAGCTCCATTTACTTATATTTCCACGATTGCTAAGCTCCAAACATAAAACAAAAACATTATTTGAGAAGATAGCAACATGTAAGTCTCAGGCCAATCTTTGTAACCCGATCGATAGTGATTTTGCATGTCATGAAATCATTTATGCAGTATTTAATATTTAATCAATATAAAAAATATAAAATCATAACAATTCATGTTATTAATAAGCTATGAACAATACAATTTATTCTTCAAATTCCATGCAAAATATTACAAGTTGTAAAAAGACAAATTATAAGTCTACCTTTTATGGTTCTCCAAATACAAAAGAATTCACCTCAAATCAATCTCAAGTGATTTATTTTATTAGCAATATATATATTTATGAGACTTTTATTTTAATGCTATTTATCTCTGTTATGAACAATGAACTTAATTAATTTAATTTATTATGAAGAGTTTACATTTATGATAGTACTCAAGTTGATTAGATATATGCATATACATAAGCGAGTGTGGGTGTGTGTGCATGAGGGTGAGAGAGAAGAGATTAATTGAACATGTAAATCAAAATTTATTTTATAAAAATTTAATAATATTGTATTTGATTGTTTTAGAAAATTCATCATTCAATTCATAGTACTTATTATAAATATCATTTTTCTTAACTTTTGACATTTATTTTAAACTCTAACACTTAATTTAAAAACTAATGTATAATATATTTGAAACATAAAAACCTTTTTTAAACTTTTTATAGTATATTTATAGTTGTTTAATTTTTATCAAAATTGACATGAAATAGTAACATAAAAATTATTCTTAATCTAATGGTTGAATAACTACGAATCACATTATCATAATGAAATATTAGAAGGTGTAAATATTAGACAGTCATCAATTTTGTTCTTTCTCTTCTTGTTTTTTTTTCTCAAAGAATATATTTAAGGGAATTAAGGTTCAAAGAGTGCTTGAGGTACACAAAGATCGAATAATGTGATTGATAATCAATCCGATACCCGATCTTTGTAAAGTCGAGTAAAATCAGGTCAACCTAACATACAAGATTGCGGTTAGCCCAGTTTTAAAAAGTATTTAAAAAATAAAAATAAATAAATTTTATTTATTAATAAAAATATAATTACATTCATTCAAAATATATTTTTTTAAAAAATAATATTATAACAAAAAATAACATTTGATAAAATTATAAATGAATAATAATGCATTATTTTTACCTAATATTAAGAAATTAATTTAAAATTTTAAATAAAATTAAAAAATTGAATTCTTAAAAATATTCATAATAATAATAAAATCAATTCATTACATACAGTGTATTAAGAAATATTATATAAAAATAATATTTATAAATTTTTAAAAAATATATAATATATATATATATATATATTAGGATCGGGTGAGACCGGGTTTGATCTCAATCCAATGCTCAACCTGACCCATTTTTTGGAATCAATTTGGTATGTCAGGTAAGACTGAACCTATCAGACTACTGAATTAGTTAAATATTCCTAAGTGCTTCCAGGAGCCAAGTCCTCCCAAGTGGACCAATTTTTTTGGTTTGTTCTCTCTTTTTTATATATATATATATATGCGCAATTATTCACATAATTAATTATTGGTGATACGTGATACACTAATATTGTTGATTATTATCTTTTGATAGGTTAAATTTATTCAATGAACTATCTTGTGAACATATATTTATTTTATTAATCAAAACTACTAAGGTTGTAGTAGTATTGATTATTATCTTTATTTATTTAAAGAGTGTAGCAAAAATATTGTTCATAAAATTAGCCATTTATAAAATAAAGATTGATTTCTTCAGGTTATTTTCTATGTTTCATTTTTTATCAAATTCGCTTTTAAAGTCAATTTTAAAAAGCAAAATTAAGGCCCTGAACAAAGTGTTCAATCTTGATAGACACGCCAACTGTTGGTCAATACGCAGAATTTAAGATATCTATTATATAAGCTAAAAGGTTGCGCAGAAATATACTAAGGGCTTGCGCTCATGTCAGTCAGCCACCACTTTTCTTTACATTCCATGCATAGTTAAATATACAAATTGTGCCATACCCTTTTCATTTATGCTGTGTTGGTGTTTGGAAAATTAATTTATGAAAAATGAAAAATGAAAAAAGTATAAAAATTATATTTGATAGATAATAAACTGAAATAACTTTGTTGAAAAATACAATAATTCAATGTCTATGAAGGAAAATTTTTCCACTTTCATTTTATATCAAATGGGTTTCCGTAGGAGAGTATGTATGTAGATGAAAGAAGAATCCAGTAAGAAACTACCTAGAGCACACACAAGTATGTTCTCTTTTTCAAATAAAGGAATCATATATAGGGCTATATTTGGGTGAAGGAAAACTTAGTAAGGAAAATACTAAGAGGATAAATAAAGGAAAACCTAGACATTTTCTTTTTTAATTTTTATAATCTCCTATTTTTCTCTCATAAAAAAAAAGGGGGTAAAAGTGATCTAGAGTGTAACCACTACGGGGGTGTTTGATTTGCATTTTTGCAAACCAAATTGTACTTTCTAACCATAATTTTCTTCTTTTTCATCCAAACAGTTTTTCAGTAAACTTCTCTACTTTTATCCAAACTTCATTTTTGTAAACTGTGGTTATTCTAAAAGTACTTTTACAAAAAGACAAACCAAACGGACACTACATATGCAAGCACGACAACCTCTGCTGTTGAACAGATATATGTAGGTTCGGTTTGCCCTTTTAAAAAATAAAATCAGTAAGATACAGGGCTTCTGATTAATGGAAATAAAAAAAAACTAGGCTCTTGAGACAGCAGTCTATAGCCATAGTTTGTACCAAAACAAAAATGTGCCTCTGCAGAGATGAGGCAGGGTGTAACTACATATGCAAATAGGACAACCATATGTATATCCACTCAACTGGTGACAAAAATATTGAAACTGAAAAAAAAAACACAAACACACACACAAACACGCGCAAAATGTAAATTGAAGTAGAATTTAGCTCTGCATGCCTCTTTTCCGTCCTTCAGATCCCTTTCCCCATCAAAATCTGAATTTATAACCGATAAACGATCTGTGGAAGCCACAAAAGTCTTCTAAAAATAAGCCCAAACAAATTAGCACCTTTTGCTGAACCAACCTACATTTTACTTCTCACATTTTAGGGAAGGAAAGAGGGAAGCAAGCCAAGTTGCATTGAAGAAGAATACCAATTTTAATTTCTCTCTTTGTGGAAGAGCAAGATAGTTAATGCCGTACTCGGAAGTTCATCCTTCAAACCATTATCTAGGAACCAATTGCTGATGATGCTCTGAGATAAATAAGTTGAATCTCTAACAGGCCACTTGTCCACTAATCTGAAACCATACTGCCCTGCAGCTGAGAGTAGGGATGGTTCATCTACTCGTCGAAAAATATGGCAAAGAATTAGTGCAGGTTCCTCCTTATCTTTACTGCTTCCACTGGAAGCAATCAACTCTTTTGCAGTTGCAAACAAAGGCAATATAGCTTCAGGAATATATGTCACATCCGTGCCCACAATGATATCAAAACATGTATTATTCACTTCCTTCATTTCCTTAATATGATCCCTGTTTCCCCATTCAAGTCTCTTGGTAATCAGTTTAGAAAGCAGCGGTGGCTGAAGATTGGACACAACATTTTTGGCAAGGAGTTCAAGAGCAAAAGCATCTCCATCAGTGGCAACCACAAAGTCAGAATATCTAGCAGAAACCATCGAGCAGATTCCTCCACAGCCACACCCCAGCTCTAAGACCCGCTTCCCTGCAACAATATTGGGATTTTCTGCCAGGACAGAAGCCATTAATCGTGCTGATTCCCACAGCATCAACCCAGTTGATTTGCAGGTATGTTGGTACTCTTTTGAAAGTACCTTAACCTTAAAATTCCAGCCTCTGAGGTTGACCTCAATAATCTAACAGGATAAATTTGAAGAGTGATGAGAACCACGATTGCAAATCAGGACAACAGTAGCGGCATCAAGGCTTATATTAATTAATGATATAAAGCCAATATGTGAGCTAATTCAGATGAGAACAGGAAAAGGATAAAAAGAAAAAAGAAATTTCCTTCTCAACTGAAAACAGGACAAATATCTATTAGATATTATGTTCCAACAGATATTTATTTTTTCTTAGAGTGGACCCCGGTAATTTTCCTGATAGAACCTAGGAGAACTGGCAAACACAGTGAAGGTGAGAACCTTAAAGATTACATCCTCACCTCATTCTCACTTGAAGGTGAGACTCCAAACATATCAACTGCCAAACCCTCAGACAAGTCAATTGCAGAGTAATTTACGAGACCTTTTACATTATCTTCCTTGACTTCCCCATAATCAAGATGGTTGGCCTTCGGTGCAGCTTCTTGGCTGTAGCAAGAGTCGGAACTGTCTGAAATTCGGAATACAGCTTGAACCCAACGACTGAAACCAACAAAAAAGGAAGACGAAAAAGAAAAAAGAGTAACTGCAGTCAATACTTGAGAAGATGAACAGGAAAGCACTTTTTCTTCTTAGCAGTAGGTGATGGAAAACAAACTAAATTCCATATCTCTAGATTGGAAAGCAGAAGTTCAGGCAAGCAAAAAACACCAATCTTTTAAGCTTGTTAATTTACTATAAAAAAAAAATACAGAATGATCAGAAGGAATGGGACATGTTACCGATTCATCACCAATTCCCTTGAACGGTTCTCCACTTGTTTGCAGCACACACCAAGTTCTTCAACATGAAAACCATTTTCTTTGAATAAATTTGTCAAAACCTCATTTGAAAAATAGTATGCACGCTGAAAGAAGAGGAGTATTACATTTTTAAAAAAAATGAAAAGAATAGAGGTTCATATATGAAGTAAATTACAAAATAACATGGCAAAAATTGAATACTTACAGTGCCGTCACCTCTGACGTAGAAATTATCACTAATCTTTTGATCCTTGCCAGAGAATCTTTCCTATAGAATAGAACAATCGGAGATATCAAACATCAGTTGTTCAGAAAGGAATCAGTCAAGCAAAATTTGATAGTTAAACAGTCACTCAACCAAGGAAAAGATACGATCAAAATGGTATTATGTTGATGACAGACCATATTTCAGCTAAAGACCATAAAAAGCATTCAGTGCAAGTACTTGTAGTTGTAGCAATCTAAAGAGAGGACAGATCACTTGAATTTAATGCCAACAGGTTTTAATTTCAATGCAACTCAAAGAACGATAGATGTTGAATGGGATTGCAGAATTGTCCACCCTAGTCTAATCAGGTAATAATAGTCAATGGAAATTTCAAATAGTTTATATGAACTATAATGAGAAAGCAAACTCAAATTCTTCCAGCTACCACAGTGAATTATCTATCATAATAAAAGTATCTGGACAACAATTTGAGCCCTTATCAAATTTCTAGCAGAAGATTTACTGCAGAAAGTCAACCTGAGCAAGGTCTCCAGTAGCATAGTCTCGAAACAGCACATAACCATTTGGCTGAACACCAGGAAAATGAGAGTGAATTCATCACCCAAAGTTATCCAGCAATTATAACGAAAACATAACCTATCAAGAGTAATGAATATATAAATTTCTTACCTTTATAACCTTTCTAATGTTCTGCAATACTTGATACATCTTTTCTGGTGAGACTGCAGATAACATAAATATCTGCTTAACATGTCAGCTACTTAAACAAAAGAGTCCTACTTAATTCTCAAGATTAAAAGCACAACAGTTTATTATAACCAACTAAAAAAAGAAAATGTAGTCCACAATCACTCTACTATAGGTTCAAAAATTATGACAGCCAATCAGATACCATGGTAACAATGTCGACCGAGGATGGAGAAATCTGCTTGCACAGGTCATCAGCTGTCAAATCAGAGACAAAAGCACTAACACGTGACTCCTCAAAGTCTTTATGTGCCTGCAATAAGCAGACAAGTTCGTTCTTGTTACATCTACAAGATTAGTAATACAAATTCAATCCTGTTCAGTCTAGTAAAAGTGCATTAGTTTAATCACCATATAAACAACTAAATTTAGCTTCAATAAAGTAAACTACCAAAATTGACTTCCACTAAAAATTCGCCATATACTACATATCCTAAGTATAAGCCATGAAAATTGTAGCAGAAGACCACCAATATGTTGTGTGCATTTATATCTAATACATGTATGGTTACAAGACATGGTTGAACAAATAAATTGAATCAAGAAGCCTACAGCCAACTGAACTGGCTATACATGCATGCTTAAGAGTGACTGATTATCAGAGAAGTATATAAAAAAGAATTTTCCAACCTTAACCAGCTCAATAGCTCGTGGTGAGAAATCACATGCATAAACAAAAGCATCTGGGAATGAGGCAATCACAGGAAATATAGTATTTCCAGCTCCACAACCAACCTGCACAGGAAACAGCATCACTTATCAAACAACTTCATAATCCAAATACCTCCCAGAGAGAAGCATAAACAGAAAATAAATTCCCTTGTTCAATTTGCCAACCACAGATCTCGCAAATAATAAATAGCTAAGAAGGAAAACCAATATGGAATAGTTCTGTCTCCATAACCATAGAGTATGAATTGAAGACAATACAAATTTCCTTTTCACATCAATCCAATTGTTATGTTGTGGCATGCAGATACACTCAAAATAATTGAATCATCATATGATATTAAGAAACCAACCAAAGCAGCATGTGTTCAGAAAGGGGCAAGCTATATTTGAATAAAAAAAATAGGGAAGTAGGAAGAGAATAGTGTGGATGGGTACGTATATACCTCCAAAATCACTTTTCTTCCGGCTCCCTGGAGTTGAAAGTAACTTATACAATTAGAATCTTAAGCAGCACTTCAGAAAATCAAATCAAATTACAAATTAAGACATCATCTCCTTCCACTCACAGAAAAATAGTTGCCCCACTCTTTATCCAAGTAGTGCCGATCTTTGAAAAACTGAAGGAAAAATGACAGAAAAGAAAAATAGCATTAGTAATAGTCAAACCAATTATGGCAAAGGAGATGAATATAGGGTAAAAAGAATTTCAGGAAGTGACGCAGATGAAGCTAGTAGGAAATAGATGACGCAGCGACATGACTTGGAATAACAGAGACTAGGCAGCAGAGTAACACTACGGGGGCAAAAAAGAAACAGGACAGGAAGAATTAACAGAGTTTGGCGACAAAAACATAAGAGTTGGGAAAACAAACCCTGTCCTGGTGCCGCTTGTAGAACACATCCCAATACTTTTTGGCTTCTCTTTCATACTTCTCTGCAAATAAACAACACTTTTGAATGCTTGGGAATTGTAAGCAGAATTATCAGACAGAGATAAAGAGAATAGAAATACCTCTCCAGAAGGGGGGCACTCCAGTATTTGTAGTTGAGTAAATTTGTACCCTTTGCACAGGCATTTGTTGCTGCTTAGAATCTTGCGTACCTGACGCCATTGCCCTGCTTCTTTCGTGGGGTTTTACGCGAAGGAGTGTTGTAAGTCGATTTAGATCAAGCATACATCAAAATTAGAAGGGAATATTGGTGTAAGACTCTTGTGGTCAGTCCACCTCCATCCATAACGAGAGAAGATTCAGGGTTTTGATTATTTATATAGTAAAGTAAATCCATTACCCCCCGCCTTATCACCCATTTTTTCCCATATTTTTCTTTGATGTGCCCCTCCGTTGTGTTCTATGTTAACAATTTTTTAGTTTGACAAAATTATCTTAATATTTTTTAAAATAATATGTAACTATTTTAATATTTTAAACGAATCAAAGAGAAATTAAACACATTTTTACAAAAATCTAAATATGCTTTAATTAATCGTTATAAATTGATAATAAATTTATTCTTTTTAATGCCACTTTTTACCTTCTAATTCTAATTATATGATTTTAATAAATAATTGTCTTATTAAAGCATAAAATATAATCATTTAAAACTAACTGAGACTCGGAAAATTCCACAATACCTCTAAAGTTCAATATTTCCAAAAACATATGGTATGGAACTTGTTGGCAAGAAAAAAAAATGTAAACTTACCTTTATTAGAAATATTTTTTTTTTGCCTGAAATTCTCCTTTTACAAATATATGAGAATTATTTAAATAATTATAAACTAATTTGAAATCAATAGCTCAGATAGCCTATCTATTCCTTTTTAAATAATTCTTATAGTTATTGATATTTGCAATTAAACCTCCTATATTTGTAAGTAATATTTTTGTAAGTTTAATTAGGGGGTAAAATGAGAATTTCACACTAAAAGATATTTTCTTATGGTAATTAAACAAGTATTTAAGTGGAATTTACTATTTATTATCAAACTCCAATACATTTTTCATATTAATTTTCTTCCATGGTACATATTAAATTTAATTTGTATGAAAAATATTAAAATAATAAGAAAATGTCATAAGTTTCCATTTTTCTCATCTGGCATTTCCCTTGAACGAGGATTTTGAGTGGATCCAGATCCAATTCCCGGAACCACTCCAAAACCGAATGAAGAAGACGAAGCTCGGCAGTTGTTAATTCCGCATTCCCAGCTGCATTCTCTTTGGTCTTGCACAATAGATCTGTGTCTCCTTCACTTATTCAAACCACAACTGAACAGCCAATTCGGACATCAACCAGTTCGGAGCTCCGACAATGGAGTCTGAAGGTGCAGCGGAGGTGACGTCGCCCGTCCCTGGCCTTCTTCCTCTCGCCTCCGACTCCCAGCAGCCCTATGTCTCTGAACTCCTCTCCTTTACTCTCGATCGTCTTCATAAGGTCCCTTCATCCTCTCCTCTTTCAATTTTAATGCTTGTATTATTTACTCTCATCAGCAAATTGTGCTTTGCATATCTGTGATCTTGCTTTGATACTTCCCCTTTCCGTCTGTGATAAACTTAATTTTAGGAACCAGAACTACTTCGGGTTGATGCGGAGCGAATTCGGAGGCAAATGCAAGAGGTGGCAGTAGGTAATTACCGGGCGTTCATTTCTGCTGCTGACGCGTTGCTTGCTATTCGTGAGGAAGTCTCTTCTATCGACAAGCATCTTGAGTCTCTGGTATTTATTTCAAATTTCTCGTGTTGTTTGTCTGCTTCATGAATTATTTCTTCTCTTCATGTATGCTGGCTTTGTTTGGTTCTTAAAATGCTATACCGTAAAGTTTAATCGACATAAATTGGATGCAGGAGGGGTGTTGGTTTACTTAATAGTCAAAATTGGATGCAAACATCATAATCCTCACTTATGGTTCTATGTTAGTTATCGAGCTTCTGTTGCATTTAGTTGATAATAATTTGGACAGAAATTATTCCATGATTTTCTTTTAAGTGCCATAATCCAAGCTAATACATAAGTTTGTATTCAAGGAGTTCTTAAGTTCTGCAACTTCGACTTGGGAGTATGCTTTTTTGCTTGTTTGGGGATTAGATGGTAACATTGGGGCTGCTGAGATAATTTATTCACTATTTCTGTTTCATTATACTTCTTCTGAAGCTATTTATTCAGGAATTTGTCTAATATTATTGTTGTTGGAGTTTTACATATGCATGAAGGTGCACTTGATGCAATGAAACTATAGTAAAGATCACAAAAATATTGAATAGAGGTGATGGATGGCTGGCTGTGAAGGTTATTGATTTTGAATTGCAAGAAAGTATATATATATATATACATGTCCTTCTTCATATTTGAGAATTTTTATGAATTATTTGAGACCTGCAAGATAATATTTGTATAAGCAAAATTATAGCACTTCATGTAAGTCATCCTGGAAGTTTTTTCTTCTTTAGAAGAATTGTGGGTCATCTCAGTTTCTTTTCCTCTCTCGCAGATTAATGAGGTTCCAAAATTGACATCCGGTTGCACTGAGTTCATAGAATCTGCAGAGCAAATTTTGGAGAAGAGGAAGATGAATCAAACGATGTTGGCCAATCAAAGTACATTGCTTGATTTGCTAGAAATTCCTCAACTTATGGACACGTAAGTTTCCCCCGCTTATAAGACTAATAGTTCACTCGTAGTGTTTGAATTGCCACATTATCTCACTTTCACTTGCTATAAGACAAACACATTAATCCCTTTTTGAGAAGTCTTATAAATTCTTGTGTTTCTGCAGATGTGTACGGAATGGGAATTATGATGAAGCTCTAGATTTGGAAGCATTTGTTTGTAAGCTCTCAACTATGCATCCAAAGTAAGTGTATCTGCTTCATTTTTCGCAACTTCAACTTGTATTTTTGCTTTTTCCTGGAGGAAAGGCTGTAGAATTGTCCGCTTACTTTTTGTTCCCCCCTCCCCCCTTTGTACAGGTTACCTGTTATTCAAGCATTGGCTGCAGAAGTTAGGCAGACCACCCAATCTCTTCTTTCTCAACTTCTTCAAAAACTTCGATCTAATATTCAGGTATTAATTAATTTGAATGAGCGATCTGGGAAAATGATTTTAAATTTTGTGTCTTATTTCTGTATTTTCTTTACCAGTTACCTGAATGCCTCCGCATTATCGGATATTTGCGCCGAATAGGAGTATTTAGTGAGTATGAAATGCGATTGCAGGTGAGGTGTAACTAACTTTTCTTCACAAGTTCCCTCTGGCTTCATTGCTTGTATTTTGCTTAGAGGTTTTCATAGTTACTAGGCACATTCTTTTATTTTATCTGCTTGTTATTAACTAAGGCAATTATCTGTTGTCAGTTCTTGAGATGCCGAGAGGCATGGCTTACTGGTATACTTGAGGATTTGGACCAGACAAATCCATATGAATACCTGAAAGGAATGATTAACTGTCACCGAATGCATCTATTTGATGTTGTTAATCAATATCGAGCAATATTTGCCGATGACACATCAGGAAGTGAGGAAAATTATGATGGTGGGCTTCTGTTTAGTTGGGCAATGCATCAAATTACCTCACACCTTCAAACTCTGAAAATTATGCTTCCAAAGATAACTGAAGGTGGATCACTATCAAATATTTTGGATCAATGCATGGTAAGCCTCTTCCATCCTACTATGCCTTTGTGATAGTACAGTGATTTTGAAAAGCATGGATTATCTTTATGTTCGTTTACACTTAAAAAGTAATCATTCAGAAATGCAAAGGGAAAATAAAAATTTAAAATTGGTATGCTTGCTTGTCCATATTAGTATTTTGGAAAATGGCATCCAGATATGTATCTAGTTTAAGCTGTAAGACCAACTTATATTAACTTTATTCATTTTCTATGCAGTACTGTGCTATGGGACTTGGTTGGGTTGGACTGGATTTTCGGGGCCTGCTTCCATCACTTTTTGAAGAGTAAAACATGTTCCCTATCATGATCTTCTAATGTTATATGATTTATAAATCTTTCTTGACATGTAGGTTGGTTGCATTACAGGGCAGTTCTTAACTTATTCTCAAAAAATATGAGTACAGCAGTGGAGAATTTTCAGGTAAATGAACATGTGAATTTACAATATTTGAACGGTAGTTTCCTGAAGCTGATGTTTTGCATGATTCTGGATCAGTTGCACAACAAGTCAGCCCTTTGGGCTCTCATTTCTTTCTTCTCCTTTGCAACTAGCATTTAGATTTTATTCATGTGATAATTAATCATCTAACTTCATGCTCTTAGCTGGTCCTGGATTCACATCGGTGGGTTCCCCTCCCAGCAGTTGGCTTTCCTGCAAATAGTGTTGGTGAAGACACTCAGGAGGATGTCAATCCACCCTCTTATTTGATGGAACATCCACCTCTTGCTGTTTTTATAAATGGTAATTACTTTCTTCTTTATTTCTCCAGGAAATTGCTTGTCCATTATCATTTGCCTATCGGAAGGATAGGTTTCTGAAGACTTAATCAAATGAGGATAATGATGCCGTTGTTTTCATTAATTACTTAGGGAGACCAAGTTCTTTCATTTTGCACAAATTATTTAATAAATGGTGCACTATGTGCTATCCTATATAACATTAGATTTATTTCAGAGGACTAGAGAAAAAGACTAGATCCCAGATAGGGTGAAAACTAAAGTTCTGATTGCCTGAGAGTCATTTACGGTAACTCTCTTAAATGGAACTTTAATTGATTCTGTTTATCATGATGTCAGAAAGTTTTAATATATGCTACCAGTGTTGTCAAAGGCGAGTGCCTTAGCGCCTAAGGCGCAAAGGCAAGGTGTAAAACAGACCCATCGCCTCACACGTGAAAGGTGTGCATCTTTTGGCGCCGGGAAGAACAAAGAAGCACGCCTTTTGCATGCTCTAGCTTTGCTATGCTTTATTTTTGTTATCATGGAGTTTGCTCATTATGTCATCACATTGCCTTTGCTTTTTTTCGTACTTGTAGGTTTTGTTTCTTTCATCAACTTAAGAATTAAGATATTATTTTAATAAGAATTAAGATTCAAGATAGTTAAATATTATAAATTTTAATGCAAGACAGAAAAGTTTTATATTTAAGAAATTATGTAGGTTAATGACTTGAAAGTTTATATTATATTCTACATATAATTTTTTTTAGTACTGTGCCTTGCTTTGCTCGGGCGCACGTTTTTCTACCACCTCTCACCTCGGGCGTGGCCTCAAGTGCGCCTTTCGCCTTTGACTACCTTGTATGCTACATTGCTTTCTCCTCATCCTTTCCAAACTAATTGTGCCAATATCTCTCTGGTGTCTGTAGGTGTATCTGCAGCATTGAATGAGCTGCGTCCTTGTGCCCCTATAAGTTTGAGTCATGTCCTTGCCCAAGAGTTGATCAAGGGATTACAAGTTATTTCTGACTCTTTGCTGAGATACAATACAACTCGGGTACTCAGAGAAAATGAGTCAGGACTTTTCCTCTCACTCTGTCGAGCATTTATAGAGGTATTGGCTCATTTAGTTTTTGATGTTTATTGTGGTTAGTCTCAATGAAGTAGTCTACATCCAGAATTCCTTCAAACTCATTTTGTAGGTTGCTTATCCTCATTGTGCGACATGTTTTGGTCGTTGTTATCCTGGTGGAGCTGCTCTTATCATGGACGCAAAGAATGTATACGATGGAATTAGCCGCCTATTAGCAGCCTCTATTGCAAGGGAACTTCCAAAACCTGTGAATAACGGGGAAGTGAAGAGCGTAACTGAGAATGGCAACCTCGAAGTGGTTGGTAATGGAGAAGCACCTGAAGCTAAACAAACTGAAGCCATCAATGCTGATGAGGAGATCAAAAACTCTGCTTCGCAGACAGATATGACGAACACTAATTTTGAAAAGCCGACGTGAATTGCAACATTTTAGTAGACATAGGTGTATCGTTTATGGCTACCCATTTCTTTGTTTTTGTCCCAGTACTCTGATAAAGATGGGTTCATTAGCTGTAACTATGTTGTTGAAAAATCTCATACGAATAGCTTATAGAAATTTTTTTTTTTGGTGGCCTGAATAGAAGAAAGGGGAAGACGATTTTGGCACACACATTTGTTCAAAAGAAAAAAAAAAGGTTTTTTTGGTCCTTGGTTAATTTGCATGATAATTGACGCTGAGTGATCACGTGCCTCTGTTCTTGAACGGACATTCATGGTTTTTAACACTTTTTCATGAGGTTGTCTGTCTGCCCAGTTCCTTGCTGGGGCCTTTGTTGTATTCGATCTAGAATAAAACAGGTTAGTTAACGATACGCTACCTCGTTCCATGTTGGCCCTCTCTTGAGTTATACATAAAATTCATGACATGCGACTAGGCCAGACACGAGGCAATAAGTGGTTAATTGTCACTGGCACACTAGACTGGTTCAGTTAAAAAAGTCATATAAATGCCATAAGATCTGAATGATATGATACTTCTTGAATTTTGTATGCATATTTTAATTTTTAATTTTTTTTGGCACTTGGGTGTCTCCCAACTGACTACCAATGGCTAATATATTCAAGGCATAATGGTCATTAAAGTGAATTTTGTCCTTTATAACAGTCTTTTCTTTTAGTAATTTTTATTTATAACTTTTGTTGAATTTTGTGTTTTTAATTTTATTTTTAATATTTTTACACATTTCAATATAATTTAAATATTAAAAAAAAAGAGTTTTTGAAAAATTTGCAAATTATTATTTTTCAGTATAAAATTTTAATAATAAATAAATAAATAGAAAAATAAACAAAGGTTTTTTTTAGGAATAATAAAGGCTCTGAGCCTTTCCCTACATATACATATACATATATATATATATATATGTATTTTTAACCAACTGACTTATAATTTTCGAAGCATAGAAAATTTAGTTACAGGGGGAATTAGATCATGCTTAGGCATATTTTTTTTTGTTTAGAAAAAAAAAATTCGGCCAAAATAAAAAAATAAAAAAATAAACCCTATATCCTGAGGTTATTCAGATAGTCAGATCAGGTTCCCGGTTCTGGCCTTGTGAGTCGTCATTTTTTCAAATCCAAAATCCTCCTTCTCGGAAGGTCCAGATTCCGCTCTGGTGGAGTGAAGCTTTAACTACTAGAAAAAGATGTCGACGGTGTACGTGTTAGAACCGCCAACGAAAGGGAAGGTGGTGATGAACACGACGCATGGTCCGCTCGACATTGAGCTATGGCCCAAGGAAGCCCCTAAGGCCGTCAGGAACTTCGTGCAGCTCTGCCTTGAAGGCTACTACCATAACACTATCTTTCACCGTATCATCAAGGACTTTCTTGTCCAGGGCGGCGATCCCACTGGCAGCGGCACAGGTTCTTTTCTTTCTCAATTAAACTGACTATGTCCGTTGCCTGTGTGCCCAAATTGAATATTTATTGATGAACCTTTACACAGTGTTGATAACAGTGCATCTGCGCTGGTGCCCAGAGCTTTCTTGTTCTCAAATATCTTCTTCAAATTGAGAATTGGCTAGCTCGGGATTTGGGTTGGATACGAATAATAGAAGAATTGCTGGCAATTTTAAAAATCCTCTTCTTTTCGCTCAATTACAATTCAAATACAGTGATATTTTCGCATTTATTCTGTTACCTGATAGTCAGCTAATTTGATCGTTTATAGTTGAAACTTGTAACTAATCTCACCCTCAAAAATCAATGTCCGCTTCTAAACGAAGGTTGTTTACATTGGCTGTAGCCTCAAGTTCATGGTTTTATTTTTAGGTGCTTTAGGATGTTGGAACTTGACTTTTTGATTACCGGCTAGTTTGTAACTTCTCCTAAATATTGCAGGGGGAGAAAGTATTTATGGGGGTGTCTTCTCTGATGAATTTCACTCGCGTCTAAGATTTAAACACAGAGGGTTAGTCGCAATGGCAAATACTGGGTCTCCACATTCCAATGGGAGTCAGTTTTTCATAACTCTGGATCGTTGTGATTGGCTTGATCGGAAGCATACAATTTTTGGAAAGGTAATTGATGGAATAACAGTGTTGCCAAACCTTTTTACCGGTTCTGTCATTTTTTATGAATCCATTGAATTCACTACTTGCTTTTAGGTGACGGGAGATACTATATATAATCTTTCGAGACTGGGTGAACTTGAAACTGATAAGAATGATCGGCCATTAGATCCCCCCAAGATATTATCAGTTGAGGTAGGTTGAGAATTTAATTAACCTTCATGCAGAAATCATAAAATTTATGTCCAGGAAGAGGCTAACCATCCAAGTTTCTTCTTGAAACACTTCATTATAGGTGTTATGGAACCCATTTGATGATATTGTTCCAAGAACAATTCAACCTCAGATCCAAACTATTACTGACACTGACAGTAAAGATTCGAAGAAAAAAGCTGTAAAGTAATTCCTTCCACCTGAAAAACATCTTGTTAGAACTTAACATAGCGATTTATGTTAGTGAAATTTCCCTCTACGAATTTTATAGCCTTTTCTTTAAATATTTTTTATCATGCAGGAAACTCAATTTACTTTCATTTGGAGAAGAAGCTGAAGAAGAGGAAAAGGAATTGGCATTCGTAAAGCAAAAGATTAAGAGCAGTCATGATGTGTTGAATGATCCTCGTCTTCTGAAGGAAGCGATTCCAAATAGTGATTTGGTAATGAGGCCGTTACTATCATCCTGATTCTCATATAGAACTCTTTCTTAGAACATTGCATATACTGATTGCATAAATATATTTTTAATTTTGATTTCTGTTTATAATTGTAATCATTCTCTTATTATGTCAAACAATTGTAATTTATTGATAGCTTATTGCTGTAAATGATGCATCATATGCCCACTCATAAGTTCTCTTGTATAATGTCATATCGTTGCTCTTTTCAGGTCTCATCTGGTGGTAAGCCAACAAGAGATTTGCAATTATCTGTAAGGGATGTATTGAGCTTAAAGAAAGAAGAGTCTCAGAAAAAATCGGAAGATAATAACTCGACCAACCTTGATTACAGTGATGATGATGAGGCAGACTTTGATGCCAGAATGCGCAGTCAAATACTAAAAAAACGCCAAGAGTTAGGGGATTTACCGCCCAAGCCAAAGTTGCGAAATGGTACTTCAATCATCTTCCTTATATTTTAGCTGGTAAAATTTTCAAACTCTGATTTAGGAAGCACTTCTGGTTCTGCCCATGGAAGTTTTAAGTAGCTCATATTGTTGACATGATGCTCTCCGAATAGTCCAGAGACTGCCAAGTTACCTTTCTAATTCTTTAGAAGATTCTACACACTAAAAAAAAAAAAAAATTAAGGGCATCATAAAGATCGCAAGAGTTTCTTGGGTCATTTCTATCGAAAGAAAATCAAAGGATTGAGGCACTTTTGAACCATCATTTGAGTCACAACCACCCCCCCCCTTCTCTCCTTCGTCTAGATACCCAGATTTGGTTGCACATGCCAACCAATGTTATTTATGTTGAGTTGGCTGGTCACCCAAGGGAGGTGAATTGAGTGTTACAAATTTTTTCATCCTTTTAAAGCACAATTCAATGTTGCAAAGAAGTACTAAAAATAAGGGCAAACAGAGCACTTAGTGCGAGAGTGAAGGAAATAAAGGATGAAGAGCAAGACATAAAGATTTATCCTAGTTTAATCTAACCACTTGACCTACATCCAATTCCCAAACAACCCGCTTAAGATTTTTCACTATATCTGACAAGTTCGATCTAGGCACTTATGAAGCCACAGTACAACCAAGACTCCTTCTCTGAGTCTATCTCTCTCCCCCACTTTTCCTAGTGTGATTACAAATTGCCTTCAAGGAAATTTTTCCTTGAGTGACCTCTCTAGATCATCTAGAGAATCCCCTCACAGATTAAATGTCAATACAAAGAAATGCTTTCTCAAATAGTAGATAAATACGTCGAAGTTCATAGAGTGTAGTTGAAAGTGTTTGATTGAGAAATAAATGTGTTAAAATAATAAAATAGTTTCAGAATATCAATCTCTCTTCTCTCAACTTAAATGAGGCTATCTTTATAGGAGGAAGTAGTTAATTAGCCCTTAAGTATAATTAACTAGTTGTTACTTTGAAGAACTAGCCGTTACCAAGTTAATCGATTATACTATGAAAGTTTAATCGGTTATAGTGTGATTTAAGGCTATTCATAGTAACGTATCCACAATAATAAATTGAGCTATGTTTAAGCCAATTGATTGAGTTTAGTAACAACTAAGAAAATAAGTTCATCAATCAATTGAGTCAAGAATAATCAGTTAAAAAAGAAATTTGAAAGGTTAGGAAACATAACCGATTATATTTGAAGATGTAACAGGTTATTGAGGGATAAAATAAGTTTGAGAAGCAAGATAATTGATTATATTTAAGAGTGTAACAAATTAGATTTCAAATAGAGAGTTCGCACATTCGTTGGGAAAAGGTAATTGATTATTTAAGGATATAACAGATTATATGAAGTAATATAATCGATTAGATGTTAATGTAATCGATTAAGACACGAAAAAGAAGGGTAACAGAAAAGACTAGAACTGCAATAATCAATTACTTTGAGGAGGTGATCGATTAGATTAGAAAAGATGAAGGCTGCACAGAAATAACAGCTGATATAATCGATTATATGCAGATATAATCGATTAAGGCGCTAAACACAAGTAAGCTGACTTATTAGAAGGAACGATAATTGATTATTTTGATAAGATAATCGGTTATACTAATAAGAAAGCACGAAATTGAAGTAAACAGTTGGTATAACAGGCTATATGGCTTGAGATAATTGATTATTTTTTCTAACACTTTGAAAACCCATAGGAATGAAAGAATCAAGACTCAATTTGATTTCTAGTCTCAAAATCTTCAATGATATTAAAAGTGATGTTCTAAAATTATTTGAAAAACCTTTTAAACTCAAACATCCCCAACTACTTACATCCAAACTTAAAGATTAAGAACTTGAATCTTGATCTTCTAATTTAAGCTCCCAAGTTCTTCTTCTCCAAAACTCTCTTTTTCTTGTTGAAAGCCTTTGCTCCATTAATTGATTCCATAATTTATGCTCTTCTTGTACTAACTACATAAGAAATGCATATTAAGTTCAGTAATTAGTCCAATTCTTTCTCAAATAATAAGTATAATATAAAAGATATAAATAACATTAACTAACTATATCATGCAAATATTTTACTCTACTATTTGACATCATCAAAACTAAACATGTTGGTCATCAGATCTAACAATTTGCTCTTTCAAGCTTAAATCAATTATATCTTATCATTAGTTAATTATACTACTATTATTATTTGTGAATTGAAATATAACTCTAGAAACTCTTAAATAAATTAAAAAAAAAAAGAAATCATGTGTAATTTATTCTCACTTTATCATTATAAAAATAAAATACAACATTATCATTTCAAAATCTGTCTTATATTTTACATGCTTCTTATTTTTCAAGACAAAAAAATGTTCTGGAGTTGATTATCATAGAAAGACAAGGATAAAATTGATAACGTAAAACATATTTAACACTGTTTACCCTGTGACATGAGAAGTCACTATTTTGGCTGTCATCAAATGACACCTTTTTTTTTTTTCTGCTGAGATATGATATTAGCATACAATATATGATCTCAAATGCCACCCATTTATCACATAACAACACACCACATACTGTTATCCTACTAGATACCAATCATACCATGTTATGTGAGATGACGGATCAAGATCATGACATGCCTAGACCATCCAATGTCTTTTAAGTGCGTATCATCAACACTATAATACTTAAATCTGTCCAAACTTCTGATTCCTTTAACAGCTTGATGGGATCTGTTTCTTTTTTTTTTTCTTCTTATTTTGCATATTCAAAATGATTTTTTAGTTGTTAAGGCTCACCACCTTCTTGTGTCTTGGGCAGGAAGTTCTAGTCCAAAGAGCCACAATTCATCAGCAACCAGGTGATGATGTCATTCATCAACAACCATGAATTGTTTTGGGGCTTCTATGATTATCTATGTGGTTTATTACCGGCTTTCAAACTCAAGCAAATGGTCTAATTATGATACACCCTTGATAGGTCCAATGCTGTAAGTGTTGATGATGATCAACCTAGGATGGAAAAATTGTCCATGAAGAAAAAGGGAATAGGATCTGAAGCAAGAGCTGAACGAATGGCTAATGCAGATGTAGATTTACAATTGTTGAATGAATCTGAGAAACATAGACAATTGCAGAAGCAGAAGAAACGCAGACTTCAAGGACGTGAAGATGAAGTATGCTATGACTTTGATTTATATTATTTATCTTCCTTCTCCTTATTCTCTATGTTCCATTCTCGGGCATGTGTGCTAAATAGTAAGCATCCATCTTTCTATACTATCAAGAAATATGGTCAATAGGGAATTGATTGACCAATACAAAATGAGACATGTTGAGACTTGAGAGTAGTTAGCTGGAGTTTTAGATATATTACCAAGTAATGGTCGAGAGCTAATTGAATGTTTGGTGAGATGTCAGATCACTTCCTTACATTTTATTTTTTCCATTTTCTGGGAGAGGGCATATTACTGTTTGTTTCAGAGAGAAGACTTGTATTGTTCTATATTTTTCTGCTTGTTTATAATTTTTTTTTTTGGGGTAAAATAGTGGTTGGAAAGGGAATAAGTAGGGTGTGGTGAAGTGTAGCAGGAAGGCAAAACTTAAAACTTTTAGATTGTGGTATCCAGCTTTTGTTGCAATCATCTATGGGACACTTTTAATCACTGTTTGTTAATAATAATGACCTTATTGTTTCCTGTCCACTTTTTCGTTGGATTATGATCAGGTTCTAGCCAAACTAGAGAAATTTAAGAAGGGTCTATCAGAAAAGAACACACCCTCGACTGCTGGATCTGGAGATGTAAATGAAGAGGATTTGTCGGATTGGAAAGGAGGTCACTTGGCATTTGCACCTGGGTCTGGCAAGGTGAGTGCTTTCTAGTGCATTTTAATTTAATCTGTTCAAATGGACTGTTTTAATCCCAGCAAATATAAATTCAGCATATTTCCCTTCCTGCACCTCACCTGTCTTTTCATTCATCATATTAAATTAAAATGTAATGAAAATTGATGTTTATCGCTCCATGCAGCAGATAGTTGAAATTGAGATGAAATTTATCTGTTCAAAAACTAGTGATGGTAAACGAGTTAGATAGTTTAAAACATTTCCTTGCCGAATTCTGTGCATGGCATTGGCCCTTTTCTGGTGTCTTCAATTTTGGGTGTAATATTGTGAATATGCAGGATCGAATGTCTCGCAATGACGACCCTAATGATTATGTTGTGCATGACCCCCTTTTGGAGAAGGGAAAAGAGAAGTTCAATAGGATGCAAGCCAAACAAAAGAGAAGAGAGCGAGAGTGGGCTGGGAAATCCCTTACTTGATCTTGTATGTGCCACCATGGATATATCATGAGTTGAATGGGTGAAGAGACTGGTTTTTGCACGAGTTGAATCGCCCTTGAAAAAGGCGAGGGGCTATATGAGAATGAGATTTCGGTTAGTGTGAGGTGTAGACTTAGAAATGTCAAAAGTCAATCTGTACAGCATCTTAACAACTCCGGCCTTGAGTTCACACCAAGGATTGAGGATGTTATTGAATTATGTGTAATAGCTGCTCATGAGACAAATGGTCACATTTCCAAGTTACTTTGCCGATTGGCCAATGCCCTGTCCTAAGGTGGGGAAGATCTGTTACCATGTGCAGGTATTGTATTACTACTAATCATGATGGAAAGCCTCCAAGCAACAGCAAATGATCAGACGTGAGTTATTTGCTTTCTTCACTTGTATATATAATCAGGCCATTCCGGTTTCCTCGCAGCTTGATGGAATGGGCCCACATGATTGCTGGACCCACAATAATCAAGCCATGGAAACAGCGCAAAATCTGACTCCCTATACTTTCTAAACCTTCTTCTGAAAGGTATCATCTCATCTATCTTTCTTTTGGGAGGCTTTTGAAGCCAAAGTTTTGTTCTAAGTGAGAGTGAACAGAAGAAGATAAAGGAAAATCCTCCACAAGACGCCGCCACAATTAGGAGAATATTATTATTCCATCATCATCTTAATTTATTACTATTAGTCTGTCCTGCGGTCCGTCCACAATGGCCACCTAAGTCAGATTCTCCACCTTCTCCATTCAATCCCCTTTCACACTCACTGCCCCTGACATCCTGTTTCCCTCCTACCTCTCTTTTTTGTTCTTTTATCTACTGATAAATTTCATTGCAAAAGTGGTCTAATTAATCGTATGCATTTTTTAATTTTTGCTACGATAACAACGTACAAATATTACTTTATTATAGAATGATCATGTATTTATCATATTTTGATTTAAAAAATTAATTACAAATATATATATATATATATATCTTACTAAATTTAATCATTCTTTATAAACGTCAACCAGTGACCCTGATATTGGTTATACTTTATAATCATGTTTTAAAGAATTAAAATGTAATGAACCCTTAAAAGCGAATTTTCTTGATTTCTCCAACCGCTTATTTGTTGCCTAAAATTCAATTGTCATATTAGAGTAATGGAATCTAATTACTGTTTCTCTGATTATTCGCGCACATGTGACAAAAACTCTTTTTTGTTCCAAGTAATAGCCAATTCCCAACAGTGCGAATATGACAAAAAGAGAGAGAGGACTAGATAACCAATATTTGGAAAATGGAATACCAAGAGAATTCATGGTGAGGGAAACTTGGTAATTCATCTTCAAGCTTTTCGGCCTCATCTAAAAGGAAGCAGATTCTCTGCTGTTGCAGCGGATCTGGTCATCCAGAAAAAATCTAAATGGTATAGATTTATATTATATATATATTTCTAAAATTTTAATTTTTTTTAAATTTAAAAAGAAGTAAAATGCAAAATAAAAATAATTGGTAAGATTTAAAAAAATCTAATTATAAATATAAAATAAAAATATAAAATAAAATTTGAACTGTCTATATTAAATATATGAATTATCTAGATCTGCTACTAAAAAATAGCAGCACACGACCGTATTTAACATGGACGATGTTGCTGTTTTCCAGCAGAGAAACTGAGCCTATTTAAAATGATGACCTTCTAATGAAATGGTTGTAGTAGATTACTAGATAAGCACATTCTTCGACGAATCTTATTATTATTATTATTGAAATACTAAGTCGAGGATGCATGCATTTATTTTAAAAAAATTTAGATACTTAATTTTATATGCGTAAAATACTTTAATCTAATAAAATTAGGACAAGTAAAATTTTTTATATATTATTTATTTTATAACTAACGTTAATTTACTTTTAAATATAACATGCAGTGCTTTAATTTTAATTGATTTAAATATATTTAAATACCTAAGTCTTCTCTTTTATTTTATTATATAATCAAAGCCGTTACTTTCTGTAAACTTAACTACCTAAATTGAGCTGCATATACGTCGAATCAAACAATGAATGTGCTTTTTGGCGAAAGAGTCAAACAAAGAATTAATAAACGATTTTTAAGTCCTCTGTATCACCTTGTGTTCACATTATTCAAGACAAATCATTGACGTCATAATCATAAATAGTTAAATTATTATTTTTCCTATTCTCATATTTTCATTTCATTTCGTTTTTATAATTTTAGAATTTTGCCTTAACAATTTTGTCAACATATTATCAAAATATCCATATACAAATACTCCAATAATATCAATAACAACCAAAATATTAATCTTATCCCACTAATAGGAGATCAGTACATGAATCATACGATACTAATAGATTCTATCAAACACCATCTCTTCAGATAGATCATTTATCAAGATGTTATTCCTTATAATTTTTCTTAGTGTTCTTTTTTGTATTCCTCTACATCTTTTAATAGGACTTCAAACCATTTTTAATCAACTTTCCTCACTGGCTCCTCTTACCCTCTTCTTTGTATATACTCAAATCACCTTAAATAATTTTTTACTATTTTATTTTCGATATGTGTTACTCCAACTTTCTTTCGTATACAATTATTTTGTATTTTATCCAATTTTGTATGACTGCACATCCATCTTAACATTTTCATCTCTGTTACTCTCATCTTATACTCTTGTAATTTCAAAACCCAACATTCACTACTTTATAGCATTGTTAGTCTTATAGTTATTCGATAAAATTTCTCTTTAAACTTAATAAATATTTTGTGGTCACAAATAACTTCTGATACTTTTCTCCACTTTAACCACTCAACTTGTATCATATGCATAATATTTCATCAATTTCACCATCATTATGTAAAATTGACCCCAAATATCTAAACTTTGACGTTTACTCTCCAATTTTTATCTCTAAATCATTTTTAATTGACTTCTTATTAAATTTATAATGTATATATTGCATCTTACTTCTACTCAAGTGGAAACCTTTTGATTACAAAGTGTCTTCATAACTCAAGTTTAAAGTTAACACCTTCTCTTGAATCCCCAATTAAGACAATATTATCCATGAAAGATATACACTTTGAAATTTCCTCTTGTACATGTTCTGTTAGAATATTTAAAATCAAATCAAATAAATATGAACTAAAAAAGATTACTAATGTAAATTTATTTTTACATGAAAGTCATTTTTCTCGCTTCCAAAAATTCTCAAACTTAGTTATTGGCCCCCTCATACATATTATTTATAATAAAATCATCAATATATAAATACCAATTAATATTAAATCTTACTATTCACAACTCATAAACAGGATGTCTCTCCTTTTTAAAAAAAATTATTTATGTGTGTATAATGTTAAAATAAAGTAACGCCTAATTTCTCACCACATTAATCAAAGATTATTCATAAAGATTAGATTAAAAATTAAATAATATTATATGTATATTGAAGAAATAATTTAATGGGATTAAATATAAAAGCATCCGTCATGTACCGACTTTTGAATTGGCGTTCACACTATGGTTTCACACCATAAAAACATGAGCATGGAACATGAAACTGAACGACAAGGGAAGACGACCTTTTTGTTGTGAGCTGTGCTCCAACTTACGTCTTTGGTTTTCGTCTCTTGGTGTCTTTCTATGTATGAAGCTCCCAACTTTTGCAGACCTACAATCCCTCTCTTACATCCACACCTTGCTTCGCACTTCTTTCCATCAAATGAATGCCGCCACCTCCGGAAAACGACGCCGGAAAATTCAACCAAATCATGACGCCGATGATGGGTCTTCGCTTCAAAGCGAAGGAACTGACAAGAGCGAATTGAATGGTATTCTCACTTTGCTGCTCTTGCCGGACGAACATGAAAAAAAGCACGATGATGAGGATGACCTGGACAAGTTTTCCTCCACTGAGGAGGAGGAACCCAGCCACAAGAAGAACACTCAATTCACGCCAGAATGTAACTCCAATGTTCACGATTATCGCAACGAAGTGGAAAGATCAGAGCGAATTCGTAAGAGAAAGAAACCTCGTGGGGCGGCTTCTGATGTGCCAGAGCTCAACTCCGAAGCCGCAGATAGTGGCCCCCAGCGCCAGCGAAGGCTATGGGTAAAAGATCGTTCAGGAGCTTGGTGGGAACAATGTAACCACCCAGATTTTCCGGAACAAGAGTTCAAGAAAGCGTTCAGAATGGGAAGGGCTACTTTCGATATGATCTGCGAGGAGCTCAATTCCGCGATCGCCAAGGGGGATACGACGCTCAGGAATGCAATTCCTGTGAGGCAAAGAGTGGCTGTTTGTATATGGAGGTTAGCCACAGGTGATCCTCTTCGTCTCGTATCAAATAAATTTGGCTTGGGCATATCGACTTGCCATAAGCTGATTCTTGAGGTTTGTACAGCCATAAGGTCAGTGCTGATGCGTAAGTATTTGCAATGGCCTGATGAAGTTGCAATAAGGAACATCAAAGCTGAATTTGAATCCATTTCAGGAATACCCAATGTGATGGGCTCCATGCTCACCTCGCATATCCCAATTGTAGCTCCAAAGGTTAATGTTACAGCCTATTATAATAAGAATCAAACAGAGAGGAATCAGAAAACTTCGTATTCAGTCACAGTTCAGGGTGTTGTTGACCCAAGAGGAGTGTTTACAGATGTTTCCATTGGCTGGCCTGGTTCTATGTCTGATGATGAGGTGTTACAGAAATCTGCACTTTATGAAAAGGCAAATGAAGGGCTTCTGAGTGGCATGTGGATCGTTGGGAGCTCAGGGTACCCTCTAATGGATTGGGTTCTGGTGCCTTATACTCAGCAGAACCTGACCTGGACACAGCATGCTTTTAACGAGAAGATTGAAGAGATTCAAAAGATTTCAAAAGATGCTTTTGCCAAATTGAAAGGACGGTGGTGTTGCCTGCAAAAACGGACGGAGGTGAAGCTACAAGATTTGCCTCTTGTCCTTGGGGCATGCTGCGTTCTGCATAATATATGTGAGTTTAGGAATGAAGAAATGGATCCTCAACTCAAGATTGAGCTTGTAGATGATTACATGGTGCCAAAGATTGCTTCGAGGTCAGTAAACTCCATGAAGGCGAGGGACGTGATTGCTCACAATCTTCTACACCATGGCCTTGCAGGCACTTCTTTCCTGTAGTCTTGTTTGTTTCTACAGATGATACTGAAGTCATTTATCATTATTTATTGAAGGGGCTTTGTGAACGACTTATTCGCACCTTCACCAACTTTATGAATTGTAGTCTTAAAGGAGTGATAAGTTATGTATAAAATTCGAGGACTTGAATCCTAGTTTCATATTTCAAGTGCCAGTTAAGAAATAAGACAGTTAAATTATTTAGAGTATTCTCTTGCAGCATTTATTCGCTTTCCGTGGATTCTTTTGCAATATAATAAAGTCTTACTAGCAAAGATAATCACAGACATGATTGATTCTATGTACATGGCCAAAAAAATACAGGGAAAATGCAGAGGTTTTATTCAGCCTCATGCAAATTCAATGAGCTGGTATCGTTTTAGAGGTGGGATATGTTTGTAAAGTGAGAAACACACTTCCGCGTGATCTTAAGCTTGATTCATAGTACTGCTCTTTGACCTCATAAATTACAAGGTCTTTCTGCAACGAATGCTTTTGTTTGATGATACATGACGGAGCAACAATTTTAAATTTAAGATTTTCTGCAAGGCATATAATTGTCCTATATTACTAAATCATACTAATTGACTTTTAAAAATGAACATTCAAAAATCGTGAGTTGATATATGAGTGGCATAAAACAATAATCTCACCTAAAATATCTTTTAATTATGCTGTGTTTGAGATGGCGTTTGCCAATCCAAAACCATGTTCAACGCATAAGCTGATCTGCTAAAATGCAGCTTTTGCATTCAACGTTACCAAGGTGGTTTTGAGTTGGCAAAATACCAACTCAAATACACAATTATTCTATTATCCTCCTATCAAAGCGCTTAGTAGAATTGTAAGGAGCAGAACTTTCACCTCAAATGTAAATGCTAGTATCATTTTCACCATCGAATACTTGTCATCAACTACTCTACTATGAAGTGCCTTTCTTTTTGCCACAAAAATTTGTCATATCAAAATTTTCGTATAACAATTTGTCATATCAGATAAATCCACTGGCAAAGGCGGATGATGGTGAATAAGATATTATAATTTCTGTCTTTAAACATATTTAACGGGTACAAAATTCTCCGTCGCCATTTGAACCCCCAGAGCCATGTTTGGTATCTTAACAAAAACAGAAAGGATGGAGGAATACTTGGTAAAAGTATCTATTATACCCTTTGTAATCATTATTTATACCCTTTGTAAGCATTATTTAATAATTTTTATCTCTTCATTTTTATCTATAAAACCATTTTTTTCATACGACTTCCTTTTCCATTCCATTGCAATGGGCATCAAACGAATCCTATGACTTTGAACTTATTTATTCAGAAAATTTTTAAAGTATTTTTTTCCAAATTTGACCTAATATTTTCTCACAAAACTATTACAAATAATAAAATATCTTAAAATAACTATAGCTATAGCTCAAAAACAAAAAAAAAAGTTATTTGGATAAAAGTTCTTTTGGAACCTATGGATAAAGAAACAGTGCAATAAATCAACAAAAGTATTCTCAAAAAAGATTCTATATATATATATGTGTGTGTGTGTGTGTGTGTGTGTGTGTGTGTGTGTGTGTATGTATTTGGATGTGTGTTAAAAGAATCTGTTATCCATAACTATCAGGCTGGGAACTAATGACCAGTTTAGTTAGAATATGAGATGAAAAATAAAGATTTTTTATATAAAAATCAGGATATACAATATCTATTATATTCTTATTATTGCGACTCATTTTTTTTATTTTTTATTTTTAAAATAAACATAATTATTCTTCATAAAAATTCTCTTTTCATTTTATTTCATTAGAATGTTCCACTTTTCATATGCAATTTGTATTCGGCGTTAAAGCAAGGCTCTTTTCTGTCCTTCAAAAGCTGACCCTGTCTAGCCCAGTGGTCAAAGCGCCATTGTGGAAGGAAGGAAAGTTGACGTAGCTTTTAGCTACGTTCCACCAACATCATTAAAATGTGCCAAAAGAACGTTAGAAGATGAATCGGTGACATTAGTTCATGACAGTTACATCTGTGAAACTTGCAGGGTCACAATTAAGCACGTCAAGAGGCAAGTCCCTAACCCTCTGTATGGATGAGGGGAAAATGGGGAGAGATAAAAATTTAGGGAGAAAACAAGAAAGAACCTAAATATCTCCTTGTCTAATTTCCTCCTTATTTTTTCTCCTAGTATTTTTCTCCCTCTATTTTCTCCTCATTCCAAGTGAAGTCTAAAAGTGCCGATGAATTGCAGTCAGGTCACCAATCATCTTCACCAATCCACTTCAATGCCCAACCAACCATAAAGCTAGAATCCTGACGATTACCGTTGCTTTAGGTGCTAATGATCTGCGTACAATGGAACAAAACCTTTAATCTGCCATTTACAATTCAAATTACCTCCTGCCCCAGGAAGGAGATGAGGGCACCATAATAAACTACAGTAACCTATTCTGAAATCGATAATGCACAAGTGATTGGACACAATTTGACCTAACTCCTGACTTAAAATTATACAACTCTCAAAGAGTAAACATGGTAAATGCCCATCCCTGACCACATGGACTTAAAAAAATACATCATCGGATGTCCCCAAAGGGACTAAAAACTACATCATCAAAATGCCAACTAATCGACAAGAGATTCAGCTTGTAACTAGATGCTATATCTTTCATCCATATATTCCTGTATTTATTACCACCCAAGCAACTGATCTAAATTTTGGAATCCAAGATCAAACTAATATAGTTCATCTTAACAATATCAAACATGTTCTCATCCCATAAAAGACATTCCAATCAGTGTGGCATAATACTAAATCTGCTCACCTTGATCAGGTGGTGGACGGAAAGGAAAGTGAGCAAATTGGATTTTCAAGGTCTGTGATTCAGGTTTCTTATCATCGAACTTGTAGCCTGCAGAAAATATCACATTTTAGTAAATGACTTATTTGCCGCACAAGCATTACACGAACATAAGCAACATATACTAATGTCAATATTACAGTTTAAGTGTCATTGTATGGTTGTCACTTGTATAAACATAAGCAATTAGCAATTATATTAATATCAATATGAACATAAATCAATATATCTTTACAAAATGTATTTTTCTTTCTTTTTGGGGGGTTGAGGAGTGGGGAAGGGTGAGGGGGTTCTGTTGGACAAGAATTGAAAAAAAAAAAAAAAAGTTATGGAAGACCCATTTAAAACATAAAGAAAAAGGGGGGAAAGTGTTTCCGATGGATGCACAGGCAAACATCAAGAGAATTTTCATTCTCAGAATCTCTTCCCAATAATGTCAGAGAAATAAAAACAACAGAAACAACATTTTACTCTCCAAAGGACAGTTCTCAAATTACATTTATAATGCAAAAGGAGCTCACCTTGCAGAGCTTCCATGGCAGTGAGAGCACATTTAGAGTCAATGAACTCTACAAAACACAAGACCGCAGCCTTGTCTCCACTCTGCAGTATGGTAAGTCATCTTAAAAACTACTAAATATTCAAAATAAATCAGATAAAGAGAGATATTATAGATTGACATTCCATTATAATATAATTAGCTACTATAGATATGCCATGAAAAAGGGGGAAGGCAAAAGTCTACTGTTCAAAGAACATAATGATCATCAAAATTATATGTAACTCGTTTGATTTGAGTTATAATAATGTGATTAGAACAAAACGATAGAAAAGAGAAATAATTGATTTGTAAAAGAAATCATCATGTCCCCTTATATTATAGGTATTCGTCCTTTTCCTTTCCAAATCACAATATTACAAGAATCCATATGATTTTAACCGCAATTCATGCACATATAACTTGAATAAAAATTTTGCGGATAACTCATGTCACATAAGTTGCATGATTTGCAACTACTTTACATCTTCAGGTAAAGCAGAAACAACCACAAGCATATGGGTGATGAAAATCCACAGAGAATATATATTTCAATCTCTCAGAATTATTTGTGCCTCAAATACAGAAAAATCTTAATTAGGACACTTACACGTCTAGGTTCCTTGTGAACAACTCTAATATCCTTATATCCAATAAAGGGGCGGAAGAGATCTTTAGATATAAGTCAAGGCTAATGGAAGAATAATGAAAGAAAACTAGTGAAATTTCAGCAACTTCTACTCTCATTTTCATCACTTTTTGAATGGCACATCATTTGTCTAGATAATGCTTTTGTTGTACCGTAACTATAAAGCCATGGTTAAAAAAATAATATAGATCCAACAAGAACTCAAATTCTAAGTACTTTGTGTCTATTCATTATTAATACTCCATGGAGGCAAGTAATAGAAACAGAGAGGAGATACACATGTATGTATGCAACAAAGGATACGGCCAACTTCCCTTCTAGTACAGTCACTTGGAAGTCCACCAACAAACAAAATGTTTGATTCCCCCACTGGATTTGGGGGAACACTGTATGTACTTTTAGAAACTGATCTTCCATTAGTTGTATCAAGATCTCCTGGGTCGATCCCTTGTGAGACATCTCGTTTTTTCCTTATTAGATTAGAATAATCATGAGATGAATAACCTTTTATGTGATCTTCTGTTGCAACAAAAGCAGGTTCAGAATAAAGTCTAATGCCCACACTATCATCAACACTATATGCTCCAGTGCGCAGCAAGTTTCTCTGCAGGTAGTCAAAGAGGAAAGTTCAAACTCACGCTAATTTCACATGAACTAAATACTAAATAGTCTTAAGGTTTTACATCTTTATGCAGGTAATCTGATCCAATGCCCCGCAAATCTGTCAAGCTAGATACATGATGAGGAGAAGCCAATGATGGTGCTTCAGATGGCAGATAACCAGCAAAGCTACTCCTTGGAATGCTTGCTGACACAACCAAAAAAACCAGACAAAACATTAGTTTTGTGACCGATAGTAAAATACGGTACAAAATGACAGGGCAGCTATAAGTCATAAGGTCACAGTGTCCAGTGAATTTCATCATTATTAGTCTTTTGTAGGTTGTTGAGAGACTAGTATGTACAAAGTACTTGCTAACTAATGTAAACATAGTGAAAAGAGCTTGCTTCAGAGAGAGGGTGGATGGATTTACACTTGGGTAGCACATAATATTTTGGATGTTGGACTGTATAATCAGTGATTAATTCCTTATAAAACTGCAACATTAAATTAAGGATTTAGTTTTGCTTTGAACCTACACTAGAAACAACCCCTCCCAAAAAAAGCCAATTTCTAGTAAAGAAAAATATTTAAATTTTTTTTGGGTAGATAAAAATCCGTAGTTTTTCTTCTGACTTAGGGCCCGTTTGGTTCTCCGTTTTATAAAATTAAGTTAAGATAAATGAAGTTTGTAAAAATGAAGTTTAGATAAAGTAAGTTTGTTGGAAGTTGTTATGTTTGGATATTCTTTTTATAAAAGTAAGTTTGACAAAAAATCTGTTTGGATTATAGGGGTTAAAAGTACTTTTAGATGTATAATATAGAGTAAATTTGTTTCTCCTTTTTCAAAACCCACGTTTTGTTAAAGGAAAAGTAACTTTTCCCCTCTTTTCCAAAACCACAGTTTAACTCACTTTTCATTTTTCAAAAAGTCAGTTTACATTTCATCTGTGTTTGGCCAAACACATCTTTTAGAAAACCATGGTTGAAAACCATGGTTACATTTTGCAAACGTGGAACCAAACGGGCACTTAGAATATATATTCTTTTCTATAATAAAACTCCCATTCAGATTAACAAACTGCTTTTCAGAGTTTGCTTCAGACATGAGTGATTGTTTTGAAAGCACGCATAAGCCTTCAGACTTCAGTAGCACAGATAAAAAAAAGTACACCAAATAAGAGTCTCACTATTAAAAATTAAATAAGGACTTATCGTAGAGCTACTTGAATATTAACTTTCAAGGATCCTAACTGTCAGGCTTTCTACGAACAAGCAACAATAAAAATTTCTCATATCCACAATTTAAATATCCCTCCGTGGGGGAAAAGGTACTAAAGTACAAGCATTGCTATAAAAATGATGCTTAGTTGCTTACAGAATTATGTTGACCATGCCGTTCGAATTTCATTAGAAAGACCAGGATGGAGACGGAGGAAATAGCATTGTTCAGTGGATCTAAAGACAGAGTTATCGCTATAGAAAAATATAGATTCTAGTCAATTCAGAACTACAGGTCAGCACGATTAATAAACTCCACTGGCCATGTGACAGTGGAAGGCATCCTGCACCTAGTATCAAGCTTCTTGTGGATTCTCAGTTTCCCTACCCAACTGACACTGATTAAGAACTTGAAAATTTCCTTGTCTGATGCCACTAATTTCTTATTGATATCAATAGCACCCTATATGAATTATGAAATTACAATTGCCAGTACCTGTGTCCGCGGAAGTGCCGTATCTGTCGTAGGGATCGGCCATGGACAATAACTTCGGAAGCTTATTTCTCTTTCCCTCGCTATATATACCTATCCCTAATTGGTTTCGATGCTCTTCCTTCCTCGCTCCCTCACCATGTGAGCTCCGGGCTTCAGGCCCCTACTCCTGAGGAAACTATGAAACTTGAATTGGATTTTGCACTTGTCTCTCATCGTATTACTATTTTTCCCTAATCCGTGTTTTTTTTTACTGAACCTGAGAAAGATGCTAATATTTTTAATATTTTATATTGATATTAATGATATTAAAAATATTTTATTTTAAGATTGAAATTCATACTAAAATTACAAAATAAAAACGTTGACAACCCCAATTTAGGTGGTTTGTATGTAAATCCTCTATTTTTTACTATAAATTATACGTACCTACCTTATATATATTTAAAAAATTAGTTAAAAATTTTGATATTTTCAAAAATTGTCCTAATTTTATAAAATTATTCTCATTAAATTATAAATCATCTTATATATCTCTCTCTTAATCTCTCTTCACTATAACTTTTTTTTATATTCTCAAGAAGGGTAAAAATAAAAAACAGATATTAAATTATACATAGATTTCATAAAATGACTTATATTTTGAAATCTTAATCTTTCAAAAATATGTCTTATAATAGATATGAAAGAAAGTACTATATAAACATAAAATTCTTAACTTATCCCATTTTAGTTGTAAAATTTATTGGAGTTCAAATTAATTTGAATCAAAGTAGTAAGATCCTTTTAGGCCACAAACTTTATTTAACATGGATAATATTGTGCTAGATTAATTCCTTAAATCTTTAATGATTTTGAAACATAGAAAAGTGTCAGAAAATTTCCATTTAAATACCAAGAAATCAAATTAATTCCAATTTGATTACACAATTTGGCCCAAT
This sequence comes from Adenanthera pavonina, assembly GCA_026686845.1. NCBI lineage: Eukaryota > Viridiplantae > Streptophyta > Magnoliopsida > Fabales > Fabaceae > Adenanthera > Adenanthera pavonina. The sequence goes on from JAIVEN010000015.1 coordinate 13,615,971, forward strand.
TCCAAATATCTACCATTGGTTGCAAATTGAAGAGAAGTTTTAGGTTTTGTTTGGAATGAGGAAAAAATAAGAGAAGAATAATACTATAAAAGAAAATAAAAAGAAATAGAGAAATGGAGTGTTTAGGTTCCTAATGTCTAGATTCCCTCTTATTTTCTCCCTAAAATTTCCTCTACCCCCCATTTTTCCCTTATGCAAACGGAGAGTTAAGGTGAAAAATCCAAAATGCCCTCTCTCCCTTTTCTCCTTCCTCCTTCCCTCCTCCCCCCACTGACTTTTCCGACAAGAGTCTTTGGCAACAGTGACTTTTTTTGAAGTTGGCAACTTTTCAGCGGAGGTTGCCGACGACAACAACTTTCTCCTGCAACTTTCTTACCGTGGTTTTCCGATGCTGGCAACTTTTTCAATGGAGGCAATTGGCGGCTACAACTTCCTCCAACGGCTTTCCGGCAATGGTGACTTTTCTAACAACCACTTACAAATAGCTCAGAGTTACTTGTAGATACACGATATTTACTTGTAAATGCGTAATTATCACATTTAAATAACATTATATTAGTCAAATATAACAATTGATGTATTGGTCGACCATTTCTTCTGGTGGTCAACCAATGCATTAGGACATAAGCACGGGATCGGAAAAGTACTTGCAAATAGCCCATCATCACTTGCAAATAAACCATAGTCATTTATAAATATACGATTATTACATATAAATAACATTGTATTAGTTAGACATGACAATTTATTAGCCATTGGGGACATAAGCACCAATTCTAAAACTACTTGCAAATAGCACAAAGTCACTTGTAAATATACGATTTTCAATTGGAAATGATATTATATTAGTTAAATGTGACAATTACTATACTGGTCAACCATCAAAAGAGGTCTCCTCTGATGGGCAACCATCATGACAATAGCACTTACAAATACATTACTTTTACTTGTAAATATATTATTATCACATATAAATGACAAGGTATCAATTATATGATAAATGGATTATGCCTCTAACTTGTAAATAACCCAATAGAATATCTATAAACACAAATTTCACTTATGAATGGCTTGATATCAATTGTGATAAATGGATCAAACACGTGACTTGTAAATAACTTGATAGCACATGCAAAAAAATGATATTCACTTGTAAACATATTGATTTTCATACATTAATAACTGATCATTGCTAATTTGCAATTAATCCTTATAGATTTACAATGGATCTCACTTATTTATTTGTTCATTTGAACTGATTTCCATTTATTTGCAACCAATTCTAGCTAATTTGCAATTGATACTCGTGAATTTATAATTAATCATCGCTTATTTTCAATGAATTCTCCCTTATTTATAACATAGTTGACTATTGAGATATAAGCATCAATTCTAAAACCACTTACAAATAGCTTAGAGTCACTTACAAAAACACAATATTTACTTGTAAATATACAATTATTATATGCAAATGATAATGTATCAATTAGGCATGAAATTTGATGCATTGGTTGATCATTATAGGAGGCCTCCTCTTATGGTTGACTATCAGAACATAAATATTAGATACTAAAATCACCTGCAAATAGTTCAATGTCACTTACAAATACATGATTTTAATTTGTAAATGCAGTTATCACATGTTAATACACAGTTATCACATGTAAATGGATTGGTATCCATTGGATCTAAGGGTCATGCTTGTAACTTGTAAATACACGATTTTAACTTGCAAATACTCGAGAATCACTTGTGAATGCACCAAAATCATTTGGAAATTAAATTTGACACATTTATTCATACATATAGCCCCTATGAAATTTTGTAAAATAACCCAATAGCACATACAAAAAAATAATTTTAACTTGTAAATACACGATTTTAACTTGCAAATACTCGAGAATCACTTGTGAATGCACCAAAATCATTTGGAAATTAAATTTGACACATTTATTCATACATATAGCCCCTATGAAATTTTGTAAAATAACCCAATAGCACATACAAAAAAACAATTTTAACTTGTAAATTCGCTAATATCACATATAAATAACCTGTACATATGGACTAAGAAATTATATATTTGAAGTATCCTAAAGTTTACAACAAACTATACATTATTAAAAAAATTGCTTGATACAAGTGCACATTTACAATAAAAGAAAATATGTACAATATATGAAATTGTTTAGTAGTTTGCATCCTATTTGAAATAAGGTTATTTACTTTTGATTCACTAGTTCAAGTTTGGCCTTACACAAAGTTTGACCTTGAACCAAAACAAGGCTCCTTATACAAGTTTGATGTCCTCCAATGTTGTCTTCACTGCAATTTGCTTTTATTTTCTCCTCACAGAGTTTTCTTGTAATGCCTACATGCTTCAGTTGCAATCTTTTAGTTTTCTTCAACCAATACCATGCTCATGTCTATTTTGACTAGTGCTTACATCCATGGCCTGATCTGAAATTTCTTTCTTGTAGATAATCCAATCTAAAATACCACAAGTACACTATATAGTCAATACCTACAGAATATCAAATATTGTCTCCATCAAGTGAGCATGTTTGCTTTTAGATAATAGAAAACAAATGAAGGTTAGGAGATAATGGGCAACATCTTTATATGTACCAAAGGCTATAATAGAAGGGAGATTTTGAAGCATATAATAATATTAAAATAATCTTTCGAGTTACAAAAATACTATACAGAGGTCTTACACTCTTGCAAAATATCATTGGGCAATTTATCAATTAAAACAAGTAGATGTCCCTTCTCATCCATATATATTACCATATATGAAAGAGTAAATTAATACATTAGTTTAAACATATCAAATATCAAATAGAGGTCTTCCACCCTTGCAAAATATCATTAGGCAATTTAGAGCACATAGTGAGTGAGAAGAAATGGATGGTTACAAGTCACTACTAGAATCCTTTTATCAAAACATTATACTTAACTTGAATTTTACTCCATAATTTGCTGCTGCTTTTATTAGTCCTTGCATCAACATTAGGTATCATCATTCAAAAGGAAGACCATTGCAGTTCCACTAATAGGATTATAAAGTTGCTAATAACAATTATAATTTGATTTCCTATTATTAGGAGATCAAGGTATGGAATCGCAAATAAACAAATATTATTTTGATTCTATGTATGAATGTCAATCCAATGCCAATCCAATAACTCATTACATAAACTACAACAATGAATTACTTAAGTGAAGATTTGACGCTACGTGGATAAAGAGATAGGGAATGAGAAACATAAACCATGAAATAAGAAAGGGAAAAGGAAAAGTAAAAGAAAACAAACCTATCAGAAATTGAAAATAGAGTGGAGGTCGGTGCAAGCAGAGTGTTTCTTTGTTGAAGAGGATGCAGGAGTAGTAGGTACAGGCTGGAGTGAGGTGGAAGTGTGATAGAAGGGGAGGTTGCCAATACTGATGATAGGGACCTTGTATGATGGACGAAGCGTCAATTGGAGAGTTGGAAACAAAGGTTGAAGATTTTTACTTTGAGGGATTTGCTATTGTGTAAGTTACACATTGTTGTTGGTATGGGTAGAGATTTACCGCATAGAGGAAAGGGAGGGCGAAGAAGGGGAAGAAGAGTTTAGGAGGGGATGAGGGAGGGAAGACAACAACGAGGTTGTGGACGAAGGAGGTAGCAGCATAGGAGAAGAGAGTGTGTGTGTGAGTGAGAGACGCAATAAAATCTAATCAAGGGCAAATTGGACATTTAACATTAAATTTTATTTCCAATCTAAGACATTAATGATTATTTGGAATTAGAACAAATTGTGTAATTATTTTGGAATTAATTTGTTTCCCAAGTATTTATATGGGCTTTTCCCAAAAAGTGTTATTGGACATTTAAAAATGAATTTTCATGATTTTACATACTTATCATACACTTCTATATTTGATTTTTGCATGTAAAAAATATTTTGAAATTATGATATACAAAAATGTAAAATATAAAGATATATTGATTAATTTAACCTGCAAGGCTACAACACCATTTTCGCTCAGGTAACATTATAAGTTGCTAATTCTAATATCGTAGCCTTTTTTTAATACTTCAGAGAGTATTTTTTCCCTTTAGCGAGTTTGAACATAATATTACAAATCTGCTTTCACTTTTATGCTAATAGGTGTGTGTGTGTATATAATTGCATCGTGATTAAAATAATTTACCATCTAATATTCCCTACCAACAACTAATTTATATTTGAACAGTTTTAAATTATAAATGGGTTAATTTTTTATTTACATGATATGGGTTAATTATTTATTTACATGATTGGAATGCAGGTTATAGAATCTGGTGTGATAAGTTGTGTCTATAGTCTATACTTAGTTATGTAAGCTTTCATAAAAAAAAAAAAAATACAGCAAAGATCCCTCAATACAGCAACAAATCCCAGCTCAATTTTATGGAATAATACATTGACGATCTCAATGCAAAAGAAGCAACAGAATATTACCAAACAGATCCTGCAAAATCCAAACAATATTTCAGATATATATTATGATTTACTATAAAAAAAATTTCCTTAAAAAATAAAGTTTGGGACATACGGTCGGACACTTTTTCTTTTCTTTTTTTTACAAGTAGAAATTTTTTTGAATGAATATTAGAGCATCCTCACAATAATTAAAAACTAATCTTTATAAAGCATAAAAATTATTAAAATAAATTTTACCTTTCCTAATAAAATTTTTTCTTTTCAAAACAACATTGATCCAATAACTTACCAATTTTATTATGTTACGAATCTAACTAATGAGAAAACGGCGAGGATAAAATGGGTACACTACAGTACAGATCCAGAAAAGAAACAATAGTACATGCATACGGTGACAGCTAGCTTAGCATAACACTGGAACTTAACCCCCAAAACAAGGATGTCTGTACAGAGACAGCCAATCACAGAGTAGAGAATTTAATAAGACCAACCACCTAAGCACGGAGAGTGGGCAGCACGGTCCAATCAACCAAACAATGTGGGCCTTTCCTCGTTGTTTTCATGTACTAAAATGTGAAAATGTCATTTATGATCTGACAGCGACACTTTCTCTTACCGGATCGCATTGCGTGTATCACGTTCGCTCTCCCGCGCGTGAAGCCGTCACTCCGTCGCCGGGCACATTCTTGATTAATCTACTCGCAGCATTTGTTATCCTACGTGATCATCCACGCATAGTCATAGAACCTCAAACCACATTTCGCCACGTACGCACGTAGCAAAACTCGAAGGTGGCATCATGCACGTGGCCTCCAAGTCGTTGATGAGGAGGACGCACGAGAATGATGGCAGATGCATCGGATAGCGCGACGTACTACATCTGGGCTAAATCCCTCCCAGTTTTAATGCTTCTTCCGTCGCATCATCTCCCCGTCGTAGCAGTAAGAGCTCCAGAGTGTTATTAGAGGGAGAGAGAGCTTTACGCTGTCTGGAGGCAATAGAGAGAGAGAGAAAAGCGGAGGCTGTGGGTGCATATAGATACACTTGCAGTTCGTTACACATTATTACTCACGTTCAGAGTCGCTGAGCTAGAGTGCGAGACAGAGAGATGGAGGATCTCGAGGAGGAAGAGAAGATAGAAGAGGAGGTGCTGGGGTCGAGCTTGACCATGGAGAAGGTTGCGGCGGCGAAGAAGTTCATAGAGAATCACTACAGGAATCAGATGAAGAACATCCAAGAGCGCAAGGAGAGGTACTTGTGGGGAATTAGTTATCAATTTTCTTGTGATTGCAGAAGAACTGTAACTCTGGGTCTGAGAATTTTTGGTATTCGGAACTAAAAAGACCATTAAACCGTGCACAATGCAAATTGAGGGGTAGATCTTTTTATTTGTTACTTCTCTACTTTCCCAATCGTGGTAGCTAAAGTAATCTAGGTATGGGAAGGAGGAAGTAATTGCTATGCACTGATAACTGAGAACTTCTCACTTCAATTGATCCCAGTATGTTATTAGGTTTAATGACTTAAAATATCTATGCACTGTTTGAGGGCCGAGACATTCTAGCTCACATAAATGCTTACAATCCTTGAGATACGATGAAAAATTTTCATCTCCATAGATGGCGAGAATCAATTAAAGGGATTAGCTTAAATTTCTCTCCGAGTTTCAGGTATCATGAACTATCACTTCTCTTTTAGTGTTTTATTTTAATTATTTCAATGATCCATCGCGTATGATCCAGGTTCTTTCAATGGTTTATTTTAAGGCATATGGTCCTTGAGATACGATAAAAAATTTCATCTCCGTAGATTGTGAGACTCAAGAACAGGGATTAACTTAAATGTCTCTGTTTGAATTTAAGGCATCATAGACTATCATTTCTCCTCTTTCAAGGTTCGTTTTAATGGTCCCTTGTGTATGACCCAGAGTCTTAGTGATTATCCTCAAATCAGTAATCTGATTCTTGACGAGTACATCTATCACATTGCCAATTAGATCAGTGAGGTGATCCGCTTTTGCAGTTTTGCTAAAAGAGTTTCCTTGAATAAAGATCTGAAATTAATTGACTCCTTTCCTTCTGTGGCTAATTGGCTATACATGTTGACCCGGGGCTATTTTTCTGTTTTTCATATTATCATATTTTTGCTGTGTAGGTCTCTAGGAGTATCAATTGTGTTTGAGTTAAATTAATGCAATCAATATTGATCTATTAAACTTCCAAGCTAATCTAGATTGCTTCCCTTAGTTGGCTTAATTATAATTTAGTCCTTATAACTGCACAAGATTTTCATTTTAGTGCCCATATTCTTGACAGACTTACTTTTGAATTGTCGTTATTCTAACGAGTTTGACATTTCCATTGGACGGTAAGATGCTGTCTATTTAAAGGAATTTTTTCAAAAGTTCTAGTGAAATGCCTTAACTACTCCAATCATGTGGCATTTCCTTGATTACCTGATAGCGTACAGAGAGTATTACACTAACATAGGATCAAATGTAAACTCATTTTTAATTTTGTCTATGGCATCCGTTAGTTTTACATTTATGCAATTTGATATATAATGAACAGTCGCATGAGCATCTGATGTGTTCATTTTATGGCAAGGACCGAATTGGGTGGGATTTAAAATTTGAAGGACCATGGCTATTGGGAGTAAATGTGAATTTGAGCCAAGCAAAAGCAGAGACGAGGCCACGTTTATTATATAGACTGAGTATTTCTGTCAGTGTTAACAACTTGCATTTATTTCAATTTCTAGTAGCACTAGTTGGTATAAAAAATAACATGATGCTTTTATTGCAAAGAAATGAGATCATCGTATTTATGGACTTGCTCATTAAAGCTCTTCAGACAGACATATAAAAAGCGTGTGGTAATAAACATTATAGTTAAGTTAGGTCTTATATGGGGTGAAACAACCTAACTCATCGTCTTATGTCTTTGAGCTTCACCAGAAATGGAAATAGATAAAAGCATAAAACTTTCCCCCCCTCTGATAGTTGGTATTCATTAGTGAGTTGTGGAAGATACATTCTGTACGGAGAAGATTTTTCTTTGGAAGCCTCTAATTTGTGAATCATGCTTGTGTATAAATTCTTTAAAACAGTCTCTAGTTTGATGCAGATTATTTGCTCACCATGAGTTTTGGAGTTCCTGACATGATTTCCTTTGATTCTAGACGTTGGATTTTAGAAAAGAAATTAGCTTCCTCAGATGTGCCAAATGAGGAAAGGATCAACCTCATCAAAGATTTAGAGCGAAAGGAGACAGAATATATGCGACTGAAAAGACACAAGATATGTGTTGATGATTTTGAGCTTTTAACCATCATTGGAAGAGGGGCCTTTGGGGAGGTAAGAACTGTTCTTGGCATATGTATCTGTGCAATATTTTTTGTTGGATACACAAAATTTCACCTGTTTGTGTGTTCGGAAATGGGCAATTTCTTGCATCCTTGTTGTCAATGTTGTTTCTAGTATATTTCCAGCTAACTTGTTAAATTACAGGTTAGATTGTGTCGGGAGAAGAAATCTGGAAACATCTATGCCATGAAAAAGCTGAAGAAAACTGAAATGCTCAAGAGAGGCCAGGTGAAATCTATAATAGATTGCATATAACTGAACTTAGAAATCATAATGGATGTATATGGTTTAAAATTACAGATATGAATAGAATTTGGTAGTCTACGCAGTAATATCAATCATATGGCATAAAGGTATTGGTATATGTGTTATCCATATTTAGGTCATGACGTCTTCATTTTCTGGTAGATATTTATATCATAGGATGTCTTGCAGAATACCTAATTGCTGTTTTATGTATAAGACATTTTTTTTTCTGCAGGTAGAACATGTTAGAGCTGAGAGGAACTTGCTGGCTGAAGTTGCCAGCCATTGTATCGTGAAACTTTACTACTCATTTCAGGATGCTGACTACTTATATTTAATTATGGAATATCTGCCTGGCGGTGACGTGATGACTCTGCTTATGAGGGAAGATACTCTGAGTGAGAGTGTTGCTAGATTTTACATTGCACAAAGTGTTCTGGCCATAGAGTCTATTCATAAACACAATTATATCCACAGGTTGACTTTGGATGTGCTTATATATATATATATTTTAACCATTGATATAATTTGATTGGATCAAGCCATGGATCACTGTTCATGTGCTAAACCATCATTTAAATTTTTATTGTCTGCTTTTCAGGGATATTAAACCGGATAATCTACTTCTGGATAAAAATGGTCATATGAAGCTCTCAGATTTTGGCCTTTGTAAGCCTCTTGAATTTACTACCCTGTCCACACTTCATGAGAATCAGACCATGGATGATGAAAATTTATCCGAGCCAATGGACATTGATGGATGCTTTCCTGATGCGGACAATCAGAGCAGCTGGAAAAGTCCACGTGAACAACTTCAGCATTGGCAGATGAACAGAAGGAAGTTGGTATGCCATAGAATTTATTTATGATAGTTGAGATGTGGCAGAGAATATGTTCATGTTCTAAACTATTTTTGTGAGTATAATGTTGCTTATGTCTCAAAGACATAGTAATCCATCAGTGCAAGAAAATGTGTTTTTGAGTTTACTGACTGTTTTATTTTACATATCAAATGCAAGCCATTACTATTTTTAACGAAAGTGTTGTGTGGTCGCCCAAGATGCGTTAAGAAAGTAACTGGTTTCATGATCTACTAGGTGACAAATTGGACTGTTAAGTTTCTTAGTATGGGTTTATGCTTTGGCTTGTCCATATCATCAAAATAGTTTAAGCTACTTGGTTAATATTGCTACAAGTTTATATATCCTTTATTATTTTTATCACTTTTGTGGGTCTTCTATTCTTCCACATAGACATGCATTAATATTGTTATAAAATCCCTGGCCTTTTAATAATATGGCATAGGTTTATTAGTGTGCCATGGTAGAGCTAGTATCAGAACATTGGAGGGCCAAATCATAAATTATGATAACGGGCATTTAATTTGAGAAAACATAAAATTTTTGGAAGGTTGAATGCATATGTATTAGGAATATAAAAGGCTAAAAAGTAATGGGAAGTTTTGAATTCTGGAAACTGTGGATCCTTCATTTGGTAATGTAGTTGTAACTTGGTTTGCATCAATATGATTCTTTATATAGTATTTTAAAAATACGTGATCATGGCTGTTTGTACCATGAAGACTGTTGCACATAAATTATAATACTTGCTGTTAAGACAAGGTCTTTCTGTTCTCACATCCTCCCTTTTCTTCTTTATAAGGCATTTTCTACTGTGGGAACACCAGACTACATTGCTCCTGAGGTGCTGCTGAAAAAAGGATATGGGATGGAATGTGACTGGTTAGTTTTTAACTATTGTTTTTTGCCTTGCGATCTATTACTCTTGAATCTCCATGGAAGGGCGCATTTATTTTTTCTTTATAAGCTGCAACTCTTCTTTGATGGGATACTTTTGGCTTATCAGTTAAACCTTGTAAGGCTTTAAATGAGTTTGGTAATTATACTACAAAATCTGCCTTCTTACTTTTCAAATACTTTATATCAAAGCTTATTTATATTCTTTTGTTTAATGTGCACTTGCTTCCATATGGACAGGTGGTCACTGGGGGCAATAATGTATGAAATGCTGGTTGGTTACCCTCCATTTTACTCAGATGACCCAATAACCACATGCAGAAAGGTAACATGCCATGATAATTTTTAAATCCTTAAGTGTGTTTGCATTTCTTTTGTTGTTTAAGCAGCTTCATAGCTTGGTACAATTTCCATTATAATTTATGTTGAGTTAGGATAACAAGATTCCCAAGAAATCTCTGACATGGTTGAAGTTGACATCATATTGAAATATATTTTGTGTAACTAATGAGATTATATGACTAAGGCCCTTGATTCCTTGGAGAGCAATAAATTCTATAATTAGTTTCTAGGAGAGATGATCAGATTATTCTTTTTAGATCATCTTGGTAATTCTCATATTAAACCTATTTTTCTTTTGTTTGTTAATTAAATTAATGTTAAAGAGATTAGACTATTGGAATTTGTCTAAAGAAAATATAGGAACTTTGAGAGATTGGAACCCTGGAGATGCGAGTCATATTTAAAAGGAAAATCTAAGAAAATAATATAAAATGCTTTAGATACATCCTTACTCCAAAATAATGAGTCCTCACATGTGCATCATCCAAAGTCAGTACAGTGAATGCTGGTGATGAACACAATAGCTAGTTAAAACTGTTTTTATTTGGCTAAATACAAATGACTTAAGCCCATGAAGTGTTTACTGAGATTTATGAGCTCATATAAAGTTGATCTCAAGCTTTAAGCTCAGCTGAGTTTGACTACTTAGATGTTCAGATTGACTTGGCTGTTATGTAACTGTGGTCTCTGAAAGAAAAAATTTGAGATATAACAATTATTGATTTTTTGTAAGTATCTTACGATTAAATTCACTGATCCTTCCAATCTAAATGTTGTTTGTACTGTTCCACTGTCGAACTCTTTTGCCAACTATTCTGTGCAAGTCTGGTCACTTTGTTGTGAAATAGTCTAGCTTTTTTTGTGCTGGTTAATTGTATTCGTTTTATTAGGATTGCAAGCATCTTCAAAAGCATAAATGTAAACATATAAATTTATTGTGGGATAGAATTGTATATATGGGTTGTCTTGGTGCTCTGCCTATTTTTTCCCCCCTAAGGAAACTGCTATTTCTGATATTCAGATATTGGAAAACTCTTTCACCCTTTTTAGGTTTGATAGGGAAGTTCTTTTCTGGCTTTGAGGGTATCTTATCTTCCAACTTGTATTTTCTTCTTATAAAATTTCTGATTTTATTAAACAATTTGTATCAGTTCTCTTTGAGGAGCACTAGTGACGCTGAGTCATGTTGGGGAAATTGCGCTCACATATTGCCCTATCCCCACTGCCTCCCAACTTTGTGACAAATAGAGAAACAACTTAGAACTAATGATAAAAAGGGTTTTGCTGTACAATTATATTTTCCTCACTCCTTAATGATCTTTTAGGCATGTTTTGACCGTCTTTGCCTCCTCTTCTTGCTACTATTAATATGTTCATTCATAATCATGATATTTAAAAGCTCTTCTTGTTAAGTTTATGTTAGTTAGTGTTCATAAATTCTTTTGTTGATACTTGTTTCATCATCTGCTGGCAGATTGTTCATTGGAGAAATCATTTAAAATTTCCGGAAGATGCACAGTTGACACTTGAGGCCAAGGATGTAATATGCAGACTGCTGTGTGACGTTGACCATAGGTTAGGTACCCATGGGGCTAATGAAATAAAGGTAAGTTACTCATTTGATTAGAATTTTGCTAACCAAACCTTTTTGTTTTGTCTATTGCTTATACAAATTTTGTATCTATCAGGCTCATCCTTGGTTTAAGGGTGTGGAGTGGGATAAACTGTATGAAAAGGAGGCAGCATTTAAACCACAAGTCAATGGGGAGCTGGACACCCAAAACTTCATGAAATTTGATGAAGTATTACATCAAATCATCTCTCATTCTGTCCTTTTTAATTTGTTTTTCCTTAATGTTTTCCCCTTGATATCTACTGTTACTGCAAACTACTACCAAACTGCTGAAACTGAATATATCCCACTGTTTTTAATCATTTGAAGAGTGTTGCTTCGAAATTACTAGTAGAATATATGCTTTTGCTTGATGACACTATTTTCTCTCTTTATATTTAGGCTTTTCTCGGTTATATAAATTTTTCCTTTTCACTGAGCTAAAGGGATTTGTACCCTAATAAACAGTGATCTCATTGCCTGTTTTTATCCCGATAACGTTCAATGGCTATGCTTTTATGATACATCGGAGCCAGTGAAAACTAGGATATTTTTTTCTTCCCCTCTCTTTAGTGACACGCTTACATGCCTTTATTCAGCAGTTGTTGGATTGTCAAAAACAAGACTTACGTTATTTTTCTTTTATTTTTTTTTAAATAAATATTAGGTAGATCCACCAACAGCAGCAAGAACTGGGTCGGGTCCCTCACGAAAGGTACTCATGCTTGTGTTGATTTGCATGTCATCCTCGTTTTCTTTTTAATCATTTAAAGCACTGACCATCCAACATATTTTGTTCCATTGAAATATGAAAGCATAATAAATTTATCTCAAATTATATTAGAAAAACATAAACTGCAGTCTATAAATTCAGTACCCTGGTAAGGATGCATGCTTTTTGGTGACCATATTTTGACTTCATAATTAGAGTGATAAAACAATTATTGGTTCATAACTCGAAGAGTCAGTACCTTTTTGTTCTTATTAATGAAGGAGGTTGGATTGGGGAAGATTTCATTCTGCTCATCTCCTTGAACTTCAACATATCTATGTTGTTGATCTTACGATTTGTGTTACATAGAAAAAATCTTGCATATTTATGATGTCCCATGAACTTCGTGCAGATGCTACTAACACCCAAAGATCTAAACTTTGTTGGCTACACCTACAAGAACTTTGATGCTGTGAAAGGGCTTCGCCAGTCCTTTGGTAGTAAACTTTTTACTCCTAATTACATATGCTTTTTTTTTTCTTTTCACTCTATTACATGTACTGTTGCTTAGTTGAGAATCTGGTTGTTATATATACTAGCTATAGGAAAAACGCTGGAATTTATTTTTTCTTGTAAGTCAGCATCCATTCATTCTTCTTACATTGAACATGCATAATATAACTAAATTATAGTGACTAAGACGAGGAGTTTTCATTTCCATAACAGAAAATGAACTATGCATTTTGCAACTAACAAATTTTGTATTCTTTCTATTCCCTATTATAAGAGATTTTTAATTAATTTACACATACTAAGACAAGTAGTTAAAAGTAATTAAAATTCTTAAACTTTACAAATTTTATCATAACTTTTTTATATTACCCTCATTAATTATAGCCCATCTTATTTATTTCTTTCTTAATCTCTCCCCACTATAACTTTTAATGAGGAGTAAACATGGAACATCATTTAATACTTAAAATGTGACTTATATTTTGCATATATGAATTTTTCTAGAAAGCATCTTATAATAAGGAATAGAGGCAATAATCAATTCAAGTCAGTCTTAGTGTCACAAAAGAGCATTATGGGTCTAATTATAATATGCCTTTTTAATTTATCGTCAAATTTTAGTCAATATGAAACATTAGTAATCAGTTTGAAAACCGATAATTCCTCTAGCAACGGACACTTGGCCACCCAAAAGTCACCCAAGCCCTTGTGAAATTTATCTAGGCAGTTCCTTGTAGTGACCAAATTCACCCTAAATGATGAGATGGGGTCTTGTGCTCGTTGATGAAAATATGCTGACCTCCTGAATGGATAATGTATCATCCTCATCCTTTCGCTTTTAAGTAATAATATTTGTTACTCAAACCTAACCCAATAATCAAACTAAAATTCTGCAGGTGATTCCATGCAAGATTACTCTTCGAAACGGGCAGCTGAGGAAACAAGTTTACAAATGCTTGCTTCGTCTGGGGATCCCATGTTACCATGACATGAGCTTGTGTAATATGACAAACGAAGGGCATCATTTTATGTTCTTGTGCACTCGCTTTGGCTCTAGATCTTTGCCAAAACCATCTCTTACTTTACTAGCACCTGAGTCCCATGCAATTTGCAGGAACTGTGTGTACAGCAAGTAGTTGAACAGCAGCATTTTCAAAGCTTGTAGGTCAACACCGTGTGTATTTGAATTTGCAAATTAGGAACAAGAGTTGTGCAACTGAGTGCACCTGGCTGCCCAGGTTGGCCTGAGGAAGACTTGCCTTCTCTAGTGGCAGTTTTTAGTTGTGGACAACTTATTGAGGAACTTAAACAGAAGCATCTGGTATTATTATTTGATGCTATGTATACATTTGTTGGAAGAAAGCAGAAATGAGGTATAAAGAAATGAAATGATGCTTGGGGATAAAATGATAAAGTTACTTTTGGCTGTTCGGTTGCCTTGTATGGAAACCCATTTTGAGTTTCCCTTTACCGTTGATAAATTAATTATGCCAAGTAGTCAGTCATTTGGATTTTACCTGGCCTATTTTGCTCCCTTGATGCAGGCGACCCTCTATTTTGCCAGCGGTTCTGTGATTTCTTTTTTAATTTTTCTCTTCATTTTTTTTGGTTTTCTGTGTGGTTAAGAATGGAGATAAACTCTTCAATGTAGATATATGGTCCCATCATCAAGAATACCAATTATATCTTATCCTATATTAGCGACTACATGAGTGCTTGCCGTCTCATGTGGATTAACTTGAGTTTTCACTCCCAAATTGGATTCTTTTTATTCAGGTACTACGTATTTGGGGGAAAAAAAACTAAAAACATGACTAGGTATAAAGTTTATATTGGCGAGCGATATTTTTATAATTATATATTCACTTCTCTATGAGGCATTCTTTATATCTATTTCATGGTGGTAAAGGATCTAATAACAGCGCTGGTCGCTACTTTTTTTTGTTTTTAAAAAAATTTATGTACTTATATTTTTCCCTTTTTTCCAATTTATCAGGAGAGAGAAGATATTTTTTGGGCCGCGGAGAGAAAAGAAGGGTTGTTACTTGATAATGATAGCATTCTCTCCTCACCTTTTGTATTATATTATAGTGGTGGGTCTCTTATTAGATGGGTGGGCCATCCCTTTCTCATGTATGTACGTATTTGATGGTAACAACAAAATTAATACATGAACGAATTCTATAATTGCGAAGACATGTCTCCTGTTCTTAAATATGATTACAGTTGATTGAAAACAAGCAACAACATCCGGTCAAAAAAAAAAAAACAAGCAACAACATAATATTGGTTTTTCCCCCCTTTTGGATTACAGTATTATGAAACTTTTACCACGCGTCAAGTTTTTGCTTTCTTTTTCTTTTGGTCAAAACGCGATAAGGGTTGACGAACCGACTTCCTCAGTTCATGAAAATTGGATATTTTTCTGAGGCCTAAGTTTATGTGAATGGAGAGACAAGAAGGAATTAATAATTGATTTCTATTTCCATGCTCGCTCGGTAACAAAACAATTACTTGTTCGTCTTATAGTTTCCGTAAACGTATATCATAGCTCTCCCGTTCCTATTATTCTGGAATTATTAAACCTAATCGAATAAGAACAGAATTACGCTGTAAAATTATCGCAGTGTCTCAAAACCATAATACAGTTGCACATTGATTCCTTTCGAGGGGAAACGGATGAAGATGGGATTGGAGAATGAAAAGCGAAGGGAGCATGGGATGGGTGGAGATGCTTTAATATGCTCTTCAAGATTTGACATGTGTCCTCCTTTCTTTCTCGCTCTGTGTCACAGCCCAGACCCTTTTTCTATTGTCCCTTTCTCTTTTCGAAGCATTTTCAATTATGTATAAATTTTTTTCTCCTCTTTCTTCTCCACTCCCTCTCTTGCGCTCCCACTTCCATGTCTCACCACCCACTCGCCCACCCAGGTATGTTATGGATATAAAAGAGAATATCAAAGCTAAAGAACATAGCTGAGCTGTTATTTTTTAATGGTAAGCAAAACCCATATCTTGTTTTCTTGATGCTTTGTTCTCTTCCATGGGTTTCAGGTGTAAAAGTAAGAAGTGAGAAGAGAGAGGAGAGAAGAGAGTAAGAAGGAAGGAAAGGGAAGAAGGAACAGGGGAGAGACAAGACCCTACAGTTGACAAAATTAGGTGGTGCCTCCTTTTCTCTTTTCCTTCATTGATTTGTGGTAATAATTATTAGAGCGCGCGCGGTAAACTAGAAGAGGCTTAGATGCGTTGCCTCAGATCCAGGAAACTCAAGTCGTATGTGAGAAAAGGGTGTCATCTTTTTAGGGTTTCCTTGTGATTCCTGAGACTTTGCCTTTCCTTTGTTGTTTCTCGTGACCTCCTTTTTCTATCTTTTTCTTGTGTTTACCGATAAGGAGTATGGATTATTTTTTATTTAATGTTTTCGCTGCAATCTATTTTTGCTGATAACTTGTCTTCTTTTTCAGGCTGTTTCTCTTTCACTAGAATTGAAGTATATAGAGAAGAGTCCAGAGAAGTTTTGTTAATACCTGATAAGGTTTAGACGAGCTATTTATGGATGATATTTCCGAAATGGAAGTTCGGATCCATTCTTGTTGACCAGATCTGACTACCCATCTCACTCTCACCACCTTTTAGCTAGTCCATACGTTGCATCGTCTTAATTTGCTTCCCCTTTTGGTCATATCGGCTTCCTTAGGCATGGAAAATGGTCTTTTAAAATCCACCGTTCACATTCTGAGATTATTTTCAATCTTAAAAGGGAGTGATCAGTTAGTGGAAATATGACAAGCTGCGTGATACTAGAGGGGTGGGAGTGTAACTTTTTATGCTACCTAGATAGGGATTTTCATGGAGGGGATGTCTTATGCGATTGCAGTGCCATCAAGAGTAAGTAATTTAGTTTGTGATAACCCAACCATAGCTACCCACATGGATGTGTCCAGACTTAAGCTGATGGCAGATGCTGGGTTGTTATCCAATTCAATATCTAAGGTTTCAACTGAGACAGTTGCAGGTTCTGATGAGGATCGTAATGGTGGGAATCTGGAGAATCAAGTTAGCATTACCACAGTCACAGCACCAAAACTTGATAGGGAAGAAGAAATCCCTTTGTTGGATACGATATCCCAAAATAAAAGCACATCAGTTTCTGGTGAAGTGTTAACCCCAGAAATTGAAGATGATGATACAATATCGTTGGAGGGTGATCAGATCATTGACAGCTCTTGTTCTCTTTCGGTAGTCAGTGAGAACAGTAGCATATGTGGAGAGGAGTTATTCAGTTTTGAGGCTACTTCTGAGCTAAGGACACCAAGTGCTATTGACAAGGAGAAGAGCATCTGTGCCCAGCCTGTTGATATAGAGGAGTCGAATGTTGAAGCAGAAATTGTGGGTGAACCCCTTGCTGTGGCAGTGAGTCTTGAAGAAGAATCTGGAGTTGGTTCTGGCCCACAGCCTTCTGCGGTTGTTCTTCAGCTGCCTCTAGAAAAAGTGGTGAGTGGAACAGTTGGTCGTAGTGTTTTTGAATTAGATTATGCTCCACTTTGGGGGTTCATTTCTATGTGTGGAAGAAGACCTGAGATGGAAGATGCTGTTGCAACTGTGCCTCGATTTATGAAAATTCCTATTCAAATGCTAATCAGTGACAGGGTACTTGATGGAATGAGTAAGTGTTTGAGTCAGCAGACAATTCATTTCTTTGGAGTTTATGATGGCCATGGTGGCTCTCAGGTAAAGCCATTTTAGTGTCCTTTCTTACGTTGTTTAATTTTTGTCATTCTGGCCGATCATTTGTGTTTTTTTTTAGGAGTAAACTTTCTCACAGGGCTTGCTTTCATCATACAGGTGGCAAATTATTGTCGTGACCGTATCCATTTGGCTTTGGCTGAGGAAATAGAATTTGTGAAGGAAGGTCTAATAAATGGAAGTATCAAGGATAGTATTCAAGATCAGTGGAAAAAGGCCTTCACGACTTGTTTCTTAAAGGTTGATGCTGAAGTTGGAGGAAAGGCTAATTGTGAACCTGTTGCCCCGGAAACCGTTGGTTCCACTGCTGTTGTTGCTGTTATTTGTGCATCTCATATCATTGTTGCAAACTGTGGTGATTCAAGAGCAGTTCTGTGTCGTGGCAAAGAACCCATGGCATTGTCAGTGGACCACAAAGTGAGCTATTTCTATCAATAGTTTTGCATCTTTGATATTTTAACTACTTTAGAGGAAAATTGATGTCTGGTTCTTATGTGGTAGCCAAACCGAAATGATGAATATGCAAGAATTGAAGCAGCTGGGGGCAAGGTGATACAATGGAATGGTCATCGTGTATTTGGTGTTCTTGCAATGTCAAGGTCTATTGGTATGTGTTTCTTAATCACAAATTTTTACTTTTTTGTCTACTGGTTTGATTTTCATGTAAGTCCTTTTGGTGAATGTAGCAGATTACTAGGGTCTCTGCAGTTGTTATGGTTTTCTTAGTTTATGAATTTAAAGGAGACGCTGGTGGTGTTTTCTTTTTATTGTTTTTTTTTTAAAAACATCAATATATTAATTATCTACACATGATTGATAGTTTTCATCTTTAGAGACAGGATAACAAAGTGCTCAAGCTCAACTCATATTGATAAACAAACAAATAGGAATTCTTAACTAAATATCAGAAAGACCAAAGAAATTTTAGATTTGTGATGGTATATGGAAACTAATTTATAATTAACTTTATATTACTGAATTTATAAGTAAAGATATGAGAATGTAGAATTCCCTGGATACTTGTTTTGGGAAAAAGAGAAGGACAGAGAGAGAGAGAGAAGGGGGGGGGGAGGGTTTACTATTATTGAGCATATCAAACCCATTTCCTTCAGAGCCTTTTAAAGAGCTCTTATTAGCATTCATAATACTAGCCTAATATACTTCACTTTCTTGTTTTGTGCTTACTTAGTTGTCTAAAGTTCATTGCATTGAAGTCTTTGTTATGTCTTGAGATCTTCAAACTCATTTGAACAGGTTTAGTCTGTCCTCCCTCTCATCCGACCATCCCACAGACACACCAAAAAGTAAATGAAAGACACCGAAACTAAAACTGGGGCTCGGACTATAGTATTAATTGAATAAAATCTGAAGTCAAATATGTTTAGTTTTCACGGAAATACAATAAGCCTAGAAGGTCTTGATGTGACTCCAAAATGTCTTTTTTTTTTCTTTTTTTCCCCCTACCAATGGCCTCCATCCTAATAGGTTCCTAATTTCTTACTATTTCCCCCATGAATCCTTAGATTGAATATGCTTAAAACATACAAAACTCTGCTGTGAAGAATCTTTTGCAATCTTTGTATTTTCAGCTCAGATATGATATCACTTACATTGTTACAGCTTTAAATATAGACTTATCATCTTCCTGCATCACATGATGTGAGGAGATAACTTTGTTTTTTTATTTGTGATAGAAGATAATAGCTTTTATCTTATTTGCTTCTTCCATAATTTTTCAGTTTTAGTGCTTGGGCATGTGCACCCAACTATAGTTTACGTTTGGGATGTGAGAAGAGGGTGTGTCAGAATATTAAATTTGTTAAGATTGGTTCAGTTAATCTGAATATGAGCCAATGCCAATAAAATTCTCATTTAGATATCAGAGTGATCTAGCTGCTTGGATGTGTTGCTGCAATAACAAAACAAGTACTTGCTATTGGCAAGATATTATGGTTCTATTGCTTGTTGAGGTTGGAAGCAATAATATTTTATATTGATGTTATATTTCTGTGCACACTGTGTGTGCACAGAAATATACCAATAATATCTTTCTGTAGTGATTTGCGAACCATGTGTGTGGCTTGCCATAAATTTTATATTTTATATCGATGTTGATTGATTATTAATTCAACAATGTCAAAATTTAGAAGCCTATATCAAAGCAAAGCTCAAAAGAGATCCTTAATTTTAGAGTTGAATGAAATGTTCATAAATTGGTAGTTATTCCTGTGAACGTTTTATTTTGTTATATATTATTGCTCATTGTAACATGTTAAAATGAAACCGGTTAGCCTTTGTGTGGAATTGAGACTCATGGGATAATTATGTAGTTTTTTGTTCAGCTGAAAGTTATGTTTCAGGCGATAGATATTTAAAGCCGTGGATTATTCCAGAACCGGAAGTTATGTTTCTTCCTCGTGCAAAAGACGATGAATGCCTCATTCTGGCCAGTGATGGTCTGTGGGATGTCATGACAAATGAAGAGGCATGTGACCTAGCTCGAAGACGGATACTTCTATGGCACAAGAAAAATGGCGTTACACTAGCCTCAGAAAGGAGAGAAGGTGCCGACCCTGCTGCACAAGCAGCAGCAGAGTACCTATCAAACCGTGCTCTCCAGAAAGGGAGCAAAGATAACATCACTGTGATTGTGGTGGATTTGAAAGCTCAGAGAAAATTTAAGAGCAAGACATGATGATGGTTTCTTGAATTGCGCTTGGGTGGTTGACGATGATTGTACAATAGAAAGCTTAGTGTAAACCAAAACCGGTCTTGCCCATTAATTTTTCAGCCGGGCATGTTGGCTCAAAGGAGAATAGCTGTCTGTACTATACATCCACCATCACCATTCACTGATATCACTCTTTAGTCTCCTTGTACCCACTGTGCCACATTGGGGCTAATGTAAATCTTAGCTACTCATTGTAAGGATAGGAGACCATTTCCACGCCTGTGAGATCTATCAGCATATATTGTATTCATTATTATACCTCCGAGTACAAGGGCTCTGTGAGGTATTCACTTCATATTATTTTAGCTGTGTGTTTGTTTATAAAATGCAGTAGTTAATTCTCTTTCTGGTGTTGGCTTACAAGTTGCGTTTGATTATTCTTTTATACTTCAATGTCTTCTAGTTTTGGTGCTGAGTCCCGGTGTTGTCGTTGTTGGAAGTTAGAACCATTTTAATGTGACTGCACTGAAGCATTGCTGGTGGGAGACAATGTAGGACATTGTAACCCCATTCACTTTTCATCTGACCACTTATATTTTTTGTAGTTAGACATTTCTCATGATGTGATTGTGACACATTTTGCAGGCTTAAGTACCCGAAGTTAAGCTTTAATATTAACAATTTGACATAACCAAAAAGTTCTAACACACGACGAGTCAACCAAGTTTTCCGTGAACAGATTCTTGTATGCTTCAGCCCTTTGTTTCTGGATGTTCAAATTGGTGTGGTGACGGCAGATGTGCGTCCCAGTGCAATTTTTTTACAGGCTGAAATTATCAAAAAAAAAAAAAAATACTACTGCTACTTTTCATATTCATGTCTTATATTACCCCGTTACCTCTCTTAATTTGTTTCCCGATGTAATATTCTATCCTTTTTTTTTTTGGGAACTTGTATACAGTTATACTCCCTCCGTTTGCTTTGATTTTTTTTTTCTGACTTTATAATTTTGAAAATAGCATTGATTATTTTTTGAGAATTTTATATTTCAATAATAATGAAGAAAGAGATAAATATTAAAGAGTATTATAGTAATATATAATTATTTTTTATTAATTTTAGACTATTTATTACTTTTCTTAATCTATATATATATAACTCCAAAATGTCAATTTGTAAACTAATGTTTTTTAATTTGAGATGCATAAATTAAATGTACTTATACACAATCATTAAACATTACGAATTTGACGGTGAAATAATATATCATGTTTTTACTAAATGACGCATTAAGAGATGATTTGACTCGGAAGCCGTTCGACACCCCAGCCCTTTGGTTTTGTCCTCAAGTCTGTCGGGAACAAGAGGCTTCTTCATGAAGATACCGAGTGATGTCAGAGGAAATAACAAGAAACATCCATGAACCCCAGTCCTTTTGTCATGTTGTTCAGATCTCATGAAGTTAAAATGTTTTTGAAGCGAAAACGTGCCTAGAATTTACATTCTTTCTTTTTTTTTTTGTTTTCTAAATTCATACTAACTGATCTTCATATGAATCACTAACGTGCTACGGAAAAGATCAATACAGTAGGAACAGTTATTGACCCTAACGATATTATGGAAGGCCTAGCGTTTTGACCAGAACTGTCTAATGCAATATTATGCAGTAAAGAAATGGCCATATGGTTGTGGCCATAGGCAGACAAGACAACAAAAGCAAAGGCTGATGATAACTAAAATAAATGAAGGAGCTAGTAAAAACTGCGGTGGGTGTGGATGCCTTCATACGTAGTTATTACATACGTGGGATCATCCCTATCTCTCTCCACTCTCTTTTTCACTGGGCATCCCTCTTCTGAACACTTGTAGTAATTCCTGTAATCACATCCTAATTAATTAAGCACATGCAATACATTATAATTTAATTCAAAACACAAGCATCTATTTTTCTTGCTCATGTTTATCCCTTGTTTCATCTAGTACTACTATATCTACATAGGGAAATTAAAGAACATGCAAATTAAAATACGTGGTTGCGCACACCCACCTTGGATTGGGGCTATTCTTCACCATCTTCTTCCCATACTTTCTCCACTTGTACCCATCATCCAGTATTTCAACCTCTGACTTTGTTCTGAATGCAAATCTCTCTCTAGCTTCCTTCCTCTCGCTTCCATTGAAAATGTCTCCTGATTCAAACAAACACAACCATGAGGCTAGCTCGGAAGTATATTAAGAATTGATGAATTACGTACACGTTAAAAATTAATCTTCAAATTAAGTGAAACACTACAAGGCTTACTGGTACTGCTACTACTAGAAGACCCTTCCACGTAGCTGCAACTCCCTCCCAAGTCACCTGCTTCATTAATGGAGGTTTGATAGATCAGCTGGTTGGGGACATGCCCAGGAGCAAAGTACTGATCTGGATCATTGTCTGGCCAATGATCATCATCGAATTTCAAGTACTCAGAGAGCTCAAAAGGCCAGTACTGATGGCCGGTGAAGTCACCCTCAGGGGAATTATCATCAGTCATATTTGGAACCATTGGTGTGAACAGAACTAGGATGATGATCCTCACAATATAAATAAACTCCATGCAGTGCAGCCACAGATCAGTGAGGCGGCTTCATCCGGACCTTCCTAAGAACTAGGATGGGAAGCTTCAAGGCTGATGCCAAAGTATCCAATATATATCAGTGAAGACGGAAAGACAAATAATTAAAAGGACAATATTTAACAGAGCTGATGTGGTGGGGCATGCCAAGCATGACTTAGAGGAAGACTTGGAAGAAAGATGTTGATATTATTAATTGCGCAAAAGTACGAGTCAAACATGATGTTATCTGAGGTCTCATATATACTCTCCAAGTCTTCTTGTAAGTCTTTGCATGCGGATAGTCCATAGATCAGCTATTAATTCAAGCTGGATTAATTAATCGATCTATTGCATGTTTTGTTTTACCCGGTCACAGATAATTAATCAGAAGAGTTTGTGTCAGCTAGGATTAGAGGATTAATATTGCGCACATATTTTCCAATGTTCAATAAAAGCAGCGTTAATTAATAAGGTTAATTAAGCGGAGTGGGGTTAGATTTGACAGTACTAGAAGCGATAACCAGTGGGGAGAGGTTCGAGGAGTTGATCGAGATACTAGAAAATAAGGTGTCTAAGCACTTTCTATGCATCTTCCACGTCTTTTCTATTTGAGTTGGTGAGTAACCCAAACTAGTAAAAATCAAATTAAACTTGATTTTATGTATGAGTAATCGTAGACCAAACAAGGTCAAAACTGATCCAAACTGGTCTGATTTAATTTTCTGAGGGTAATACGGAGGTGAAACCATTGAAAAGCATATTCTAGGCAGTTGTTATATATTAGGGATATGTCGAATCAAACATGCACTATATATCCTTAATGATTCACACCTGCTTTCTAGGAAGGTCCATGCCCCAAAATGTCTGCCAACATATGCCTACAATTTTTTTTTTCTTTCCTTTTTTTTTTTTAAGATTATATCATGAGAATATGCCTGTATACTATCTTCGTATGAGCTAATTTTTTGGCTGATTCTTCATGGTACTAATTTTATTTCATTTCCAATAAACACTTTTTTGTCACTTTGTACTCTGGTGGCTCATGATTTTGTTCCACCTTACGGAGGAGATATGTTGTCGAAAAAAGTTTAACAATATTTAGCCGTGACTTAGTGTAATTAAATATTTTTTAATTTTTTTAAAAAAAATTCAGATCTCACAATTCTCTCTTTGTATCATAAAAAAGTATATGTATTCTTTCGAAATTAAAATTTGGCTGAAATACTTTAAAAATAATTTAGTTTAGGTATGCGGGATATTTATAGAAAAGTTTTTTACATTCGTGTCTAGTTAAGTATATGCCAACATGATATTGATCCTTTTTTAAAAATAATTGGAATCCAATAATAATTTTATTTTAAGAAATTAGACATGAGACTTACACATTACAAAAAGTCCAACTTAAAAATAATATAACTTCCTATTAATAAATTTATTAAATATAAATAAATATATAGATATATAATTGAATAAGATATGTAGATTTTTGTTGGCTAACAAATATATAGTATAAGTTTAAATTGATGGAATATGTACTTTCAAGCTTATTCTTGAATTATTCTTAAATTAACGAAAGGGCTTTTTTTTTTTCTACATTTTTTTCTCCCTAACTCTTAGCACCTAGCAGGGTACGCAAACCAAAATCCTCTGGTGGTTTGACAGGAGGCGACGGCGAAGGCGCGATGACATGGAAGAGAATAAACGACGTCGTTTAGCTCAGTCCACATTACCAGGCCAAAACCCCTAAACCACTTCTTCCTCCCACCTTGGCTGCGAGTGGAAGGAATGTCGCGTCATGCAAAGAAGACGACCAAGAGGCCGTCATCTGGAGATATAGGCGCCCACAAAAGGGATGAAAAGCGGCGCATGAGTGGGGCAGAGAGGTCGGCGTACTTCGCAAGAAGAGAGGCAGCAAAGGTGTTGAGAATGGTTCTTCAGGGTGACGCGAAACGCCGAGCCGCTGCTTCCATCAAGTCGCTAATATATAGGCCTTCCATCAGAAATAAGAAGGGCACCTTTGCTCTCGTTTGTCAGACGCTTAAACGTAAGCATTTTAGTTCCTTTCCTGCCCCATTCCTTCCCTTTCCCTCTATCTTCAAGGAGGTTCTCTGTTCTTCATTAAAAAAATGCAAATTCACTTCATTCCCGCAAGAATTTAGGCGGAGAAGTAACTGTCTTCCGTAACGTCTTAGAAGTTTTTTCTCTTTCCTAAGTTTTCGGGCGGTTTAAAGTAACAGAGTCATGTTTCATTAAAAAAATGATAATAACATTAATGCACTAATGATTGAGGACAAAATTGCTACCTTTATGGTGGTTTGTGAAGAGCCATTCCACAATTGATTTGCATAAATCTTGCGTTATAACTTTTTATTTCATATAAATAGTCTAGTTCAATAGTTCAACTCAACTATATAGTATGTTTACGTGTTCCCAGATCTACCTATCATCAAGGAAATCTTGGACGCTTCTTCTATCCTGAACAGCAAGTGGAAGGTATAAGCATATCAGCATTGCGCTTGTTCTCTCTCTGGGGATGAAATACTCGTATGCGCATTATAATTGTTGTTGTTAGTTCTCACTTCTGCTGGTGCCACCGGTGCATGGTTTATAAATGTGGATTTCAGTTGATACATTCTCTAACACAAGATCTATTATTGCTTTTGCAGAGACAAGAAGAATTGATATACATTGTTGTTTACGATATTCTTTTTGGTCAGGTGTGTGTAAGGATTTATGTTTCCACAAATTCCATCATGTCCTTTTGTTTTATGAGGAATTGCTTCTTTATGTAATCATTAGTCTGCTTCTTGGAAGGGTAGTGCGGGAAGAGGTGCTTTCTTTTTGGGTAAGATATGGGTGCAAGTGATGCATCTGAGTTTTCTGATAGTGGTCTAGAGCTTTAATACATGTAATGTTTTCTTTTATATTCTCATTTTCCTGTCCCCTTTATTGGAGAAGGGGCTTCAATTTTGATAAACCAAATCTGCTTGGAAGGTTTTCTTATTCCTCCCTTCGTGCTTCTTCTTGGTGAAGCGTTGCAGCAACAGCATTTTTAATAAACAGAGAGTATCACATGATATAGTTTTAAGGTTGTAGCAGACAGTATCATTCGTGATTATTTAACTTTAGTAAATTTTCAGGCAGTTTCATTGGTTGGTGACGTAGAGAAGTTCCTTTCCTGCCACAAAGATGTCCTGCAGTCAACTCTGGAACAGCTTCTGTTACAGAGAAAAGTGGTGAGCATTAAGGAATTGGTTGCACTGTATGAGGTACCTGGTCAGTTTTCGCATCTTTCCCTTCCACTAAATTTTTATTTGAGTTTTTTATTTTTAAGGTTATGGTTTTTTGTGAATTATTACAGTTGATGATCAAATAATATATTAACATATGTATGGAAAATTAATATATTCTCAATTTAAGCTTCTTTGAGAGCTATTATTCATCTGATAATGAGTTAAAATGTTCTGATCCAGATGTTTCTATACCCCGTTATGTTCGTGTAAATACACTTAAACTGGATGTTGATTCTGCCTTGCTTGAACTGAGGAAAAAATACTCGGTACTTTCTGTCTTAATATTCCTGATCATATAGAGAGTTCATACGGATCCTTTCCCTTGATGAAAATGATATGAATGAATTCATCCCAAGCCCCCAACCAAAAAAAGAAAAGAAAAGATTGAGCATAGTTCCTTTATTTAGATGCTTATTTTATTTCTTGTTGGTAATGGCTTGTTTAGCTTAATAATCTTCACTTTACATGTCAAATAGGTTACAAAGGATGACTTGCTGCCTGACTTGCTAATACTCCCACCAGGCACTGATCTGCACGACCATCCTCTTGTCAGGAACGGAGGAATCTTTTTGCAAGTAGGAATTATGTGAAACCCCCTCCCAAAAAAAAAAATGAATAAATAAAACTTTAAAGAAGTTTGTAGATGCACATTATTAGCCGCATGCAGATGATGAAAAAGTGAATTTTTTGTGATATGAGAAACAGGAAAAGTTTTTTTTTTGTTTTGTTTTTAAATTCCCTTTTCCTGTTATTCATTCTTGGTGAGCATTTTGTTGATATTGTGACCAACATATACATAGGGTAAGGCAAGTTCCATGGTAGCGCCAGCCCTTGGCCCTGAACCAGGATGGGAGGTGAGTTATGCTGCCTTGAATATGTTGATATAAGAGTTTTCCCTCAAGATAGAAGTTTATCATCTTTCTAATATACATGTACACTTTTATATTTTGTTGTCAATATCATTTATTAACTTTCTATTATTGAAGAGTCTTAAGATCTGGCTTCTTACTCTCTCTCTCTCTCAAATGAAAAACAATTATATATATATATATATATGAAGAAAAAAGTCCACCTGTGTCTTTGGCAATAACCTGTTATGAGCATCTTGTGTTCATGGATTGTGTTATGTGGACTAAACACTTGGTAAGCTCTGGTGGAGTGGTTCCATCAACATCATTCATTCCAAAATTTTTCATGGAATGTAACTTGATATCATGATTTATAAGAAAGTGAATATCACCATTTCAAATGAAGAAGAAATGAAAAACTATTGCTTATTCACAGAAGAAGAGCACTGTTCATCTCAGACAATTCCTTTTCAGATAGCTGATCACGTTGCTTTTGCCCGCCTTCTTTGTATTAGCAATCTTGTGAATCTTCCATTTTTGCTATATTAAAACGTTTTCAGAGAGAAAAAATGCATGTCACATTTTTTGTATTTTGTATCATTTCATCCAACCCTTAAGAGTTGTGCCTCTTGAAATATATGTGAAGGTTCTTGATGCATGTGCAGCTCCTGGAAACAAAACTGTCCACCTTGCTGCACTTATGAGGAGAAAGGGTAGGGTTATAGCATGTGAACTGAATAAAGGCAGGATCAAACGTTTAAAAGATACCATAACACTTTCTGGCGCTTCTAGTATCCTTTAATAATTTTCCATTGTGCAGATGTTTTTCATTTTGCTGCTACATAACAACAGTACAATAATCTGTGACCACAAGTTGTTCGATCTTATTTAATCATACATGACATATAGTTGTCTGGAGTACTTATCCTAATGCTGTAGCATAATAAAAGGTGCCATTTGAACACAATGCGTTCTTTAAGAATATTTGTGATCCCTCAATGCTTTGATAGTTTTCAGTTTGTCATGTTTGCTTTCAAACTTAACCAAAGTTCAGACATTGAAGTTCTTAACGAGGATTTCTTGAACATAAATCCCAAGGCTCCTTCATATTCTAAGGTAAAATATATTTCCAGATTCCTAGTGGTGATTCCATGGGGATTTTAGAAATGACTATTTGTCAGTTTGATCGGTTATTTGGGTTTGGGCCTATTATATTTAGAATTTAATTTTATAATTTTTCAATTTTTTTTCTCAACAATTACAATTAGTCTCATCATTTTTTTTCATACGCTTAGTGAATCAATTAATGTCCTTTTCCTTTCCCAAAACGGATGAAAGATTGTGGCTGGTTGGTTTTTACTGGTAGTTGTTGGTCATTTATATAGCACAAGTTACACAAATCTCTTGAATACTTCTGGGTGACTTGGTTCATGTCGAAGATTTTTTACAAGGATATGAAGTCAGGGAAAAAGATTTTTTCTCCTCTGACATTTCCCTGCATGGAGGAGTCACAAATGAATGGATAATTCTAGCTCTTTCGGGAAGGAAAGTGTGACCTAAGTAGTGACTGTTCTTGTCTGTCTTCAAGATTGCAGTATTTCTTTGTTCATTTGTTTCCTTCTGTGTTTGTGTGTGTGGCTACCATAATATTTATCATGGCAGGTGCGTGCTATTCTTTTGGATCCCTCATGCTCTGGTTCTGGAACTGCTGCTTCAAGACTAGACCATTTGCTCCCTTCAAAAGCAGCAGGTTCCATTTTTGCTCCTACGTTTTGGGTATCTTGTAATTATATGTACTGCGGAAATTCAGAGATTTGATGCTCTGATTCTTATAATTCCAAATCTTCAAGTTGTAAATACATAGATGGATTGGAGGCTGAAAGATTATCCTATCCGAACAGCCTAACTAACAAAAATTTAAAATAAGTCTATCCTATCATAACAAAAGCAAATAGGGATAGCCAAATAAGATAATTTCTCCTAGAAAAATATAACTAATATTAAAAATACTTCTAAAAAACACTTGTTGTAAAGTGCATCCGCTTCACACCTGAAGTAACTAACTTCCAATATCTTATAACATTCTTTTGTCAAAAAATAACTTAAAACAAACTTGGCGACCATTAAATTTCCCTTTTAATTGTCTATTTTGACTAAACACAGGTCAGGATTTTGATATGGAAAGATTAAACAAGCTTGCCACTTTTCAAAGAAAGGCTCTTCAACATGCATTCTCTTGTAAGTGACTTCATTTATCCGTGTCAATTAGTCCCCCTCCTCCCCCCTACCCACCAATCTGTAGATTGTTTCTAAACATTGTAGGAAATATACCATGAAACCCCCTTGGCAGTTTTCGAAATTTTCCGAAGGCATTGCACGTATTATTTCCTTTGGCAGTTCCTGCAGTTGAGAGAATTGTTTATAGTACATGTTCTGTCAATCAAATTGAGAACGAAGATGTCATCAAATCTGTTCAACCCGTGGCTGAATTATATGGGTTTCAACTGGTGACCCCATTCCGAAAGTGGCAGCGCCGTGGGCTTCCGGTGTTTGAAGGCTGTAAGTTTTATTTTGTTCCCCAAGATGAGACATGTGCATTATCAGCTTTTGACACTTAATGCTGCTGCTTGCTTCTTACCTTGCAGCTGAACATCTGCTTCGGACAGAGCCAGCTGTGGATGGGGAGGGCTTCTTCATTGCTTTGTTCGCCCGGAAGGGTGCTGCCTTTTCAGCAAAGTTGAAACAAAATGACATAAGCACTGCTTGTAACCATTGCACTAGAACAAAAAACCATCATAGGAGGAAACTTAGGCTGCCCTTTATTCATACTAACATGTTCAATAGGTGGTTATACCTTCAGTTTAGCAAGCGACAATAGTTAGACGAGTGCATTAATTTTGACATTAAGAGAGGCTTAAAGCCGTAAAATTACTCTTCATATATAGGTTTCTTTATTTTAAAAAGCCTTGGTGTCCTTATTATTCTAATGAGACTTCAGGACTCAAGTTCTAGCGGATGTTGCTGAGATGGCCTCCCCCCTAGAAGCCTATGTTATCCATGGATTGGGCCTATTTTTGCATGCATGTTAAGGCACCTCTCCTCACCTTTTGTTTTCGTCTGCTGTACTTTGTTAAATCTCATACTTCTTATTCGGCTACTATCTCTTATATCGAGTCTTTCGTTACTGGTCCGTGATACTCGTTACTGGTTTGTGATACCGTAGCTTGTTTTACTGGTGAAACGTATCTTTGAATAATATTGTCAGGTTGTTTTTTCTTTCATCTTTCTTCATATGGCAAAGATCAAGACAAATCTTAAAAAGTATCTTAAGACAGTATAATATATGAGAAAATAACAAGCCATTATCCCAAGGCATGCAAAGTCACAACCATTGAAACACTACATATGAAACCAACGAGACGACAAAGCTAGCACTAATTACCTACGTACCATATTACTTATCCACAAAAGCCCCCATTCCATCACTCACTGAGAAAGATCTCGAGAATTTCACAAAACGAAAAACACCCGAAAAAAAAAAAAAGGGAAAGTTCTCTAAGCAATCTTGACCTCAATAGTCTTGGCCTTCTTGGGTTCGGGAGGAGGCAATTTCTCGACCGTAACAGTGAGCCCACCGTCTTGGTATACAGCGGAAATGGCACCGGTATTGGCATTCTCAGGCAGCACAAACTTACGCATAAACTTGCCAACCCTTCTCTCCATTCTCACATACTTGACTCCTTCTTTCTCTTCCTCCCCCTCCCTCTCCCCACTAATCTGAAGCACATTGTCGTCTTCCACCTGAACCTTGATGTCCCCAGATTTCAGGCCCGGCATGTCAATGATAAAGACATAAGAGTTAGGATATTCCTTGATGTCCGCCGGAGTGGCAGCCATAGCCTTTGCATCACGCACATATGTGCGACTCGGCGCATTGACGGACTTATCGGCAGCGTCATCCCTAACATCCATCATCTGCTGGAGAGCGTGGAATAATGGCGCATCAAAAGATGAGATTCTCAGATCCATGGTTCTCCTCTGCGATATAGGTTAACTTTCTGATCGTTGTCAAGATCAACTATAAAGGAAACTGCTTTTTCTACGATGGCAAAGGAGGAGGGGAACAAAGAATTTATAGAGGGTGACGATTGTTGAAAGAAGAAGAAAGAAGTTTCTGGATGAATAAAGAGAATGGTTAGTGAGTTCCAGCACTTTCGACTGAAAACCCTTTTACCGGTTCCAGAAGATTATGGATATGGACATTGCGATATAAATTCGGACAAATTACTATTTCTATTTTTGCGATTTTGTTTTAAATTTTTTTCTCCTCAGTCTGAAGTTGTGTTGTGTTACCTGGCTTTTGATAGGAAATAACCCTGTACACGTGAACGGTCTAGATCGCATCATTCTCGTGATAGGAGAGTTGTTTAATTTTTTTCCTTAAAAAATTACAGATATTATAAGTTAATTTTGAGTGGCATAAAAATTAACCAAAAAAAAATCATTAAATATCAAGATTAATTTTTCTCTTACCAACTCTCTAGAATTGACCATTATCATAAACCGATCAACTCCAACTGAATTTGTCAAAAGAATATGAAAGCAGATATTACGAAAAATGGCGCTGATCCCACAAAAATAAAGTCGGACGTCTTAAGAATAAACGAGCATATGATCACTCGAGTAGAATAAAGTTTATGTATAACCAAAGTTCCTTCATGGTTCATAACCCAAGAAATCTATATTTCAGTAAACAAAAAGAATGAAATTGAACACAAGCAGTGTATAAAATGTTCATATGTTTGCATAGGTACAGACACAAACATATATTACATATATAAACAGTATAATGAACGCAAATCAAACATGGGAAGCTAGTGACATGACAAGGCATGCCACGCTGAACAAGACCCCTCAAAAAGGGACTCCTAAACAAACAAACAAACAAACATTATGCACTGCACATGTAGGTATATTATATAAAAAACTCATGAACATAGCATAACGTATATCTGTCATTCTGTTTAGCTAATATATATATATATATATATATAGCATAAGGGGAAGTGGAGGCAGCACATCATCCTAATTCCTCTCAATTCAGACGCAAGGGAGGTCCCTTCACTTGTGATCTTGAGATTCCTGGGCTTGGGAGGAGGCAATTTGGACCTGAATGGTCTTGGGCTGCTTAGGCTGGGGCGGAGGCTTCTTGGCAACGGTCACGGTGAGAACCCCATCCAGATAATTGGCAGAGACGTTCTGGTGTTGGCGTTGTCGGGAAGGTCGAACTTCTTGAGGAACTTGCCGAGCCTCCTCTCCATTTGGAGCTACTTGACGCCTTCTGTGATGATAATGATGAGGAGTATAAGGCATGAAATGGATGAGAAGAGGCGAATGATGAATGCATTGGGGATTGTATAGAGAAATATGAGTGATGTAGCAAAAGCAGTTATAAGAAATAATAATGTGAAAGAGAAGATGCCTGAAGAGTATGAGGCATTGAGTTGAGTTATAAAATTGGGAAAATAGGAAGCATTGGGTGTGAGTTAATTACGTGAATTTTTCCCCCTTAAACTATTCTCTCTCTGATATTTCTCTTCTTCTACTATTTCTTTCTAGGGTTCTTTTTCTCAGCGTTGTGTTTTTTATTTTCATTAAGAGCTACAATACTATGTGTTTATCTTGTAATATACTTTATTCATGATTTTCAATATAATATAGTCAATTTCACTCTTTATACTAGTATATTGATTTATTTACGGAATATCATAACACCTTCCTTGTGATCCTTGTCCTTGTCCTTGTCCCTCTTCCTCTCCCCACTGACGACGAGGGTGCTGTCCTCCATTTGAACCTTAATCTGGTCGGACTTGAGACTGGGCATGCCCAACACAAACTTATAGGCGTCGGGATAGTCGAGGATGTCGGTGTGGGTGTTGGCTATTATTGCCTTGGAGTCTCGAACGAGGGCGCGTGGTGGGATTTGGCGTCGGGTTCGTCGTAGAAGTCAAAGTGATCGAGGAAGAAGTCCAGCGGCCGACGGTTGAATAGTAAGCCCCTCAAATCCATTCTAATCACTGAGAGAAATTAAGAAAGGAAGCTAATTAATTTGAGAAGGAAGTGAAGGGATACTTAATGAGTTGGTTTATGTATAGAAGGAACGTAAGGAAAAGGGCTAGGCTATAATATGAATATTATTGCGAAGGGAACGGTAAGGGTGAAGGAGATGGTGATGTGGAGGAGCAGAAAAAGTAGGGAATGTGGTGTCGAGCGGTAGCAGTGTACGGTGGCTTCTATTGTTGTATGTGTCCGGCAATGGAGTGGAAGATTGTGTAAGGCTGCTACGTGTTTGTCCATATGTAAAAAGCTGACTAATCTCCACGTGGCTCTCAGATTCACTGGCGTGGCAACATGAGCCACCCCTCCCCTGTTCGACTCGATCGGATGCTTTTACTCCTTAGCTACGGAGTGTGGAGTGGCCGGTGGGCTGCTTGCTTTCCACCGATTGTGTTAATTATATACTTTACAGAATGGATTAATGGGTTTGCTTTTGTGATCAATCCATTTGTCCATAATGAATGAATTGCTGATCCAAGTTATTGCCTTATGGGTCCCCTGGAGTGTGACCAAGCCTATTGCACACTTTCGTAATTTCTTCCTTCCTCTGCCCAACCTTCTGAATGCATGAATACAACAAACCTAGCTTCTAAGCTTCCTACTTCAAACATTTGCCCTGTACACACACATATATATCATTAATTACAATCAAGACTTTTGAGTTGCAAAATCATTCCTTTTCCTTGTCATTATCAGAAAAATAATCCATTTAATGTTCAAACACAGTCATCCTATATATAAATAAAAGTATTGCATCGAATTATGAGTTTGATTTGGTTATAAAATTGTCCTTTTTAAAAAAGAACATAAATCTGTGAAATTTAATAATCCCTCTCGTCTTTATTATGGGTCACGTTCTAAGATGTTTTCATGGTTTTAAACACAAGTCATATTACAAAACATTTAAAGCATTAATTTTTTTTCTCACAAATCTGCTTGTATTGAAGCATTAATTTTTTTTACTTTCTTTTTTATTTTTTTCTTAACCACAAGTTGGTTTATTGACTTGAATTTCAAAATTTAAAATGTGACAAGTGGATTTATCAAAAGATATAAACTACTTTTAATAAATTTAAATAAGCACAGTTTTAGAAAGTAATTTTTGCTGCTTTTTTAACTAATTTTCTTAATTTCTGTGAAATAATTAAAAATGACTTATAATGAGAATCAAATATAGTAATAATATATTAGATTTCTCCAATAATTATATTAAAGAAGTGACATAATAAAAAAATTCCATTTTGTGACTCTACTAAACAAACAAATAAAATATGCATATGCATATATACATATATGAATAAATGAAGTTTTGGGGGAAAAAAGATCAACTTATCAAATACTCCCTCGGTTCTATATTATAAGATAATGAGAGAGGTTTTATACATATTAAGAAATATTTATTACATCCTCAAACTTCTAAAAAAACTAAATTTTTTAATTTTATCTCTATTAATTACATTTCTTTTATTAAATATAACACAAATTATAATGCTAACAATACAATAAATGAGGGGTAAAAATGATAAATCACTACATCTTACCTTATATTATGAGATAAAAATAAATTATTATGTTATCTTATAACATTAGACAGATCATGTATAGTATTGCTATATGAGGCCAAAAATACAAATATTAGGAAAAGATAAGACAGGAGTTAACAAAATTAGTTCAATTACATAAAGAGACGGAAACGCAATTAACCAAATTCAAATGGTGATAGGTTTGAGTCCTAATCTGGTTTTATTTTTTCTCATTTTTGTTTTTTATTTTGATACTCATAAGATGCAAAGTTTGTCTCCATTTTGTTTTCCCTTTTAAGGGATTTCTAATAAAGGACAACAGGGTGCTTTAAGATACGACAAGTACAAGCCTAATGACCAATTTCACCATAACGATGATATTTGTTTTCAACATTTCTGTTATTTTATCCACCCTTTCTCTTATTATTTTTTTCAATTTGTTGCTTTGGGTGAAAATTTGTGTTTTACATATTACCACTTAGACCTTGTCCCTGTCCGCAACCATGTCTATGACCT
Organism: Adenanthera pavonina; assembly: GCA_026686845.1. Classification (NCBI taxonomy): domain Eukaryota; kingdom Viridiplantae; phylum Streptophyta; class Magnoliopsida; order Fabales; family Fabaceae; genus Adenanthera; species Adenanthera pavonina. The sequence goes on from JAIVEN010000015.1 coordinate 13,651,303, forward strand.
TGACCGTGACCACAACTATGACCACGACCGTGATTAGGGCCATGACCACAAGATTGCCTATAAGTATGGTGGTCATATGTTGCTACATTCACTTCAAGGAATGGAGCAATTCCAGTTAGGCGTGACTCATGGTTTTTCATCAAAAGTTCATTGTTTTGCTCAGCCAACAAGAGACATGATATCGGCTCAGAATATTTCTTAAAGCCCTTTTCACGATACTATTGTTGCAGAAGTACGTTGGATGCATGAAAAGTGAAAAATGTTTTTTCTAGTATGTCAACATCGGTGATTGGTTCTCCACATAGTTTGAGTTTAGAATTGATTCTAAATATAGTTGAATTATAATCACTCACAGTTTTAAGATCCTGTAAGTGCAGATGCATCTATTCATAACTGGTTTTAGGAAGAATGATAGTTATTAGGTGGTCAAACCTTTCTTTTAGGCTTTTCCAAAGGACAAAAGGGTCTTTTATTATGAAGTACTTAGTCTTTAACCCTTCATGGAGGCGATGATGCTGGAAACTCATTGTCTTTTCCTTATCTTCATTAGATGTGGCATTTGCTTCATTAATGGTCTCTCTAAGACCATTCGCATCTAACTGAATTTTAGCATCTAAAACCTAGGATAAATAATTCTTTCCAATAATGTCCAGTGCTATGAATGCAAGTTTTGCTAAGTTTGACATGCTTGTGCTATCATAAAAATAAGAATAAATAAAATTAATAAACATTTACTAAAACTAAATTTATGATTTATAAAAATAAGGCATATTAATTGATAAATGAGAACAACTAAAAGGGCAAAGAATTAAACTTAAGTATAAACACATAACAATCGTAAAAGTATAATTTTTTTTAAGGAGTCAAGGGAACCAACAAAAAAAAAAGGGAAAAACAGGATATATCTATCATATTAATTAATATAGATACAAAGCATGCACACATATATAAAATTAGTATTTATAAACATATTGACTTTATATTTATAGTATTGATTTACAGTGTGATTCATGATTAATGCTATATCAATGCAACAAAAACCATTTAAAATAGAATCATATATGATATACCAAATCAAAACAATTTATTAGATTGAGTTGAGGACCAACCTAGAATTTTGATTTTAAATAATACATGTTTTTAAGACAAATGATAATAAACATATGTGAGAATCAACATAGAACAAGAGCGTCAATTATGCGAGCTCCTTTTACTCTAATTAGAACAACAAATATGTATTGATATGGTAGTTACAAATTTATTTCGTAATAAAATAATTTAAGTAAGCAAAAGTAAATAAATAAATAAACAAGTGAATTTGAATGTAAATCTTCAGGATTTACTTTGTACTCTATGTAGATAATTTCATGATCCATTTTATAAATTTTGAATGTAGATATCTTTTGGATCTACAATATGTTTTATGCGGATATCTTCAGCGTCCGATTTATTAAATGGTGCCCCATATTTTTGAATGTGGCATACTTTTTTCTACCTTCAAGAATTAATTCAAAAAAACAAGTAAGTAATTTAAAAGAGAAGAAAAATAAAATAACCATACAAATAAATAATTGACAAAGGAAGATAATGAAGATTGACTCAATATTAAAGTGAGTGTGCCTCCATCCTTATTAGAGATATTCATTGATATGAGTGTTAATCTTCAATATCATAATGATAGGTGTATGAACAATTAAAAATAAAGGCATATGCATGATGATAAGAGTTAGTGTTTAAGCTGATAATGTGTTATAAAAATAGAAGAAGAAAAAATAGAATGAGAGAATGAGATAAGGAGGAAGCTTTCTAATAATTGACGTGTTGAATATAATTGAGTTGTTTCCTATTTATAAGCATAGGTTTACAATTGAAAATCAATAAAAATAGATAATATCAGATGTTATGGAATAACTAAAAAATATTGTGGGATAATAGATAACCACCATGATTTATATTCATAACAATAACAATTTTTTAATATATGTAAAATAGTTGTAAACTCCTATATTTAAGATTGGAGGGAGTATAATCTAACCTGAAAATGCTTATGATGTAGAATTAGGCTAACTTTAGCCAACAAAACAAGGAAGCAAAAAGTATTCAACAGAATTGCAAAATAATATTAAATATATAAACATTTAAAGGATTGCTTGAGCTTACAGCTATGAATTCAAATTTTAATCTCATCAATTTTCAAACGAAAAGCCACCACGTAGGTTGACCTTCTAAAAATAAAGCACGGCAATTTAGAAATCATATTAAAACAAGATGGAATTCATGGCTAAAGATCTTGCCACGTCATCAACATACCCAGTCTGACGTGGACTTGGGTGGAAGTCTGTCCGCAATCTGTTGCTACGTGGCACTGCACCCATTTACGCCAATTGTGATTGAAACAAATACACATTTGACATCGGACTGTCGAGGACATATTTAGGAGAAAGTGGGATGGAGTAAAAGGAGCGAACGGAGTTATACGTGGATGAAACTGAAAGTGGATGGATCATTTCAAGGCCATCATATATCAGCAGGTGGAGGGGGAGTTGTATGTGGTGAAGATGGAGAATGGCAAATTGGTTTTTATCAGAATTTTGGATCCTGCTCTATTGAAGAAGCTGAAGGTCAAGCTATTTTGCATGGTCTCGAGTTATCGTGAGAATATGGATTTAGACCTGTCCAAGTTGAATTTAATGCAGTGAGTTTAGTCTCTAAACTCAAGAATAAGAGTTTCAATCTCCAAACTGTATCCTCCACAATCTGTCTTATCTATGTTAGAAACTATTGGTAGACAAGCTATTTCCTAGCAAAATTGGGATCTTCCTCTAGTTCTGTTTGCTATGTTATAGATGAGACGCCTAAATGTGTCGAGGATTTGGTTCACAGGGATAGACTGGGATCTTTATCCCCTCCGATGATTTTGTGTTTTTTTGGGCTTGTCCCCTCCTTCTTCATAAAAAAAAAAAAAGAGCGTGCAAAGTTCATTAACAGAGAAAATTAAAAAAGAAAATACTAAATAGTAGTTCATCTCAAATATGTTTAAATTACAATAATGATTATGGTTATTTAAGAGATAAAAGTTTTAATATTTAATTTTATGCAATTAAAAAACGGAGCATGTTTAAAGAAAGGAGCCAATTCCTTCCAAACCATCCAATTACCTACGATCCAGGGGTTTGTGTGTTTGTCACCCCATCTCATTCCTGACCCATTTTCTCAAGGCAACAACACACTAACACCAGAATCGGATTCCAGAGAATTTTACAGCCCAAATTACCACCGCATTAAATTGCAAATCCTTCCTAGTGATCGTTCAATGCACCACTGGGAGCCTGGGACCTGCTTTAGCATCCTTCCCCTCTACTGCATACTTGATGCGTTAAATAAATGTCAGGGAATTGTGTGAATTTTATTATCATATCATGACAATATCCCCCAGTTACTCTGCCGAAGTATGCGTGAATTCTTAGGTAAATGTAAAACCATTTCGTATGCCTCTGCGTTGGGTTGAGGTACATGGCATCTCCTGAGCATCTCTTCATATATTTTCTCAACCTCTTTTTTATATCCCTTTGCGTACAACACCTTGACGAAATCAGAGAAGGTGTCTAAACTAACTACAAAGTTATTACTAATTATGTCATATACCGTCTGCACTGCCATTTGCTCATTCCCTTCCTCGCAATACCCCCTAAGTAAGCAGTTGTACATTGTAGCATCCAGGTTATGTCCATTCTGAAGCATGTCCCCAACCAGCTCTTCGACTTCCTGCATCCTACCCTTCACTTTACAGAGACCACATATCACTACGCTATATGATAAGAAATTAGGTGAGCAGCCCAGTTGTGGCATCTGCTTTAAAAGAAGAATGGTTTCTTGCAGCTTCCCCATATCCATAAGAACTCTAAACACTGCATTGAAACTTGACGCACTTGGCTTAATGCCCCTGGCCCTCATTTCCCTTAGAAGAGAAATTGCTTCATCTGGTTTTCCGATTTTGCAACACTCGTTAACAATAATGCCATACGACTTCACATCTGGATTCATCCCAAGACTAACCATTTCCTTCAAGTGCTTGATAGCTTCATCAGACTTACCCTCTATGCAAAATCCCTTCATTATGCTCGTATGTGTGACAATATCGTCTTTTAAACCATTTAACCGCATCCTGGTCATCATCCTCTTCCCTTCATCTACTTTTCCGCTCAAACAAAGACCTTCTATAAGTGCATTGTAGGTCAAGACATTTGGCTCACAACCATGCTTCGCCATCTCCATCATATACTTCATTGCCTCATGCAATTCACCTTCCTTACAGTAACCATCAATCAAAGTCGTATAAGTTACCACATCCGGTACACACTGCTTACGTTCCATCATTTGATGGAGAATCCTCTTGGCACTATCCATATCGCCTTTCTTACAGAAGGCATTGATCATTGTGTTGTAAGTGATCAGGTTCGGGTCACATTTCATTTCATCGAACACCTTCCTCGCATTCTTTACCATACCCGTTTTGCAAAAGCCCCTAATCATCGTCGTATAAGTATAAACATCAGGAATCACCACACCTTCCTTCACAAGCTGATCGAAGAAAGCCTTGGTCAAATCAACTCGATTTGCTCTCACCAACACACCCAAAATCGAATTATATGATTGCAAACAACGGCCTCTTTTAAAGGATTTGACGCTGTTGAACCAATGAATGGCACCCCTAATATCGCCACGATCACCGAAAGCTTTGATAAATCTGGCGATCATAAAGTCAGATACTTTGTGAGAGTGGTGAAGGAGGAAAAAGGCGGTGGAGAAAAGGGAGTGAGAAAGTAATACGTCAGTGATGGCGACGTAACAGGAGTGAGTATGGGAGTAGTTGTTGGGGTTAGGTTGAGGGTTGGAAGCCCAATTGAAGAAGAAGAGGGCGTGGAAGGGGTTGTCCTGATTCTTAATTACTTGGATAACTAGGTCTGGATTGAGATAAGAAGAGAATTGATAAAGGGGTTGTGAACTGACGTTAGAATTTTGGGGATTTAGGGTTTGAAGGAGTGAAGTGACGGAGGCTACAAGGGAGGGGTTTGGAGGCGCCCGCCAAGGCTGGGCTAGAGCCATTGCCCCGCAAATACAAGATGATCAATTCTCTGCTGCACCTACATTTATCATAAGCACATAAAAAATCCACATCTCCAGAACAGAAGTGCCCTAATTTTTATGTAATCATAATCATCGGACCAGGGTGTTCTAACGGCGGCGCAACAATAAGAAAAAGTAAAATCACTCTTCCACTTCATGCGCTGTGGCCTTGTTAGGAGTTGAAGGATGATGGGACGAAGAAAAGAGCAAGAAGAGTTACAAGTCTGTCCGAGGAGAGGAACACGGGTCTATACTAAGGGTTTGTTTGGTTGGAGGGAAATGGGGGGAAGGAAAAGGAAGGGGAGGGAAAATGTCATTAAAATTTTCCCTCCCCTTGTTTGGCAATCAGGAGGGGAGGGAAAATGTTATTAAAGTTTTCCCTCCCCTCCCCTCCTATATTTTCCCTCCAAATTGGGGTAATTTGGGGGGAAAATGTGTTATTGTGTGTAAAATGATCAAAATACACTTTATTTTTTCATTATTCGGTCACACAATATATTGGTCAGTCTTATCCTTATATTAACTTAAATAAATTAAGGGTATAATAGTCAAATTATAATTATTTTCCCTCATTTCCCCTCCTAACCCAAACAAGGTAAAATTAAAATCCTTTCTTTTCCCTCCCCTTCCTTTCTCTCCATTAAAATCCCTTCCCTCCCTTTCCCTCCATTGAACCAAACAGACCCTAAATATATTTCCTCTTGCCTCACTATTTCACATACAGGATTTGAATTTATTCTATCTAGTCTAGCCATTTTTTGTTGTTAAAATTTATTTAATTGTTTAAATTCACTTCACTCCGTCAATAGCATTTTCTTCATTTTGAATTAAAATTTCAATAAATGGAATGAATTATCCCACTCTATCATTCTAGAAATAACATACACCATCAAAATCTAAGCCTTCTTTACCGACTGGTCTTTTTTTAAATCAGAACTAGAAGCTCATTTACTCGTGCATTTTTTTTGTTTGTTTATGAAATGACAGCACCAAACTCTTAACGGATCGCTACATTAATCCCACTAGACTCCAGAGCAATGCCATGTACGATAGACTCAATTGGGGATGTAAAACAAGTGACCCCAAATGGATATTTGAACGACTTCTTAGCCAACATATCGGCCACTCCATTGCATTCACGATCACACCAGACCACACTGAATCCCAGCTTCTAGCAACAAGCTCTCTAAGCTCATGCACCAAGGACCCATCCTCGCATGACTCACTAGATTCATTTTGTAACGCCTCCACAAGGTCCATACAATCAGTCTCCAAGATCACAGAGGGCGCACAAATATCCCAAGCAAGCTTGAGAACCCAAATAGCTCCCCACATTTTAGCACTGAAGCTGCTAACTATACCTATATTGAACATAAACCCTCGCAACAACTCGCCATTATGATTTTGTATAATGCCTCCGCATGCCGCAACACCATTCCGAGCATCAAAAGCCCCATCGACATTAATCTTCAACAGCCCCACAGGAGGAGGTTTCCAAACAATACTCCTATCTTCAGTAATGTCAAGAGACCGCATATTAACCTCAGACCATTTAATGCATGCTCGTGCTTTTGCCACAATTGTATCTGCTTTAGACTCTGTAGCATTAAAGACCCTACTATTTTGAGCCAGCCATATTTGTCTACAAACAATAGTAAACTAGGTGTCCCACTTGACTTCCTCCACTTGTTCCCTTCGATGCAAGTTCCAATCAATCCACCTAGCTGGTTCCGCACCATCAAAAAATTGTTCCTGAAGCCTACTTGGGACCATTCTCCTCCAAACCTCCTGAGCATTGTCACAGTCCCTTACAACATGCATAATAGATTCCCTTACACCTGCACACACACTACAATCGCCGCTAACTGCCAAACCCCTCTTCAAGCGATCCTTATTCGTTAAAAGCCAATTCCTAGTGCACAACCACATAAAGACCTTGCAATGCTGCGGAACTTTCACTTCCCAAATATTTCTCGAAAGCCCCTGTCTTCTAGCCTCAGCACCCAAATCCAGTCTGTAGTATGCTGACTTTGTTGAAAACTCCCCCGTATTAGACCATTTCCATCTCGGCATATTGTCTCTGCCAATACTCAAGCTACGTTCTATCCGGCCAATTGTATAAAGCACTAAGGCAGGGAGCAGATGAGCAAAAAGATCCCACTTCCAACCCCCTGAATCCGAGATAAAGTTAGAAACCTTCATCTCAAGATATCCCTCAGGAACAACCCGTATAGCATAATTTTCTAAAGCTTCATGATGCGGGCCCCAGCAATCCTTCCAAAACCTAGCATGGTTACTGTTACCAACATTCCATGCTATTCCATGAACCGTATCATCCCACGTGTTCTTTATCCCCTGCCAAGCTCAGGAACCTCCCTTACACTTATCAATTTTAGGAATGATATCCTTTCCACACTTATATTTCTCTCTCACTAATTTGACCTAAAGAGTGTCTCTCCACCTCACTAGACCCTGTCCCAGCTTCCTCATGAATGCATCATTTTGTGTTCTGGCCTGACGTAAGCCAAGGCCGCCTACATCCTTCCTCTTGTAAACATCATTCCACGAAACCAGATGAGTCTTCTTTCTTGATTCATTACTAACCCACAGAAAATTACGACATTTCTTATCAATCTCTTTACAACAATCCACAGGGAGCGAAGCTGATTGCATGGTGTAGGCAGGGATAGTGGTCATAACTGATGCAATCAAGGTGTGCTTGGCTGCAATAGATAGGGTCTTGGCTTTCCAGTTCGACAGTCAATCATCTATCTTCTCTAAAATATACTTCTACGTACCCCTCAACACTCTCTTATGATGGAGAGGCACCCCAAGATATTTTCCTAGGTCTGAAGTAGGGTGAACTCAAGGAAGCTACTAATCTCCATGTGTATATTGTGATTGACATTCTTTGAAAAGAAAATTCATGACTTAGCATTACTAACTTTTCCCCCTGAGGCTGCATAGAAATCGTCTAAACAAGCTTTCACTAGGCTAGCTTATTCCATGCTAGCTTTCGCAAATAAAATAAGGTTATCAGTAAAAAAGAGATAAGATACCTCTGTGCCATGTTTCTTGAGCCTGAAAGGTACCCAGTTGCCATCCTTAACTACATTTTGAATCAAATGGGCAAGTTTCTCCATTACTAAAACAAATAGGTAGGGTGAAATAGGGTCCCCCTACCTTATACCTCTAGATGGCAAAAAAGACTCCCCTTTCTTCCCATGCCATAAAAGTTGAAAATTAACTGACGACATGCATTGATACAAGATTTCATATAAATGCTTTGGAATTTGAAACTCGTCCAAGCATCTCATCATAAACTTCCACCGAACACAGTCATACGCTTTCTCAAGATCAATCTTGATGGCCATACATCCCCTACCATGCTTCACCTATGCATGGAGTGAATTATCTCTTGAGCCAAGATGATATTATCCACACCCTGCCTACCGGGAACAAAGCTACATTGGTTGGGAGAGATTACCATAGGCATCAGACGTTTCAATCTATTAGCAATCACTTTAGTCAGCACTTTATAGATAACATTACATAAGCTTATAGGACGAAAATCCCGGATAGTTTCCAGTGCTTCCCCCTTTAGTATGAGGACAAGATAAGTACCATTAATAAGTTGAATCTGCAACAAATTAGAGAAAAACTTCTTAATAGTATTCACTACAGAGTTACCCACCGTCTCCCACTGACTCTGAAAGAAAAGAGGATTCAAACCATAGGGTCCTAGGGCTTTAAGGGGCCCCATATCAAAGAGAGCTCTTTTCACTTCCTTAGGTTCACACTCTCTCCCAATCCATTCCAACAAACCGGTCTCAACTGCAAGAAAGCACCCACCAAAATCAATGTCCAACATGTCACTCGAGTCTTTCGTGAAAAGCTTCTTATAGAATTCCATCCTAACCTGCATTAATTCTTTCTCTTCATAAATCCATTCACCATCCTCCCCTTTGAGAGTCATAACTCTATTCCTTCTCTGTCTATTATTTGCCATGGAGTGAAAAAAGTGAGTATTTTTGTCACCCACAGTACACCAATTACACCTAGATCGTTGCAGCCACATAAACTCTTCCTGCACCAAAATATCTTCAAGTTCAATCCAGAGCTCATCTCTTCTCTTTATTAACGTGCTAATATACCCTTTGGATGATATTCTCATATTAATAAGATCCATGCGCCGTAACAGCTTTACCTTCTTTCGATTCATATTCCCAAACACATCCCTATTGCACTCCTTCACATCCTGCGTAAACCCCTTGACATTCTCCTCCCAACTCATATTCTAATACCAAGCATTTTTCACCAATCTTGAAAAATCTTCGTGAGCTACCCAAGGTGCAAAGAAGCAGAATGACCGCTCTCTACGACATCCGTCTTCCTGTGCAATCAACTTCAAAAATAAAGTTGTATGGTCAAAATTGTACCTAGGTAAGTGCATCACTGACGCATTAGAAAACTTCTCCATCCACTCCATATTCACCATCACGCGGTCAATGCGACTATGACTCCGTCCTCTACACCACATAAATGGGGGGCCTTTGAATCCTAAGTCCACCATATTAGATTCATCCCTCCATGTAATGAATAACTTGTTTGTTGTCAGACCCCTTCTACTCACCGAAATTCTCTCCTCCTCCCTTAAGGTATCATTGAAATCACTACACACAAACCAACTTCCAGTTCCACTAGCCTCAATACATGAAAGTTGTTGCCACAACCTCCTTCTTTTCATAGCATCTGGGCTTCCATAAACTATAGACAGACCCCACTCATCCATCTGACCCAAATTCATAACACTATGCAAGACTTGTTCATGTTTCTGAACCACAGTAAAATCCACCTCCACTGACTAGAAACACCATATCCCCCTACTAAATCCATCTACATCCACCGTATCAACATAATAAAAACCAATGCATTTTGCTAGCCAAATTGCTTTCTTACTCTTTTGGCAAGGCTCCAAGATAGCAAGAAAGCCCAAGTCAAACTTCTTTTTTAACTCCAAGAGAAGCTGAACGAAAAACCTATTACCATTTCCTCTAGAATTCCATATGATACTATTCATTATAAAAAAACAAATGAGTTTGGAATAAGCCCAATAAAGCCCAAAATCAGGACAATGAGCCCAAAGGCGGATCATCATATGCCATTAGTTCATCTTCAATGTGCATGTTAGATAACGGGTTTGACTGAATCAAAAATTGCCTTTCACTTTGGGAACCAAGATCTAATGGGTTATCATCCTCCATCATAGTGTCATTGGAAACTATTATGTTTTCTACTTCATCCTTTAAATTGGAGACTTAGCCCAAGCTTTCTTCAGCCTAATGATAGACTCCCCCAAACCTTCTCTCCCTTCACTTGAACTGCTGCCCTTGAGGATGACTACCCTTTTAACTACTCCATTTTCTTTTGTAGACCCATTATTTAAGCCCAATGATTCCTTAGCCCGTAACAGTGTCTCCATGCCCCCTTCAAAATTCTTCTCCTGTTCATACGACTTGTGCTTTTGCTCCATCACAACCTAGGTTTTATTTCTAGTCTGCTTAGAAGGCCCTTTACCTCTAAACACATTAGAAATGTTCAAAAGTGGGGCCCTCTTACTACCTTCTTGCCCACCATGTGAGATCTCCTCGTCTTCCTCATACATTAAAGCTAGATAACGTGATCCTTGCATATTATTCCCATAACTTCCCCTTTCATCTCTCCTAAAATCCTGCCTTTTCCCATCAAAACCGCCCTTTCACTGAAAACTTCACCCCCTAGTCACCATGTTCCACTCACTGAGTTTCGGTGCCTCCATCACCACCTGACCATCTCCATCCATTGTCGTTGCTCCTCCTGCATGCATAGACCCATTATTTCCAACATTGTTCGAATTTCTTAATAAGCAGTGCTCAGCATTGTGCCTATATTTACCACAATTAAAACAAATGAAATGAATGCTCTCATATTTGATCCTCCTTTCCTTCCCATTAATCAAAACACTAGGTAACAACACCACCGTCAAGTCAAGTTCCACACATATACATGCGAACCTTCCCTTCTTCCGATGCAACATCGTCATGTCCACCTTAATCGCCTTACCCACCTGACTACCTAATACGAATAGGATCCCCTTATCATAATAATCCATAGCTAATTTGGGAACCTGTATCCATGTTGCGATCTTATAAATTTTCTCCTCCTCCGGATCAAAATCCTCCTTCCAACTTTGCATCGCCAGATAATGGTCCTCGATAAGCCATGGCTCCCTTGTCAAAGCAAAATTATAGTCAACCTTGCTCTTGAATTTAACCAGAAAAAACCTAGCTCCAATATCTATCGTCTCCACAAGATCCTTAAGACCCAAAATCTGCTGTAACTTCTTGTCGAGATATTCATCATTTGTCATACGCCCCATAAGCTTGACAATTAGTGACCTTCTCCACCTCTTCACCAACTTCGCCTTGAATGCTGGTTGCATGATTATGTTAGGACCTCATACCTGATTATCCTTTGCTTTCTTATCCTTCTGGCCTTCGACAGTCATCCCTCCTTCCTCACTACCCTCATCCTTCATGTCTTCCATCCACTCCTTATCACGTGGAACCAGACTCAGATCATTTGTAAATGTCCCTTCACTAGTCCGAAGTTTTTTTCAACTACAATCCAAAACATCTGCCTCCTCCGATGAAATATCCAGTGGCACATCTCCATGTAGCACCCTTGAACCCTCAGAATGCTCCATTGGCATCTAATTTGTAGAATAATGTGTGAAAATTTTATTTCCTCGAATTTGAGTAATAAAAATATGAAAATAATTATTTTATGATGTAATTTGTAGGTATTATTGTATTTGTATATGGTTCATGTATTAAGACATATCTATTTGAAGAACACAATAATAAATGTGGCTTCAAAATTTATGAAAATTAAATAAAGATCAGAATATGTACAAATATATTTATAGATTATAATTAGAAATCATTCTAGTTATAAATTATTTAATATATCATAAAAAATAAATATGGTAGGAAGAAAAGGAAAAAAGATGAGATGGAGAAAACATACTTTTTATGGTGGTTCATATATTTTTCCATTTTAGTTAGTGAGTTGATATATTTTTAACTTATGTTAATGAGAGCTATCTACCGACACAAATTAGTGGAAAATTTTTCCCCCAACTTGAGCAATAAAATTATAGAATTAATTATTTTAAACTGTAATTTGTAGATATTATTATATCTGTATATGGTTTATAATGGTGTAAAATTAAGGGGGAAGATTTTTTCTTAACCTAAAAAGTAAAGAAATATAAAACTTGGACTTCTATAACCTTTAAAAATTAATATTAAATATCAGAAGTAATGGTTCAAAAACAAAGGGATAGATGTGTAGAGCAAGTTTTAGACACCATATTTTTTATGTTGACATGGACAATCAAAATGGAACTATATTGTAGTCAAAATATATACCTTCCATAAACTTGACTCAGTGTATAAAAGTCATTGAAGTCTCTGACTCCATGTGTTATCATACCAAATTACATCCTTTCAGCACATTTTCCTTGAGTTACGTATACATATTTATACATACTAAACACTCAGGATAGGAAAATGTATAATTTAATCCTAATAATGCAGGGTAGTATATTTTTGCCTTATTATGTATTATTTTGTTCCCATGAAAGATTATAAATCCTCATCTTTCTTGCAGACATCATGGGGAGAGTAGTGGAGCAACCAAGCCCCTTTTCTAGAGTTAGGAAACCAGGAAAAGAGGGAGAGATTGTAACTTGAGAAAGACAAGGGAGCAAAGAAGGGAGCAGGCTTTTGAAGATGTCCACGCCGTGGCTTGATGAGCTAAGGCTACGGCCTCATGATAGACAGTGAGTGGAAACCACAGCCTGAGAAGACAGGGCCGCGGCTTGGCACACTGAGGCCGCGACTCAACATCACTCAATAACTCATGGAGCCGCGGCCTAGATAGTATAGCCATGGCACAAGACCCTCGTCAGCAAAAAGTAGAGCTTCACTTGAATTGAGTATTTGAAGGGTTTGAGAGAAATATTCGGGTATTCTGAGTTAGGGCACAAGAGAATGTCTAAGAAGCAACTTTGGGAGCTTGGATGTGCTAGGCTTTGACATCTTGAAGAAGATTGAAGTTAGGGTTTGAAGCATTGAAGAGATTTGAGCTTCCCCTTTGGTTTTCCTGCATCTCCTTCTTCCTTTCCTTATTTATGTTCAATGATGGTGTTGATTGAGATATATTTTGTTGTAATTTTGTTGAACATGAGTGGCTAGTTGTTCCATTTCTAGAATTATTCTGAACCCTTTTATGGATTAAATACTCATTTCTTCTTTATATTTGTGATTAATACCATATTTATGTTGATTCAGCTTTATTCTTAATGTCTTTTATTGTTTGGCCACTACTAATATTGTCTTGTTTATTTAAGTAATACTTGAGGAAGCTAGCTTAAGTAGAGAACTAAAGTTGGGTCATATGAGAACTCAAATCTTGTCTTGTTGAGTGAAGAGTTGTGTTAGTGGGGTAGAAATATACTCACTAACTTCATATAGTCATTTTAGGATTTAAATTGAATTGGGGAGTTTAATTAACTAGTTAAAATATTACTTAATTAATTAAATGAAACAGCTATTTGGAGATTTGAGAGAGCACATATAGCTATCGGTATCTTGACTAACATAATTTTGCATTAAGAACAAATGTAAAAGGAGTTCAATTGAGTATTTATGAAATACAAGGGGGATGAATAATTCTAGGTTTCTTTGAATTCTTTAAGTCCTTAGTTGTCTTTGTTGGTATTTTTATACACTTGTCTATCATAATATAAGTTAATTAAATAGTGAACCATTTAATTGCTTTACTCGAATTAATTAAAAATGCGATGTCCAATGTTTAACCACTTTTAATCTAAGTTCTTGTGGAAACGATACTCACTCATCATTTTACTATTACCTCGGCCCGTATGCTTGCAATATAGCCCGATGGTGAACAAGTTTTTGGCGCCGTTGCCGGGGACTTAGCTTCAAAAGTTCTCTGGTTAACCTTAGACTAGTGTTAGTAGATTAAGTTTGAGTTTATAGGTAGGAAAATAGATATTTTGAGCAAGTTAGGTTCATATATTTTTTATTTTTGTTATTAGCTTGATACTTGTTTGTTGTTTTTGGTTTGTAGGTACCTATCTCATGCGCATGCAAGGCTTGGATCCCAATAGATTTGAAGTGGTTCTGGAGGGTGAAAATATCTTTGAAGGATGTAATCCTAATACTCCTGAACCTCAAGAAACTCCAGCCATGAATGAAGGTGAGGTGGATGAAAATGATGTTCGAACTCTTGACAACTTGGGTATCCGCATGCCGGATATCCAAGCTCAGAATTTTGACATTAAGCAAACGATGCTACAATTGCTACAAATGAATGGGCAATTTGGTGGAACATACTCAGAGGATCCCAATGCTCATTTGACTATTTTTGTGGAGGTGTGTGACTCATTCAAGCAAAATGGTGTTTTTAAGGATGCTTTGAGATTAAGGCTCTTCCCCTTGTCATTGAAAGATAAAGCAAAGGCGTGGCTCAATTTTCTTCTAGAGCAAGCTATTGATACTTGGGATGAGTTAGCAAGAAGATTCAGAGCAAGGTTATTTCCTTGGGGCCGTAGAGCCTCTCTTCATGGTGAACTTCTATTCTTTGAGCAAGAATCGGGTGAACTCTTTCATGAAGCTTGGGAGCGAATTAAAGATGAATTGAAGCAATGCCCTAGTCACACACAACAAAAATGGGTGTTGCTCGAAGCTTTTTGGAATGGACTTGATGATGATACTTTGAATATGCTCGATGCGGCATCTAATGGGACTATTGGAAGCATGACAGTTAATGAGCTCTACAAATTGTATGAGAATCTTGCGGCAAACACAATGCAAAAGGCTAATAGAAGGAGAACCATGAAGAAGAAAGATCATTCACAAGCTACTAGCTCAACCAATGACATTTTAGATAATTTAAATGCTTTGAATTGGAGGTTTGACAATTTGGAGATGCAAGTAAGAAAAGGAAATGCTATAGGGGTAAATGCCATTCAATCTCCTATGGGTTGTGATCAATGTGGGGAAGGGCATATCACAGAACAATGCTTTTACACTTTGGAGAATGTGAACTACTTGAACAACTTTCAAAGAGGGCCAAACAATCAGCAAAATAATCATTTTTCACAAACTTATAATCCGGGGTGGCGAAATCACCCTAACTTTTCTTGGAGTCAAGGACAAAAAGTAAATCAATCTTTCTAATCCGGTGTGCGACCTAACCATCCTCCCGGTTTCTAACCTCAAGCTAGGCAAATTCCCATTAAGGAGGAAGAATCCAAAATGGAGAAAATGTTGTCTCAAATTCTAGCCAACCAAGAAACTGCAAGAGTGGAGACTAAGGCTACTTTTGCAATTCATGAGATGGCAATCAAGAATCTTGAAGTGCAAATGGGTACTATAGCTTCTCAATTGAATGCTTTGCAAAAAGGTGGTTTGCCAAGTGACACAATTCCTAATCCAAGGAGAGAGGGCAAGAAAGAATGTAAGGTGGTCACCTTAAGGTGTGATAAACAATTGCCCGAAGTCATTGATCCTAGGGTAAATTATGGAGGTGATGAGGGAGTGGCTGCTCAAGATGAAATGGAGAGTAAAAAAGAAGAGGAAGTTGTGAAAAATAGTAAGGAAAAGAATGACACTGAGGGAGATAAAAGAGAGATAGAGAGAAAAGATGAGAAAGAGTGTGAAAAAACGAGTGGAGTGAAAAGAAGGCAAGAAGAGATCATTCAAAAAGTGACCCCTCCTATACCTTTCCCTCGAAGATTCAAGAAGCAAAAAGAAGATAATCAATTCAAGAAATTCTTAGATATCTTAAAGTAACTACATATTAATCTTCCTCTAACTGATGCTTTGGAGCAAATACCCGCATATGTAAAGTTCTTGAAAGATATATTGTCCAAAAAAAGAAGATTCAATGAGTTTGAAATGGCAGCCTTGATGAAAAGTTGCACTGATATCATTAAAAATCTGCCACAGAAGTTGAGTGATCCAGGTAGCTTTGTGGTTCAATGTGAGATGGGTAAAATGACCATCAGGAAGGCTTTATGTGATTTGGGCTCCAGTGTGAATCTCTTGCCTCTTTTTGTCTTTAAGAAAATGCAATTGGGTGAGGCAAGACCAACCACTGTAACTTTGCAATTGGCGGATATGAGCTTGGTTTATCCAAAAGGGATAATTGAGGATATGCTTGTGAGAGTGGGTAACTTCATCTTTCCTGCTGATTTCATCATTCTAGATTGTGAAGTAGATCAGGAGATGCCCCTCATTCTAGGGCGTCCTTTCTTGGCCACTGGTAGAGCCCTTATTGATATGGAAAGGGTGAGATTACATGGAGAGTTGGTGAAGAAAAGTTGACATTTAACATATTCAAGGCCATTAAGGCACCTAATGAACCAGAGGAATGTTGCTTTACTGATGTCATTGATCAAGTGGTGTAGGAGGAATTCCACAAATCTATCACGCAAGACCTTTTGGAAGCTCTCTTAATTGGGTGTAAAATGGAAGGAGAAGAATTTGAAGAATGTTTGGCTTTGATGAATGCTTCCCCAACCATCTCTAAAAGTCGCATTGCATTTGAGTCTTTGGATACAACTTCTCTTGGAAAACCTTCTTTGAAGCCATCTCTTGTTGAGCCACCCACTCTTGAGTTGAAGGCACTCCCAGCTCACTGGAAATATGTTAACTTGGGAGGTAACAATACATTGCCGATCATAATTGCTTCTAATTTGAATGAAGATCAAGAAAGGTAACTTTTAAATGTCTTGAAGGCATATAAACGAGCTATTGGGTGGACCCTTGCAGATATAAAAGGGATTAGTGTATTAATCTGTATGCACAAAATCTTCTTGGAGGATAACCACTAAACTTCCATCGAGCATCAATGAAGGTTGAATCCCATCATGAAGGATGTGGTGAAGAAGAAAATTCTGAAGTGGTTAGATGCAGGGATTGTATACCCTATCTCGGATAGTTCTTGGGTAAGCCCAGTCTAATGTATTCCTAAAAGGAGAGGTGTGACTATAGTGGCTAATACTCACAATAAACTTATTCCTACTTGCACTGTTATCAGTTAGAGAGTATGCATGGACTATCACAAGCTAAATGCCGCTACACGGGAAAATCATTTTGCACTTCCTTTCATTGATCAAATGCTTGATAGATTGGCTAGTAAGGAATTCTTTTGCTTTTTGGATTGATATTCGGGTTGTAATCAAATTTCCATTACCTCAGAGGATCAAGAAAAGACCACTTTCACTTATCCTTACTGCACCTTTGCATTTCGGAGGATGCCCTTTGGTTTGTGCAATACATCGAGAACTTTTTAAAGGTGTATGATGTCCATTTTCTCAAATATGATTGAAAAGACCATGAAGGTATTTATGGATGATTCTCGGTGTTTGGGGAATCTTTTGAGGAATGTCTTTACAATCTTGCAGATATTTTAAAACGATGTAAAGAAACCAATCTTGTGCTCAATTGGGAGAAATGTCATTTCATGGTGCGTGAAGGCATTGTACTAGGCCATAAAGTATCCAAAAGTGGCTTGGAAGTCGACAAGGCAAAGATTGCGGTGATTGAGCAACTACCTCCACCCACCAATGTGAAGGGCATTCGGAGTTTTCTTAGCTATGTGGGCTTCTATCATCGGTTCATCAAGGACTTCTCCAAGATAGCTAAGCCTCTATGCCTCTTACCGGAGAAGGATGTGGAGTTTAAATTTGATGACAAATGTCTTGAGGCTTTTGAAGAGCTCAAAAGAAGATTAGTAGAGGCACCGATCATTGTAACTCTTGATTGGGACCTTCCATTTGATGTTATGTGTGATGCTAGTGACTTTGCCATGGGGGCTATTTTGGGTCAACGGAAAGAGAAGATTTTCCACCCTATATACTATGCTATCAAAACTCTTGATAATGCTCAAGAGAATTACACTACCACAAAGAAGGAGATGCTAGCCATAGTATTTGCTTTTGGCAAGTTCAGGCCATATCTTGTTGGTGTGAAGGTAATAGTATTCACCGATCACTCCGCCATTAAGTATCTGTTTAGCAAGAAGGAGTCAAAGGGCCATTTGAGAAGATGGGTTTTATTGCTACAAGAGTTTGATCTTGAGATTGTCGATAAGAAGGGCTCTGAAAACCAAGTGGCGGATCATCTGTCAAGATTGGACAGTAAAGCACAAGTTGATGATGAAGGTGCTATTCATGAGAAATTTCCTGATGAACAACTCTTTGCTATTGAGGATGTGGTGGACCCTTGGTATGCTGACATTGTAAACTACTTAGCATGTGAAGTTACACCTCCTGATTTGAAGCTCTATCAATTGAAGAAATTCCTTCATGAAGTGAAATATTACATATGGGATGAACCTTACCTCTTTAGGTGATGTGCGGATTCGTTGATTAGACAATGTGTCCCGGAGTGTAAGCAACAAGCCATACTTCATGGCTGCCATGCTTCTTAATATGGAGGTCACATTTTTTTTGGGGGGGGGGGAGGAGAAAACTGCAGCTAAGATGCTTCAATGCGGTTTCTTTTGGCCAACTCTATTCAAGGACTCGTATGAGTTCGTTTTAAAATGTGATAAGTGTCGAAGAGTTAGAAGCATCTCTAGAAGAAATGAAATGCCACTGACCAACATGCTAAAAGTAGAGTTATTTGATGTTTGGGGGATTGACTTCATGGGACTACTTCCTAAATCCTTCAATAATCAATATATTCTAGTGGCAGTGGATTATGTCTCAAAATGGTTGGAAGCCACTGCTTGTATGACCAATGACGCTAAGACAGTGATCAAGCTCTTGAAGAAGC
The DNA here is from genome assembly GCA_026686845.1 of Adenanthera pavonina. Taxonomy (NCBI): domain Eukaryota; kingdom Viridiplantae; phylum Streptophyta; class Magnoliopsida; order Fabales; family Fabaceae; genus Adenanthera; species Adenanthera pavonina. The sequence continues at coordinate 13,670,346 of JAIVEN010000015.1, forward strand.
ACATCTTCACCAGATTTAGGACTCCACGAGCCATTATCAGTGATGGTGGTACTCATTTCTGTAACAACCAATTTCGAGCGCTCTTGAAGAAATATGGTGTGAAGCATAAAGTGGCCTTTGCCTACCATCCTCAGTCTAATGGACAGGCTGAAATTTCGAATCGAGAGATCCAGACTATTCTTGAGAAAACTGTGGGTGTCACTAGAAGGGATTAGGCCACTAAACTTGATGATGCATTATGGGCATACCGCATAGCCTACAAAATTGCCATTGGGATGTCACCATACCTACTTGTCTTTGGCAAGGCTTGTCATCTACCCATAGAGTTGGAGCATAGTGCTTATTGGGCCATAAAAAAGCTCAATTTTAATCTAAAGGCAGCTAGTGAAAAGAGATTATTACAGTTGAATGAGCTTGAAAAGTTCCGTCTCAATGCTTATAAAAGCTCAAGATTGTATAAGGAGAAAACAAAGAGGCTGCATGATCAGAAGATTTTGCCTAAAACATTTATGTCAGGCCAAAAGGTGCTTTTGTACAACTCAAGGCTCAAATTGTTTCTAGGCAAGCTCAAATCTAGGTGGTCCGGACCATTCACTATGGTTCAAGCATTTTCTCATGGAGCTGTGGAACTTGAAGGAAATAATGGTTAGAAATTCAAAAAGTGCAAACAATAAGGTGAGCGTCATGCAACCTATTAGCACACCAAAAAAAAAAATCAATAAGTGCAAATATCACCTTAAAAGATAAGTTTAGGGGAGTTACTTGACTTCATATGATAAGCATCAAAATGTGAAGTAAGAAAGAGTGGTGATTTGTAATGTGTCATTTATCTCAAAATATTTGAAATCCCTTTTTCCCTTCATTTCAACAAGCCATCAACCCTAGCCACCCTACAAGCTTAAAAATCCCATTGATCTCAAAGTTACGTGGTGTTTATCTTATAAGTGGAGAGGGGAGAAGAGGTTAGGCATATGAAGTGTTGATGTTAAGGCATATGCATTTTGAAGTGTTGCTTTTGATCTTGAGACTTGTAGGAAAGTTGTTCTTTGATTAACCACACACACACTCTTTGAAATTGTTAGGAAACTGGCAATTGGGTTGGAAGTCATGTAGCTATGATCATTTAACTAATTCCTATGTTGTTCATCATTGGTAGCACTTGGTGAGGAGAAAGTTCATGCCACCAGAGTAATTAGATAATTCATGCAATCTAGCTGGTTTTTCTATGTCAGTTTACTCGAGGACGAGTAATTGTTTAAGTTTGGGGGTGTTTTAATCATACCAAATTACATCCTTTGAGCGCATTTTCCTTGAGTTACGCATACATATTTGTATATACTAGACACTCAAGATAGGAAAATGTATAATTTAATTCTACTAATGCATGGTAGTATGTATTTGCCTTATTATGCATTATTTTGGTTCCCATGAAAGATTATAAATCCTCATCTTTCTTGCAGACCTCATGGAGAGAGTACTGGAGCAACAAAGCCCCTTTTCTAGAGTTGGGAGACCAGGAAAAGAAGGAGAAATTGTAACTTGAGAAAGACAAGGGAGCAAAGAAGGGAGCAGGCTTCTGAAGATGTCCACGCCGCGGCTTGATGAGCTAAGGCTACGACCTCATGACAGACAGTGAGTGGAAACCACAACCTGAGGAGACGAAGCCGCGGCTTGGCACACTGAGGCTGCAGCTCAACATCACTCAATAACTCATGGAGCTGCAGCCTGGATAGTGTAGCCACGGCGCAAGACCCTCATCAGCAAAATGTAGAGCTTCACTTGAACTGAGTATTTGAATTGAGAGAAATATTCAGGTATTCTAAGCTAGGGCACATAGAGAATGTCCAAGAAGCAACTTTGGGAGCTTGGGTGTGCTAGGCTTTGACATCTTGAAGAAGATTGAAGCTAGGGTTTGAAGCATTAAAGAGATTTGAGCTTCCCCTTTGGTTTTCTTGCATCTTCTTCTTCCTTTCCTTATTTGTGTTCAATGATAGTGTTGATTGGGATATATTTTGTTGTGATTTTGTTGAGCATGAATGGCTAGTTGTTCCATTTCTAGGATTATTCTGAACCCTTGTATGGATTAAATACTCATTTTTTCTTTATATTTGTGATTAATTCCATATTTATGTTAATTTAGCTTTATTCTTAATGTCTCTTATTGTTTGATTACCAATAAGATTGTCTTGTTTATTTAAGTGATGCTTGAGGAAACTAGCTTAAGTAGAAAATTTGAGTTAGGTCGTGTGAGAACTCGAATCTTGCCTTGTTAAGTGAAGAGTTGTGTTAGTGGGGTAAAGATATACTCACTAACCTCATATAGTTACTTTAGGATTTGAATTGAATTGGAGAGTTTAATTAACTAGTTAAGAAATTACTTAATTAATTAAATTAAACAGTTATTTGGAGATTCGAGAGGTATCCTGACTAACATAATCTTGCATTAAGAACAAATGTAAAAGGAGTTCAATTGGGTATTTATAAAATACAAGAGGGATGAATAATCCTAGGTTTCTTTGAATTCTTTGCATCCTTAGTTGTCTTTGTTGCTATTTTTATACACTTATCTATCATAGTATAAGTTAATAAAATAGTGAACCATTTGATTGCTTTACCCAAATTAATTGAAAAGGCGACGTCCAATGTTTGGCCACTTTTAATCTAAGTCTCTATGGAAATGATACCCACTCATCACTTTACTATTATCTTGGCCCGTACGCTTGCGGTATAGCCTAGTGACGAACACCCTGCATTGAATGAAAGTAACATAGTATGTGAGCCCCCTCTCATATTTATAATGTTAACATAGACATTTATAAGTTGAACATTATTGGACAAAAAAATAGTTTATATTTGAGATCAGATTGAAATAATTAGTTTATATGTGATTTAAAGATATTAATTATAATTGTAATGATTAAAATAATTAATTTTATACTGTCAATATTTGTTTTTGTATTATTTGTGATATAATAAATGAAAATAGTCAGTGTAATAAATGTGACCTTAAAATTTCTTTTGCAACTTTATATGCAACTTCTTCCTTCTCATAAAAAGACTTTTTTTAATTTATGTGCTAATGTTCAATCTAGAAGAGTGAGAGATAACTGAATTTTATTAAATTTTTACTGCTATTATTTTATGCTCTAGAATAATCTATTCTGCTAAAATAATAATGTAATCTAACAAAATATAAAAATATCCAATAAAATTTTTTTTAAAAAAATAAATAATGTAATTTTGTAACTACCAAAAAAATGCAATCCAAATTCTTATTAAAAAATAAAATAAAATAATTTTATAGTATTTAAAAATATCCTTAATACATAACATACCCAAAAAAATGCAACCTAAATTTTTTATTAAAAAATAAAATAATTTTATAGTTTTTATTTCATTTGTTAATATGTAAATTTAATTATCCTACTATCTATCAGTTCAAATTTCAAATTAAGTTTAATAATCCTATTCTTGTATTTAAAAATATCATTGGAATATAATATGTAAATTTACTTAGGATATAGGTTGGGGTGTGCATGGGCCGGGTTGGGTTGGGCTTCACCCCCACCCGATACCCGGCCCGTGCACACCTGGGCTAGGCCGGGTTAGGTATCGGGCCGGCCCGGTACCACATAATTTTTTTAAATATTAAAAATAAAATAAAAACTAACTTTATATATTAATGAAAAAATTTTAATAATTAATATAAAAGTAGATTTTTTAAAAAATATAATGTTAGGATAGAAATTAATTTTCTTAAAACTTATAAATATTTACAACTATACATTATTTTCATATAATATTAAATTAAGAAATTAATTTAAAATTTTAAATAAAATTAAAATATCAAAACCTTACAAAGTTTTTCATAGTAATCAAATAATAAATGTATTATATAAGATATATAGAAAAAATCTTATAAAATCAATTAATATATAAAATAATATATTTTTTAAAAGAATATATCTATATATAGTTCGGGTTGGGCCGGACAAAATAACCTAACCCAAAGCCCGGCCCAACCCAAAATGAAGTCCAGCCTAATTGGTTCATAGGACCGGACCAACCGGGCCACGAATTTTTTGCACAGCCCAAGATATAGGTTAGCAATTTTTCTAGTAGGAGTTCATTTTATCGGCCAACACGAGTTTTCTTTTTTCTTCCTTGTGGGTACCACATCACAAGGGAGGAAAGAAAAATATGCTCTCTTGTTACTAAAATATCACGTGCCTTGCTCTTATTTTTTTCTTTTTTTTATTAAGAGACAACTTCAGTTTAACAACCGAAATAACTCAAACACAAAAAAAGTTAAGAAACACAATTAGGCCTAAGTCTAGATCTATCTTGGTGCACACCAAGATGTCTAGTTGTTCGGCATCATCTCAATTTAGACCTGCTGAGATTTCTCAGTTAGAATCCTAATGTCACAAGGGCTCAATTTATTAGTTGGGTAAGATGTTATCCACCTAAACGCGTTAAATGATTTGCACTTATAATATTTAGTTAAAAATAGAATAAGAATGTCTTTTAATATTTAAAATAAAAATAGCATAGTGTGGATATGTTTGTTGTTTGTTTACATTAATGTGATCACTGACAGTGAAAATGGGGCCTCATCTACATCACATAAAAATAGCGTGCCACCCCATGATGTGATGTTCTTATTAAGTGAATAACAAATAGCTATTTAAAATCTATGCAAATATTTCTTTTATTTTTTCCCCATTTTGCATTGGTGGGAGTGAGGCACTATCTACTGACTTTAAGTTGTAGCCAAATGTATTTCATCTGCTCTCGAAATTCTAAAGAATCAAACTCAATCTGTTTGAGAACAATGAGTTGAAGATGTATAAAGTTGATAATTGAATTTCTTGGTTTTTGACAGAATCATATTATATGCATATGACCATGGGTCTGATTGAGAGTCACATCTATGCCTTGAAATGTTATCGCACACATTTTCCCATGCAATAATTGAGTCAAATTAACTTGTCACAGCAAATTTGGGTAGAATTTCCTTTATATAATAGAATCAACTAAACAAAGACAAGCTTTGCAATTGCAAAAACTTATTTTTCCAATTATGAGTTGAGAGTCTTAACCTTATCCAAGGTCATGTTCAGGAGAATGAATTCATGTCCTAAAGTCCAAGATAATTGATTATGACTATCAAAGTTTACGTGGCATTCCTGGAAGTAGCCGTTATAAGTAATTATAGATATAATGGCCTTGGAAAATTATAAAAGAAAAAAAATTAGCCAGTTGACATTAGAAGACTAGTAAGCTTATGAGATAGCAAAACTTAGGAAGAGTATTTCTCAAAGGGTGATTTTTCATAGATTCTTATATATAATTCTCATACACAAGTATAGAACAACTTTCTATAATGGCCAACTAAAGAAAATATATTTTACTTCTTATTTAGCAATACATGAGATTTGTTAGGCTATGGATTACTCGCAATCAGTTTGAAGTTTCATCATACATGCAGGATTTCAGTAAAATAAATCAACTAAAGACTACAACTGCCATGTGTCTAGCCCCACTTAATCACAATTAGTTGGGACTCAATGGGATATAATATGTAAATTTAATTAGGGTGTGGATTAGCGATTTTTTCCATAGCATGATAATTCATTCTCTCTCGCCTTAGTGCCTCACGCGGAGTATTCTTTTCCTTGTAAGGTTGAAAATGTCATTAACACCTCAATGTCTGAAGTTCCAGCTTGTAGGTAAGTGTGCTTACTTATTGACCTCGTATCATTCTAAGGGCCATAAAGTGATCGAGCTGAAAATATTTTCCTTTCGTTGCCTCTTTCTTCCCCTCCCACCCATTGTTTTCCTTTGTTTTCCTGTATTCTTTTGGTGATATCAACCAACTTTTGGAAGGCACATTGAATTTAGCTTGTATTTAAATTCATAGATAATAGGATAATTAAATTTACATACTAACCAATGAAATAAAATCATAATAATCTCTGAAATATTATTTTAAAATGATGCTAATTTATTCATTTTTTTAATCCAACTATATTAAATCTTTATGATTAATTTCTAATGGTGAATTGTTTAGTGGCTGAGCTGTTGATTTATAGGAAATTCTAAAAGTTGCTTTATTTGAATTTTGGAACTCGGCATGTTGAAGTGCTAGATTTAATGAGATATTAAAATATTGATGAGTTTTTGTATGACATAAGTGTTGTGTCGTAATAGGCAAATGCATTACAACCTACAAATCATGAATGAAGGTATTAGAAGAAGAAAAACAGATAATTTCATAGAACAATGATATACTCATTGTAATTCATTGGTGTCTGTAAGATTTTTTTTTCTAAAAAAAAAATCTGGTTTTTTCATTTACCAAGAAATACACTTAGCTACGTGTAGCAAAATAATTAAACACATGATAAACATAAAGAGCACACAAGAATCATCCCCAGACACTACAGAACTTCTTTGCACTTCAACATGATTACAAAGATGTCAGGAAAATAAGGCTAACTAATAAACCCCAAATATAGACGTTCCAGCTAATAATACAATACAAAATGCACAGCATGGCCTAAACGAAATAAAGGAGAATTTATATATTCAAGAGATCTAGAGAGAATTTTATCCTCCCTCCCCCTCTTTCTTTCTCAGTTAAAACTAAAAAGGGTAGATAGCACATTCAATGAATTTTATATTTGTTTTCTTAGACATCCTTGATGCTTTATATTTTGGAGATGTTTATTTATCTATATTTAGATACGGATCCTCATATTATAATTGTAAACATGGGGATTTGCTTATTTTATAAAGTCTGGATTTTGCCATGCAGCTACAATAATTTAGAATTGATTTACCATTGGGGTGGAATGTACTCTAATAGTGGAATGCAAGACTCCTCATGGCCTCAGAAGCATAATCAAATTATATTTCATAAGATGAATAACTTGTATAAAATTTCTTTCTATGAAAAGAGCTATTAAGCTTTAGATCTCTAAAGTGAAATACAGTAGACAATGTACACATCTTTCTTTTTCCTTTACTTGGTTGTTTCAACTACATTAATGATAAGAAAATTAAATTATCTACTCTCCATATCCATATAGAAGAAAGGCATGGCTAGCTCCAGTCATTGAGTCTCACATTTACCTCAGTACATGTATGCATTCATAGGAGTGGTTTTCTTGATAAGAATGTTGTCCCAAGCTCTGGGATTTTTTTCCCCTATCTTTATAAACCTAACAGAATAGTCATTTGGTAAACGATTATGGAAATTAAAGCATAAGAACCTGCAAAAAACATAAGAATAAATATAACTTCGATTACTTTTCTCAAAAGTGTGCCATGATTGAAATTTGATGATGCAAGTACTATTATTTGAAGTAGCTAGCTATTTCAAGACTATAATCCATAATTTGAAGTATCTTTCTTCCAAGACGTCCATGCATCATCAATCATCATCTCAGAAAAGGACATTACATTGCTATCAATTGTAAACTTCTCTCTTTTTTCTTTGAAGTTGAGAGATTATGTTACACGGTCACATATTATATAAACATAATGATTCTATTGTGTACACTTGTCATCAAGTTGTCGAATGATGTTCTCTTCTCCATATCTCATCATCCCAAAACCAGTCCGTAATGCTACAACCTCTATTTCTCACCAAATCACCATTCCCAAAAAAACATGGGGAGTAGCAAAATAATTTTATACCTTAACTCCCAAACTATACACAATTGCTGCATCTTTGGGCAAAAAAAGCATTCTAATTCACAAAAACAACCTCTATTTCTCACTAAGTCACCATTTCGTGAAAAATTTGAAGGGCAGCAGAATAATTTAATACCTCAATTCCCAAAATATACACAATTGTTGCATCTATGGGGCAAAAAAAAGCATTCTAATTCACATAGAGCCCCATTTCTTACACTCAAACAATGAATTTCAAATCTTTGCTTCACTGTACCAACTCACTAAACAAAAAATGCTGACATTGGCATACTACTACCAAATAGAAAAATGGTGCATCAAAAATAGTTTAATACCAAAACTTTGGGCACAAAATTCAGTAAAAGCCCACTTATGGAAAAAAAAATGATAAGCATCAGGTAAACAATATCAAGAAGTATCTGAATTAAGCACCAGTAATAAGGCATAATTAATTAAAAAAATGAACACAAAAAAGAAGGTTTAAACTTTTCGTTCTCCAATACTGGAATTCATTACTAGGTTTATTAATACATCCAGTTAATTAATACCATGCATCAACGGTTAAGCTAACTAAAGATACACATACTTCTCGAGAAGCCATTAACATCTACGCAAAAATCTTGGGCTATCATGGCCATGTGCATAGTATATGTGGATCTTTAATTTCTTCATTATCAACCTGATTGATAAGATTACAAGAAAAAAAAAAAAACAAGAACAAATGTTCACACTTAGACACCGCAAATGTCGGTAAAGGTTCAACTCATTATCGGTAGCACATGTAACCAAAAGCTGCAAGAAGGAAAATTAAAGGAAAATGTTATCATAGCTCCATCAGAGACGTTCTCCTCTACTTCCTCGATGACAACTATCCCGTTCTTTCAACTCATCACCTTGACTCGATCATAGACAGAAACCATTCCTGTCGACTCTCCTTCCGCCACCAGAGATCCGAATCCCACTCTAATGAGCTCCCCTTCAGTCTTCCACGTCGGAGAGGGGGATTGAATATTTTTCCCTTGAGAATCTAGTCAAAATTGAATATAATGGAGAAAAACAAAAAGGAATAAAAAATAAAGAGAAAAAAGAAAAAAGAAAAAGAAAGAATAAGCCCACGGTTCCTTAAACAGAGCAGCCTGATGCACGCTCGTTTGAAGCTCTGAAAATGTTGATTGATCAAAGAGATACATTGACGATAACCCAGACGTGAGGTATTAAAAAAATTATATTTCCTTCTTTGCTTATTCTTTTCGCGTTCGGTTACAGTTTTTTATTTTAATTTTTTTAATAATAAAATTAAATTTTTAAAAAATAATAGTTATGAAACTATCTTTATTTTATTTTTTACATCTAAAAAAAATAAAAATATATTTAAAATAAAATAATTAAATTAAATTAAATCTGGACCATCCAATCTTGATCTGGACGGTCCAGAAAATTCGATGCTCATCACTTAATCCAGACGCATTCTTTTCCGAAGCTCCTTTCCTTCACTCTCTTCATTCTCGTCCTTTTACGCTCTCTCTCTCTCTCTCTCTCTCTCGCTATCCTTATCATCGTGGTTCATCACGGGCGGATCTAATCCGATCGGTCTTGCCCCGTCCCACTGCCAAACTGAGGCCGAGAACGCTCGTGTCTCAATCCTTCCTTGCTCAGTGGAATAAGTAAAAGAAATGGATAGAAATAAAAAGAATTAAAAGGAATTTAAAAGTATTTTCATATCACATTAATTAGACAGAGACAAAAAGAATTAAAAGGAATTTAAAAGTATTTTCATATCACATTAATTAATTAATTGCTATGGCTGCAAGGATTCAGACTTTTAATTAATTTGGAGAAATTTTAACATCACATTTATTATTTTGTATGACATGACATACCGTAGCAGAAGAGCACAAATTAACAAAAATTTAAGTATGGATCACATTTAAAATATGTAAAAAATAATTTAGATTTAATATATTAAATTAAAAGGTTACTATTTGTAAAATAAAATAGATAAAATTTTTAAAACCAATAAAGTGAAAATATTTTTTGTTGGTATTAAAAGTATATTAATTAATAAAACTATGTTAAAAATTTAATACTTAAATTAGAAATTAGAAATGTAAAGATTTAAATTAAGGTTACATGATTCTTAGTTGAAAATGTTTAAAATTTACTTAAAATATAATATGTAAATTTTTAAGAGATTGTTAGGAATTTATTATATTAGTTAATATGTAAATTTAATTATCCTATTATCTATTAATTCAAATTTTAAATTAACCTTGATAATTCTATTATTGTATTTAAAATATTATTGGGACATAATATGTAAATTTAATTAGGGTATAGATTAATAATTTTTTCCAGAGCAACATAATTCATTTCTAGTGGACCTATGGCATGGTAAAAACACTGCACTTGATAGAAAATTTCGAAGAAAGCAAGGAGAAGAAAAAATGAAAAATGTGAACAGTAAATTCAACAGTAAGATGAGTCTAGCTGAACAATGCTTTTCGATTTTAGATTTTAAAGGTTATGGATGGATATGAAATAAACTTTTGTTTTTCGTCTGAAGAAATGAACAAATAAATACACTTGGTGAAGGTGTAATTAATAATGGTTTTATATTATATCCATCAGGGCAAATAAAAAATCTACGAAATATCAACTTGGCGTAGGGAAATTGGCACATCTAATGTCATAGCAGATATTGAAGGCACTGAAGAAGTGTAGAAATCAATCATAGTGTTCAGGTGGGGAAAACCCTGGGCGAGGGAACAAGGCCGCAGAGGCAAGAGGTTGAAGAGGACTAAGATGAGTTTGATCAGGCCATGCCATTATATGCATCAGCATGGTTTCATTTTCGTCTATTGCTGAACTGAGAGTGGCCTTTATTTCAGAGTGATCACAACAGTGTACAAGACCCGCAGAGCAAACAGTGGAGGGCATTACACTCTTGCCATGCAACCGAGAGATCACCAGAAGGAACCCTCTCGCCATCGCTTCTTCATACAGTTCTCTCACCCCAGCTCGCTCTGCTGCTGAACTTCCCATCACTGAGTAGATGCACAGAAACCCCTGCCCATTAAGTATTTCATTTCAGAGTGGCAATATAGCAGAAGACCGCAACAACAAAAGGCATTTACCTCTTCCGTTCGTTTAATTTCCATTCCAAAGCGCGCTTCCCTGGGTCGAGGGATCAATTCTATCGATATTTCCTCTACTCCAGGCAGATACCACATTCTTGTGCCCTGCATAATCTGGGTATTGCTACTCTTGTTTTGTTGTTTGCTCCTACTTCTTGTTTCTCTTCTAATGACATTGGTTTTCTCCTGTTTAAAAGTGAAATTGAGGGTGGCTGGTTAATCTTACACATGATAAAATTTTTAGATTTTCATTTTCCTGTGGATTCTGTCACGAAGAAGAGTGTTGTGTATTCTAAGAAATCTGATGAAAAAGCATATTACCGAAGGTGCAATCTGTTCTGTCTGGATATTGACAAAAACAAGAGGAACACCTGAGGAAAGTGCTGCACTAAACCAAGCCATGCACCTACCAGTGGTAGCATGGACGCAGTGCTCCCCCCCTAAGGGCATGAATAGTATGGAGCTCACCACTGAACATCCTTGGTCAGGGAGATGCTTCCCTACTTTCATCCTCCAGTCATACTTTATCCCACTTCTGCGGAAACCCCTGCCCTCAGCATTCATAGCTTTCCTGCTCATTTCTGCACACTCAAAATCACAAGAAACTCGACTCAGATTCTTTCTTCACTACATATTTATGATGCAAGTCTCATAACATTCTTCTACATTATGATCTCTTATTCAAGAGAAATGCCTAAACTAGTATGGTTTTGATGTGATCCCATACCATCGAAGAAAACTTTCTCAATAATAGGATGACTGCGTACCCTGCAGTTCAGTGCACTGCTCCAAGGTCAGGTCATCTAAATCTGCAATATGTCTGGGATCTGTGGCAGCTTGGATAGTATACTTCTTTTGAATTATTGAGCTTTTCTTTTGCACGATACGTGCCTGCAGTTTCAGAGTGCTATAACCCCTCCTAACCTTTAACCATATGAACTCCGCCTGAGTATTGATCCTGCCAAGATGGGAGCTAAAGTCGGACCTGGCCTTCACTGGCACAAAAGAATCATCAGTATCATCCTCAGCAAATCCCTCAATGATGTCTCCAGGTAACGGCATGCTCTCGTCCCACTCATCGGCCCCCTCTTGCTTCACTTGTTTCACACCAACAAACCTCTGATCAGGTTCCATTTTCTCCTTTAAGATGATGCAGGACAGGACCTTGAAATTGGATCAGCTTGAATCCAAGTAAAACAACGAAATTTCTTGAAGACGCGATGTACTATGGACAAATAAGCATTTCAAGGAGGCAAAATTTGTTGTCTTTACTCTCAGATCATAGTGATTAACGTTTATATGCCATAAGAATGTTCTCTTGCTAGCTTTATATAAATGCTACCGCCAGGACGGCTTGCCGGCTCCACATCCTTGTCGTGGCTTATGTCGTGTTGTCCATGCTTAATGTCATGCGCTAGCTCTCCATCATAATCATATATTCTGTGTATGATTATCTTTAACAATATGAGATTATGCTTTACATGGTCAAAATGAATAACTAAACTATTGCTAGAAAGCATATTATTCTTACTAATATCATTTTTTTTTTTACTATTATTCATATATGTATGGCTAAGGGTGTTAGTTTTGTGAGTTTCATTTTTAAGACTTCAAATAGAATCACTAGAAAGCAACCAAAGATATTCGTGAAACATAGTATATCTTCTTGAGAATCAGATAAGTCGCTCATAAAAACAGAACAATCTCCTCTAGAGAACACATTCCCTTTATTCGTGGCCTCAACTCCATTCAAACAGTACAATATAATAGTCAACAGCAGGTCACAAATTCATGCAGAGACCAACCAATGAATATTGTCTCAAATATTGAAGCCAGCACAGCTGTAGTCTACAATGCCCAGCTCTCATCATTGGGAATTCAGCCTCTGAAAATCAACCAATTGGTAAAGATCACCTCGCCGTTGTTTTGTCAAGGGGAGACTTGTCCTGATTAATCATATCACAGAATTAGACAAATAATGACAAGCCACTTTAAGATAAGCAGAGATATCATTGCGAAGAACAAAAAAAAAAAAGAGTGGGTAGAAAAACCACCTTCTCTGCTCTAACAATGAATAGTCGATTTCTGCGATGATGATTGCCTCTTCATGTTCAGTAGTTGCCAAAACTTCTCCAAACTGACACATTGATATCCTTTAGTAAGTTCTTACTCAAAATCAGCTTCATTAGCTCTACTGATAATTATCAATAGGACAAATTTGGCAGCAAATTTCAAGTGTTTGCTGTAAAGTTCTACAGTAAAGTTTATGATATGTGAATGAACTTTTTAAGAAGTCAATAGATTGGAGCTTGGCAGTTAAAATACTGTATATTTTATTTTTACTGAAGAAATTGATAGCACATAACAAAAGAACTTTATATAAAAGTATTTACGCCCTTTTCGTTATATCTATTTGAATGGCATAAAACCGAGGAAAGCTAAACACAATATTTACATACTGGTCCAACAAGAGTGGAGTGGCCCCAAGCCACATAACCAGATCCAGTATCCCGAGCAGGTGAACAGGTTGCCACATATAACTGTCAATAAAACAATTTCCAAAAGGTGAGCATCCAAAATAGACAACTCAGAACTTAAAAAACAGAAGTCCACAAATATACAGAGGGTAGACTCCACCGATCAACCCCTGACCATAACCCAATTCCAATCACACAATCACATGCATCAATCTCACCACTTTAACTTGAAAAAGTATGACAACTTATAACAACAATTTCCTTACTTAAAAGATATATTTATATCTATTCATCCTTCACTAACCCAAGAAAAAAGATATCTCTAAATGACATACAGAAAATACCACAAAAAGTGCATTCAGTAAAAATCCACAGAAATTTAAACACTAAGGGGGTCATCACCTGGTTATCTGTCGCCCTGCAAGTTAAAAAAAAAAACACATCAGCACAGATTAAATCCAGTATCTATTGCTTAATGATAATTTTGAAGAAGTGATAAAGAAGTAGCAGAATAGTCTAAGTGGTGGAGAACAAAATGAAGTGAAAGGTCACCCCGCCATATCTGCGAGTATGATAAGCAATTGCGGCCATTTCCATGAACAAGGTTATTTATCTGGATAAATCTCAATTAAAAAAATGACAGATAATGCTCTGGCAAATCATCAGGCCTAAACTTCTACTATTCGGTGGCAGAAGGTAAGGAGGGGTACAACTCATTTACAACTTAAAAAAAGAGCAAGAGTGCATCAAAAAATCAATTTACTGTTGGGGTTTCCAACCAGCAACTGACTTACAAATTGTTCAAGAATTACTAGGTTACTGGGACCATAGACAAGCTCAAGAGGTATGTAAAACTTAATCCTGTCACATATCGTATGTTTCAGGTTGTCACTTGTACATTAAGTAGCAATTATAAGTACCTTGCCCTCTGCAATAACTCCCAATGCAATGGTCCAGTTGTCATGTTGAAAGCCCCAGGATAGCAAAGTAAGTGAGCACCTGAAGTCAAAAGAAAATTCTGTATATATCCCAAAACTTACGAACAAGAACTGCAATGTGAGCAGAGTGATATGAATTTGGAAAGAATTCAATGCAACTGCACAAATAATCATAAGTTGCCTTTTGTTTGAGTTTGCCCTAAAACCCGGCAAACCCAAATTCCCAATTTGGCAAAACCATTCACAGCTCTGAAAAAGCCACCCATTGACCCACAGAACCCATCCTCCAGCTTCCAAATCACCCTTACCATCACAAACCATCAATCCACCTATTTTCTACCATAAATCCTGATAAGCCTCTAATCACTTATGCACATAGGAAGTCATGTGCTCAGTAACAAGTCTAGTGATTCTCTAATTTTATTTGTTAATTATTTTATTTATTCAATCTGTTTCAATTTGTTTTGAGTCATGGGTCTTGTGGCTTAAGTTTAGGGATAGTGGAATCCTGAATTTAAGGGATAAGTCAAGTATTTTATTCATTCTAATTATTATTTCAGGTCTGTTAGTCAGTTATCATAAGAATAGGAGTCATGGGTAGTGGTTTCTTATTTTTAGGAATCATCAGTTATTTTGTTGTTAATAAATATGGGGTCATGTTGAATATGAAGAAATCAATTCAAAGTTATTTCCCCACTGGAGATTCTCCTTGGCTATTAATTTTTCTAAAAGTGAGATCCTTGCTTATAGAGAGATTAGTAGATTATTTCTTTTCCTATTCACAGTTTCTATCAAATCCACCCCAAGAAAACCCTAAATGTTACCGTTTAAGTCCTAAACTTCCAACTGTACTTTGTCAAAATTCTAATTAACCACAGAGAGAGAGAGAGTTATGCTTCAACACCGCTTTATCAGTTCCAACCATCTTGACACAAAAAGCAAACTATAAAAGATATATGACAGGGACTTAGGTAGTGTAGGATGCCCAAATCTCACATTGAGTAGTTTGAGACACTCAATGAGGTATATAAGTGGGTTGGTTCTCCCACCTCAATAGCTAGCTTTTGGGGGAGGGTTTCCCATCCCACTTGGGTACCCATTAATGATATCAAAGCTTGGGTGTTGGCAGTTCTGGAGAGGGCTACTTACAGAGGGTTCTAACCGACAGGGGAGTCAAGTGAAGTGTCGAAGTGTGCAACTACCGGGACATTGACTCTTAGGGGGGGGGGTTAATTAAGACTTGGGTAGTATGGGATGCCCAAGTCCCACATTGAGTAGTATGTGATGCTCAATGGGGTATGTAAGTAGGTTGGTTCTTCCACCTTAATAGCTAGCTCTGATACCATTGATGGTTAAGGAGGGTTCCCCATCCCACTTGGATACCTATCAATGGTATCAAAGTTTGAGTGTCGACAATTCTTGAGAGGGCTACCTACAGAGGATTCTGACTGGTGAAGGGTTTTGATCGACAGGGGAGTCGAGTGAAGTGTCACCAAGTAAAGTATCGTAGTGTGCGGCCGCTGGAACGTCAGCTCTTAAGGAGGGCCAATTGATGGGGACTTGGGTAATATGGGATGCCCAAATTCCACATTAAGTAGTATGGGATACTCAAGGAGATATATAAGTGAGTTAATTTTCCCACCTTAATAACTAACTTTTGGGAGAAGGTTCCCCATCCCACTTGAGTACCCATCAAAATAGACGAAAGATTTTGTAAATTTCAAATTGACCAGTTGAATAAGATTAAATACTTCCAAGCGAATGAATTAAATTAAAAGAAAAGAATTGCAAACCAACCTCTTGCTGCATATATCATTGCCAATTCTTGAAATCGGATGTCATAACAAATGCCTATACCAATGCGCCCAACTTCTGCATGAACAAGCTCTTTATTACAATTATTAATATAAACATGAAAAACTTCAAAGCAAAAATAAAGTTTTGGGAACTAATGAGCAATTAGAACACTCTCATTGAATAAGGTAGTCTGATAAGAATGTGCTGTGCTATATAAATACAAAATATGATTGCATGTGGAGCCTTCAGAAAGCTGCTTTCTTATTTCTAATTTTATTTTGCAGAAAACTCAAGTACAATTTTTATACCTAAGCTGTTAAGTTATCAAATAAAAATGTAATGAGTGTATGGTTTTTACCCATATCATAACTTAGTTTAAGAACCTGATAGCAAAGATATCAGGAATTGTATCTAAGTCTATTCCTTTTCTGTTTCAAAAGATGCATGACAAATTAGGCTACATATGCATAAATATCACTTCTCTTCCCTCATCCCTTAGACAAGATCAAAAGAAGCCAGAACTACATGAGAACAAGTATGCTGTGAAATGTAATCAAAATTCATAGTGAAAACCTGGTTTTCAACATGATCACCCCCTCATAGAGGCATGCAATCACTAAATTGGGCATAATATTACAGGGCCTATGAGTTATGAGCCTTATGACATCTTATAAACTATATGTTGTGTAACTCAAAGATGAAAGAATGAAAAGTGTAAGAAAGAAACCTTTCTAGCAGATAATCTAACACTAAAACCATAAGAATCACAACTTTTATTTCCATTATCTCATTGATCTCCAACATTCCGGTTGGCATCAGCCATATATTATGAATGTACCTTTCTCATCTAAATGATGGCAACAGTATTAGCAAAAATAAAAACAAATATTATTGTAAATAAATGTGAAATGGGGAACATGTCAAACCTGTGTCCACAATGGTTGGAGTCTCCCCAGCCGTAAGAGTTTTTGATTCCATAAAGGTAATCTTACCAGGTATGTCAATATCAAAAAGGTGTATCTGCAGCGGCACTAGTATGTCAGAAATTACACAAGAAAGCGAATTCTTCATTTGATTAATACATTACACACCATGAAATTTTTAGTCAATGATGAAATCTAATCCCCTGAAAGAACTGTGCAATTTGAACTACCATCAACCCTTTTACAACATGATCTGACAGGTAGCAATTGAATGATTTGATAGACAGAAAAATGAAGCATAAGATATTTTCTAAATCATTGCCTGATAAAATATATAACTTTAGTATGGAGATTTTGTAACAGAGTGTCATGTGGTTGTCTATACTACAATTATAAATTTCATCTCAAACAAGCATTAAAATTAGATTCCTTAGAAAAATTAAGTAGCATGCCTAACTTTCTATGGCCAGGTCCAGTCATAACTTAAAACACGTTTTATAGAGAATGCATATCTTGATTTAGCATAGATTGTAGATAAGAGGGATTTAAATAAGCCACAAATTAGACCTTGCGATGTTTAGCTTTTAGCTTTCCATCGATGCCAAAGACACAACAAGTGTTGTACAATCGGCCTTCATAACGTTCTGGTATGGAGCCTCCAACTATTGTGATCTTCAAGAGACCAGAGACTTCAGAGAGCATGGCAGTTGAAGGAGATGCATCACCACCAGCATCAATATCCTCGGCGTAGATGGGAAAGCTATCATTTGAATAGGGACTATTCCATATTTCCTGACGAGTTGTAACAACACTAACTAAAATACATATTTTACGTAGTCAATAAGAAGCAAATTTTAAAGAACACAAATTTTAGCAACAGATATATATTTCAACAAGACAACTAATAAAAAGGAAAGTATAGGGGGTAAGTAATCGCTCGAGTGAGAAATGCTAAAAGCTCACAGGCAAGAGAACAAGCTGGGCACCCTTTTCTGCAGCCTCTTCAATGGCCTTCCGAGTATGAGCAATGTTCCTCTCCTTATCGGGAGTCACTGATAGTTGACAAAGCCCAATCTTGAACTGAAATCACAGAAGAAGGACTCTGTCAATCACCTAATCAGTAGCTCCGATCCCGCGAAACCCATTTATTTAAAAATAAAAAAAAGGAGAACTTGCCTTGGTGACAGGAGGAGTAGACATGGGGATGGCAGGTGGGGCCCGGGCTCTTTCAGGGTTAAAGGAAGCCGCCATTACAGGGGAAGAGGCAGCGTGAAATTGGACCTTATGGGTCAGATGGATCCGATTATGATAGCGAGTTGTGGGAGAGAAGCAAGGGAGAGAAGTAAAGAAGGATTTAGATGAATGAAAGGAGCGAGTGTGATTAGAGGAAGAGTGGAAGAGATTCAGTGTCTTGGAGCTAAGCAGAGATGATAAAGCCAACGCTTTCATATCCTAGTTCGGGGACTTCGGAATCCCTATCCCCTTAAACGCACCAAATGTCTGATGATGAACTGTAGGCCAACAACGTCGTTTGTTTGTCACAGCATCATGAGTAATGATTCTAGTTAACCGAGGGTCGAGAGATGAGAACAACTCCCCAAAAAATAATAGTAGTAGTAATAATTAATAATTAATAATTTAATTTTAAAAAATTTTTTAAATTGATCCAGAAATAACATTTTAATTTAATATTTGAAAAATTATTTTCTTGTCTCTGTGTATATATATTTATTATCTAATTATTTGATTAAAATAAATATTTATTTTTTAATGTTTGGCCAAAATTTATTTTTTAATTAAAGCATGATAAATATATAATTTAATTAAAAAATTATACATTTCCTCCTAAAAATTTAGCACTATTATATGTTATCATTGAAAAACCATGAATATTGTTCATTATTATTTAGTATATGTCTTTCTTTATGTAATAGTATTTGTTATTATCATTAACTAACGATTTTTTTGTTACTTTTTACTATTTGGACATGAGAATTTTTTCCACATTTAAAATTCTTCTTAGTAAAAGTCTCTTTTCGTTTCTTAAAATGATTCTCTTAAATTTAGTCCTGAATTTATCCTACAAACTTCAGAGTATTTGGGGGATTTTTTTTTCTGATTAAATTAAAACTCGGCTAGTTTGTAAGAATTTATATTTGGAACGAAATGACTGATCATCGCTGTTTTCAAAATCCTCGTACGAGGACAACGGTCGTCAACTGCCTCTGGCGCCTCTTCCTTCCTTATTTATAGTCGACATTCGGACATACCGTTTCTCTCTTTTGAATCACCAACGAGCCAACTCACTCTCTTCCAAATTCCCACACTCCTCTCCTCTCTGTGGCGGCGCTTTCACACAAGCGCCGCCTCTTGTTCCCGCATTTCTAGACATGGGAGATCCCAGGATCGTTGTTCCATACCATGACCCACACGATGACGATACCCTCTCCACCAACTTTATTCTTAACTTCGGCAACGATCCCAATCCCACGCTTCTTGATTTATCCAACCACCCAGAGTTTTCCAACTCTTCCTCAGTGTTGCCCCAACTAAATGAATCAACTTTAGTGGCCGGCATTGATCCTTATTCAGACCCTATGTTATTTTCCATTGGAGCATCAGACAACTTGGAGCCCGGTCCTTCTGAAATCCACCTTGAACATAATCAAGTTAATCAGAATCCGAGTGCAGCATTGTGGCAAGACTTGCCAACCCCATTTTCTTGCGCCTTCTGTCAAGTGCTTCGTGAAATAGTTCACACAAATGGGATTCACCTTTCCAAACTTCAAATTCACGGCACGCTCGGTCTCATCTCTCATGCAGTTCTTTATCAGAATTCCAATGTGGGTTCTTCGGCCCATCAACCATTTCAAATCTTCGAGTAAGTTACAAGTCTTGGTTTGCACAAGCATTGACGAATGACGAATTCGACTATATATAGGAATTATTTATTTTTCTGATTTTCGTGTTTTTTTTTTCCTACTGGACCAGTTTTTCCAATAAGAGCCTGAACCAAATCAAGGCTTTCCTGATCCGGCACTGCTTGAACCAAAGTTCAATGGGCTACTTCATGGTGCAAGATCCACTTTCTTCCTATTATGAAGCCCTCTGCTATGGATTGGATTGGACCGAAGACTCGAATGATGACCTCAGTGACCAAAACCCTCATAATTCAGGTTCGCTCTTCTCCGACTCTCTACCTTGTGTTTCCTTTAATCCACTGTATATAACATTTCTCAATTTGTATGTTTTCATGAGTTTGAATAGTGTTGTGTGTGTGTATTTGTGTTTAGGAGGAAAATCTGGTATGGAACAAGAGGTGGAGGGTGGCCGGGATGACATGGAAAGGACTTCAAAGACTTACCTTGCGGAACAGGTTATTCATTAATTTATTTTCAAAAATTGAGAAGACAGAAGAATATAAAATGTTTGGAGTATTCTAATTTTGTTATTATATTGGGATGCAATGCAGAGGGAGAGGACCGGGAAGATGAAATTGAGCGATATGAGAGATTTCTTTAGTCTGCCTATTGAAAAGGCAGCCAAGAAATTGAAGTTATGCCCCACTGTGATGAAGAAAATATGTCGTAAAGAAGGATTACGGCGATGGCCTCGCAGAAAGGTTCGGTTCAGTTCTAAGCAATCTCTTATCTGTTCTGATTATTTTTTAAGAATGTAGCCTCTGATGAAGATGTGTGCTGGGACTATGCCCGCAGGTGAAAAGTATAGTGAAGCAAATATCGATATTGAAAAAGGCTTTAGAATCAGAAGGTGGAGCATTAACAAGAAGGTCACAAACTGAAGCGGAAATTGAGAGACTTGAACGGGAAATGATTCGGCACTGTGGTGGATTCGCCCCAACTTCATTCAATTTCGAATGAGAAAGTAAATGGATTGTAAACATACTGTTTTTGTTTCCATATGTATGTACACACACACACACATTTATAGGAAGGCTTTTCCCTTTGGAAATTATTAGAGTTGTTAAGTAGACTTCATCAATGGTTTGAAATTTGTATTCTTTCCCAACGTGTTTGCATGGATCACCAGTAGGTGTGAAGTTAGGTGTTAAGCTTATTGTAAGTAACACTGATTTCATTACACAGTTGTTGAGGATAGGAATGGACCTAGTTATATATGGGTAGGGGCCACTCCAGGGACGGACGAGCACAATGAAGGACAGACACTAGCTTACTAGCACGTGGCTACACTTCACTTTCAAAATAATGAAGAAAGGGAAGCCCCAGAACTTAGTAGGAATGTAGGATTCCCATGCCGGTATGAAGAATGGATCAAAGTGAAGTCAGGTGTATGGCACGTGGTACTCTTCTCAGAGGCCCACCTACCTCTGGGTCCCCCTAGTCCCTCTGTCTTAACTTGGCAACAATGGGGAAGACAACTTGCATTAAGTACAGAGACACCCGCAAGAACAGTCTTCGATTATGTGTTCCAATTTGCCAAACAAGTTGCTGGCTCAGTTAATGAGAAGTTCTCTGCTTTTAAATCCACATATTATGCGAACTTGACTGCTATTTAAATAAGATTTCTGTGTCTGTTGGGTGGAAGCCAGCCTCAGCTTGCCTATGTAGTAATGGCTGATTCAAAAGAGCCAGCCATATCAGAGAGCAAATGGAAGGGGTTTGTGTAAACTAGTTACAAGATAGGGTGCATAAAGATAAAGGAGGGTGGATATTGTAAGTATCATGAAGGGACCCACGTATTGATGCAAATGAACAGAGACAAGACCAAATACTGGAGGACATGTGATGCTGACAAGTATAATGGGAACAAATCCAAAACAAAGCTGATGGGCTGAGACGGGGGATTTGTTGCATCTTTCCTTTTCAACACAGTCAATGATTTTGTTTGCTTTCCATATCTAATTTAATATACAGCCATATCTACAAGTTTGCGGAATTGCGGCTTATCAAATCAAACCACATTGCGTATTTTTTAGTATGAAAACGCGATCTAATGCTGTAGGGTTATTCCTATGGCATTTCTCTACTAATGGTAGACGTGGAGAGCCAAGAACATGATAGTAGATATCCCAGTCTTATGTAAAAACTTTAAACGCATGAGATGAAAGAGCCGTTATGTGATTGACGAGCGCTTCATCATCAGTTTTACAAAGGAGAGGCTCCCAGGAGTGGTTAATATTCATGATTAAAAGGCCAAATTTACAGGCTCCCTCAGTTAAATCACTCGTGGTTAAAGGCTCAGTGATAAAGCACATCTATCTGTCTGATGCCACTTGTTTCTCTTTTTCACCTTTTAACCACCTACGTCACTTCCATTTTGTTTGGGTGCAACAGCTGCCATCACTTTAAATGGCAAGTGAAGCAGCAGCAAAATGGGCCCCAGAAATCCCTAAGCATAGGCATTAACCAAATGGTTTGGATCATATGATTATTCATCTCCACCCATAAGCTGTAAACTTTTAGTTGTTAAATCTTTTTTGCTGGTAAAAAGCAAAGCAAATTGTGCTTAGGAGCATCCATTTCCAATAATAACAAGTCCCAACTCAAGAGCGTCCAATGTTGTTTTCACTTGCTATACAGTAAACTAAACTCTCTCTAAAGCAGCCATTGAGTAATTTATACACATACTATTTGGTTTCCTCTTTCCATCCATTGTCCTACGTGATTCATTTTTAGTTCCCATTTCTCTGTCAATCATTGTAATTTACAAATAATATATACCAACTCATGACAAACCAACCTCATTGCCCATTCGTCCACAATATATATAAATATACAGCAAAGGACATAAATTCAGGACAGCATCGATTCTTACCTATAAGAAGATACCAACCTAATATGAAAAAGGAATCTGATTTTTATAATTTTTTACCTAACTAAACAGTCATCCTTCTTGTATAGCATATCCCATATTCTTATGGCCTTTCCAGCTCTACTCTAATTTTAAACACCATAGGAGTAGCCTTTTTTTCCATCTGTACCTTGCCTCATTCTGAAAGTTGGTATGGTGTAAGAATACTAGTGAATACCTGAGCACACGAGATAATTCCCCCGTCTCTTCAACTTGATCAACGGCTACAAATTCGAAATTGGGAGGAACAGGGAGAGCTAAAAGCAGGGGTGGTTTGGGGGTAAAAGGGGGTCCAGCTTTGATTTGTTTGACACGTAAGCAGATGCCAAAGTGGCATTGGGTCCAACGAGGAAGGATATGGAGGCGCGTGATGAGCTTTATAAAGTGTCACATATTCCTGTTCCCTTGGCCTCCAAAGCGTGCCATTGTGTTCTCATTGCTCTCTCAAACTTTCTCCTACCTTCTTCCTCTTCTCTTAGACAGCCATCAATTACCCCTGTTCACGTTTTCTTCTACCATTTCCAACAACCACTACTCTATCTATCCTTCTCTTCAATCATGCCTTGCAGCTTTTGAATCTTCCTCACTCTAAAAAGCTCGCACTTACCCTTTTTTTCCTGTTCGTGCTTGTCCTAGTTCATCATTCTCTTTTACCCGCGCTAATCATTCCTTCTCGCCAATTTATTTCCCAGTACCAACCAGACATGTACATGTTGGAGAAGACACTCAGAGAACGCACATTTCCAAACCAACCTCAGAACCCTTCTTTCTCTTCCTCGCTTCTCGACAAAATTTACCATTCCATCGAAGAAGGCGAGAGAGAGACCGGCGAAATGAAATTCCACAGAGAAACAATGGCGAAGAAACACAGCAGAAGCATTGAGAAATGTAACAGAACCACCGCCCAAGAGGAAGAAATAGCAAAGGCAAATCTTCGCCGAGCTTGTTTGATTGAGAAATGGATGGACAAGAAGGTGAGCGAAAAGGTCGGCACGAAGAAGATGCAGCAGCCGACTCACCTGGACACAAAATTACATCTTGATCATGATCACGACCAGGATGTTCTGTTTTTCAGTTCCACCTCAAGTTCTTCTGATTCCAGTTCTGGCGGATTCTCGTCATCTGACACAGAGTCCGTGTACGGAGTGAGATCACAAGCCTCGTGTTTCGCGCCACCGAGGCCCAAGCCAGTGAAGACCAGTGTGTCCGTCAGGTCGGATAGATCAGAGAAGAAAGATAGAGGACAAAAGGTTCTGTCCTCTAAACATAGGGAAACGCGAGCCTACGATGTTCATGAGGAAGGATTAATAAAGAGTAAATCCAGGGCTCTGAAGATTTACGAGAATATTAAGAAAGCAAAGCAACCGATTTCTCCAGGTGGAAGGCTCACGAATTTTCTCAACGCTCTGTTTACACCAGGGAATACAAGGAAAAGCAAGAGCACGAGCACATGCTCTGTTGGAGGGTGCGAAGACGTAAACGCTGAGAGGAAATCGAAGTCAGGCCAAGCTTCAACGTGTTCTTCAGCGTCTTCATTCTCACGGTCCTGCTTGAGCAAAACCTCTTCTTCTTTGCGTAAAGATGTTAAGAGAACAGTGCGTTTCTACCCCGTGAGCGTAATCGTGGATGAAGACAGTCGGCCTTGTGGGCATAAATGCTTGTACAAAGAAGAGGACACTAGTCTAATGCCCGTGTCAGTGCCTACCGCGTGGAAGATTGGAGGGTCACCTAGTTATAAGAAGAATATTGATGAAGAACACAAAGTCCCAATCATGGAGAAGAGCAGGCGAGTGGAAGAAGCTGCCAGAGAGTTCTTAAAAGAGTATCATCAAAACCAAAGGAAAAGCGATTTAATTTTAAGGGATTTTCCCATTAGGACAAATGTAGTTGAGGAAGAGGATGATGAAGACGACGATGCAGCAAGCTACGCAAGTTCGGATCTTTTCGAGCTTGATCACTTGGCGGTCATGGGAGACGCTAGGTACAGCGAGGAGCTTCCGGTGTATGAGACTACTCATGTCAGTACTAATCGCGCCATTGCTAATGGCCTCATAATGTAGTTGTGCTCAGTTGAGGCATATTATAACTATACACGACCATTTTAAATTTTCTTTCAAGTGTTCTTGTGAAGTGTGAATTCTAATTAAAAGTTTGATTCTGATCCAAAAATACCGTGTTTAGCTTGATATGAATGAACTGTCGGTGTTGCGAAGAAAGTAGAATGCATACAAAAGCAATCACTTCTATACACATTTCGCCATTACTAAAGGCCGTTTTTGTAGTTTGGAATTTGAATTATATATCTCCGTTGATGTCTATTCTGTGAGCTTTACATTACCTATTTACGCGTCTATGTGCACAAGTAACTGAAGTGGGAGCTGTCATTGAATCTTCAAATTTCTTGAACGACGACGAAAATGTTCAAGAAACAGTAAATGTGATTTTTGATTTTAAGAAAAGAAATAAAAGTGAGGGAGGCACTTGATTTTTAGAAAAGAGAGAAGCGGTGGGATGCGTTCATTCTCGATCGCGATCATTTAACGTTCAGATGGATACTGAAAGGAGTAGTTTGAAGGAGAAGGAAAAGAAAGAAAGGAAGAAAAAGAAGAGGGAAAACGAGAGATTCGAGATCGAAATCGCAAGCAAAATGAGGTGGGTGTGATGGTAAAGGGAAAGGCAGATCTTCGTCCATGGGAATAGAGAAAGTGAAGATTACTAAAGCTTTTGCTTTCTTTCTTTCTTCCTTCCTTCCTACCTTAGTCCTATTCTAGTATTTTTGTACTGGACCCCTTACTTGCAGACTGTGCTACCATCACCAACCCCAACATTCAACAAAGGTTTTGTTTAAAAGAAATAAAATAAAATAAAATTTACTGCATTAATACAATTTTGGGAATCTGATTTACTGTAGATTGTAAAGAAATTAAGGAGGGAAGCATTTGACGATGAGGAAGCATAAGTGCAGTTAGTTTGTCCTTTGATTTGGTCACCAGCAACTGCAAAATCTGCTAAAATAGTAAAATTAATGTTGGTTGAGAGCACAAGTAATTATTGTTTGTGGGCATTAATTGAGATGCTGTTCGATCCCAAGACACCGACCATTTTATGCCACAAATTTTCGAGTGTCTACTTTACAGAGGAGAATAATGCTCTTCCTCCTGTGGCTCACTCAATTTTGATATAGAAGGAGAGATTGTTTGGACCCCATATATAACATAAGTTACCACTTTAATATCCTAGCCTTGTCGCTCGTGTCAATTGCCAAAGACATGAAAGTAGCGTATATGGTTTTGTAATAAGCGCGCGAGGATTAAAAACGAAATATACAGTGTGTTAAATGATCATTGAACATTGAAAAGATACTCGCCTAGTAGGGTTGGCTGTTAGTAGACATAATAATGGCCTACTCACATAAAGTAATATGTATATATAATTAAGATTACTACGTGACGATGAGCATGCATAAGGTCGTTATGCGAAATGAGGAAGACCCACTCAAAAAGAATCACCCCCAAGTCAAAAGTATACATAAACAATTAAGGATCATATCATTAGAAATCTATTATATCTACCTGTGATTTTATTTAATTAATTCGCGGCTAGTGCATCTGTGATCTGTAACTTAATCCATAGATGGACGTAGGGAACACTAGTAGTAGTTGCTTGCACTTACTTTAAGGTGTTAAGTGGGAATAGCATGGAAATGAGAAAATGGGATTACATTAAATTTGAAGGGAGGGATTATAAGTTCGTTTCAGGTTAGCTGTGGTGAATGAGACAAGTAAGCCAAAAGCAATGATGAGATGATGAATAAATTTGCAATCTGAGTATGACATAAATATACAGAGAACGATCCAACTGCCATGGCTTGGGTTTCCAGTCTGAGTTTTTTTATGATTACTGTAAGCTAACTTTAACCAGCTGGCAAAGAGAATATATAAGATGACAAATTAGAAAAGAGACAATGTTAAGGGTTGAGAAAGGAAATAGATGAAGCAGTGTTTAGTGTTAATTGAGGCAGATAGAGGGGGAAAAAAAGAGAATAGTAAAGTGAGGAGGAGAAGGTAAAACAAAACACTTGGATGGATGGACCACAATGACAATGCAGAATTGCCTCTTTAGGCTTTAGCTTTAGTTAGCAAAAGACAAAGGAATGGACTGAGTGGCGATCCCGAGACGAGTTTCTAAGACTGACTTTTCCTTTTATCCTCTCACAAGTACAAATGAAGTGAGGGATGAAGCATTCATTCATGATGGTGACTCTCTTGTTTCTTCCTTTGCCTTCTCCACGACAAACTGGACATGTGTTTTGTTACTGCTTTTTAGACCATGTCAGATTTCAGTATTGCATTCTTTTTATTTATTTGGTGTTATGTATCAATTTTTCTTTTTAATCACACGATGATCATAATATTTAAAATTTCATTGTGAATGGTTAAGGATTTCATTCATAAGCCATCTTATGTTAAATATCTGTTAGTTATACACGAATAATCAATGGATTGAATATTACTACTGACAATAATTGATCAAGTTTATTATATTTTCTTATGAATCACAGAAAAGAATGCAAAAAAGAAAAAGAAAATTCAATTATGATATTGGGTGGGAGGAAGGGATTGGTAGGTTACGGGCCTTGATCCAACAACAGTACGACATTTAGATCTAATTGGGCCACAACCTACTTATGTATGATGCAATTTCTCTGATGACGTAGGTGTGCATGTACTGTGTCGGTTGCCGAATTGGGAAGGTGATAGATGACTCGAATAAATGAACAGGAAAAGATATAACTGATTAACTGCCTTCAAATCAAACATACCACAACACATATGCAATTTTATGATAAGATGGATCCCTGCTATGAGATCAGACGTTTTCAAGGTATATATATTCATGCAATTATTAAAAAATGATTAACACAGAAAAAAAAACACACACACACACACATGCAGAGTAGATGGGAATCAATTTACTTATATATTAATTGTTTTTATCTTTCGTATATTGTACTCCATAATAGAATCAAGTTAATTATTAATGTAAAAGGTCAGACTGTAGTATAAATACATACCTAATACCTTTTTTTACTTGTTACAGATTGAACTGTAACACAAAATAAACACAGTAATGGCAGCCTTCCACTTTAAATATTGTTGTGGTAATCAAATCAACTACTCCGCTAGTCCG
The DNA here is from genome assembly GCA_026686845.1 of Adenanthera pavonina. Taxonomy (NCBI): domain Eukaryota; kingdom Viridiplantae; phylum Streptophyta; class Magnoliopsida; order Fabales; family Fabaceae; genus Adenanthera; species Adenanthera pavonina. The sequence goes on from JAIVEN010000015.1 coordinate 13,698,338, forward strand.
TTTACGCCACCGAAAGATGGCACTTTCATGAGGATTTAGGCCATCTATGTGATCTATTATTTAATATATGCAATTCGGTCGCTTTCTGATTTTTTCTCATCAAAATTATACTGCCGCCCTTTTCTTTAATAAGTAATGACACATATATATTGACAAATATTAACAACATGATAATTATATATATATATATATATATATTTGTAAGTGTCACTGTACCAGGGCTACCTTACTGCGAGGCAAGCATAAGATTTTTATCAACATATATATAATTTTACGCATATTATTCCTCTCTTATAATCATAAACTATGTCATTCCATTCCATCAAATGCCTTGATTTTCATTCATGAGAGCTTTTTTACTTAGAAAAATTAGATCATGGCACCCATGCTTTACAAGAAGTCTATCTATTCTGGATTTATAAAATGTGCATCTTATATATCAAAATAACAACGATTCCAAAAGCCAAAAAGTTGAAGAATTATCGGTTCTCTTCGTGCATGGAGAAACCATTCAGACTTCAAACGATCACAAGCCCAATTGTTATCTTAAATCATGAGGTTAGTGATTAAACAGAGATAGAAGAAACTTTAGAGATCAGAAACTTTTGTTTTCCAGTAAATTCATATTCATTCATAAACTAATATATAACTAATAAATAATAATGTCATGTTAAGTTTTCAAGAAAGTAATATGATTGTTTAACTAAATCGGAGTCTGGGCTTCTCGGGATGCGGAACCACTGTCGTCTCTGTCTGACTCTGCCACTCCTGATTTCACATTCAAACATTTTTATTCCCCTCTTCAATTTTCATTTTTCAAAAGGGGCTTCTAAATTTCAAATCTACCTTCAACTTGTTCATTCAACATATTTCAGTTAACATAAGCCACTGGAGCATGTTCTCAACCTCTGCCGAATTACTTTTCTGCCCAAGCTGCTAGGAGAGTCCTTGCTGGTAAAATTCTGAAATTCCAGAATTCTCTATTTTCACTTCCCGTTACAACTACTATAAGCGCAGTTTATAACTTAGTGTATAGTTATCCAACTGGTTTTTTTCTCTTTAAAACTATTCTGTTTCGATCTCCATGTTTATTTGTGAGAAGGCTTAATTTTTATTAATTCAAATATGCGTAGAGATCTTAATGGACGGCGATACTAGGAATCAGGTTCCAAAAGGAGGCGAAGCAAGCATGATGGAGAAGAAAACAGCTAATGCAGGCGATGTAACGGTGGCGATCTCTTTACAAGACTCCAAAGTAGCAGAGCGCAACGACTTCAACACTGGGTATGCAGCATCGAAGTCTCCACCTTTAAGCTGTGCTTCCCCTGAAATAAGGTCCAGTCCTAGCCCAAATAAGCCACCCAAACATCCTCCTGGCAACGGAAACCTTGTTCGAAGAACGTCGTTAACGAGGTCAGTGTATTCGAAACCAAAATCAAGATTTGGGGAACAACCTTATCCTGTTGATGCCACAATGTTTGAAGAGAACAATGTTTTAACGTTGCAAGATCAGATGGCTGTTAATTCGCCATATAGAAACTCCTTCAATAAAGCATCACCCAATAACAAATCCGGGATCTTTAATAGACAAGTGTCCATAACTTCTATCACTCCCAAGACACCCTTGATGGCATCTCCAGGGCCTGCAGGAGAGGATGAGGATGAAATCATTTACCGGAAAGTTGAACTGAGTAAAGGGAAGCGTAAGAGAGTAACCACTAAGGTTTTAATTGAATGGATTGTATTTGTATGCATTATGGGGTGTCTAGTGGTTAGCTTAACTGTTGATAAACTGAAAAACACAAGTATTTGGAGTTTGGAGTTATGGAAATGGTGTTTGCTGGTGCTGGTGATCTTTTGTGGCATGTTAGTTACAAATTGGATCATGCACATCATTGTTTTCTTGATCGAACTGAACTTTTTGCTGAAGAAAAAAGTGCTGTATTTTGTTCATGGGCTCAAGAAGAGTGTTCGGGTCTTCATTTGGCTGGGTTTGATTCTTCTCGCATGGGTGTTGCTAATCAATAATGGGGTCCAGCGATCTGAACTCGCCACGAAAATTTTGAATGGTGTAACATGGACTCTTGTTTCTCTTCTCATTGGAGTATTCTTAGGGTTCTTAAAGACATTGTCTCTAAAGATATTAGCATCAAATTTCCATGTGAAATCCTTCTTTGATAGAATTCAAGAATCAATCTTTCACCAGTATGTTCTGCAGACTCTGTCAGGGCCTCCCCTAATAGAGGAGGCAGAGAACGTTGGGAGATCACCAAGTATTGGTCAATTTAGTTTTAGGAGTGCTAAATGTAAAGGAGGAGTTAAAAAAGAGGTCATTGATGTGGCAAAGCTTCACAAGATGAAACAAGAGAAGGTTTCTGCTTGGACCATGAAGATTTTGGTTGATGCAGTGACAAATTCAAGGTTGTCCACTATATCTAACGCACTAGATAAAAATTTTTATGATGGAGGACAAGAACAAACTGAGAAAGAGATCACCAATGAGATGGAAGCAACTGCTGCTGCCTATCACATTTTCAGAAATGTTGCAGGCTCTGATTGCTCGTAAGAATACTTGCATTCTTCTAGAAATAAAATCATTTGTCTCTTCATTGCCTTGCCCCCCATAAAACTACTTTAATTATGGATAGGTACATTGATGAGGATGACTTTCGGAGGTTCATGATTAAGGAAGAAGTAAATCTGGTGTTTCCCTTGTTTGATGGAGCAGAAACTGGACGAATTGATAGGAAGGCCTTAACAACCTGGGTGGTAAGCTTTTTATATATATGCAATGCACCTACAAGTTTTGTTGAATTAGTTAATGATGATCTGAGATTCTGTTTTCTCAGAGAACCTCTGATTCGTGAATGTTCGCACATGTTGTGTTGTTTAGTTGAAGGTTTATCAGGAGCGAAAAGCATTGGCACATGCCTTGAGTGACACAAAAACTGCAGTGAAACAACTAAATAAGCTTGTGACAGGGATTCTGGTAATTGTGACCATAATAGTGTGGCTTCTACTGATGGAGATTGCCACTACAAAAGTACTTTTGTTCCTTTCATCACAGCTAGTACTCGTGGCATTCATGTTTGGAAACACATGCAAGAACATATTTGAAGCTATCATCTTTGTGTTTGTGATGCATCCCTTTGACGTTGGCGATCGATGTGTTGTTGACGGTGTTCCGGTAATTGATATACCAGTCAAAATTTGTATTTCTCTTCTTGGGAGTTCATGTATTAACGAGTTCTGATAATCCGGCAGCTATTGGTTGAAGAAATGAATATATTGACAACAGTCTTCTTGAAGCTTGATAATGAGAAGGTGTATTATCCAAACTCAGTTCTAGCCACAAAACCCATTGGCAACTATTACAGGAGCCCAGATATGGGAGACAGTGTAGAGTTCTCTATTGACTTTATGACACCAGTGGAGAAGATTGGGGCTCTGAAAGAGAAAATAAAGAGGTAAGCCAATTGTAATTTCATGGATTCCTTCTTCTTTTCCAAGCAATCTGAGTTATAACTTCTATTGCTTTTGTTTATCATTCATATTTTCGTGAAAGCAGGTACTTGGAGAGAAATTCACAACATTGGCATCCTAATCACAGTTTAGTAGTGAAGGAGATTGAAAATGTGAACAAGGTAAAGATGGCTCTGTATGTGACGCACACAATGAACTTCCAAGATTGGGGGGTGAAGAACAAACGAAGGAGTGAACTGGTGATGGAACTAAGGAAAATATTTGAAGAGCTCAGTATCAGATACAATCTTCTTCCCCAGGCCATTCATCTCAGCCATGTTGGATCCGATTCAAGTGTACTCAGGAGATGAGTTGATATCATTGTGTGTTCACTATATTTTGTGACCCTTTAGGATAGGCGAGTCTTGAGTGTGGTTACATTTCATAAATTAATAGCGTGTGAGGAATGAGTTTGGATTTTTTAAAGATTTTTCATAATAAAATTATGGGAGAGAATAGGGAAAAAGAAAGTAGAAGAAAATAGAAGTGGGGTTATATGCATCTTCATTCCTCATCAATCTTGGTGTCATTTTCTCACTAAATTTTTAAGACTCCAAAATACTAATGTTTATTCATAAGTTTATTCGTAATGTTCAAATGGAATAAATGATATTGTTCAACAAAAAGAAATAAATGATTGATTAATAAGAATAAGTCATCTCTCGTGAAATTAAATTTCACTCATGCCGTAACACTGGTATTCATTGTTTAATATCCGTGTGATGCACATGGTGGGATTCTTTTTCATTTTTCTATCAAAGGAATATGACATTAATATTTACACATGTGTGCAACGCATGAGGTTTCCTATATATATAAAAAAAGCATATACGTGTGAAAATAATATATAAATTATGAACATCAAATTCTCGCCCCATTTACTCACACATTTTAAAAATTAAACAGCTGTGATGTGTGTGTGTATATATATATAAGGAATACTATTGTAATCATTAACTTTTATAATTTTCTTTAACAGAGTAAAAGGACACCCCTAAATTTTATAGTCCAAAAAATGTCAATTACGAACAAGATTATAGTAAAAAAGATAACTTATTTGTCATTTTATTATATAAGAGTTTTTTTTTTCAGAAATGGGGCTTACGCCCCACAATTATGTATTATATAAGAGTCTATATATATAAATATAATCAGCATCCCCAAGCACAAATGCTGCCAAACTGTGAGTCTACGTATTCTGCTTCAATTGTGAGCCTCTAGGTAGATCCGATTTCAACGCATATGTTGCCATGTGGTTTGGTTAATCATTATATGCTTTATTGCTTGATCCTTTTAAGTTCTGATTCAACATTTTCTTTTGATATATTCATAATTATTAATTGTAATTATGAATTTATAAAAAAATCAATTTAATAAGGAGTGATTATGGGAATTCAATTTTTATGCATCAATAAAAACCACCAATTAATTATAGGTTTTAAATAATAACTAGTTAATTTATTTCGAGCACATGTGTGAGTCACATTTATTTCGAGCATATATATCACCAAATATGCAGTTTGCTTCCTCATTTTGATAATTTTTCGAAGACATGAATTTAGATATTATCTCCAAACATTTGATAATTGTAACTTTTTTGAAATAATGAGTCACAATCAAAATGATTGAAGTTTTTGGTGTGAATTTAAAGAATATATATCAATATTAAAATATAAATATAATTAAAATATAAATCTTCACCATCTTTATTGATAATCATGAATATTAAATACTTCATCTGATCTTTAATATAAGATTCTTTTAACCGAATAAAGCGGATTAAGAATTGGAATTAAAACTAATTAACTACCTCAATTTCTCCGAAACTCCCAATATTTTTCTAAAACTATCCTTATTTAATCTCTTTCTCTTTTTCTTTTAATACATTAAATAGGGACATTTTTTGAAAATGTATAATAAATACTACCTCGTATATTGTAAAGGGTCTTATATTTAGGATCATGATAAAAGATCCTATATATAGAACCTTAGGGAGTAGCAAAGTTATTGCACTTAAGATACAGATATGAATTCCCACAAATTTCTCACTTCAAATTATAATGCCAAATAGTTTTGTATTGACTTAATTATTCACATTGCTCGATACAAAGTTGGTCAACAATACTTTGAACATCCATAATTATTAATTGTAATTATGAATTTACAAAAAATCAGTTTAATAAGAATCAATGAATTGGATTGAATTTTATGCATCAAGTCAATTAATTATGGGTTTTAAATAACAGAAATTTAATCATATCTGATTATATTCTATCAATTAATTAGTCACATTTATTTCGATTATAAATAGCGGCAAATACTTCCTCCGCTCTTTAATACTCCTTCTGTTCTGCTATATAGTGCATTTTTTTGAGAAATTTATGTTTCATAATATAGTGCACTTTACGGATTACGTAGTGTAATTTTTTTCTCTTTTCAAGATTGCCCCTAATTAATTGACCCAAATATTTGTTTATTATTAAAATATTTCATTCCCAAAGCATTTAATGAGGGTAATTTAAGAAAAGATGGGAAATTTTGTTAGTTATTAATTATGTCTTGATCTATGTGCGGTAGTTAAAAGTGCACTATAAACTGAAATGAAGGAAGTATAAGCCACTCCCAACTATCTCACCATAATCAAGAAAAGTTTGTTATATCATTAAAATTATCTTAAAAATAATGTTGTTTTCATCTATACTCTCTAATAAATACTACAAATTTAAATAAAACACTTTCTCTCTCATAATTAAATAAGGGTATTTTTGAAATAAAGTAATTAATACTTCAAAAACTTATAGGTGACTTACATATAAGACCATAAAAAACTTCTAGAATATGATTTATAAAAAGGACAAGAGGGAGTATGTAGTTTCCTTCCTCATAATGCGGTAATACATACTCATGTGCTAAATGTTCATAGTATAACGAATTGATATTACTGTTTCATATACTTTTCTTTATTTATGAAATTTAGGATCACAACTTGCATTGTATAGTTATTAGACACAACTTTGAAGACATGAACAAAAATAATTGTATGGCAGCCCAAATTTCATCGATGCAGACTTCAAGAACTAAAGGTTTTTATCATTATTATAGTTTGTAGGTATAGTGGTGGACCTACGTAGTCTTGACATACAAATATGTTTTAGTCTTCTTATTATACACCCAGAAAATCCTCTTATTTTGACCCAATTGGTTTTGAAATCCCAATGAAAACACAAAGCATGATAGCATATGATATCTGGAGAGCCAAAAGGGTGTGATATAGAGAGATAAGGGAGGGATTAGGAGATTTTAGTGGTTGAGTGAGCAAAATAAAGGTAGAAATTAAGACACAAAAAATTAAGAAAATTACGGTGATGAATAAATTAAAACAAATAAAAAGAGATAGGTTAATCCAAAGTTGAGAGATTGAGTGAGTAACAACGCACAATATAATATAGAGTAAAGATGGAATTAGGTTTAATAGTATAGGCTCATATAAAGATTACTTTTTATATTTATATGTAATTTTATTTAATTTGTTTGTTGTATGTTTATATCAGCAAATAAATGTGTTATATGTTTTTTCTAATATCAGTTATGTAATGATTATTTAATTTTTTATTTAATATTAATCTTTTATTTATTCTTGTCACCTTAATCTTTTATTTGTTATACTTTTATTTGTCACACTTTTTATATTAACTTTTCGTTATGCATTTTTTTTATTGACATTAGATATTGAATTTTCATTGACATTATATCATTTTTTTTAATTAAATTAGTCATGTTTTGAATATATTGATTTAAATTACGATTCGGAATATGTGATATTTTTGGTTAAATTATATAATTGGATATATTTTTTCTTAGGATTTTGTATTTTGAAAAAAAAAAATTTTCTTATTAAGTAAAAAATAAAAAGAGAAATTTGTTAGTTAAAAAAAAACTAATTGTTCAATGATTTAGTAAAAAAAAATTTATATTAGTGAATTGTTTGTAGGTTCTATATCAATAGTCAAACTAAGGGAACATTGCGATGATTCTATTTTTGCAACACCTATCGCAACTCGACAGCCAATGTCTGATATCACGAATCGTAATTTTTTTTTATAACCATACTACTTGACTATACCAATGTTGTAATTTCTTTAGAAGTGTGGTTAAATTTCTTTTCATATATATGTATAACTAATTTATTGTATTATAAATAGTTATTTTGTAATTAAATATTAATTATGTTCAGATCAATCTACGCTTCAATTTTATTTTACTAACGAACATATCTACAAACAATACATAATATATGATTAGTTTCTTCAATAATGGAAACCAATATTAGTAAATTTGGAATTCATGTTATTATTTTTCTTATGAGTTATATAATATATATATTCCATGCCAAGTGTGATTGCAATTAATTATTTTTTATATCAAATAATTAATATTTTAATGAGTTATATTTATATTTTTTATAAAATTAATTTTAAAATTTGTCCTTCGTGTGAGAGATTTTGTGGCTAACTATCTAATTTTTTTTCAAGCAAAATTTATATTATATTTGTTCTTCTTTATATTCAAAGCATTACTAGATATTTGATTTTTTATCCTAAAAAAAAAACTTTAGAATGCAGCAATTTTCATCAATTTGATTGTTCAAGTGCAAGACAAAATCAGCTAGCTGTTATGAGAAAGAAAAGAAATGCACCACCTAGACCTACAAAATCATTAGTATTTTTAATGTTTTTTTTCATATTATAATTTTTAAATGCTACCAGCATAAGTTAATGATACATGTTTTTTTTCATATTATAATTTTTAAATGCTACCAGCATAAGTTAATGATACATGTATATTGCTTGTCAGCTATCTATGTTATCAACTTTATTTTTGATATATTTAAACTACATAACACGATAATATATCACCGCATGAGGATATTAATCATCAACATAGTAGCTAAATTGTTTTAGTTCACTGTGTTCGAATGTTATGAGCATTTTCAACTTTTACTTATTGATAAATTCATTATAGGTCCTATATCAAAAGTAAAGCCATGGAAATGTAGCAATGGTTCCATATTTGCAACGCCTATTGCAACTCAACACCCAATTTTTGACATCAAGAATCGTAAGTTAATATAGTATAATGATATAATACTACAAATATGTAGTGAATCTTAAATAAGGTTAAATTCCTCATAACTATGGTTAGTTTTTTCAAAAATCTACACCAAAATTTTATAAGATGATATATAACTCATTTTATTATTTTTTTTAGTTATATGATATATGTCTTCCATACCATGTGTGATTGCACTTAATAATTATATGCCGTTAAAATTGTTTCTTCATGAATGGCCTTTATATTTATTATAAATCTAATTTTAATAGTTGTCCTGAATGGGGAGCCATTGTGGTTAACTATTTAATTTTTTTATCAAAAAATTATGTAAGTCTTCTATATAGTCCATGTATTATTAACCATCTTTTTTTATCAAATTAAAAACATATCAATTTAGAATGCAGCAATTCTATTGATCGGCTTGATAGTTCAAGTGCAAGACAACTTCAGTTAAATGTATTGAGGAAGAAAAGCAATGCAACACCTAGCTTGGAATTCCAAATCTGTATGTATTTTGATGATTTTTATTTTCATAGTGTTATTTATAAATGATGCAAGCACAAGTTGATGATACACACACATATATATATTTGTATATTGCATGTCATTCATGTATGTTATCAACTTTTTTTTTTATCTTCATATGATGCTACTATAATCAATATTTATTTTTTGTAAATTTGAGATGTAGACAATGGTGTGACCCACACAAAGCAAGCCTCTCATGCATATTTCAGCTCTTTAAACACTAAACGATCAAAATCTTCGATGGATGATGTGCCAATAAGTTATGCACATTCAATTGACATATCAAGTATCTATTTTTCATATTCAACATTGTATTTGATTTGATTAATTTTGTTATCCATATATCAATACTTTTTATATAATGAAATAATTAAATTTTGTAGATTTCAATATGACAAATAAAAGAATTAATGAAGCAATGGCAAGAAAAAATCAATTGGATATTATGAGGTCCAAAAGGTTAATGGTGACAATCAGTATTGACTCAAATCGTATGTGTACTTGAATTTTTTTACTTTAAAAATTACTAAAATATGATTATTATATAAATTTCTATATTTTTTGTACTCTCACACAAGTGATGTTGAAGAGAGGAATTCAAAGCGCAAGTCTCATCCTACTCATAGAATGAAAGTTAGGGCCACAAAAGATCATATTGAAGTTGTAAATGTGCACACATGCATGTTTAAATTTAGCATTATTCCTACATGTGTTGTTTAACTACATGATAGAGATTATATATGTATGAGCAAGCCCATATATATTGATTAAATTTGGAAAATATTATGTAAACCAAAATTTAATACATGAAATGTATGTATATATTTAAATAAAATTTTAATTTATATATAACTAAAGTTAAATTTAATATAATTTTTTTCATTTATATATATATATATATCAATGATAACCAAAAACTGAAATCACTACCATTATATTAAAAGGACTTTGCCTTTCCTCTTTCCTCAAACATATGTCAGTATATAGTTAGATTGAATAGAAAATTTTATTGGCACTATAATTTTTTCTAATGTTTAACTATAGATATATATATATATATCTATATATGTATGTTTCTCTCTATGTATGTTTGTAAAAAGTCTATCATATTTGAGATGTGTTTGATTTTTTTTTTTCAATTAGTTGTCTCCAACGTTTAGTGCCAAGAAAACCCCAAGATTAGTGTGGGAAGTCGTACACAATATTATACTGGTCAAGGAGATGGTGATAAGTGTACAATACCATTTGATATTACATTATTTAGATTAACATATATATAATAATGTGTTGAAATTTTATATAATTTTAATGCTTGCTAGGAAATGGCCTAAATGATATAACATGTTCGGAAGAAGGTAAATTTAATTATTTTGTTGCATAAGTGAATTGATATATATCCCTTAGTGCTATGATGAAATTCATATAATTTTGTAACTGACACAACTATTTAATTTTTTCATTAGAATATTATGACGTTGGTGATTAGATATATGTATGCAACATTGCATTGCAAAAATGTGGTATGATGAGAGATTGGCCAAGTGTAAGCAAACAAGCAATCCAAAGTTTGGGTTATGCTGTCTTCATGAAAAAAATTAATTACCACCAAAGCATGAGCCTCCACATATCCTCCACAATCTATTGCATGGAATGGATGCATGAAGCAAACATTTTCATGACAACATTATAATGTACAACCTGATGTTTGTTTTCATTTCAATGGGAGGGAAAGTTGAAAGGATACCAACACCAGTCGAGGTCCATATGTCTGCAAAATAAGTTGCCAGAATGTGCATATGATTGGTAGCATTCTTCCTCCAAATGGATCATCGCCAAAGTTTGCTCAACTATACATATATGATACAAATAATGAAGTGTCAAACAGGATGTCTGCATTAATATAATTTGTAGTGTCATTTACCTATAGATATATATAATTATTTTGTATATGCTAGGTTAGCATTTTATTATACTAATGTTATCTATTTTCAATTTAGGGGGAGTAATGAAAAAGGCTACTTCGACGGTGATATTGTTAGCAAATTGAAGAACATGCTTGATGAGTGCAATCCACTGGTGAAGGTATTTCATGCAGCCAGGGACATGTTAGGTTCTGCTTAGTCAAAATCTGTACAGATAAGGTTGGTTCAGAAGTTTTGCACTGATGGTACGAGATATAACCTTCCAACATCTACAATGAAATTGCTACATTAATTGTTGGTGACATCGGATCTACACTGCATGATGGAGACATTATTGTGCAATATAAAACCAATCTGTTACAAAAAATATTAGAGACCCATCCTCTATACCTACCAATGCAATATCCGTTGTTGTTTCCGTATGGCGAGGATGGCTACAGGGATGACATGCCTCATGGTGAGCAAATGTTAATTCTTCATTCCAAAAAGAACCAAGTTACTCAAAGGGAATATTTTGCATATATGTTGTAGGATAGAGTTAATTAATTGTCAACTATTCTCATTGCAAGGAAATTGTTTTAGCAATTTTTAGTTGATGGATACGCTATGATTGAGTTTGCAAATCTTTCATACATAAGAAATAATCAAAAGCAACTCAGAGCTGATATTTATAGTGGGCTTGCTGATGCTGTGTTGCATGGGGAGACAAATCCATTATCATTGGGTAAGAGGATTATTCTCCCTTCGTCTTTCATTGGTAGTGCACGATACACCATACAGAATTTTCAAGATGCAATGGCTATTTGCAAGTGGGCTAGGTATCAAGATCTATTTATCACATTTACATGCAATCCTAAGTGGCTTGAGATCAACAGAGCCTTGGCAAAAACTAACCTTTGACCAAAAGATCGGCCTGATATCTTATCTAGGCTTTCAAGGATAAGCTTGACATGATGATGAGGGATATAACAAAGAAAAGTATATTTGCCAAGGTTAAAGCTGGCACTATTTGTTTTTATGTAAAAAATTTTATACTAATTCATTTTTAAATATCATTTGGGAATAAATTAATACTTTATTATTTTTGTACAGTTGTTTATACTATTGAATTTCAGAAACGTGGGCTTCCACATGCATATATCCTAATCTTTCTCTTTGATCTTCAAGTATCCAATGCCAAGTGATATAGACAAGGTCATATCAGCTGACATTCCAAACATTAATTCAAATCCTAAGTTATTTGAAGCAGTTAACAACTTCATGATGCATGGACCCTATAAAGTAATGAACCATAATTAACCATGCATGGTTGATGAAATTTGCTCCAAACACTACCCAAAAGCATTAAACTCCAACACTATATTTGATACTGATGGATATCCATGCTACCGAAGACTTGATAATGGTAGGTTTGTTATGAAGAATGGGATGACACTAGACAATAGGTTTGTTGTTCCATATAACCCAAAGCTATTATTGAAGTATTGTGCACACATTAATATAGAGCGCTGCAACCAATTAGAGTCAATAAAATACCTATTTAAGTATGTAAATAAAGGACATGACAAGGTAACTATAGCATTTTATGCTGGGTCATATGAGTCAATTGACAATCGCGTTCATGATGAGATAAAGATGTTTTATGACTGTAGGTACTTATCTGCTTGTGAAGCAGCGTGGCAAATTTTTTCATTTGAAATAAATTATAGTCAGCCATCGGTTGAGAGATTGTCATTTCATTTGCCTAACCAACAAAGTGTTGTATTCCAAGATGATGAACAATTAGATTCTGCTTTAGATTGCAACTCGGATAAGCCCACAATGTTTCTTGCATGGTTTGAGGCCAATAAGAAATATCCAGAAGCCAGAGAAGTCACTTATGCCGACTTCCCGATACTATTTGTGTACAAAGAAGATCTGCATGAGTGGCGTCCAAGGAAATCTAGAACAGCTATTGGAAGAATGTTCTTTACACCTCCAAGGGAGTGGTTAGTTACACTACTTGCGTACTCTACTTAATTTTGTTAAAGGGGCCACATCATATAAAGATATCAGAATAATAGATGGTGTCCTTTATCCGACATTCAGAGATGCATGTTATGCTCTAGGCCTATTAGATGATGATAGGGAGTACATTGATGGCATGATGGAGGCTAGCCATTGGGCTTCAACAAACTTTATCCATCGACTATTTTGCACGCTACTCACTTAAAATGCTTTGTCAAGACCAGAATTTGTGTGGGAGAAGACATGGACGGTGCTCTCTAATGACATAATACATAGGCAAACACTCGTCACTGGACATCAAGGTATTTAATAATTAGATCAATTGTTTTGATATGTTATAAAATTGATAAAATTAATATTTAACTCCTTATTTCAGTTGATCAAAATGTTTAAATATATATATTTACCTTAGTTTGTTTAAAATTGCAGGGTTAAATCTTTCAGATAATGATTTGCAAAATTTTACCCTTATAGAAATTGAAAAAATGTTGCAGTGTAATGATAGAAGTCTTGGGGACTACCAGCAAATGCCATATCCAAAGATGTCAGGCATTGAGATGACTAGCAACAAGTTGATATGTGAATAGCTTAACTATGATAGACATGCACTTGCTAATGAGCTGTCGAGAATGCTTGAAACATTAACTTTTGAGCAATGTAACATATATGATGTCGTCATTGGGTCCATTGAGTTTGGAAATGGTAGGGTGTTCTTTGTATATGGATATGGTGGTACAGGAAAGACATATATTTGGAATACCCTGTCAGCGTTTTTGAGATCAAGAGGTAAAATTGTTTTCAATGTTGCTTCAAGTGGTATAGCCTCATTGTTGCTTCCCAGAGGGAAAACTTCTCATTCACAATTTTGCATTCCCTTATCAATAAATGAAGATTCAATAAGCAACATAAAGCAGTGTAGCCCTCTTCCTAATTTGATTACTCATACATCACTTATCATATGGGATAAGGCTCCTATGGAAAATAAGTATTGCTTCGAAGCTCTTGATGGAACAATGAAGGACATATTACAATTGCAAAATTCTTCTGCTGTTCATGCACTATTTGGTGGTACGGTTGTTGTGTTTGGAGGAGATTTTCGTCAAATCCTTCTAGTTATACCAAGAGGTATACAAGAGGATATAGTCTTTGCATCTATTAACTCATCATACTTGTGGAATGATTGCAAGATTATGACTCTCACAAAAAACATGAGGCTACTACCAATAAATTTACATGAACAAAATAAGGAGTTGAATGAATTTGTTGAGTAGATCATTTCCATAGGTGATGGAACAATTTCAGCTGACAATGAAGGAGAGGCAAAAATCACAATTTCATGTGGTCTCCTTTTGTGGTGCTCAGGTGAGCCTATCAAGTGTATAGTTAACTTCACGTATCCAGATTTCATTGATTATATTGGTAATTTATCTTATTTTAGAGATAGAGCAATATTGGCATCCACACTTAATGTAATATATGAGATTAATGAGTACATGTTATTCATGATTCCTGGTAATGAAGTATTGTACTTGAGTTCTGATAGTGTGAGCAAACAAGATGGGATTGTGGATTCAAATGGATGATCTATACTCTACAGAGTTCCTGAACCCAATTTCTATGTCTAGTCTGCCAAATCATACTTTGAAAGTTAAGGTTAGTGCTCCTATCATGCTATAGAGAAATATTGAAAAATCACCTTATTTTTGTAATGGAACACATCTAATAGTGACTCAGATTAGAAAGCATGTGTTGGAAGCACAAATGATGTCAGGATCAAATGCTGGGATGAAGGTATATATTCCAAGAATTGACATGTCTCCATCTGACTCTAGACTTCCATTCACACTTTGCTGAAGATAGTTTCCAATCATGTTGTCATTTGCAATGACCATGAACAAAAGCCAAGGCCAAAGTTTGGTTAGTGTTGGATCATATTTGCCGAGACCAGTTTCGACACATGGTCAGCTTTATGTTACTGTGTCTCGTGTGCGAAGTAAACAAGGATTGAATATATTAATTCTTGAAGTAGATGGTAACCCTACAAACAAAACATCTAATGTGGTGTATAAGAAAATTTTCAATAATTTAATAAAGCCACTTCATTCATATATATATATATATATATAACTCTACAATTGTTAATGCTTGTTTTTGGATTGTTATAATATATTAATTTTTTTTTCTCCTTTACAATATTTGGTTACATACAACATGCAATTTCATAAATTGGCATCCTTCTCCCATTCTTTCACTATTGATTCTCATGAAAAGTATTGGATAATAAATTAGTAAGAATAGCTCGTGTAATGCACAAATCATTAACTAGTTTAATTTAAAAAGAGAAAATATTTAACAGAATGTGTAGTGATTTCTAAATTATTTTTTTAATTTTAGTTGTAAAGTTAAAATGTAATTCTGATAAAATCTTAATTCCAACTATACTCATATATATTTCATTTCCTTTCAAGTTTTTTTTTTATTTAGAGATTTAGTAAAAAAATTAAATTTTAAATACGGGAAAAAAGTCCTAAAATACCTTATATGGCATACTATTCCATTTCCATCTAAAAAAATATAAAAAAGAATTCTCTAATAATAATTTAGCCCATGTTAATTATTTGATCATCTCAATAGCAATCAATCTAAACTCACTTTTTAGAAAGGAGTATTTAAAATGTTATCTTCGAGTCCAAATTCGTCGCCAACCACGGGCCAAGTGGAACAGTCCCAGATGATAAGCTTATCCTCTAGTTCCAGGTGGATAATGTGCCACGTAAGATGACACGTCATCGGAAATCTCTCGTTTCCACCTCTCACCTTATTACGCCCTCTTGTGGATCAGTATCTAAGCCCATCCTTCTCTTCTAAGACTCCTTGGTGATCGGTGAAGTAGAACAAGGAAAATGGCTTCGGCTTCATTGGCTTTTCCTCTAACTTGCACTGTCGAGAAGAGGGTAAACCAGCCATCCTCTGATGCCTTCTTCAGGGCATTACCGCTCCGACCATCAAAGAGGACTGTGCTTTCGAAGCCAAACACAAAATCGAAGTTTGGAGTTGAAGCATCTTTGAAGGAGAAGGCAGTGAGAGGCCTTACGGCGGCTACCTTGACAGCTTCCATGGTGATACCGGAGGTAGCTCTGGCTGCTGGATCTGATGTCACCCCTTCTCTCAAGAACTTCTTGCTCAGCATCGCTGCCGGCGGAGTCGTGCTAGCCGCCTTATTTGTAGCCGTTATTGGGGTTGCCAACTTTGACCCCGTTAAGAGAATCTAACTTTCTCCTTTTATTTTCTGTCCTTTCCACTCTTATTCACCTCCTGTTTCATGTGTTCTGCTTCTCTTGTTTTTACTTTTTGTCATTCAGAAAATTTTCTCTGTTCTTTGTTAACATCCTTGATCTGTAAACGATCCTTTCTGCTACTATTTTCTTTTATTTCACCCCGTCCACCTTTTTTTTTTTTTTGGTTTAATAACAGTTAACATATCTAGATGAATGCGTTCGAACGAAGAGAAGCGGATGATAAAAGGATCATTTAAGCTTTGCTTCATATATATAAAACTGTTCAGTATAGATAAATTGGATCCAATTCTCGAGTATGATGTAAATTGTAGAGAGAACTAGAGATTCTTGACAACAACATTGATCTCTAGCGAGATATCTGTATAGAAGTACAATGAACCGTCTGAATGGAGGAATGCCTCAAAATTCATTTATATTATGTAAAACTGATCTAGAGTTCATCATTGACAAACTAGCCTAGCGAAGCTAACGCTAATTTCTAAATTCAATTTGATGATACAAATGTAAATTGTTGACTGATTTCTTTGGTTTATGTTGTTATGCTAACTGTTTAGCGCATCCAACCCTCCCATGTTTTTTGTACAGCAATTCCCCTCAACTTGTGGTGTAAAACCTCAGACCCGATAGGCTACACCATGTCCATGAATGAATCTAGCATCTTCTTCTGTGTACACATGAGTTTCACTCAGCAGCCTGAAAAAAAAAGAAACGACGTTAATGTTAAAATTAAAATCCCCTAACTTATATGATGGTGATATTATCATCCAAAATTATTCATTTAACAGTTTCCTACAAGGTCTAGCAAAGGTCTTAGGAGTTACAATTTTGTTTGTAAATTGAAACCTCATATCTCCGAAAGAGATGGATTATTAAATTTTCAATCTGTGTAGAGAACTTGACTGAAAAAAGAACTTACGATTGAGAGACAGTCTTATTCATAGTAGCGGACGAGTGAAACCAGGCGCCATGTAGATAGAGCAGTTCCCCACGAATCCTTTCTTCAATTCTTTTGTCCATTTCCTCAACGCCAATCAAGAATGGATGGTCCGAAGCCTGAGAGAAAAAGTACAGAAATTCACATAAACGTGAATAATGATCACAACTTAAGCTTTAAACCTGCAGTAATTAATATTCCCAATTATATTAGAGCAAAGCAATCTTTTTGCATACCATAACCCATCCCCAAGTATCAGCGAAAGATGGTATATGAGTTGTGTATGCCATCACATCTGCAGAAAACAAGCAGAAGAACACAAGGGGAAAAATGTCGATTTTAATTAATACTTGAAGCTGAATAATCTATCCTTGCATTCTGTTGACTTGGCTATTCATTTCTCAAAACAAACTTAATGCCCAAGAGGTTTGAATTGGAGTCTTACATTTAAAGACCTGTTTAACCGTATTATATATGGAGGTGAAAACCTCCTTGTGCGTGACGATGCCAGCGGGTCCAGCCTGTAGGGAAGAGAATTTGTTGATCGTTATCATTGAGTGGCTGCAGCTTCTCAGCACATAAAGGATATTATTCTTAGCAACTTTACCTGAGTCACAAAAATGCCTTTCTCATTAAGTTTAGGCTTTAGTATTTTCTCATAGAAGGATTTAGTATAGAGTTGGTAGCAAGGCCCTCCTTCAACAGGGTCTGCCAAGTCTCCAACAATGATATCAAACTTCTCATTTCTCTTCTGTAACTCAGCCCTTCAATGTAGAGTCCATGTCAATATCTTAGCCTCGTGAATTTCGCAAATAATGAATTATTATATATATATATATATAACTAGAAAAGTTCCCTGTGTTGCAGCACAGAACGTTTGAAAAAATCAAATATTCAAAAATATCTTTAAAATATTTATTTAATACATACACATACACACTTCATTAAAAGGGAAGCAGTGGATGATACTACGGGGTACTAATTAATAATTATGGACCAAACTGACCCCTTGGATTTCCTTTCAAAAGGTGGTCAAGAAAACATGTTAAAAGATCAAGCAAAAGATAGAAGTACGTAGACGCATACAAAGAAAGGATATTTACTTGGCATCATTGATGACAAGGTCAAGCTTCCGGTGAGAGAAGGCTTCCCCGTTTACAGTCAAGTATGCTCGGCAAAAATCTACCACCTCCTGCAATATACGAGACATGCATTTTTAAACTATTAATGCCTTAATAAAAAATTATTCAACAAGCGTAATAACACTTTTTGATTAGATGGACGGCTGAGGAGCGCTGTCGTGTAGTAGTAACCTGGTCTATATCACACATGACCACTCTCTCCAATGACTTGTGCTTTAGTGCTTCTCTGGCAGAAGAACCTTCGCCTCCTCCCATTATAAAGACTGTCTTGGGGCTGCCATACTAAATAACATTAGCATACGTCTCTTCATCAAAGTCAAAGGCTTCAAAGAGCCATTCAGTATACGAAGAAGCATAATCCCGTTAAAATTTGTAATTTGGCTTCTAACTTTTGAAGACAGTATCTGATAGCGCCTGCGCACGGGCTTAAGTGAATATTGTTTTATACGAGCTGCCTAGGATTATTGAACTCGAACCTATCACAGTATACTCAAACTTTGTGGTCCCAAGACCAATACCCGATAGCGTAGCAGACCATTTTTTAACGTGTTTTGTTTCAACCGGGGAAAAAAAAGAAAAGAGCTGGGTTATTGTCAACTGGTTCATTATATACCACGCCAAATACATATCGGATGCTTCATTACATGCACTTCCTGGCGACTGTATACATGTATATAACCATAAGATAGGGGAAGTTACACAAAACGCATATGTGCCTGTGTTGGATATAGTATAATCACGTTGGCAACATTGAAGTAAATTGAATATTATGTTGAAATATAATATATGGCTGAAACTTACTTGGAGTGGCATAGGAGAGCGGGATGAATCAAGCATTCGTGATAAACGAATTCATCCATTTCAGCACTCTGCATCTTCCCATCAATCACCAACGCCTAAATTTTGTTTACAACAACTCAAGAGTTAATAATTTCGTTATCCTTCTGCTTCATCGAAAATGAAATTGAAGTTAGAGGGAAGAGTAAAGGAAGCCAGCAAACCTTCCCAAAATGCTTGGTATCTAAGAGCGCTATCTCCTGATATTTGCTGATCCCCCTATGGAGGATACTGAGAAATTAAACGAAACGAATAAATGTAAAATTAAGACAGAATATATAGGAATGGTATTAATTGTGGCAGGTATTAAGATTGTTTATAGATTGATTCAAATGAGTGGATTGCAGAACCTATTAAGTGCGAAAGCCCATTTAAGATTTTGATCGAGGGCTTCCTCGAACCAGATGGAAGAATCTTGATTGGGAGTGTTTGTGAGGTTTTGTTGAGTTTGAAAACGGGCAAACTTAGGGAAGCCATTATTGACGTCGAAAACCTGGGGAGCCTCACCCATGTTCGAAAACTGAAGAGAGGAGTGAACAAGTTAGAGAGAGATGCGTGCAGAGCAGTGAAGGAAGTGTGAGCAGGACTCCCTTTTATAGATAGGTAGTTACGTAAACGGGCACACCAACCATGCTAATAAGTATAACATACCAACCGCATGAACCCCCGCTAATGGTGCGTCGTCATTCACAGTTGTAAGAGTCTCTCTATAAACGTGATGATGGGTCCGTGGATTGCACGACAAGTTATATTCTTCGTAACTAAATAATAACGATTTACTATAAATTAATTTAATTGTATAACTGTTGAACAATATAGCTAAGGTGATACTTATTTTCTCTTATTACAAATATAACATATTAAAAAAAATCTCTTTCTTAAATTTTGATTTTAATGTTATCTTTTGGGTTGAAAACTACAAATTTAATTTATTTTTTAAGTTTTAAAGATAGTGCTTTTTATAATGGTTAGTTAAACACATATTTACTGTAACATTTATTACGTTATAATAATAAATATAAGAGTATTGGACCAAAATGAATATAATTGTAATTTCTCTTTTGTTCCGATTCAAAATTAGTTTAACACACGTCATTTGCTTTCGGTGGTGTAAATTGGACGGATGATGAGAATAAAGCAACTCATCCCGTCATCCTTAGGTTTTCGATCAAATAAATATCGAGTCATGAGTAATTATTAAAATAAATTAAACTTTGTAAAAATAATCAAGTAACTTTTTTTAAGAAAAATACTCTATAGGGTCGCTTGGGATATTTTGAAAAGTTAACTTTCATTTCTTTTTTTATTTTCTAGACATTTCAACTGCAATGAGAGATAGAGTTTTGCATGTGTGGTGCATTTTAGACTAAACGTATAGAAAGAAAGATAAGGAAGAGCCTCATCTAATCATGTGAATATTGTAGAGATCGGTTCGCTTCTTTTTCTCTATACGTACTATACTTCACCCAGATTATACATTAGGAGATTTAAAATTGGATTAGGATCCCAAAACCAATAATTAGAATATTAACACAACTGGTATAAAACCTGCATTATATATCTATGTTCAAACTTTAGCACGTCTCATGACTTATATTTTCTCAAGGTAAAAAAATAGACACAAAGTGCTAATACTTAGGATAAAAATTTGCAAAATGAAACCTATTAAAAAAAAAGAAAATGAGCAAGGTAAAAACTGCGCAAATGATAAAGTTAGTGAGTAGTATATCACTACTAGAAAAATTTAAATTAGTAACGGAATATTTGTGATAGAATAAAATCCATTACCAAATTTAAATAATAGAGATGGATTAGTAATAATCAGCAAAAATCATCACAATTTTTTAAAAAGTTATAAATTTAGTGACGGATATATATCCATCACTAATTTTTATCACTAAAATTATTAAATTTGTAACAGATTAGTGATTGACACTAAAAGTTGTCACTAAAATTTTAAATTAGTGATAGATTAGTGATGACTATTAAATTTGTTACTAATTTTAGTGATACATAGAAATCTGTCACTAATATTTATCAATTTTTTTAAATATATGTAATGGATTAATAATGGACATTGAAATCTATCAATCTTTTGTAAAATTTTTATATAATTATTGATCCACAACTTGTCATTATTAAAAGTGGTTATTAAAGTCTTACTTATTAACGGATTAGTGATGACCATTACATCCATCACTAATCTTACTAACAAATTAGTTATAGACATTTTTATTATCAAAATGAATAAAATATTGTCCAAAAAATATTTTCAAAATAATACATATATATCATTTTTATTTTCTTTTGAAATAAAAAATATAAATAAAATTTCATTTTATACATATGAGAAAATAAAATAAATAAATATAAATTTAGTATTTGGATGAATGAAATTGAAGATACATTAGTTAACTTAATCATAAATTATTTGATATTGCATAATATTTTGTGTGTGTGTTTGTGTATATATATTAAAATTTGAGTATAAAGATGAAATGTTTCTTGTAGTTCAACGGCAAAGCATATAGACAATTCATGGATCTTTGGAGGTCACAGGCTCAAGCCTAAGATGATGCATATAATTATAAAAATATATAGGAGATAATGAGACTACAAAGTAGGAGTGTTGAGATTATAGAATGATAGTAGGTTTGGTATGGGAGAGGATAATAATAATTAAAAGCAAGTTATGAAGCTCTAAATATTTTTTTTTAAAAAAACCTAATTAGTGACAGATTTGTCCGTCACAAAATTAATGATGGATATGCACCCGTCACTTAAATTAGTGACACCATATTTGTAACGGATATAGTGACAAAATTTTTTTTGACTAAATCCAAAATTAGTAACGAATTTTATTGTTTAGTGACCGATTTGTTCATCACTAATATCAATTTTTCTAGTAGTGTATGTACCTCGCTAAATTGTTTCCTTGCATTTTGTGAGGAACATTATCATATTTCCTTGCTAATTATATCTTTATTTAACAAGGATTTAAATGGCTATATATGCTAATATTTTCACTAATTACCACATTTTAACGAGGAAGAAAATATATAGATAAGTAATCCTATCAAATTTAACTCTAGCAATGTAATTATACTGTTGCTCGATAATTAGATTTAGTGAGAAATGAATGATGCATGCACTGCTAAATCTTATTTTTCTGTTAGCGTTAAACTTCATTTTTAGTACCTCAAATTTCAAACATGAAGGATGGTCGAGATTGTTTGTTATGAGAAAATATGAGGAAATAATACTGGGGCGCTAGGGGGTTGTTTGGGATTATGGATATGGTGGACGTAGTGAAGGCAAAATAGCACGCGCGCAAAGTTTGGGGAAATTTTTGTGGGCTGGTGGGCCCACATTGTACACCTGTTACTATTTGATTGGTGGCAAACATATATGGATATATTTTATTTTTATGAATTTTAATTAGCTAATCATGAATAATAATTAAATAGCCCCACAAACAGATTTACACATACACTAGGGACTAGGGAGGGAGGGAGGGTGTATGGCTTGCTTTGTGACATATATAGTGGGGTGTCCTGTTGGAGAATGAGCGTGGCTTCACTCCACTCACCATTTTGTGGACAACCCACTCTCTCTAACACTAACACTAACATGCTCTCCCACTCACCACCACCCACCATGCATCTTCCTAATTCCATCTCCACTACTTCCTTACCAATTACCAATTTCACTTTTTTACGTTCATTTTTTACATTCCCATTTCTCTCTCTCTCTCTCTCTCTCTGTGTGTTTGTTTTCTTTTTCATAAAATAAAACACTGGTTTTCACTATTTATTCAGGTATGATGCACAAGTGACGATTGATCGGGCTTATGAAGTTTGATTCCTTCTAACTCTGTTACTACTCCATAAAAAATGATGATTCCAAGAATAGGATATAATTTTAATCATCCCAACTGTGTCGAGTTTGTAAGACTTATGCCAAGTTCAAAAAATAAATAAATAAAAACATGATGAATACGACTATGTATAAAATTAAATTAATTTTTTCTTTTCATTTATTTATTTATTTTAATTTTGGAGACACTTTACAAAATTCTTACTTTAAATGAGATATACATACATATGCCACAATGTGGTTTTCTTCTTTGGTTTATTTCTTTTTTTTATTGTAGAAGCACTTTATAAATTTAATATGGTTATTTAAGATATATATCATTTTTAAAAATTATAAATTTGGCTCAAAAATAGATATTATTTAAAATTTTAAGAGTAGATGAAAAACGAGAGAGAGAGGGAGAGGGAGACGAGGCAGAAACACAACATAGGGATGCTCGCGTCCGGGATCGTTGTCAGCTGCTTTATATATATGCGCAGATTCATCGCACCTTTTCCAAACTTAGTCAATGAGCTGAATAATGAAACTCAAGGACCAGGTACAACCTGTAAGTGATAATTCAATTTTCCATATGCACACATTATTCCTCAAATATGTTTAATATTCTCTTTTATTATGTTATGTTCGTGTCTTGGGGATGGCAGGACCTGTTCGTACGAGTCTCGCGCCGTCTTGAGTATATATTGGAGTTGGAGATAGTTAAATTCCATTTAATTTTCTTTTCTAATGAGTTACGCTTAACTTTCTTAAGATTGGATGCATATTACATCTTCAGGATTTTATTTTCTGTCAATAGAGTTAAATATGACTGCAGAAATAGTGTAATTGTGTGAAGTTCAATTCAACATGAAAACTGTAATTCATTCTTAGAGTACTTTATTTGTAAAATTAACTAAAATTAATTGTAGTTGGGCAAAATCAATTAAAATAAAACTTTTGTAATACAAATCAAATAGTAAGGAGTAAGTATAATTTCTAAAAATAAAACAATAATATTAAGTATAATTTACAAAACTCTAGAAAAAATTAATATAGCTTATTCAAAAAAATAAATTATGCATTTAACCAATAAGATTTGACACAATTAGTAAATAATTGGGTTTCTTAAACGAATTATATTTTTAATTTGTGTATAAAAAAAATTTTATTAAAAAAATAAAAACTAATTTTGATATTTTTATATCTTGAAAAAATTAATTTTTGACGGTTAGTTAATAGATAGGCTTAATGCACACACACAAAAAATAAATAAAATTAAATACTTGTCAACTCAACTAATCGCTGGATATAAAATGAGCATGTTTCACTACGTTTTCATAAAGAATATTCCAAGGATGGGACTGATCAGTGTACTTCGCTCTATTTATAAAGTATTCATCTTCTTCAGACCAAATATAAAGTTTATGCGTGATACTTTGCTTTTATGTTATTATTATTTTTTTATATTATTCTTTCACCGTTGGCCAAAAAACATTGTTATTCTTTCATCTTTTACATTAACTGTGTTTGGTACAGGGGAATAAGGGTGAATGAATGGAAATGGCTCAGAGAATAACTAATTATAGACATTTGGTGTGAAGGTTTGGTGATTAATGCGGAATGGAGAAAGCCATCATACGTGGGAATGGGGATTCCCACCTCCAACTTGGAATTGCTCATTCTCGTGCCCAAGTAACACCTTTGACCCCAGTTGCTTCATCAGCTCCTCATTGATATTTGCCATTGCTGAAGAAGATTCGCTAGTTGCAATTGCACTTGCAATGGCCATTGCTACAACCATTACCATTGTTAAAGTTGTGCATATAAACTCGTGACCTAGTTGGTCCAGTCCAACCAAGCCGACCCATAGTTCAGGTCGAATTGGGCTTCGAGCTAGCTTTGGTTTGTCCTGTCCGGTCCGGCCCGTTATATATATATATATATATGCTTTTAAAAAAATTAATAATTTTGTATATATTAATTAATTTTATAAGATTTTTTTCTATATATCTTATATAATATATTTATTATTTGATTACTATAAAAAAATTTTAAAATTTTGATATTTTAATTTTATTTAAAATGTTAAATTGATTTCTTAATTTAATATTATATGAAAATAATGTATAGTTGTAAATATTCATAATTTTTAAAAAAATTAATTTTTATCATAATATTATTTTTTAAGAAAATCTATTTTCACATTAATAATTAATTTTTTTATTAATACATAAAGTTAGTTTTTTTTTTATTTTAATGTTTTAAAACATTATTTGATACCGGGCCTGCCCCAACCCTAACCCAGTACCTAGTCTAATTTACTTTTAGTATTATCGGACCGAGCAATGGGTATGGATGAAGTCCAGCCCAACCCGGCCTGTTCACATCCCTTACCGTGGCATCTACAGGAGCATCGGCAACTGCCCCTCCTGTGAACAAAATCATATGTGTTTTTATGGTCCACCAACGTCGACGAGTGAATGATGTAGCAACGTCACAAATTTTGATCTCTCTCACATATGCAGCAGCCAATGTCGTCATTGACGATGCCCTTCATTTCATATATGTCAATCTTATGGATTTTTTTGGGGGCATTATGGTCTTTTAATAATCCATTCACAATAGAATTAATTCCTTTCCATAACAAACGTATTTTTAAAGTACATTCTCATTTTTATTTTTATTCCATAAAAAATCATTCTACTTAACAAATGGGTTTAAAAGTTAGTCTAGTATATTATAAAAGTAAGTGATACAATTTATAACTAATAAATAGTGTGATTTTTTATAAATTTTATTATATATATTGATAATATGATGAATCATAAACATAATATATATATATATGATTAGCAAAAGTCTAGTAAATTTTATAAATAAATTTAAAATTCATTTTAAATTCGTATTGCCCTCCAACCAATTAGAAACCTGCTGTTAGCGGGGTATACTCCTGGTTATGTAATATATACACGCACAAGCCCGCGTGAATGATAAAGTCCAAGGGCTCAAGATTGATGAACCCCAAGAGGTAGGAGGTGAGGTAATCAATCGAGTTAATAATCTTTTATACTAGAGCCTTAACTACGTCGGCTAACTAATTAGTTACAATATTATCTAGACCCAATATTCTCAACGATAATGACTTTGAAATTATTTGTAAATTTTACTACTCATTTTCCTAATCGAAGTCCACGATTTATTTTCCGATTATTTGTTTTCTAATCATCTTCGATGGTGACAATGAAAGAAAAAAAAAGTTGAAAAAAAGAGATGAATTCCAGGGCGACAAAAGATCGTTGAATAATCCATATCTAAATGGGAAGGGAAAATTAAGGAGCAAAAAGGAAAGGGAAATTTGGACAATACAAAAACAAGAAAAAGGAATGGATGATAAAGAAAGTGAAAAGAAAATTGAAAAAAAAAAAGGTTAGGGAAAATGGGTTAAGGAGAGGAGGGACATGTCACATAACTGATGATTTTTTTCTTTTTTGGGATAAAAGCTTTGAGCTTGAGGTGATCCCAAGCAGGCGTGCTTTGTGTGCCCATCATTATTCTACTTACTCGTCTCTCCACTGTCTCCACGCAATTCAGTTACACAAAAAAAAAAAAACAAAAACCTTTTACTTTTAAAGATAAAGTTAAAATTAAATTTATGATAAAAAATCTTGTTACAATATTTAATTAAGTCTTCCTAATTAAGCTTACAAATAAGAAAATTCATGATTATTAATTGGAAAATTTCCACTTAAATACCAAACAAAGAATATATTTAGAAAAAATGCTCTAATTCACGTAATTCCAAAAAAAAGTCTCATTTGCAACTAAATAGCATATTTATAAGTGATAATAATATATTTGTAAATGAATAAAAAAATTTGTAAAAATATGTAAATCATTTGTAAATAAATTAATTTTACTTGTAAATATACTGTTTTCATAAGTAAATGGAGGTCCTTTTTTAGAATTACGTAAATTGAAAAACTTTTTTTAAACATCTTTTTTTCTTGATATTTAAGTGAAATTTTCCCTTATTAATTTCTACAAGTTTAAAATTAATAAAATAAATATGTTTGTGGATCATGTCTTAAAATCAGAAAAATCAAAAGGAAAAAAAAAGGTGAATTAGAACTAATAGTAATTAGATTGAGTGGCAACGGGTTTAATACCTTTTAAGTGAGGTATTGAATTCAAATATTGTGAATAAACTATCTCCATATCATTTTAGTAATATTTAAATAAAACAAAAAAGGTTGAAGCATACCGAGGTTATTTGGCTTTTTAAAATAATGATGATGGGTGTGGGGGAATTGCCTAGCATACCGTCAAAGTGTGTTGCGCACGTGTTCCAGTGCGGAGCCTTTTAATATCACAAATATAAACCTTTTATAAATGTCAAACTTCGATCCATGTTGCCTCACAGCCCTTTCCACCGACCCCCAAGTGTCCCCATTTCCATTTATATTATAATAACATCACTTTCACTTAACAACCCTCTCTTTCTTTACCTTGCACTATAATTTATTAGAAAAAATATTTAAATGACAAACTATTTTTCTAATTTCAAAACTTATATTTTTCCCCTACAAAATAAAAGGTACAAAATATTGACGTTTCTTACCGTTTGTTATTATACTTATTTTACCTGAAACACTCTTATGTCTTTTATTTGCATGATATACCAAACTATAAATATTTGTAAATAATATAAAATTAATGTAGAACAAATAATACTGAAAGAAGATTTTTCCAATAAAATGAGAGTAGGCCAATCTTATGTCCTCCTTGATCATTAAGCGATCAAGATTTAATTGCTTAGGGTATTTTGTCATAGGCCCAATTCGTAATTTGCTCTTAATTCACGGAAATTGGCCCAATTTTCTTTTCTAGCCGAAACTATGAGTAATTGCTATTCTCAATATAATTAAATTAAACTAATTTTTCAAAAACATAATTAAATTAAATTAAATTAATTTTTTAAATAGTTTTAATAGTTTCATAATATAAATATGTTTCGGTACATTAGAGTAATTTACTCTAATTTTCTTAGAAAAAATAATTTTTTTTGGGGGGGGGGGTTTGGTTTAGTTTTTATGAAGACAAATAATAAAGTTGACCCTGGCGTGGTTAGGATGAAGAGAAGCAGATTAGGCACAGACACAAATAAATAAAAAATAAAAACACTGTAATATATATATATATATATATATATATATAGTGTTTGGTGGCAAAAGCAGAGAATATGGCCTTCCATGACACGGACCATCACTATGTAAATTTGCTTTGCCTTTTTTATTTTAAAATTTGTTTCTTACTGGTCATCAATTCATCATTATCGTTCGGGCCAAACAAAAATTGATCATACCCAAATCTAATATTATTCAGAGAGGTTCACCATATATTTATATGTATAGCTACGTCCACTTAATTAATTAAACAATTTAGTTTGTAAAGCCATTGCCGCCCTAACCAACATTATTGTTCCACATAATTTCATCCTATGCCCATCTTCAATATTGTATTGAGTTAAATAAGAATTAATTTATTTTTATAAACAAAATAATTAATTTATGTATTGAGATGTCGGAGATGAAGGGATTGGGGCGGGGGACATAATGTAATTGGTCTATGAGCCCCTTTTCTTACCCAAGAAATTGTTACAATGAGAATCAATAATACGGACAAAGACTCCCAAGCCTAAAGAAGAAGAAGAATAAGGACAAAACCAATGTTAGTTAGTTTAAATGAAAAGAAAATTAATATTTTTTAAGTAAGATTTTGAATTCAAGTCTTATGGATAGAAAAAATTATATTTGAAGAGTTATTTCTATTTGAACTTAATAATGCTAGAGCCGGAAAAATGGATTTCAACCCTCAGGTTGGTTCGTTTTAGTTCGTTTTATGACAGTTTTGGACTGGAAAAAACAGAGCTCATATTGAGACAGTCTTTTTCTAGTCCGAACCGCTTAACTTGCGAGTTAAATGGGCTAACCCGCCATCTTTTTTTTTCCCTTGCGGGTTACCCCTCTTTTTTTTTTCCTTTCAAATTATCTTTTTATACTTCTTTATACGTATTTTATTTAATATTGAAACTTAAAATTAGAATTACCTTATACTTAGAATTGAAATTTCCCCATATTTCATATTTAATATTGTTGAATTATAATACATACATAAATAATTATTAGTATGTATTAATGTATTTTAATAAATTGATAATTTATATGGTTTCTATTTTTAATTTAATTATGAATCAATCATGTTATTTTTTATTATTCATATTGGTGATTTAGATTATTATTTAAATATCAAAAAAATTGGATAATATATAAATATATAATATATGGCGGGTTGGTAGGCTAACTCGCCCACCTTGACAGTTCTAAACTAGGCAAATCTTAACCTGCCAGAAAACGGGCTGACTCTATCCTAACCTGTTTTCTGGTAGCCCACAACGGGTCAGCCCATTTTAGAGCGGGCTGACCCGTTTCCCAACTTTAGATAATGCTTGAATCTTATTTAGTCAAATAAGCATATAAAAAAAATATAAAAACTCAGATATCAAAGAAAAAAATTCTAAGGGACGTAGTAGGTGATTCAATTAAATTGCTTTGAATATAAATATATTTACTTATACACATATACACAGAGTGAGAGAGATGGAATGGAAGATCAACGTAATTTGTCTTTCCCTTGTCCATTCCACCAGTAGAGTTTTTTTTTTTTACCAAAAGAATAAAATTGCATTACTGAATAAGCCCAACTACAAAACTTGATGTTTTAACATTTAAAAACCTAAACAAGATACCAACTTAGTTCAAAAAGTAACACAAACATATTGAAACTTAATAAAAGTGCTAAAATCCTAAATAAGAACAAGGCCAGTAGATTTGAGAACACCTAGCCTATGCCTTCACGATCCATCACCTACAAATGTGAGCCATTAGAGGAAATATGTAGCCCTGTAATATCATCCTTAAGAATCTAAAGAAGAGGAGTTGGTGGTATTGAGACCCACCCTTTTAAGTCCAACCCCTTTGATCCAATATCTGCAAAGCAATCAACAGCCAAATTTCCTTTCCGTTTGATTAACGAGAAGGAAACTGAATTACATAATGCTATAGAGCTGAAAATTTCCTCTAATTCCTATGTCCATTTCCATGGGCTTCCTTTGGAATTTTTCTTTGTCACGTACCCAAACAATTCAATGCAATCTAGTTCAATAATGATAGATGGGTATTGGCAAGCTAATTCAAGAGCTTTTTGTAATGCTTTTAATTCAGTTGCAAATGCTAAATCCACTTGCACTTGATCCAACCAACCGCCAATGAAGCAGCCATTGGAGTCCTAACACACAATGCCTATCCCTCCAATATTAGAAGAATATAAGTAGGATCCATTGTAGTTTATTTTCATTGTCCCTTCTGGTGGAGCTTCCCATTTATTATGTTGTAGAATCAGAAACTCTATCGAGGGAGCTTGATGATATTGATTTGTGCTCCAGTACTCATGGAAATTTGCTGCAGCTTGCTTTAATACACGACTTGGGTCTACTTGTTCAATCTTGAAAACTGAATTACATCATTCTTTCCAGATATTCCAGCATAAGATGGCAAAATAAGCCTTGCTTTCCTCCTCAAATGCATCAGTACCTATAAAAAATTTAAACAGCACACATTGAAATTTTGGATATTGTTAGCATTTAACGTGAGAGTCAAAGGACTGCCAAACCACATGGTGACAGTCTAGCGACACAGAAATAGCAAGTGCTCAAGTGTTTCGTTCTCTCTCTCACACATAGGGCATAGAGGGTTAACTTTGCATCTCCATTTAAACAGTGCCTCATTTGTTGCAAGAGCTCCATTCAATGCTCTCCATATAAAATGCCTCACCTTCGGAGGAGTTTTCAACTTCCACACCTCCTTCCATAGCCTCCTTGGAATTTGACATGGGCTACCTGGGTCATTAGGCCTACTTCTCATCAATTCTGCCACCATTACTCGATACTCGTCTTTTGCTAATGGCCAGATCAGTTGATCCTTCCTATTGCTTCTCGGTAAAGGGATTTGCTTAATAGCCTCCAAATCATTACTTGCTATCAATCCTTCTAGAGGAGCCAAATGTCATTTACCATTATGTATTAAATCAGCCACCATTAAGTTCCTGTGTTGCTGTTCAGTAAGCAGGCATGTTAAAGTTCCACTTGTAAGACCCGGAATCCATTTATCTTGCAAAACATTGACCAACTTGCCATCCCCAATCTTCCACATCAAATCCCTCATCAACAAATTCCTACCTTCAATTATACTACTCCATCCCTATGATGCTTTCGCCCCATTTGTTGCTTGTAAAAATGTGACATTGGGAAAATACACACCATGTAACACTTTCACCCATAATGCATTCGGATTTTCTAGTATTCGCCAAGCTATTTCAGCCAATAATGCATCATTAAATCCTATAAAGTCTCAGAACCCCATATCCCTATCCTGTTTGGATTGAGTTAACTTTTTCCATGCTTTCCAATGTATCTTTCCTCCCCCCCCTCCTCATGACTCCAGGAGAAATTGGCAACTAGACTGTCTAATTCCATACATGTTTTTTTTGGAAATTTAAAACATGACATGAGGTATATGGGGATAGCATTAGTCACTACCATGATCATCACCTCTCTTCCTGCAAAGGACAACATTTTTTGTTTCCAACTCTGCAGTTTCCTAGCTATTTTATCTCTTACATGTGCCAAAGCTACCACTTTTGACCATCCCCATAACATCAGGAGTCCTAAATACTTCCCCGGATCATTTACATCTTCTACCCCTAAAATCCCATTAATCTTCTCTTTAACATTCTCTAGTGTATTAGAGGAATAGAATACACATGATTTTTCCAAATTTATTTTTTGGCCCTGAAGCCATACAATATGCATTTAAAATTTCCATCATACAACGGCAATTTTTCTCAGTGGCCTTTAAAATATCATGGTGTCATCGGCAAACAAACAATAGGTGATCTGTGGACATCGTTTGGCCAGTTTAATGCCTTTTAATTCCCCCTGATCAGTATACCAAGAAATCATTAAAGATAATACATTCAAGGCTAGAAGAAATAGGAAAGGTAATAAAGGGTCTCCTTGTCTCACCCCCCTTTCAGGAACTACCTAGCCTATTGTCTTCCCTGAAAGCTGTATATTAAATCTTACTATTCTTACACATGCCACAACCCATCTAATTCATTTCTCTGCAAACCCCATTTTCCACAAAACCCCTTCCAAGAAGTCCTATTCCAATATGTCATATGCTTTATTGATATCCATTTTAAAGGCCAAATCAAAAGTATTACCCTATTTTTTCCTCTTCAGAAAATGAAAGGCTTCATGTGCAATTATAATATTATCCTAAATTAATCGTCCCAGAATAAATGCTCTTTGTTGTTCAGATACACAATCATCCAAAATATATTTCATCCTATTAGTTAAAATCTTTGAAATTATCTTGCAAGCAAAATTACAAAGGCTAATAGGACGAAACTGATTTATTGATTCTGACTGATCAATTTTAGGAATAAGTATCAAATTTGTTTCATTTAGTTTCACAACATTCCCATCCGATTCAAAGAAATCAAGCACCATATCAAAAACAGAATGTTGTACCTCTTCCCAAGTTGTTTATAAAAATGTCCAGAGAATCCATCTTGCCCTGGTGTCTTTGTAGCGCCCAGTTGGAAAACTACCTCTTTCACTTCTTCCCTTGTAACTCTTTGACATAGTCCTTTATTCTGTTCCTCAATAATTTTTGGCTGGATGAAGTTCAAGGCCACCTTGATATTCCTGCTGCCACTTGAACAAAGTTGAATAGAAGTTCACCACTAATTGATTCACATCTTCTTCTTTCTCTACCCATTGCTCTTCTTCATCTTTTAAATGCACAATCAAGTTCCTAGATCACCTATTGATGGTACTTGCATGGAAGAACTTGGTATTCTGATCACCGGCTGTAATCCAATTCACCCGTGCCCTTTGCCACCAGTAAATTTCCTCTCTTCGCCATGCTTGTTCCAATTGTAATTCAAGTTCATTAGCCATGCACACACTTTCCTCGGTAAAGATTCCCTTTTTGACCTCTGCCAACTGCTCTAGTAACCCATTGATGATCTTGTTATTATTTGGAAAAGCATCTCTACTCCATTTAATAAGTTCACCTCTACATCTATCACATCTTTTGATAAACCTCATCATCCGACTTCCATCATTAACCATCCATAACACCCAACTTTTCCTCACAATCTCCATAAATACAGGATGAGTCACCCGTATCACTTTATACTTAAAGGTTTTTGGTGTACGACTATCCCTATAACACAAGTTAATCAACAACATATGATGGTCAGATGCTATTGGTTCTAAATGAAACACCAGAGCTTTTGGGAAGGCTTCTTTAACGGCAAGATTGCCCATAGCTCTATCAAGTCGTTTGTTTACATGATGGATTCCTAATCTTCTGTTGGTCTATATAAAGCAAGCCCCTTTGGTTTCAATATCCGTCAGGTGACAATCAGCAATGAAACATTGAAAATTAACAATCTTACGCAAAGCTCTTGATTTACCTCCCATTTTCTCACTTTGAGACAACATATCATTAAAGTCACCCACACATAGCCATATTCCCTCCATTTTCGCTGCTATGTTTCGAACTTGCCTCCACACTTGCATTCTATCATTTTCCCCTGGGGGGCCATATATAAGGGTAATAAAATTAGGAACATCAAGTACAATGGAATATTCTTAGAACTAGATAAAATCTCTAAGGTGACATCGTTATTCCACCAGATAGCTAACCCTCCAGAAAGTCCCAATGGATCAACATACCACCCATCAGACATATGACATCTCCTTCTTATTCGGTCCAGTTTAGTTGTTCTTTGTTTTGTCTCCATTAAGAAAACAACAGAGGGTTTGTTGCGATATAGAGCTTCCTTTAGAGTTTTGATCGTCAAAGGAACCCCCAACCACTGCCAATTCCACAAAAGAAGATTCATGGTGATTGGGTGGTTGTTTAAGGCCAGCCCCCATCGCCCTCAGCTTGCTTGTCTTCACACCTACTGTCTTGCCCAGTTTTGAAAACGAACCAATCACATGGAAATTCAAAGCTTTCATCCTCCTCCTCTATACTCCGAATAGTTGGACTCCGCACTTGGGTTTCTTGAATGCTTTGCTTAACTCTCCGAACACTTCACTTTCTCACCTCCTTGTTTTTCCTCACCGTCTATGTAGCCTCCTCAATGATGGTAAATTCCATCACAAGCCTACAATGTTTCTGTTTCATGAAATCCAGACCCACATCGCCTTGTCGTTTAAGAGAGACACCCTCAAATTTATGAGTAATTTCAGTCACCAAAGGTTGTGGTGTGTACGAAATAATATTTGCTAAAGGTTTTAAAGGTTTGTCAGTGCTTTTAGATATGTCGTCTTCATCAGCAAGGTTTTCAACCACACATTGCTCTAGATCATTTGCCACCTGTGTACCATGCTCCTTGTTAATCATACCAAATTACATCATTTCAGCACTTTTTCCTTGAGTTACGTATTCATATATGTACATACTTGGTACTCAGGATATGAAAGTATGGAGTGTAATCCTAATAATGCATGATAGTATATTTTTTTGTCTTATTATGCATTATTTTATACCCAGGGAAGATTTTAAAACCTCATCTTTTTTGTAGGTATCATGGGAGAGCATTGGAGTACGCCCTTTTGGAGATCATAGATAAAGAGGGAGTGAATATAACTTGTGAAAGGAGGGAAACGCTTCTGGAGAGACCACGCCGCGGCTTTAAATAATGGAGCCGCGGCCTAAAGCAGACAGTGACGAACAAATGGTCAAGACCGAGCTCACCACGCCGCGGCCAGGATTATGGAGCCGCGGCGAGAACCCCTCGTCAGCAAAATGCAGAGCTTCACTCGAACGCAGTATTTGAGGAGGAATTGAAGAGATAGTCGGGACAGAGAGCTAGGGCACGAGGGAAGACTTGGAGAAATCATCTTGGAGAAGCTTGGGTGTGCTAGGGCTTGCCTCTTGAAGGAGATTTTAGCTTCTCTCTTGGGTTCTTTTGCATTTTCTTCCTTTTTGTCTCACTGTTGTTCAATAATGATGTTGAATGGGATACATGTGGTTATGATGTTGTGGAACATGAGGGGCTAGTACTCCATTTCTAGGATTATTCTGAACCTTTCTATGGATTGAGTATTCATTTCTCTACTATAATTGTGATTAATGCAATTTTTATGTTGATTTAACTCTACTCTTAATGCCTCTTATTGTTTGGCCATCAATAAGATTGTCTAGTTTATTTAAGTTATACTTGAGAGAGTTAACTTATATAGAGAACTTGAGTTAGGTCATGTGAGAACTTGAATCTTACTTAGTTAAGTGACGACTTGTGTTAGTGGGGTAGAGATATACTCATTAACCTCATATAGTAATTTAGGATTTGAAGTGAATAGGAGAGTTTAATTAACTAGTTAAGAGATTACGTAATTAATTAAACTAGCAGCTATTTGGAGATTCGAGAGAGCACAGATAGTTAAATTAGTATCCTGACTAACATAATTTTGCATTAAGAACAATTATCAAGAGAGCTTAAGTGGGTATTCATGAAATACAGGGGAAATGAATAATCCTAGATCTCTTTAAATTTCTCAAGTCCTAACTGTCCTAGTTGCTAATTTTATACGCTTGTTATGCATAATTGATGTTAATTGAATAGTGAACTTTTAATTTATGTTACTTAAATTAATCGAAAATGCAATGTCCAATGTTTGATCACTTCGTGATCTAAGTCCTTGTGGAAACGATATTCACTCATCACTTTACTAGACCTCGACCCGTATGCTTACGGTATAGCCTGGTGGTGAACACTCCTCACCCATTCGAAGTATAGCACATAAATTTTGGGTTCGTGGCTCATCCCCTAGCTCTTTAATAACAATTCCATGCACTTTGCGTCTGGCCCATGTATCACCAAGGCCCAATAACTCATTACCCCTCCAGCAGCCCTTATCACTATCTGTTATCACTCCCTTTCCTTTTATATCAAGTGACAGTTTTCCCACTCCCCAAGCATTATCCTCTCCTTGCACCACATGAATCGTAAGATTTGCTACCCCACTACCCACTCCTTCCACCAAACTAACTTCCCCATCATTTTCCGATTTTGATGTTTCGTCACGCGCCACCTCCAATCCTCCATCTTCTTCCTCCAACCACTCACGATTCCAAATCACCATAGCATCTTCTCGATTCTTCACCTGTTGTGTTGCCATGAAAGGCCCAATCCCATGCTCCCCTTTTTCATTCGATGTTTGTCCCTTCGTTGAGCAGGACCTTTTTTCATGTCCTATTATCCCACAAAAATAACAGAAATTAGGCAAACGCTCATATTTGATAGACACCCATATATCTGTTTTATTCGGCCTTGGAGCCCAAAAACCAGACAATAGAGGTTGCCGAAGATCGATCACTATACGTGCATGAATGAAACTTCTCACCAGCCTCCCATTAACCTTCGATTTCTCATATTTGACTAACATCCCCACCACCTCACTAAGTGTTGGTATATTCTCTTCCGTCATCGCCTCCAAAGGTAGGTTGTGGAATTGCATCCAAAAAGGAGAACGATTGAACGTCACTTCCTCTAAGACCATAAAATCCAACCTTGGCTAGACCTGCAACAACTGTTTTTGAATTGATCACGGTCTTCCCTGAAGAACTTTCTTGTAATCCTTCTCATCGTCAAAATGGAAAAGATACATTCCTCCTTTTTGCACAATAATCTCAAAGTCATTGGAAAAGTTCCGACCTTTTCAAATCATCTCGAGCACCTTCTCCCTATTCAAGCTTTCTTGGGTGATCAACTTGCCCACCAAAACTCCAC
The DNA here is from genome assembly GCA_026686845.1 of Adenanthera pavonina. Classification (NCBI taxonomy): domain Eukaryota; kingdom Viridiplantae; phylum Streptophyta; class Magnoliopsida; order Fabales; family Fabaceae; genus Adenanthera; species Adenanthera pavonina. The sequence goes on from JAIVEN010000015.1 coordinate 13,735,428, forward strand.
CTCCCTTCAAATTGGAATCATCTGGTTGCATGGATAGTTGAACACGCCTCAATCCACCCCTTGTCCCTTCCATTGAGCCAACCCTCAATGCCCTATAGTAAACACTATACTCACTCTCAAGAACACCCACTAACTCTCCCTTACTCACACTCAACTCAACCAGTAAAGATGCACACGCTTGAACACCTCTCACGATGGAGAGAGACAAAACCCCCACTCAAGAGAGAAAGTCACAGAGAGGGCTCTCCCTCCATCTTAAATCAACTTTCTTTCTACTCAACCACCACCACCCGAGTTATAAGTTAAAACTTACAACTATAATCTTACCTCAATCAGCAAGCCCACGCATGCTCACCATCAATATTTTCTTCAGAACTTTAAAATTGAATAAAAATATTATATTATTTTAATTTAATTTAAAACATAAACGGCGCACATATATATAATTTAAAAGTAGAAATAAAATGTGCACAATTTTAATAAAATTAATACAAACATGTATAATCTATTTATTTCTGCACATGTTTTTTTTAAATATCTTAATCCTCAAACATGTTCTATATGCATATAAAAAGATATGACTATGATAACTTCAATTAAAAAGTAAAGATTCTGAGACCATCATTCTTTAGGAGCCGTATTGAACGGTGAACAAAAACAACAGTCCTATATATTTTTTTTTTGGTAAAAAAACAAGTCTTATAGAATCAGGAAGTAAGAGATTTGAAAATTTTGGGCCGGCTATAATTTATTTGCTTTTTTTTATTTTGGATGTGCATCATGTGCGTGTCTTTTTTTCCCCCCTAAAAAAAGGGCTTCATAAAGCCCAAAAGATAAAGGATAAAGGTTCTGTGAATGACACTTTTTTAACACTCTTGCATATATAAGCCGCATAAGAACTCTGATTTTCTCGAAACTCTAATTAATTTTACCTGCATAATTGTGTTTTATTCTTTGATCCATTAACTAGATGATATATACCTTTTGAAAAAACATAGAACTTTTGAAAATTTTGTCCATATCATTCTTGTTATCCCCACACATCTAAAAATCAAACTTATTAGAATCTACTCACTAATATTTGGTTGATACAAAAAGCCCTAACTTCAGACATATTAGATATCAAGAATTAAAATGCTGCTATTAACAATACCATTTCATATACACAATAATGTCGATCACTTGTTAAATTCCAACATTGCATTTATCCTACTACAATTATTCACAACCCATCCAAAAGCACCTAAAATCCAACAATCACTGAAAACGATTCAAATTCGTGGGGTGTGTAACTGAAACACAAGCACAAAATTGGATTTTTGGGGATATTTATTATAAAAAATAATTGAATGTTATAGTACAAATAATAAAATTTATATTTTTATTTAAAGCAATACAATAATTTATTTTTACTATTTTTGTCATAATTATGTTGATTTGAAAATTACAAATTTATCTTTTTTATTAGACATAGAAATTATTTTCAATAAATGTAAACTATATAAATTAATTAAATAATCACAATAAACTGAAAATAATCTCTACATACTACATGTGATGGGTTTACTCTGTTTTCTTTTTTTGGTGGGTCGAAGTCCGAAGATGTGTTTACTTAATAAAGTTATAATTTCATTGGATTAGTTTTATCATTATAAATTTCCATTACTAAATGATTCGAAGGTTCTGTGATATCTGTTTTCTTTTTTTCAGACAAGATCCATGACTGAAACACAGCAGATGATGAGAAAGCAGAGTCCCCAAGTTTGAACGCAGCAAATGGTAATAAATTGAAATAAAATTAAAGCCACATACCAAAAATCGCCGTTGCCGGGGATCGAACCCGGGTCACCCGCGTGACAGGCGGGAATACTTACCACTATACTACAACGACTTTGTTGATGATGACCTGCGTTAAAATTATCCAAATATAAGTATAATCCATGTGACAATCGGTAGCCCAAAACGGATAAACGATAAAGGGCGTAGAATAGAAGGATGCTCAGTTAACAGAGGCAGAGAGAGGCAATGGCTGTATCATCCGCCACCGCCACGGTGTCCTTTCCCGGCAACAATGTTCATGCGACTCAGGCACCCCAGTTTGGATTCTCGACTTTTGTCAGCTTTGGCGCGAAGCCCCGTAGATTTTGCATCAGAAGCTCCACTGCCAGTGATTCTTCGCCTGACATTACTGCCACACAAGCTGATTCTGAGACTGCCATTGAAGTTCCAAAAGAATCTTCCTCTCTGATTTCTGCTCTTAACGTCGAAAGGGCTCTCCGTGGCATACGTAATTCCTTCTTCCTTTTCATGGAAAACCCCTTCTTTATTCTTCATTTGTTGGTTAGAATTGCATTGGATTGATGGAGGTTTAGCTTAGAATGCAGCAATTACAGACGTTGACCATTATGGTAGACTCGGCATTCCCCGAGGAAGTTCATTCGAAAAGGTAGTGACAAGGGCGAAGTGCCTTTCATTAATTGCTCACTCTACTTTGGTTTTCTCCGTTTGATTCTTCAACTTATATGTAACAGGTGGCAGTAGCGTATAATAATACGGTTGAAGAATTGAAGAAGGAAGGGTTAGAGGAAGACGAACTGAACAAGAAGCTGGAACATCTCAAAGTCAGTAAGTAGTGCCCAATATGCATGTATATGTCAATTAGTTCATGTATATATACTAAATTTGAACCCATGAGTATGTAGATAGATTCGAAAGATCATCAATGATTTTGTGTGTGGTCTTCAATGGATATATAATAGGAATCATATTCAATTTTATCATCTAAAGAAGAGAGAAGAATTTATGATTGGAGCTTGGCTAGGACGGAGAATATAGAACAATACGTTTGGCCCTTCGAGGTTGACATAATGCAAACCCCTCAAGGCACTCCCCCACCACAGGTATTTCTTAATTACTCCCTGTCCCTTTAGTTTCATTTTGAAAACTTAACATTACTTTAAATTCTTTATCATCATATTGTTGAAAGTGTTTTCATTTAGCAGCATCAGTACTATATATTTGTGCAGATTTCTGTGCACATATATATATATATGTAAAAGTGAAGTAAATTGCATAAATTAGAATGTAATGATGTTTCATTTCATGACAGGAGCCAGAGGACGAGGGACCTACCAGAGTGGTTGGGTACTTCCTATTGGGATGGATAGTAATATCATGTATTCTATCGATCGCACTAAATTAACGATCAGAAGGGATACTGGTTTATGGTTCACGGGTTCAGACACGTTCCCTCGTTCTTGGAATACTTGTACAAATACTTTGGTCTTATATTAATCTAAACTCATGGATTTATATATTGTTCATAATTGCACACGGTTCCGGTAACGAGCACCAAAAAAAGGTGTACACGCAAGCAAACTTGGGTCAGGAATGTGATTCTCAATTCACTTTTTTGATTTTATATTATGAATGAAACAAAAGAAAACGGAATGATGAATGCCACAGGAATCTAAAACTTAGCTAAAGTTGGTGATACAAACTGTCCTGTCAGTACATCACATTTCCATCCTTACTTCAACTTGTGCCCTCGTATTATGAACCTCCCTTGCTAGTGCTTGCACCTTAATAATGATGAAGCCACCTGGTGGATTTCTTCCCACAAATTTAATTATTCTCACGTCGAAGCAGCTTCAGACTTAAATCACAGAAAGTGGAATGGAGATACGTTGAAGGTTTCGCTGCTTGATCTGTCAATAAAGAGACTATTGAATTTGAAGACTCTTCTGAAATGCCAGAGTTCGCCTATGTGCCCTGTCAACATGCTTCCAACTCTGTTAAAGTTTTTCAGATTCTTCACGTTCCCACTTTCTTCCATGCTTCTCTGCTATCCTTACAGAACGTGACACTGTGATTTGTGCACACCATTTAATTGAATAGTTTCTAAATTTTTTAAAAAAAGTAAAATAGATGGACTCGTAGTCAGAAAGGGTAAGTTAAAATTTTTAGAAACTTAAATGAATTGAAAATGCAAGCAAGCTAAGGAGTGTGTGAGGAGAATCTAGGAGGAAACCAGGAAAATAAAATATTTTGGAAGTAATGATACTCATGTTATAAACTCAGGGAATAAGTGTTATATTTTTAGTTATAAAGTTATGAAACACTATTAAATATTGATTTTTTTAGTAAATTATATTTACTAATTTTCATGTAATGTAATAATAGTACATCTACATTTTAATTTTTAGGTAAGCTTAGTTTCTTTCTTTCTTTTTTTTTCTTTGTCGAAATCTTTTTATTTGTACAGCTGAATTTCAGTTCAAATATGGCCATTCCATGATGATTACTTAAGACTCCAACAATGAAGGGCCAAAGCAATTATTTCATTTCATAACCTTCTCATTTTGGAATGTCTTCCTGAATTTAGTTTCATTTCGTTTCGTGCAATATTCATGGTACAAAATTGTTGTCGGATTAGATATCTTTCTCAGAATAGAACCCAACCAAGCCTGGAAGCCCTAGCTGTGATGTGATCATGGAGGCGCCCATAAGCGACTATTCAGAACGCACAAGTGATGTCAATGGCGGGTATGGTTCCAAGGCTAATCAGCTGGTCAACTGGCATATGTAGCTGAATTATGGTCCCCTACGTGAATATTGCTTTGTACTCTATGATCTTGATTTTATTGTCTCTAATAATCATACTGCAATCCCTATTCTTCAATCTTTGTTTACTTCTGGAGTTAACTAGAATTGTTCTATAGCACAGCACAGAATCTTTCTTGTTTTGTTTCTCCCACAGCACATCACAGAATCTAATATAAACTAATAATTCAAGATTAACTGTTTTTTGATAAATAGATAATCCAATAAATGATTATAATCAACACCGTTTTATTTTAATGAATAATTAATACTGTTAGTAAACGGGCAGGTGCTGCCATTATACCGTGTTACTTTCATCAACAGAAGTATTTCTGTACTACAATAAAATTTAATCATTTGCTAAATAAAATCATTCAAACCACAATATTAATATAAATGGTTACTTTATGAGTCCTTGGCGACTTTTCAATTTTCATGGGACCTCTCCTGTTTATGGAGGGTCCTTCTCCCGCATCAGCCGTATGACAGATACACACCCTTATCAGAATTTTCCCAGATTATTGCCTACTTTTTATATCCACGTACACACATATATACCTATCTTTCTCCTTTCGTTTTCTGAGTTTCACGAGAACAGGTTAGCATTTTAAAATGTTACCTTTTTTACTTTCTCAAAATAATTCCAACCATTTGATTACAAGGCTTTTCTTCTTTAATATTACAAGACATAGAGAAGCTGATATTAATTATGCAACGATGATAGTTGTTTTGTAAATCAAGGAACAATCCCCTAAACTAGACATCAAACACTGAAACACAAACTTCGACGACAAACAGGAAGAAAACTAGGAAAGTTGATGGAGCTCACAGATCAGCGAATCCCGACCAAGTTTCTTCCATTTCAAGAAACTTACTCACCCATTCCAAATTTAGTGGGCCTTCGCTGCTACAAGGAATGAACAAGTCATGGTCTTCACCAAAGCCAGACTTTGTGTCGTCCACCACCTTAGAGTTACCCTGTTCTTCTTCGTTACTACTAACAGCAGCTTTCTCGGGTGCTGTACTTATCTCCAACGAGGAATCTATTTTGAAACCTCTGTTTTGTTTCCTTGGTCTTATCTTCTTGCTCAAATGAGAGTTCCAGTAATTCTTAATCTCATTATCAGTTCGACCTGGGAGTCTTCCAGCTATCAAAGACCACCTAGCACACACGCATAACCAGGATATATATTAGTTATAAAGTGAGAGTGGACTTGAGATTATTACGAAAGATGGCTTAAAATATGTTATATTACCTGTTGCCTAGGAGTTTGTGAAGCCTGAGTATTAAGTCCTCCTCTTGGTCTGATATATTGCCTCTCTTGATGTTGGGTCTAAGGTAATTTAGCCATCTCAGTCTGCAACTCTTGCCACATCGATTTAGACCTGTAACGGTATGACAGCTCTCATCAAGCGAAACAAAAAATGAATCATGAAGAATGATACTGAGAGGCGAGAGAAGAATATATATATATATATATATTATATGGAGAACAAATATATATGATTCAGGTTTTGGAATATATACATATACGGATACCTGCTTTGGCTGCTATAAACTTCCACCTCTTGGGGCCATGTAATTCAACGACTTGAACCAATTTCTGGTCTTCCTCAGGCGTCCAGGCTCCCCTGCAAGGTTCCTTCTTCCTACCTTGACTGCTCAGTGGATTCATTGACGTTTCTTCTTTTGGTTCAGTTCAGTACAAGTTTAATCTGCACGAAACTCACCTTACAGGCCTATATGTGCGTGTGCGTATATATAGACACACACATTTAACCAAGTCCTGATATTAGCAAGTGAGAAGGGGGCAGATTAGAGGAAAAACTGGCGAGGGAGGGGCAAAAGGGCGCGTGACTTGGTATGTTTGCATAGAGAGTAAGAGAATTAATAGAGGACCTAAGTTGAGGCAAATAAGCCAAACAAAAGAGTATGATTGATGGAAAATCACGTGGATGAGACCCCCTCAAGAATAATTGACAGTGAGAAGAGAGAATTGTACGAAGGTTGATGGCATGTGAGTGTGGTCAGTGCTTGGGGAGGAAGGGTATGATGAGAACAAGGAATGAGACGAAAAATCCAAATTACAGTTCACACAACAGTCAGGATGTGAAATATCATTTACGTGCCTTATTGTAAAAAAGTTTTCAGTGCATTCAAAATGTGAGAACTAATATCATAAATGCACACAGCTCACTTCAGTTTTCTGATAATACTCCCTCCGGTCCTATACATAGGACCTTTTGTCTTGGTCCTATATATAGGATCCTTTACAATATATGAGGTGGTATTTATTATGTATTTCCAAAAAATATCCCTATTTAATGTATTCAAAGAGAAAAAGAGAGAAATTAAATAAGGGTAGTTTAAGAAAAAGGTTGAAATTTTCGGAGAAATCGAGGTAGTTAGTTAGTTTTAACTCCCTTTCTTAATTAGCGTGATTCGGTTAAAATGATCTTATATATAGGACCAGAGGGAGTATATAGAAACGCTTTGATACAGAGGCACCAATCACCCCATCGACATCCAGCATTTTATACTATAACGTCATTAAACGTTTAGTTTTATCCCACTGTACTCCTCTTAAGCTGGCATCAGTGTATCTTTTAATTACACGAAATAATTATTAGATTTAGACAGGTATTTATCAACTTTCTTGCGTCTAATTATTACTCCCTCCCATCATATATATAGGATTTTTGTCCTGGTCCTAAATATAAGACCTTTTATAATATATGAGATAATATTTATTATACATTTTCAAAAAAATATCCTTATTTAATATATCTAAAGAGAAAAAGAGAGAGATTAAATAAGGGTAGTTTTAAAAAAATATTAAAATTTTTAGAGAAATTAAGATAGTTAATTAGTTTTAATTCTAATTATAATTCTTAATTCGCGTGATTCGGTTAAAATAATCTTATATTAAGGATTAAGGAGGAGTAATTTTTATAAAATAAACATAAACTTTTATTCATATGTAAAATAAATGTGTCTTTGGCAAACAGAAGGGGCAAAAAGCCCTTTAGAAATAAATGTTTTACTAAACATATATACATATACCTACATACAAGTGACTACAAGTGAACAAAAATGAGTGATGAGACAAAAACTACGCTTTTTCACCTTTGGGATTAAGGGGTTTGATAAGTCACTGTAGTGTTATTTCTCAGACTTCGTACTGCATCCTTCCGTTTTCGAATCGTTGCCTTAAAGTTATACACACATAATAAAAATGTTTATAAATAATCTAAAGAATAACAAAAATATAATGATATTTTATTAAAATATCCTTATTTATTATTTTTTGGTAACAAATATATTTCCTCCATTCATAAAAACTATCTTTGTAGAGTTTTTAACATAAGTAAAAAAATATTAAATGATCTAAAATATTATAAATTTTAATAAATGTTTGGTTCATCTTTTTAAAAAAGAAATTATGATTTGTAATTATGGTTTTGTAAGAATATATGTTTGACCAAATATAAATTGCCTTTTTAAAAAATAAAAAGTGGATTAAACTGTGATTTGAAAAAGGAGGGGAAAAGTTACTTTTTCTTTAATAAAATATGAATTTTGGAAAAGGAAAAGCAAATTTACTCTATATTATATATCTAAAAATATTTTTAATCCTTATTATCCAGACAGATTTTTTGTCAAACTTATTTTTGTAAAAAGAATATTTAAATATAACAATTTACAACAAACTTACTTTATCTAAATTTTATTTTTATAAATATTATTTATCTTAACTTAATTTTACAAAACTGAGAACCAAACGGTAATAATTTGAGTGTCTTGAGTATTTTGCTATAATAAAAAAAACAGAGACAAAGATCGATCCATAATGATGAACACTATAAAAGTGGGATTTGGTGTGAGCGCATCTTCATTGTAATGGTGAGTAGTTTGAGTAATAATTATATGGAGATAAGATAGAGTTATAAATGTTCACCCAACTCTACTCTAGTTCATAAATTTGCACCTTATCATTTATGTGTGACCATATCTCAAATCTCATTTTTCTAGTAAAACTCATACTCCATACTGCATACCCCATACTACATCATTATAGCCTGATTGGATTCAATACTTAGGGCCTATTTGGTTCTCATAAAGGATGAAAATGAAATAAAATAGAATGTTAATTACTATTAATTTGTTTAGTATAATATTAAGATCATGGAAATAAAATTTATTTTTTATATTTAATCAAATAAAAATAAAAATATAAAGACTATGAGTCTATTTGATAGTGTTTTCTATTTTATTATTCTCAAAATAATTTTGTATAATTATTTTTCGGAATAAGTTTTGAAAACAAGAAAATAAAAAAATCTATTTAAATAATTGTTACCAAAATCATAACTATCAAATGTTAAATGAGTTATTCAAAATTCATAACTTTCTCATTAATGAGGTGAATATTTTTATATTTTTTAGAATAAAAACTGTAAAACATCTTAAAGATATTTTAAATTTTCTATTATTTATTTTTTTATTTTTCACAATATTTTATAAAAAACAAGTTTATCAAACCAAACTTATAATAGTCTCAACCAATTTTATTTTCCACCATCATCCTTGATCCTTCCTCCTTCCTCATTAGTTCCAAAACTCATCAACCCACTCCTCTTCCCTTGATGCTTGCTCCTTCCTGACTAGCACCAAAACTCATCAACTCGGTCCTCTTCCTTCGATTGTTCCTCCTTCACCAGAACCCATCAACTAGGTGTCAATAGTGAGGACAGTAATGGAAGATTGTGGGGGAGGAGAGGATGAAATATATGGGAGGGTATTTTAGTCTCAAAGTGGATTCTAGTTTACGGTGGAGTCTAGATTCACCGAAGTCTGGGATTGGGCATTACCTTGAAATGATGATTACTAGGTTAGCAAGTCAACCAAACAATCATACATAGAATCATTATTACTAGGAATCTGGGTTCGTAAAATTGAAACAATTAATTAATGGGCCCTTAACTTTTTGTTTCTTTGTAAAGTGCACAACTTACAGGTCACCAAATGCAGTAATTTTAGTGTTTATGTTGAATATGCAATAGCTTTTCCCACCTACAAGTATTTTTATGGTATATTTGTATTACTTCATCTTATCCTTACTAAAAGTCACTTCTAATTACTTCACATGGATTAAAGAAATTAGTGATAATTAGTTGAAAGTATCAAATTTTCAAAAAAAAAATTCAATATTATCCTTAATTTAATTCATTAAATCTTGACATTTATATCAACCAATGTTGTTAGAATCGAATTAGAAATTGCACCAAACAAGACACTAGTTTAGGGGTTCAATGGTTCAATCATAATCTAATCAAGATTAGACCGGTAGTGATTAAAAAATCTATTTTAAATAAATAACACAAGTTTAAACAAATTTTATCACTGAATTAAAGTTTTAAATTAAATAATATTAAATTATCAATCTATTATCCACCACATATAAATTATTAATAAGTTTCATAACTTAATATTTAAATCCAAATAAGTTCATATTCATTCACAGTCACATTTTGAGTTCAAAATAATTATCTAATAATCCATTATTATATTATTTGATGAGTAAATTTATAATTTTTATTAATTATATATCATAATAATACTTAAATAATATTATAATATAAAAAGATAAAATATTTTATACTAAAAATGATACTATTTTATCTTAAAAACTAAATAAAATATTGTAAAATTTGTTTTTAAAAAAATAAAAAGGGACCGGTTTGGCCAATTCAAGGCCCGTTCCACCAATTTTTAACTGATTTGCACCGACTCTTGAATAAGCCGATCCTCACCTATGTCATGACCAATCTTGACACCGATTTCTAATTGCACTGATTGGTCTAATCTGATTCTTACAACACTAATATTAACTACTACAACCTTTGTTTCTTTCTTCTTTCGTTTAAAGTTTTAACATACAAATGAAAAAATACAATTAATATGTTATAATTTTTTTAAATTTACTAATATGCCCTTATAGAAATAAATAAATAAATGAATAAGTTATTAATATTATCTTTGACTTTTAAAATAGCAGATGATGGTATACATGGAAAAATAGTAAATAATTTTGTTTTGAAATTTTAAAATAATAAATAAAGAAACAAAAAATTTATTAAAAAGTGACAAATAAAAAAAATAGATTGAGGATCTATTAATCACTCATTAAATACATTTAATACAAATGGGCAAATTTGAAATGTAATATTTAATGTTATCAACATTTTGAAAAGTGATTTATAGTAAAAGTCATCAAAATTTTCTAGAAAATAACTTATATGAGGGACTTGAGGAAGTATAATTTAAAATAAAGAAAGAAGAGAAAAAGCTGCTTAACCAATATAGAAGTGGGATTTGGTGTGAGTGCATCTTCATTATAATGATGAGTAGTTTGTGAATGATAATTATATTGAGAGAATATATTAATAATAAATGCCCCCTTAGTTCCAGTTCTATTGTTATGTAAGATTGTTCTGCACAATAGAAATCATTGACTATATTAAATTTTACTAAGGATATAACTAAAATATCATCTTAATGATCTGCATTAAATTAAATGAGTGGAAGGTGAAATTGAAAAAAAATTTAACAATACATTGAATGTCTAACTATTTTTCATAGACTAAGAAAGTTTATTAAAATTATTTGTAATTCTTGAATTTTTAAAAAATAATCATAAGTTTTTAAAATTATTCTTAATAAATTATAACCCATCTTAATTCTACTTCTCTTTATCTTTCTCTCTTCCATAAAAAAGAAACATTATAAAGAGGGATAAATATGAAAAAAATATTAACTACTACTTATATTTTACAAAATAACTTATATTTTGAGTATTTAAAATCTTTGATAATTTAACTTATATAGTGAAATTAAGAGAATATAAAATTTTTCATAAGAAAAAAAGAGAATACAAAATAAGCACGAATTAAAACGACACTAATGTTGCTGCGCAGTAAAGAAAAGAAACCGCACCTATCAGACACTGACCGAGCTTTGACATTTGTGAGCTGCAAAATTCAAAGGCAACATCCCATGAACACTTCTACCTCAATCAAATCAAAAGCGTGCCTACATAAATCACCTATTTCGTACCCCAAATTATCTCATTTTCTTCAAAATTCTAAATTAAGTCACCACACCATATATATATATATATGTATGATGGGATGCAAATTTCTCATTTGTGCCCTTTTAATATTTTCCACATAAGACAAAATTAAATAATAAATATCTTGTTTCATAAATATTTGTTGGGGCCATAATGCTTATGGCGGTTGACATGCCTGGATCGCCTCGTTTTTAAAATCGTCATTATTATCATGGCATCTTACCTGATCTTTAAATCAATTATACGTCATCTGAGTGTGCCATTCTTTTTTTTTTTTAAGGAATCTATTGAATAATTTTCTATCTGAAGTGTTTCTTATTCTGGTGTACGGATGAAATTTTGCTCTGAAGCTATCACAGTGATACTATAAATTTAAATCAACCGTGATAACAAATAATAAAGCGAGATGCCATGAGAATGAGAAATTGCAAAGGAAAACACCCATTGTTTTTTTGACAGACAAAAGCACACGTTGTTGATTTGGATAGAGCCAGCCTTTCGATCTGTTGCTTTGAGTTTTCAATCTGAGAAGTCAAAAACACATCAGCGTAATAGTTAGTGGAAACTGACATGACCATACAATTAATGAACAGCATGGATTTTGTTTTCTTTTAAAATACTCTTTTCGTTGGATAGTGTGTTCTTATCTTTTCTTTTATTTATTTACTTTTTTTTTTTTTTTAAGTAGACAAGGCAAGAACTAAGCTTGTAAAATAAACACAGCCAAAAACAAGCGCTAATCCATAGGATTCGATCGGCTCTTGGAGTTTGTCTGTATTCACCAGAGATTGGCAGTATGCAAGTCGTTGATCCAGGATCCTAATACCTCCTAGTCCATAGTGTGCTCTTTTCCACACGTTTTGCTGAAAAAGAAATATGAGTGTGTCTGTGTATAGATATATGTATGTATGTATAAGAAATTAACACTAAAGTGCACGCCACATGCTACTTGTTAAGAGACTTGGCATTCATTTGTTTAAGCATCTTGAAAAAGTGATTTTATATTGTTTAAACTTTAAAGAAATGATTAATTGTTTATAGTATCACAGAGAGAAATATCCACTTCCCACTCGCGTTCTATCATGCTCTGGATTTCCTGCAAAACACTTCGATCCGGATACTCATCGATGTTACTGTTGCAAACAGCCTGAACCACTTCCAGACAATCACTTTCAATGATAATATTTCTCATTCCCCAGTCCCATGCTAACTTCAGAGCCCATAAGATTCCCCAAGCTTCAGCAGAAAAAGTAGATCCAACTTCCATTTTGTACATGAAGCCCCGTATGAAATCACCATTATGATTTCGAGCTAGCCCTCCGCACGCACAATTGCCTGTGGCATGAAACGAGCCATCCACGTTAAATTTTATAGTGCTTATTGGCGGGGGAATCCACTTAGCTTGCAATCTATCATTTTCATTTTGGTGAACCAGATTAGGCTGTGCCCAAGATAGGCAAGCTCGGGAACGAGCCTTAAGTTCATCAGAGCTTGGCCTCTTACCCTGGAAAATCTGCTCATTACGAGCAAGCCACAGATTCCTGCATATTACTGTAAACCACAGCTTCCACTTATGACCCTCAACAGACTCATACGATCCCAAATTCCACTTGATCCATTCTATAGGATTGGATGAACCAAAGAAAACAGCATGCCACCGCTGGGGAACCATAGATCGCCACAACAGAAACGTCTACAAGCAATCACGAAGTGCATGCATAAGAGTTTCCTGTTCACCTCTGCAAATCTCACACATACCAGTGACATGCAAACCCCGTCTTTGTCTAGCTACATTTGTCAAGATCCTATTATTCGCATAGAGCCAAATGAACATTCTGTATCTTTGGGGAACTTTGAGCTTCCAAAGATGTCGCCAGAAGCTTCTTGGCCCAGAAGAACTATTTCCTCATAAATCTTCCATCCGAAGACCATCTCCACACTGGGGCGTAGAAGTTATTCTAGTTGAAATAAATAAAGCACTTTTTACGAGAGATAGGAGTAAATTTTGTTTCTCCCTCCATTCCTTAATATAAGGGATAAAAGATAAAATTACACAGATTAAAAAAAATAATAAATTTATCTGAAATATAAAATAGTTTCAAAAAATGCTCCCATTTAATATTAATAACTTTTACATCATGTAATTAATTTAAATAAAAAAATATTATATTAATTAGAGGTATTTTTAGAAAAAAGTTATTAAATACACCAGATAATTATGAAACATAGAAATTTTCCTACTTGTCCCTTATATTAAGGAAGGGAGAGAGTATTTCATAAGGTTAGTTTTATCAATAAATTGTAATATCCTTATTCCTATATTGTCATTTACCATATCTATTTTTTTTCAAAAGCTATAGAGTATCTTATCGAAATAATAAAAAAAATTATTTTTAAAAATTTAAACAAACATTCTAAAAAAATTTAAAACTTTTCGAAAATAAAAATTTATTTTTTTCATAAAATAAAGTTGAATCATAGTTTGAAGGATCTAAGGCTAAGAGAGTAATAAAATAACGATTTATCATATTAAGCATTATGCTTGTCAATTTTTATGCTGATATGGGAATGAATTTTTTTCATAATACTCCCTCTGATCCTATATATAAGATCTTTTATCCTGATCCTAAATATAAAACCTTTTACAATATATAAGGTAGTATTTATTATATATTTTCAAAAGATGCCCCTATTTAATGTATTTAAAGAGAAAGAGAAAAAGATTAAATAAGGATAGTTTTGAAAAAATGTTAGAATTTTTAGAGAAATTGAGATAAATAATTAGTTTTAATTCTAATTCTTAATTCACGTGATTCGGTTAAAATAATCTTATATTAAAAACCAGAGGAAGTAATTTAAACAACGATTCACACCAACTATCCCAATATTTGATTAAAGCTTGGTCAGATTGAGATTATGGCCGAGACAGAGTTCTACTCGTCATAATTTCACAATGTTTATTGCGGATACCTTTTTCCTCTTCTTAAACAAAGCTTGCATCTTTTGGCACTAAATATCATGCTGATTTATTTATTGTGTGGGAAGGCACTATAGATTACTCATGATTAAAGTAAACTCGGTTTCTTGTAATGTACTGTAGGCAATTACTACGATAGTTGAATGGTATTGCTACCTGCAACAAAACTTTTGTGGTTTCAAATCCAGCATTGTTGCTAGAGCTTGTGGTTGCAGTTGCTGTTACATGCATGTTTCCATTAAATTGACCTAATTATGTGACGTCCAATGAATTTTTGTGCTTTATATTATGGGTCAATTGATGAAATGTAAGAATTACACAAAGTGATGAGTGGTTTAAATGCTACTCCCCCCTTGTCTCAAATACTATAAGGCATCTTGTGGTGGATTTTCATAGTTCAAAATATAAGTTAAGTCATAGAAATTTTGCATAACTAAATATCTATTTTCCAAAATGCCCTTCATTACATTAAAATATGATAGAGAAATTTGAGATTCATAAGAAAGAAGGTAAACAATTAATTAAGAGCAAGTCTCTCAAAAAAAAATATATTTTACTATAAATTTAGTTAGTTTAACTAACTTTAATACTTTTATTAGTCTACATGAGTTAGATATAGTGTCTTATTCCCTCTCGTTCATATTATAGGATAATTTGTATGATAAATTTCTGATAAAAAATATAGAGTGTTAAATACTTTTCTTTCTATTTTACGCCTGTATTTAATTCTTATTTACTTCTCATTTATAATCTTACAATAATAATAAAATGGAGTATTGGTAAAATGGGAAATGTTAATACCTTTTGTATTAATTTTCGGTGAAAAAATAATTTTTTTAATATGCGTGTAATTAATACAAAATATCTTATGATTAGGACCGGATGGAATATATTTGAAAGAGGAGAGAGTATGAGTATATACACAATTTTTGTTTAACCAGTCAACTTAGTTCTATTACCATCTGAAAAGGAAATCTGTTTTCTCTTTTGCTGAGTACCACATTTTGGGATTTTCAGGAAGTGGGCGATAAACTTGTAGTCATGTTTTTTTGTTTTCTCAGAAGTGATAACTTTATATTGTGGCTTGTCTGCTTCTGCAGATTAAGAGAAGCAAATGATGAACTTTAAGTTGTATCCTCCTTTTTTCATTCCTCGAAAGGAGGAGAAAGAGGGACCATAAAGCTTTCTCGACAGAATTACAGCGACAGACCGTGAACGTTTTCCTATGAATGCAGAGTGAGTAAAAATGGCTAACCAGTATTATTTCGTTTGGCAAGATCCATAATACGAAAAAAGAAAAGAAAACAAAAGAAATTAGGATATAAGAAAAAGAAAGAAACCAGAACGTCTTTCTATAGAATTTCCCTATTGAAGATTTTGAAAGACAGAACGTTTATGATTTATCTAGCATATAGGCATCGAATAAGAAAGCCACGCTAGTAATTGTAAATAGTTGTGCTAAACCAAAGTAGGATATGCTCCTTGTATTATAAGAGATTGTGATTGCTGGTCTAACATAAAGAACTGCCAAGCTTATTCATTTCTGTAGAAAAAGTTAGTGAGGCAAACTAGGTAGGCAAGATAATGAAGACAGGAATGAGTGGAGTGATTGAGGAGTAAGGACAAGAGTGAATAAGTAAAACTGGGTGGAGGGCCTTGATAGCTGTGCATTGTACTCCTATTGTGATCTGTCAACATGTGAAGACTCGGCCCCTTTATCGTGTTGGTGAGATTTCACCCCTTTGGGCTTGGGTTCCACAAATTTGGTGGCCCACATTCATTTCTTCCTAACTCCAAATTGGATCTCATGCCAACCTTAACGCCTCCACACAATACTTAACACTACATTAATTTGGACCCCTTGCACTTTTCCAATGTATAGAATGGTCCGTGATACTATATCAAACGTCTCTTGAAAGCACGAGAGAGGGAGAGAGGGAGAGGTAATTATGGAAAGATAGCAGAGCGTGACAAAGTCAGCGGACATAATGGTGAGGGATGGGAAAGCATGTTCCTCCTTACTTCATCTTGTCACCGTAATGAAGTCGGTAAATTCTCCAACACGTATTTGTATTTGTATTTTCTCATCATATTCTCCTTTCTTTCCTTGATCCTTCCACTTTCGAAAAAAAACCTTTTTTATTTATTTGTTTTCGAAGTGCAGAGAAAGTAATAGTCTACGAGAAATGAAATGAAATGAAAAGGCATTTACCTAGCAAAGTCAGCGGTCGGCTGACCAAATCAAACATGCTTAGAGACTGTCCAGCATTTCATAAACCGCTACACTTATCTGTCAACCTGATTATTTCTTCCCACCTCCCACCTTTTAGAGCATTCCCTGGGCCCTACCTGCTTCCTTCCAGGAACCATCTCCTTAATTTCACTGCCTTCCAACTAGTTAATTCCTCATCATTATTCCTCTTCCTCTCTCGATTCATTTAAAAATTCCACTATTATTTCTTTTTCTTTCTTTTGAGCATCCCAAAATTCTACCCCGTACGGCCACCTTTAATTTAAAAAAAAAAAAATCATTCCAGTTCATCCCTGGCCCAAGGTTTACTTTAACGCTTCTCTCAACGCTCCACCTACACATCTGGTTGATTTACTTTCTCTTAAAAATGGGATTGCCGTTTGTTTACTGCGCCAGTGGGCTGGCTGGCTCTGTGACCCTGCTTGTTTAGTTTAACTGGGCCTATAATGGGCTTTTGGATCATCTCATCAAATTGTACTGGTATTTTTATTGGAGTGGCGTGACATGAGTCAGCCACGTGGACGGGGGAGATTGGAGGGGGGGTGAGGGGGCATATGGAGCTTGTCTGCAAAGCGAATAAAATTGTTGGATATGTCCAATACAAAGTAAGCACACGGGTAAAGGGCGAGAAAGAGACCTGCCACCCCTCCCTTGCGCAATCCACTGTTCTCTGCACAATTTTGCCCGCCTACACTACACAGCACGCCACCAAATTCATTCTAATTCTAAATTCCAAATATTAGCGTCATCTTAATTTTTATTTATGACTTCATCATTCCCTATGCCACCTTCCTCTTTCCGCCGTCAAACCACATTCATAGGAGTACATTCATATATTTCATATTTCTATTACTATATTATTATATTCGGCTCATGCTCTCTTTATATTTACCTGGACATTAAATAAGGTGAGTACAAATGCAATCAAATCCTGTTTATATCGTACTAATGTTATTATATATCAATAAGTTAAATTATTCATATTTTGTCACATAAAAAATTAATATTTGAATTTTACTTTCATGTAGTAAATAAAAATTGGGCATTGATTTTGGAGCAAAGCTTGAAGCTCGTAATGATAGCTGCTGAGTGATTTGGTCTGAACATGCCTGAAAGTTTTTCGGTGCAACTTCTAAGAAATAATAAAAGGCTGTCTTCTTAACTCTGTAATTTTATGCAATTACAATGTCTTTAGTCCAAATACTCTGATTATTCTACGGGACATTACGTTTGACATCAGTCAATTAGCGGGCTACATTAATAGAGCATCGAGTCAGCAATATCAGGATTTTACCTCCAATCCAATTCAATAATACTTTTATTCAAAACGCTTATAATAATATTAAACACATTGTCCTTAGAAAGGGACAGGAGACACGGTGAGGCAGTTTCAAAGTGCACACGCGACAATAACCAAAAAAAATGGTAATAAAATAAAGATTATCGCCCAAAACGTCGTCGTCGTCATCGTTATGAACTCTTCACTTCCAACAATTTCCCCCCGAGAGTACGAATTTTCATTCCTCAGTCAGATAATATACAGCTTCCAGGAAAACATCCCAAGAAAGCAGCTCCCAAGATCCGATCAGATCCATTCCAGCTACTCTCGCTCTCGCTATAAACTATTTCCCCTCCATCTTTCCTGTACGCTTCCTACACCCTCCGGAATTTGATCACTTCATCTTCACTTCGCGTTTTGAAAATCGCCTTTGTCATTAGGGTTTCCAGAGAACCGGTCTCAGCGCTGGAATTTCTGCCAGAAATGTGTTGGATCGAGCCTTGGAGTTCTTAAAGTTCTCTGTTCTGGACACTAATTGCATGAAGTTTTGGTAGTGTTTATGCTTTAACGAAGGAGAAGACGAGGTGATGAGAGAGGGAGATAATCGTCCAAACTCAATGAACGAGGAAGGCGTATTCGAAAACGATGCCCTATCTGACCACGATGTTGGAAATGATGAGCAGTCTTTGGTAGGCAGTGATGTGCCTTTAGGTGTCGAGTTGCTTGGGCGTGAGCGCGACGAGCAATTCACCTTGTTCGAGGAGATGGTTAGGGCTGTTCGTGTGGGTGGGTTTGCCTCTTGGTCCAACACGCCGCTGTCGGAGGGTGAGAGTAGTTCGGCTGCGGCTGTTGTTGCCGCTGGTTTGGAGAATGGCGCGGAGGATAGTCGCGATTATCACCACAAGCGCGCCAAATTTCATTCCGATTTCGAGTGAGTTTCACAGTTCAGACACGCATATTTTATCCAAACTTTACTTTGAATATGGAACATTGGCTTTCGCCATTATTTTTATTTGACATAACTTGAAAGTGGTTTCCTTTTACTATAATGCTCTATCTTGAGATTGAAGATCATCTTCGTCCATATAATTACTTGTTTTACACACTAGTGGTTATATTCACGCGTTTGATCCGATTACAATCGAGGAACTCTGGTATGCTACAGGACCAAAAAGGTTAAGTTGCCCTGGTTTATTGCTCAAACTACAATATAATAATGTGGAGAACGAGTAGGATGAGTATTTTTTGGCTTAGGAATTTATATTGTTGTTCTTTTAGTTCTTTAAGGTTTGCTACTTGTTTCAAAAACAGAACCATAAACAACAACGACAACAACATCAAGAAGAAGACTTTTGTGGCCCATTGTCATGAGTGCAATAGCTCACTTCTGACGAAATTTTGTTTTGGATTATTTTTTTTAGTGCATTAGTTGCGCATGCATGGGTTCCATCTTGGATAACTATGCTAGTGATCACTTAGCATGTGCATATCATGCTTTTTTTTTTTTTGGGGGGGGGGGGGGGCGCTAGCATGATGTGATTTATAATAAATGGATAATATCAAAATATGTCAACTTTAATGATATGAAAGGGAATGTCTGAAATTACTTTTTTTTTTTTGAAATTGTTGATGCCTTTGTTTCTACCATATTTTGCAAAGGACTTTTGGACTTTCACTGGAATCTGTGAATGTTTTATTAATTTCATTGTTTCCTTGTAACCTCCTCTTTACCATGTGTGCTAATTGGGTTTTTAATCGAATATTTACTTATTGATAAATGTAAGCTGGAGATGGGCTTGGTTTTTTTATATGATACTTTGATATCTCTTCCATGGACACTCTCTAAAGATGTGGACTATCTCTCGCCTTAATGCAATTTCCTGAGTCTGTATTATTTGCATTTGACATTGGAAAAATCTGCAACCAATGTACTTTCGTCGGGCAACTTCGGCGTGGAATTTACTATTTTCTTTTGGAAATACTTGGAGCTAGGAATATTTAATTATAATTGTTATTCACTTCTGACTTGAAAACTAGTACACCATACCATGATATATCCTGTAACCGATGATAACTTTGTTTTGCAGTGATTGTCATTTTACAACTTCAACATCTTCAAATACTGGTAAATCAAATACATCTATTGACTATGAAGATTTTGATAATACCCACGGGTCATCTCTTCAATACAAAGATGATTCATATTATGATGCTTTTGCATTGATGAATACCTGTGAGGAGAGTAACTTGGATTCTAGCCTTGTGAATGACAATGAAGGAAATGACAATGACATCTCAAAAGTAGAAGATCTAGGGGTCAGGATGGATCTTACGGATGACTTACTGCATATGGTATGCTTGAGGAAAAGAATTATCTGTGTTTTTCTTTCTAGTTTTAAGAAATTAATATTAATATTCTTCTAATATGGAGTATTGAAATTTAAACCTACCTCATTTTCCCCTGTTTAATTTATTACATCTACTTTTCATTACCCATGTACTCAGGTTTTTTCATTCTTGGATGATTCCAATCTCTGCAAAGCTGCTAGAGTCTGTAGGCAGTGGCGTGCTGCTAGTGCTCATGAGGATTTCTGGAAATGTTTGAATTTTGAAGACCGGAACATATCTGCACAGCAATGTGAGCCTGGATATACCTATGTTGTGATTAATTTGTTTTGAAATTTTTTTTTATGGAAAGCCTTTTAACATTCAACTAATAAGTTTCGATTGTAAAAGAAATTGCTGTGTAGAGTGCCTGCTTTGGCGGTGTTTTTTTTTTTTTGGGATTAATGTCCTCATTTGAAGCTTTATATGGATTTACAGTTGAGGACATGTGTAGCCGTTATCCAAATGCTACAGCAATGAGCATTTCTGGTCCTGCTATGCACCTGCTTGTTATGAAGGCTATCTCTTCGTTAAGGTAAGTAGTTTTCTGTCATATTTATTAAGTCAAAGTTAATCCTGTGACATGTGACTGGCTGATCTGTCCTCATCATTTCCAGAAATCTTGAGGTTTTAACATTGGGAAGAGGACAAATATTGGATAACTTTTTCCATGCTTTAGCTGACTGTTCTATGCTGAAAAAATTAAACATCAATGATGCTACACTTGGCAATGGTATACAAGAAATCTCTATTTATCATGATGGATTGTGTCATCTTCAATTAACAAAATGCCGTGTAATGCGTATATCAGTCAGGTGAGAAGTCTTAAAGTATAA
This sequence comes from Adenanthera pavonina, assembly GCA_026686845.1. Taxonomy (NCBI): domain Eukaryota; kingdom Viridiplantae; phylum Streptophyta; class Magnoliopsida; order Fabales; family Fabaceae; genus Adenanthera; species Adenanthera pavonina. Next base: position 13,756,891 of record JAIVEN010000015.1, read on the forward strand.
CTTGAACTTAGATTAATTCTTGCCAATGAGCTAAATTCTGATATTTCTATTTTTCCTAGGTGCCCTCTGCTTGTAACTATGTCATTGAAGCGCAGTAGCATGGCACAGGCTGTGGTTAACTGCCCCCTTTTGCATGATCTTGACATAGGCTCTTGCCACAAACTTCCAGATGCTGTGATTCGCTCAGCTGCAACTTCATGTCCTCAGTTAGTGTCTCTGGATATGTCAAACTGTTCATGTGTTAGTGATGAAACACTGAGGGAAATAGCCCTGAATTGTGCTAACCTTAGTGTTCTTGATGCATCCTACTGTCCAAATATATCTTTGGAGGTAGGTTTTAGAGTATGTAATAGTTATAGGCATGATATATTTTGGATCTGTCTTTGTCTTTGACATGCTTACTTGTTTTCTCTTTGAAGTCTGTTAGACTGCCAATGTTGACAGTTCTCAAGATTCACAGCTGCGAGGGTATTACTTCTGCCTCAATGGCTGCAATATCTCATAGTTATATGTTGGAGGTATGGAATGTGACCTAGATACTGATATTATCTGTATGCCTGAACTCCTGGGTATATACCTCAAAGGTGAGGCATTGATATCACTGGCACTGCAGGTTTTGGAGCTTGACAATTGCAGCCTATTGACTTCTGTGTCTTTGGATCTTCCACGCTTGCAGAATATCAGATTGGTTCATTGTCGCAAGTATGCTTCTGCCCCATTTTTCTTTACCTCCAGAGAAGTATTCTGTTCTTTTTGTTTTCTTCTCTCTCCTTTGCTCACTGGATGGTTTATTTCATGTGCTTACCTTTTTTTTAAATAATTTCTTTCCTGTATTGTCTTCCTTGACAGGTTTGCTGATTTGAACTTGAGGACCATGATGCTATCTTCTATACTGGTCTCTAATTGCCCTGTGCTGCACCGTATCAACATAACATCAAATTCACTTCGAGTATGTCTTGTACTTAGGTCTATCTTTTTTTTTCCCCTTGCATCATGACCAAACAGACATGGTAGAAATTTGATGGGCTGATTGTGGCAATGCAGAAATTAGCATTACAAAAGCAGGACAGCTTAACCACGCTTGCTCTGCAATGCCAATCTTTACAAGAAGTGGACCTCTCTGAGTGTGAATCTTTGACAAACTCTGTATGTGATGTTTTTAGTGATGGTGGAGGATGCCCTATGTTGAGTTCGCTAGTTCTTGATAACTGTGAGGTATGTGAATAAGTTCCTTTGACCTTTGTTTTATCACTTACTGAGATTTGCACGTGCTTGAGCTGCACTAGCTTTTTGTCATAATAGATGTCACAATGCTTTCACTAGATAGCAGATTCTAACCTTCAAGTGATTCTCCTTGTTTTAGTCAGCTTTTCAAGTAATTGTGCCATTCATGAATTTTGAGTTTAAAATATGGCTTTTTTGGGGCTTCAATTTATGCTTTTTTAATTGTTTATATTTATCTTGGATAATTCTTAAGTTCAAGTGAGCTTGGGCTATGAACTTCCTCCAAATTGAGTTGATGTTTAAAATCCTGTAAGAAATTCTGTTAATTCTGTGCCTGTATTAGGAGTCAGAGTTTAAAGGTCTTAGTTGTTACTTGTTACAAGAATAGCTTTTTAATTGTTGGTTTTTTTAATGAGTTATTTTGACACTATTTTGCGATCCATGTAATTGTTAGCTACTGCTGAAAAGTGCAAAATGTAGATTTGATCCATGTAATTGTTAGCTACTGCTGAAAAGTGCAAAATATAGATTTGTCTTTCAACATTTTTACTATTTTGCTTGTGAGATATTTGGTTCCCATTGGTGATTTTGATGTTGAAATGTTTTAGTTACATTTCTTCTACTACTACTACTACTATTTTTGTCTCAAACTCTGTTTTAATGGATTTAGAGCTTGACATCAGTGAGATTCGTCAGTACCTCTTTAATCAGTCTTTCCCTTGTTGGTTGCCGGGCCATCAGTACTCTTGAGCTCACTTGCCCTAATCTTGAGAAAGTTAATTTGGATGGTTGTGATCATTTGGAAAGAGCATCATTTAGTCCTGTAAGTGATTTTTTTTTATGACTTGTTTTAATTTCTGCTTTACATAAGAAGCTATTGATGTGTTTGATTTGATTGTCTATGAGAAAAGGAGGATAAAATATGATCTCACATTGAATGGTATTTTTTTCCTGCTTCTCAGGTTGGTCTTCGATCTCTTAATTTAGGAATATGTCCAAAATTAAACACACTCAACATTGAGGCACCAAATATGATCTCACTTGAGTTGAAAGGATGTGGCGTACTTTCTGAAGCATCTATTAATTGTCCACTATTGATATCTCTAGATGCTTCCTTTTGCAGGTTATGTTGCATTTGTTTTTACTTTCAGTTATCCTCCTTGCATGCAAACTAACATTTACTGTTTGGATGTACAGCCAACTAACAGATGACTGCTTGTCTGCAACAACTGCTTCATGCCCAATGATAGAGTCATTAATATTGATGTCTTGCCCATCAGTTGGTTCAGATGGACTTTGTTCTCTGCAATGGCTTCCAAATCTTACTGTTCTCGATTTATCTTACACTTTCTTGACAAACCTGGAGCCTGTCTTTGAGTCATGTGCGCATTTAAAGGCAAGAGTTACCATAGATATTTTCATGTGCTTACTGACATGAATTGTCATCTGCAATGGTGGGGATTCCCCCCTTCCCCCACTTTTCTTCCACACCAAAAAAAAAAAAAAAGTAAAAAGAAAAAAGAAAAGAGTTCTGGAGTAAAATTTGTTGAGTTGAATTCTATTTTTTGTTTATTTGAATGAGATGAAATAAGAGAAAAGAAACTAGAAAGATGATAATTTTTCATTCGATAAAAATGAAATTTACAAATGTCTTATTGTATCCAAATGGGTAAAATATCTCGTCCCTCTCTTTTGTTTCCTCAGTTTTATTTCACCCCAAACTAAGTGTTTATTTCTTTTTGGTGTTAAAAGAAAATTTCCTTTATTTTTTATTATTCCTGCCAACTGTCAATTTTTTGTTTTATTGTTAAATATGGTACAAATATCTTACATCTCTTCCCCTTTGTACCATGGATCATGCATTGATTTGTGGCTTTTATTAATTAATTTTTCATTTCATCTTTGCTGATAGTATCAGTGTTGTACTATTTCTTGAAGGTATTAAAGTTACAGGCATGCAAATATCTCACTGATTCGTCTCTCGAGCCTCTTTATAAGGGAGGTGCTTTACCAGCGCTTCAGGAGTTGGACTTGTCATATGGAACTTTATGTCAGTCTGCCATAGAGGAGCTTCTTGCATGCTGCACGCACCTTACACATGTGAGCCTGAATGGCTGTGTGAATATGCATGATTTGAATTGGGGTTATAGCTGTGGACAGATGGCTGAGTTGCCTGCTGTAAACATCTCAGCTAGTATGATCTCACATGAGAGTGTCCATGAACTAAGTGAGCAACCCAACCGTTTACTACAGAACCTCAATTGCGTGGGATGTCCAAATATTAGGAAAGTTCTTATTCCCCCCATGGCACATTGTTATCATTTATTATATTTAAACCTTTCTTTGTCGGTTAATTTGAAGGAGGTTGATGTTGTTTGTCTCAACCTATGTTTTCTTAATTTAAGGTATGACTATCTCTCTCAAATATGGGTTGGTTGTATTCTTCTCATATCACATTCAATGACATTTAACTTCTCCATTCAGCAATTGTTCTTCTTTGGAAACTTTGAAGCTAGAGTGTCCAAGATTAAGCAGTCTATTTCTTCAGGTATAAGTCTTTCCTCCCCCATGTGAACATATTGATGCACACATAATATTAGTTGCTTCGTGGTTTAGTATCTTATTATTCTTCTAGATAGATTTTTAAAATATAGACTATTGAGGCTTATGCTGATTTCTTTCTTCAATTTTTCCTGCTTGGCGGGGAATTGTGTGGGGTTTCCAGTCCTGCAGCATTGACGAGGAAGCTGTTGAAGCTGCTATATCAAAATGCAGCATGCTGGAGACTCTGGATGTTCGCTATTGTCCAAGGGTGAGAGTTAAAACTCCGTTTCATTATATTCCTTAGTTACTGTGTGGGCTGATGCTAAGTAATTTTTGGCAGCTAATGTACCTTTCATTCCACAACATTGGATTTGATCTTTCTCTTCATCTATGGTGTTTTTAAATTAATTTGTGGTTTGCTTTATGATGGCCCACAGATAAGCTCAATGAACATGGGAAGATTACGTGCAGCTTGTACCAGTTTGAAGCGTATATTTAGTAGCTTGTCAACTTCATGATCCCGATCTTGGAACTAAAATGTTTGCCGTGACAATTTGCTTTGAGTTGAAGTCACGCCTGGTAGATTCGGTTATGCCCATGTGTATTGTAAATTGTTATCGACTCGATTGTTTAAGTTTGGCATATAAATTATGTAGCCATCATCATGTATTGCAGCTTTCTCAGTTATCCAGAGTCCAAGTAGTTACGCCTGTAAATCCCAGCGTTCTCAATTTTAAGGATTCTTATTTCTTATGATATCCTCAAGCAGCCTACATAGCCTTTTTTCGTATTTTTTACCAACACAGTTTATGTTAAGTACAATTTACCCATAACCTTCACAGTATTACATTGAGATATTAATTAATTAATTTTAGCCGTAAAATATGGATCAATATATCAATATATAATTTAAAAAAAAAAGGAGGGTGGAGCTGAATTGTGTATTAGCTGTACAATGCGGTTTCACTCACTCTTTTCTCCCCTCTCTCTCTTTCTCCTCTTCTGTTTTCTTTTTCTATTTAAATTAGCTTCATTTTTTAGTTCCATTTTTTCTTTCTTTCTTTTGTAAGTGGGTTTATCTTTTTCCATTTTTTAGGTGGATTTTACTTTTTTTTCTTTTTTTTTTACCAAATTCAATTTTTTTTAATTCTAAATTTTTTTAATCATTTTTTACTAATTAATTAATTTTATTTTTATTTTTTTAATCTATATTGATTTTAATTAATATCATTAGAATAAGTTAATAATAATTTTTTTTAAAATTTAATATATTTTAAAACTAAATAAAATGTCCACATCTCCCTTTACGCATTTGTGTCGCGAAGTAAAATCTAGTTATGATCAATGTTAAAATCAATTGGTAATTTGGTTTTGTTTCGGAGGTGTGCCACCTATATTTGAATGAATTACTACATTAATCTTTCATGCAAAATTGTTAAGTAACACTTTTTTTTAAAAAAAATTGATTTTTCTTTACTTTGATTGATGTATTTCATAAAACAATTATCCTCTTTATTTTTTGTTGTCCTGTTCGTAAAAATTCTATATTCAATTAGAATTTTCTACTAGTGAAGTTTAATTTTAAAGCAATACTGTTGGAAGTACTTTTTTTTTACACTAAGCAATGAGTCTTTATGATTCTTTTAAGAAAAGTAGTTTTACGCTATATAATAAATAGTTTGGAATCGTGCAACAAAATTGAATAAAAGGATCATTATCATTAATGTCATCCTCAATGTAAAACATGATAACAATCTTTCGAAAAAGTTTTAAATTACTGTTATTTATTTATTACTATCTAATTCATGTCAACTTAATTTTCAAATAAAGGGGGTAACATGCGCATGATGCCAGCTGTGCTATGAGGCCACGCCGACCGTGTACCCGACCCGACATCCTCTTTGTCGGTAGGATGTCCATGAGGTTATAGTTGTCTCACTTGTCACGACTTCGGATTTGGTCCGGAACTTCTTGTTCCTGTGGGAATTGGGTACGGGTTAGGAGGAGGGGATAAAAAGAAAAAGCAAGTAATAATTTTATTCTAATTATGTTGGGATAAAAAATCATTATTATAATAAAAAATAGAAGATTACAGAGAAAAGGATAATATTATTTTATTCATTTTTTTTGTTTTTAATAAAACATAATTTATGTGGTTGAGTTATAAAGTGCTTAAAAAAACTTGGGTGTTTATATTACATTCTTATCGGTCTATCCAATTTTTGTTGGTATTATTTTCTTTCACTTTGATGCTATATGTTTATTACATAATCTTAAATCTAAGATATTGTACTTAAATAACTATAACCTCTTCCATTATAGCCATATCTCGTTGGTCATAAATTCCTTTTTCTGATTGGGATCATTGATTATAAATTCTTTTTTTTTTTTGATAAAGTCATTGGTTATAAATTCTAATCACATAAATTAAAGTTAATTTATATAAATATATAGTGTGAGTTATTTAGAAGTTATAAGATATAAATTATTAAATATAAGAATAAAGAAGAGGTTATAAAGTTTTTTTTTGGGTGATCATTAACTTTTTACATATTTAACTAACTAATCAATTAACTAACTGACCAGGGTCTATTTAAGACAAATCATGTCATCTTTGAGCATTATTGGGCTCACATAGAATAGTTTTTCCAATGATTTTTTTTATCAAGAAGATTTAAATCTACAATCTTACTTAAAAGATATCAAATATTTTCTCTTAATCCAATTGAAAATGAATAAACTAGACACTTAATTTGGCCAAAAAAAAAACACTAGATACTTAATTGAAATAGAGAATTGACAAAAAAAAACTATTTATGGAGGACCAGCCTCTATTAATTAAATTTTAAAAAAATCACATTATTTATTAAGTATTAACAATACGCCTCACCTCACATTCCATATGATATACAGTGAATAAAACATGCACTGGAGGTTCCTTCGGTAAACAAATTCAAGAGCACTTGAGAGCAAATGCTACAGAAGAAAAAAAAGTATTCTGGGGTTTGTAAACATTTTCTCATTGTTTTTGCACCAACACAAAAAAAAAGTAATGAAAATAGACCCGGACACCCGGTTGGTGTAACTTCCAGTTATTTTATCCCAAAGGACAACCCGATTGACGTAGACGTATCGCTCGCTCACTCACTCCTCTCTTCCTTCCTTTCCTTTCTCTCTCTCTTTGCCCTGCTCTGCTATCTGTTTCTCAAACTTTACAATGTCGATAACTGTTTGGTCTCTATTAGCCAGCCTTCTCTTCCTTTATGCAGCTGCTTCAGGTGCTGTTAACTCTCAAAGTAAGTCACCATTTACTTTCCATATAGAGAACTATCTGTCAATGGGTACTGCTTGCTTGTTTTGCTTCTGCTTGCAATCGCCTCAAGATTCTTTCCTTTTTCTTGGATTTGTCGGTGGATGCGTTCAAATGTAGCTCTCGTCACTCTGGATTGTGTGTATAAACGGATAGAGTGAAATGAGATTTCATAATGTCAGTGTTTGATGCTGAAGCCCTTCCCTTCCTAGATCTCAGCTAGATAGAGTTCTTGTGTGCGGTTGATCTCCCAGAGAAAGTTCTTTCTTTTAAGATGTGTTATCATTCCTGTTAATGCTCTTTCTAAGTGAAGAAATTGATCGCAGAGAAAACCATCCGCATTGGATCTTGAACTTCTAGGTTCGTGGTAGAAAATAGGACAATAGGAAAACAAGTAGACATCCTCGACAATTTCCATTCTGGTTTTATCTATCATCGTGTCTTCGAACCAAATATAGTTAAGATCTGTGTCTTTCTTAATTAGGCAACAAATGTATCAGCTTAAAAATCCATTAGTTCTCTGTTTCTTTTGGAGTTGGGAGGGGGATATTCGGTTTTGCCTGGAATCTGCTTAGAAGCCATTCTCTTATTCGAGCAAGGATTGGAGCGCATTTTGTAGGCCTTCGTTTTGGATCTGGTGCAGTGTACACATTCATAGTATCCAATCCAAGTGTCGATGGTTGTCCTTGCTTTTCTGTGTGTAACACTAACAATCCATTTTCAGCCTTCACTTGAGGAGCTAACATATTTCTTTCCCCTAGTTGATTTTACTTAAATAGTCCCTTTGCCGAAGGCCAGATGTTTTTAGTTCTAGTGAAAAAATAGGAGATGAATACACGAAGTAGACATTGACCTGGTGGCTTTGTTTCTACTAGTACCTGAAGTTTGTAGGATTTGATGTTGTTCTTGGGGAACTAAACGAATTACCTTCCTTTAAAATTCTGACTTTCTTTGTGGTGTCTATTTGAGCTATACTTCTACATGAACGTAGTACTAGGAATCTAGGATAAGGATTTACTGTTAGTTGAGCGTTGGAGAAAGTAATTGTAGATAAAGAAATATCTGGCCTTCATGATGGACCCTGAGAATCTATGGACTTAGTACAGATGATTTGATTGTTGGATTCCCAACTTGGCAGGTGTTGAATGGAAGATGCTGGGCTGTGGTTGAGCTTGAGCTGAGCATTTAGTGAGTTATTCAGGCTTTAGCTCATTTTAATTTGGCTTGGCTTAATTGATTCGTAAATAAATGAGTGTGTGTATAGAGTTCTTTTTTCCTTTTAATATGCTATGTTAGACGTATTGAATGTATTGTATTGATATAAACTTGAGTAAATGAAAGTTATATGATGTAAAGTTCATGCTCGTTTAAATTCCTTAAATAGTAGATGATGTAAATGGGCAATTGATTGATCTCATCTGTTTAAGCTTGCTTTACTTATTGAGCATATTGGTGCACTTGTTTAGGCCCCTTTAATGAATGAGCCAACCTTGAGTACAAGTTCAAGCTTATTTAATAAACTAGCCAAGCCCAAATACTTTCATATTAGCTCAGCTTGTCATAAATAGGTGCTAAAGTTACACATTTCATTACTTGCTTGTTTATATTTGTGGTTGTATGTCAAACACATACTTAGCATAAGACCTTTTGACTGTGTATTTTCATTTCAAAAGCTAATAAATTAACTCTATAGCTGTATGGTTTATCAGAAAGGAGAACTGACGGGAATTAATCTTTTTCAATTATGGCCTTCTGGATGCTTGGAATTATGAATTTGTCAGATTTTTAGTCTTTTTTGTGTGTTATCTCTCACATTTTGGTGTTTTTTAAATCTCCATTTTGACATAAAAACCAATCTTTGCAGCTAAAGTTACTGATAACCCAGCGGACAAGTTGGTAGCTGCAATCAATGAAAACCGAACTGCCCACAAGGTATCAAGTCTATATGACAACCCGGGGCTTGCCTGTATCGCCCTACAATACATAAAAGCATACCAAGGTGATTGTGGTGCTGTGGGAGGACCTGATGCCAAGAAGCCTCCTGAATCTCAATTTGCTGAAACTTTCGCCCCAAATTGCGGAGTTAAGGCATCCGCACTTGCCACTATTACTGGTCGTTTCCTTGGCTGCCAGACTATGTACGTGCATGCTCCAGAAGCATTTTCAGAAATCCTGGTAAGAAACCAGAGGAGCTTAGACATACTTTACAGTAAGAATCACACTCAAGTAGGAGCTGCTGTGACGGGTACTGATGGAGGATCTCCTTACTTCTGGTGTGTGTTGTTCAGCAATGGTAAACCTAACAGCACCTTTGTGTTTGAGGATGGTGTGGCTAAAATAACAAAACCTGGCTGCTTCAGTGGAGCTAATGACCAGTGCAGTGGTGCTCATGGTTGGTCTCAACCTGGTGGTATATGGCTATTTGCCACTACAACTCTGGTTGCTTTGAGTCTTGCTATGGCTTTGTGATTACACTTTGACAGAAATTTGAATGATTTTCCCTCCTGAATTTCAATTTGATGCAATTTTTCCTCTGTAGATTCTCTATTTGTACTTTCTGTTTGTTGTCTCTGGCTTTGCATCTGAATGGAGACCATAAAAATGGGAGAAACGTACAAATTGTTTTGCATTATCTCCTGATTATATATGAAAAATTGAAATTTGCACTTGACACATCATTTTCTTGTTTACAGATTTACACTTGTCCATATTCTGTACTCTCTGATCACGTTTGATATGAATCGCAAATTTCCTCTATGCGTTTGATCTACTTACACAGACTAAACTATCATATAATGGTAAGATCAGTGGGTATTTGCTGGATGAAAGAATCATAATTGCAAGTTCTAACAAACGCTAAAACTTATGAAACCAAACATGGTAAGATTCATGAGAATTAATCTATCCGCAACTTGGATTTAATGTAGTTGAGAAAAAGGGGCCCAAAATGCTTTAACTGTGATTGTTGGGCCACACTCTATTACATTCGAAAAAACCCAGCAGTACCAATATTTTTTTTATGAAAAAACTTCTTAAGCCTCAGTTTCTAATAGTAAAAATTACAGGATGTTAAAATGAGTTATTGACGTAAATCTAACTAATGAATAATATAACTTGACATATTAATTATGATGATAGTATGTATGATTGATGTTCTCAGTTGACAGGAATCATCGAGTACAATAAAAAATAAATAAATAAATAAATAAAACAGGAATAACCACGTGAAAAATGTCAGGAGGGTTAATGATGAAGGGAGAGTTGTTCCTAAATAGGCAGCATGTTTTATTGCGTGGGAACAGTACGCAAATTGAGAAACTGCTTAAAAAAGAGTCACTGTAAATCCATAAGATCCTGCCAGCCTGGACACTCAGCAATAATTTGGATTAAATAATTTAGAACGTTAATTAAATGTAATTAATATCCAATTACTAGATGGGATGTTACGAAATTAGACGTAATTATTGCTCCTTTCATTTTTTTTATATTCTTTAATTTCAGCATATAGATCTAAAACATAAATATAAACAAATTTTTTCGTAAACAAACTTATACGAGGGAATATTTTCAAATAGGTGTTAATTATTGGTAAAAAAATCATGTGTTTTGAAGAAATTTTTTTTATTTTTTTGTCATTCAGATAATATATAACTATTAAACGAGACATGAAAATGTTTCATTCTTCATTTCCTTTTATCCCCTGTTGCCAATTGGGAATTAGAGATTTTGTCAATTTTTTGTTTCAACTTTTCTTTAGAATTTAATCAAAACATTTGAACTAAACCATATAACCATCACTTTTCATCTTTGTTACATGTTTCTTCAGTTGGTAAGGATAGGGTTGATACTCCAAGTCTAATAAATTTCCGAAATTTAACTCATCCAAACATTTGATGATAAAAAGAAAACAAAAAACACACCACTCGAACTTTTGATTATAAAAGAAAATGTGATGTAAAAGTCACTTTTAATTATTTCTATGGAATTAAAAAAATTATTACATTATTAAAATTATTTTAAAATTGATATAATTTTTATATTTATTTTTAATAAATAATATAAATTTAAATAATCCACATAATTTATTATAAATAATAAAAGTATTTTATACATGAAAAAATTAATATTCTAAAAACTTATAAAATATGATATATATTTAGAAAAAAATTTCTATAACATAACTAATACAAGAAAATATGAAGGAGTAGCATGTATATTAAGATTTTAATAAAAAAAGTTGTTATCAATCAAGAATTAATAAAATACCATGAACATGCTAAATTAATATTGAAAAAACAATTTGGCCAAAAAAAAATGTACTGAAAAAACAATGCCCCCGAGAAATGGGCTAAAAATTTCATAAAAAAAAAAAGAAATGGGCTAAACTTTTTTTTTTAATATATGAATAGAATATCATAAACATGTTTTTCTTTAAAATAATTTTTATATTTGTAAAAAAAAAAACCGCGAGATTGATAATTACTGATAAGAGCGAAAGAGAAAGGACGTGCATGTCAACTCAAATGGATTGCCATGCATTAACCTTTCCTCTGCAAGTTGTCACACCAAAACAGAGAGAAAGAGACCCTCTATATTTACAATGGCGTAACAGAGTACAGAGTAACTAGTAAGAGAGAGAAATCAAACGTAAAAAGTAGAAAGCTTTGGTAAAGGGATAAAGAAAGAGAAGATGGAGAGAGAGGTGTTCAGTGTTGCAGGTCTGTGGCAAAAGTGCTGCCACTGTCAGACGGTTCTAACTTTATGAGTCAATCAATTTTCTCTCTCCTTCCTGGCTGCTGCTGCACATGTATTCGGAGCCAGTGGGCAGCAGGGAAAAATTGAACAGGTTGTTAAACAAGCTCAGCTTGTTCTACTACATACCGTCAAAACCATAAATTTTGATCACAGAAAAAGAAAAATAAATGAAGAATGTGCAGAAGAAATACTTCTTCTAGACCCAACCTATCTTACCCCTCTACTCTCTAAACATCGCACATTTGAATGGTAGCCAGTGCCAGTAAAGCATTACCTTGCCTTATTCTTCTGAGTGGGTACGGACTCGCCATGGTTCCAGTTGATTATTCACCGGAAAAAGCTCCATAACGTACCTAAAGAGTTTCGTTGTTTTTCTTCTCTGTTGTCAATGAAGTCAGGTTCTTCGGAAGAGTGGTTATGGCATTTCGGTCTGGACTCCTTCTTCTGGCTTTTCTTATTTGCTTCAGTTTCTATTCTGTGGATTCAGATGATGGTGAGTCTACTATTTCTATTTTGTATACCTTTCTCGTACACTTTGGATTTGGATTCTTGAAAGTAGTTGAAACTTAGACGCCTATATTATCCGGTAATTGAGAAGTTGTTTGAAGGACAAACCTCGTAACTGTTGTCGCTAGAAAGCCATGTCATAAACATGTTTTTCTGAAGAAGAGACATAAAGTTGAAATTTTTACTTTCTCTAATTCGTTCTCATGGGAATAAGCTGGGTAATTGGTTCATTTTCTTTCAGTTGGTTCATTTATCAAGTCAGCCTCCTCTATCCAGCAAATGCTAAGATCCTTTTTGTTTTTTGTAATTTTTTTAATAAGGGCGCCAATTTCCATATTGCCGGATTACTTAGCATAAATGCTTTATACTTCAACACATTTCTCTCTCTTCCCGTTTAGGTTTCTTCATTTAAAAGGTTTTATTTGAAACATTTGATGGTCTAGCTGGCACAGATGTTGGGTATTAAGGATTAGTTATGATGAATGCGGGAATAGTATAAACTGAACCCATTACCAGGGATATAACATGGAGTTTCGTTTCCTTTAATTTTGCAAATGTTCTACATCCTTCAATGTGTGAATATTTCAAATGAAGGAGCAACATTATTGGAGATCAAGAAGTCATTCAGGGACGTGGATAACGTTCTGTATGACTGGTCGGACTCACCATCTTCTGATTATTGTGTCTGGAGAGGGGTCACATGCGATAATGTCACCTTTAGTGTCGTTGCCCTGTGAGTAGTTTGTATTCTTGGATGATGTCCTGAAATATCTTATCCTGACTCTTGGTCAGGGAAACGTTTAAGAAAGGGTCAATTTTTACTCTGTTTCCCTCCGTTTCAACAGAAATCTTTCAGGTTTAAACCTTGAGGGCGAAGTTTCACCTGCAATAGGAGATCTCAAGAGTTTGGTCTCTGTGTACTTAATATTCTCCCTTATACTTCATTTCAGGTCCACAGTACATTCAGTCACCTCAGTTGTTTCAGTTAACATATAACAAAGTTTGTTTGCATGTCTTGTTTGACACATTGACAGCGACCTCAGAGGAAACCATCTATCAGGCCAGATACCAGATGAAATTGGTGATTGTTCTTCTCTAAAAATCCTGTAAGCTTTTTGTATCCAGAAAAACTGAATATTTATGATTTGAGCATTTTGTGATAGTTTGATGTTATCAGGGACCTGTCCAGTAATGAGATACGAGGAGACTTACCATTTTCATTGTCAAAGTTGAAACAAATGGAAGCTTTGTGAGTTCTTCTTAGCTTTTGTCTTTAATTGTAAGTTTGGAACTTGGATTCCTGATTGTCTGATGAGGTTATGGCAAATTGTTTTTCTGCTGAATGTGTATCAGAATTTTGAAAAATAACCAGTTAATTGGACCAATTCCTTCAACCTTGTCTCAGATTCCCACTTTGAAGCTTCTGTAAGTCACTTTTTCTGTCTTCTCATTCTTCTGATTTTAGGGTTTATAACTAACATTCTCGAGTTTTGGAAAATTGGTTCTAGAGACCTGGCACAAAATAATCTTAGTGGTGAAATACCAGAACTTATATACTGGAACGAAGTTTTGCAGTATCTGTGAGTATAACCAACAACCAATTTGCAATAAAATTCAACATAATTTATTTAATTATTTGTGACTCTCCTAGAAGTAGAACTTACGATCTAATTTATTATTTGTCTCACTTTCCCTAAAATAGTGGTTTGCGAGGAAACAATTTGGTGGGTTCACTCTCTCCAAATATGTGCCAGTTAACTGGACTGTGGTATTTGTGAGTTGCACGACCACTCTATTTTTTCCTAACTCCTGAAATGTTTCATCTCTTTAGGAATGTGATTAATTATTTCCTCTATTTTTGTAGTGATGTAAGAAACAATAGTTTGACAGGCACCATTCCTGAAAACATAGGCAACTGTTCTTCGTTCCAAGTCCTGTAAGTATATCATCCCCCCATATGACAGATTTCGTCTAAATTTTCTTATTTTTCTTTCTTTATTTTGAATATGATCTATTGTGTTGATGTTAGGGACTTGTCCTACAATCAGCTAACTGGAGAGATACCATTCAATGTTGGGTTTCTGCAAATAGCGACCCTGTATATGTTACTTGTTTTTTCAGATATTTTTTAAGGAGAATGACTTGTGGTTTTCTATTTGCCTTATTGAAGAATTTCTTTCAAATTTGTTTGAGCTTGCTAGGTCATTGCAAGGAAATAAACTCTCTGGGCATATTCCTTCAGTAATTGGTCTGATGCAAGCACTCGCTGTCTTGTAAGCTCTGTTAAAGCTCTCTGAAGAAAACTTAAGAAGTTTTTAATTCACTTGATGTCTTATCTCCTCTCCGTTGATGCATTTCGCAATATTTTCTTTTGTTTTATCCAGAGATTTAAGTTGCAACATGTTAACTGGACCAATACCTCCTATTCTGGGAAATTTGACTTATACAGAAAAACTGTAAGTATATGCCAATAGTTTTCAATCTTCCTCCATTGGTTTGACTTTGACCTAAAAATGTGTATTCAAAATTGACAAAAATTCTATTTTCATTATACGTGGGATCTGGTTTCTGAAATATTTCTAGGTACTTGCATGGGAACAAGCTGACTGGTCCCATACCCCCCGAGCTGGGAAATATGACAATGCTTCACTACTTGTAAGTGCTATAGTACTTAGTTGACCATGTACATCCTATAGTACTCTGAGAGACTGCTTCTGGAAATATCTTCCCCCATCTCTTATTCTTGATTTCTCATCTTTACTGGAAATATGGCTTCATAAATATCATCTTGCTGTTTTTGGAGAAGTTTCATCAATAGCCCACCGGTCATGACTGCGAAAATACTTGGATTAACTTTGCCTCTAATAATTGACCTCTCCCTTTTCAGGGAGCTAAATGACAACCATTTAAGTGGACATATCCCACCTGAGCTTGGAAAGCTTACTGAGTTATTTGACTTGTAAGTGGTGTTACTTTGTAGTTCCAATTTTGTTGGTTTTTTAGTGATTTGATGAATCATCCATCATTATCACAGAAATGTCGCTAACAACAACCTTGTGGGGCGAATTCCTGATAATATTAGCTCCTGTAAAAATCTTAACAGCCTGTAAGTATTTGATCTTATTCTATTATCCTGTTGCAAGAATTTTAGTTTTATATATATATATATATATATATATATATTGAGGTGATGGATTTTCCTGTTGCTTGGTATTAGCAATGCCCATGGGAATAAGCTGAAAGGAACAACCCCCCGAGCTTTTCAGAGGTTGGAGAGTATGACTTATCTGTAAGTGTCACCTTGAAATTCTTGGGAGATTGGTTTAACATACAGGTTATTGGCCATTTAATGCCTTTATTGCTACCGTTAACTCGTTCTGCATTCTGATTCGTTTTATTAAACCATGTTGATGATGCACACAAATGAAGACACGCATGCACAACTGAATTACATTCATACTTGGTTAATTATTCAACGCCCTACTGCTTTTCTGCTTAATGAATGTGTCCAACTGCTTCCTGACAATCTTCAGGAATCTGTCATCCAACAATCTCCAAGGCTCCATACCTATTGAACTAACACGAATTGGTAACTTGGATAAATTGTAAGTACATACAAAGAAAATGATATAATATACACCTCATATCTGTCACTGAGTCCACAGCATTGTAATAAATGTTTTCGTCCAGGGATATTTCAAATAATAATTTAAGTGGATCCATTCCGTCAACCCTAGGTGACTTGGAACATCTTCTGAAGCTGTAAGTTCTAACGCTAGCTTTGTTTTGTAAGCTGTCTTGTTTTCTCTCACTGATATCTAATATATATTTTGTTAGGAATCTAAGCAGAAATCATCTGACAGGGATTATTCCAGCAGAATTTGGTAATCTAAGAAGTGTTATGGAAATGTAAGGCCATTATTTTTCTGTTAATCACGAAGAAGTTCGTTTATTTATTTTTCCTGAGCATCTCACTGTGCTATGTAGCAGTGATCTTTCAAATAATCAACTTTCTGGCTTGATTCCTGGAGAGCTTAGTCAACTTCAGAACATTATGTCCTTGTAAGTATAGCTTGATATGTAGTCCTGTTATGCCCTTGTTAACACAGGTTAAAGAGAATTTTATGGTATTGGAAATAGATGTGTCTAGAAGAGACATCTACTCTTGGTTCTATTAATTTGTTAGAAAAATATGCTTAATAGGTCTTTATAGAAATCATCAGATCAAGTTGACTATGGATATAGTATAATTAATATGACTTTAGGGACCTTGGAACTATGCATACAACCATTTGTTTTCACTGTATTTCACATGTAAATTGAGGTGCATTATCTTAAACTGCAGTCGTTTTATTGTTATTCTCATTGTTTTTGAATATATCTCTTGCTTTGAAACTGCGTAGGAGACTTGAAAACAACCAATTATCTGGGGATGTGGCATCACTTATAAACTGCCCGAGTCTTTTGTCTCTGTAAGTTCAGTCACCTCCATTTTCAATTTTTTCAAATACTTTATCTTGCTTTTGCTGAGGAAAGTCCATCCCACCTTTACCTAAAATGTTTATATTGATTGTAGTGATGTGTCTTTTAACAATCTAGTCGGTATTATCCCCACAAGCAATAACTTATCCAGGTTCTCCCCCGACAGGTGAGGGTCATTTGCCAGTGAAACATCCCTTGTTCTACTTCTGTTTTCCTAGTTGATTGAGTTTAACATATGTCATTAGGATGTTCTTTTGGGTTAACTGGTTAAAGCTTTTATTTCCAGTTTCATTGGAAACCCCGGCCTTTGTGGCTATTGGCTGAATTCCCCTTGTCATGGTTCTCACCCCACTGAGCGAGGTAAGCAGATCGTTCCATCAGGAATATTCTTTACCCACTCGCCTTCACCCAAAAAAAAAAAGACTTTTTTCTAAATGGACTGATATATGTTTTTGATCATGCAGTTGCCATAACTAAGGCTGCTATTCTGGGAATTGCTATTGGTGTACTTTTGATTCTTCTTCTTATGATATTAATGGCAGCTTGCCGCCCTTACAATCTATCTCCTTCAATTGATGGATCACTCGACAAACCTGGTACTTCTTTTCTTTGCATCCCCATGTTTTATGCTGTAGACTTCAGTGCCTAGCTTTACAAATCAGTAGATAATCAAGGTCCTATCGCACCTTTTTCATCTCTCATTATACAGTGAGCTCGGGGGACTTGGGGGTATTGTCTGATGTTATTTAAGAGAAGAGTTTCACCTGGGAGGGTTTTTCTTATCTGTAGCTGGTAGGGATGGATATTAAATCAGAGTTGACACGGCTGCTTTTAACTTCATAGGATTTGATGCGTTCATTCATGTTTAATAGGTTTTACCGTCATGAAATTTAAGTCCGCTAATTCAATTCAATTGCAATTGAAAAATGACAGTTGATTACTCACCACCAAAACTAGTGATCCTTGATATGAATATGGCTCTACATGTGTATGATGATATAATGAGGATGACTGAAAATCTGAGTGAGAAGTACATAATTGGACACGGAGCATCAAGCACAGTATATAAATGTGTTCTGAAGAATTGCAGGCCAGTGGCTATTAAGAGGCTCTATTCTCACTATCCACAATCTTTGAAAGAATTTGAGACAGAACTTAAGACCGTTGGCATCATCAAACATCGGAATCTGGTTAGTCTTCAGGGTTACTCCTTATCCCCTTATGGGAACCTTCTCTTTTATGACTACATGGAAAATGGCAGTCTATGGGATCTTCTTCATGGTAAGTCGAAGTTATTCCATCAATGGTATACAATGATACATGTTGCTCAAATTTTATATCTCGGAGCATGGTTGTATTATGTGGGCGCTTTGGATTTAAAGATGCACGTCTCACTATATATATTCTCTGTAATCTTTTCAGGGCCAACCAAGAAGAAAAAGCTTGGTTGGGATCTTCGTCTGAAAATAGCGCTTGGAGCAGCCCAAGGTCTTGCATATCTACACCATGATTGTTGTCCCCGTATCATCCACAGGGATGTGAAGTCATGTAACATTTTATTGGACGATGAGTTTGAAGCCCATCTCACCGATTTTGGCATTGCCAAAAGTTTATGCCCCTCCAAGCCCCACACTTCAACTTTCATAATGGGGACAATCGGCTATATAGACCCTGAGTATGCTAGAACTTCCCGGCTCACTGAGAAGTCTGACGTGTATAGCTTTGGCATTGTTTTGCTTGAGTTGCTAACTGGGAGGAAAGCTGTTGACGATGAGTCCAATCTTCATGATCTTGTTAGTCCTCTGTCCAATCTAAAATCATCTATTTTGCTGCCATATGTGGATCATAACAGAGCTGCTGGTGTACCTTAGTTCTTGCCATACTAGATATCGATTATTTTGTTCCTGCCATTCTAACTATATCTATCCTCCTTGTCTGTTTTAGATTTTGTCTAAGACAGCAGACAATTCTGTGATGGGAACCGTTGATCCTGTTATCACGGCCACATGTAAGGACATGGGAGCAGTTAAGAAGGTTTTCCAGCTTGCTCTTTTGTGCGCCAAGAGACAGCCAGGTGATAGGCCAACGATGCACGAGGTAACTCGCGTGTTGGGAAGTCTTATGCCACTGTACTCCTCCGCATTACCAGCTGCATCAGAACCATCAGCAAAAGTGCCATGCTATATGGATGAGTATGCAAATCTCAGAATTCCACACTTGTTGAACTACCCATCTATCAGCACCTCGGATGCTCAGCTATTCCTCAAGTTCGGAGAGGTAATTTCCCAGAACCGGGAATAAGGATCTTGAAAGAATTGAAGAACCATGTATATATAAATTAAATTTAACCCGAATTAAAAAAACAAAAAAAGAAAAGAAAAGAAAGAGGAGAGTGGTAGGAAAGTGGAAAAAGTAGAAAAATATGTACGAGAATTTTAGTATCAGTTGTTGTCACTCGGAACAAGTTACATGTATAACCTTGCTTTGCAGTAATTCTCTTCTTGTACTCGTTTGTTATTGCTTGTAAGTAAATTTTGTGACTGGGCCAGCGGATGGCGCACGCTCTTATAACATAGCATAAGGACGCACCGTGTCCACTTGGTGCGTGAATAGCAATAATGTAGTGACTGAACACTGAACCTTAGCTGTGGGAAATCAGTCTTATCTTGATGCCGAAGATAGTCGGCAGGTTAGTCATCTCTGCTTAGAAGAGGCCAAAAAGAATAAAAAAGATCATCTCAGCTTTGAAAGTGGTCCAGGGATGAACTATGAAATGAAATTACGGTATCGTGGTCTTCGAACTCCAAAAGAGGATGACTGACTCAACGTTGTATTCCGTCTAAAGGGTGAATTATGGTCCCTGAACTCCACGTGGGCGCGTAATACATAATTAAGTGGATGTTTGGTTAGAAAAGAAATCATGTTTTTTAATTATGATGTTCTAAAAGTTCTAAAAGATGTGTTTCATAAAACATAAACTAAATATAAATTGACTTTTTGAAAAATAGAAAGTGAGTTAAATTATAATTTTGAAAAAGAAGGGAAAAAGTTATTTTTCTTTTAATAAAACGTGAATTTTGAAAAAAGAAAAATAAATTTACTCTATATTATATATTTAAAAGTATTTTTAACTCTTATCATCTAAACAGATTTTTATCAAACTTACTTTTACAAAAAGAATATCAAAACATAATAACTTACAACAAACTTATTTTATCTAAATTTTATTTTTATAAATTTTATTTATTTTAACTTAATTTTACAATATGGAGAATCAAACAGGCTAACGTTGATTTAAAGACCCCTTTTTAAACCTCATTTTAATATGAAATTAATTTATTTGATCCGTCAACCCCATTTTACATCTAATGATCTAAGGATCCCTTTTTAAACCTCATTTTAATATGAAATTAATTTATTTGATCTGTCAACCCCATTTTGCATCTAATCTGTAATCAGCAATGTTTAAATAAAAAGAGAAGCGAAACAGAATTAATATCCTATTATTATGGAGAAATGCGCAATTTCCGCATGTATGTCTTAATCAGGGCAGCGACGCATCTTAACGGATGTGTCTTCGATTTCCATTTGAATTTTAAACTGGTGTTACTGTAATAAATTTGAAAATATATTGATTTATATATATTTAACCAATAATACATAAGAGAGAGAGAGAGGGAGAGAAATATTGTTTAGCATTATAACCTGAATTACGATTACAGATTAAGCAAAGCTTATATATATATATATATAATATTAATATATTTGAATTGAATTTAGATCCGTCGTATTGCAGTAACATTCAGAGAGAAGTAGGAAGGGGCATATCCTAATCAAGCGAGTCGTATCGAAACAGGACAGACAAGGAGTTGAACCAAAATTTAACAGATCCTGCTAATAGTAACAATCTTAAAAAAAAAAAAAGATTTCGCTCTTAGTAGTTTATTTTTTAAAAAAATGTATGTCACTTTTAATTTGGTGGTTAAATTGGTTCATCAGTTAAGAAAGAGGATGTGGGATTTTTAGATCTGTCATGTTTAATGCGGCATGCAAAAAAAAAAAAGCGAAGCAAATACGGGTAAGTCATTCTTACAAATTACTCTTGGAACAACCTTTGTACCTGAAATCGTATTCCGTCCCCTTTTATATTTAGCTGTTAGAGAAATACGACAAATTTCTCTTATTACATAGCTTTTTTGGCTGTTAACCTCGATTATGCACTAAAAAAATTCTAAAACGAAACTTACTTTTTTCCCCTAGTATGATTGTAGTTTGTCAGTGAGGTTAAAAAAACTTAATTCTCTTACAAAAAAATAATTTTTAGACATGATCAGATAATAATTCTATAATAATAAAAAGAACATGAGTTATGATTTACTCGTATTGTTATATATAGGTCATTATAGCTCATTTTAAAAAGATGGAATTATAATGTCTATGAAAAGTTGGATAATAAATGATGATTTATATATATCCATTACGGCGTAACGTTTTTTTTTTGGGAGCGTGGCAATGGAATCGTTCCAGCTACCAGCACCCACTCAAAGGGGCTAAACTAGTCAAACACTGGCTCAAATGGACTAACAGTCGCGGAGAAGGGTGAAAAAGTTGAACTTCAAAACCAATCCCAGGGTACGTACGGTGGTGACGTGTCGAATACGAAATAAACACCCTGCACCTTCGCCATTTTTGATTCCTACTCTACCCTCTTGTAGGGCGGGAACCCAAAATTTCTTCTCAACACATGCTCTTCTCTCTCCTTCTAGGGTTTTCAATTTTGAATTCATCCCCTTCTCTTCTCCCTTACAATCTTCTATAGCATACCTGTATTGTTTGGGTCCCAGCTCATTTTCTGTTACAGTAGCACAAGATGAATCTGCGTGATGGCTCCAAAGTTTGGGTTGAAGACAGGGATTTGGCATGGGTGGCCGCTGAGGTGACTGGCTTTACTGGCAAACAAGTCCAACTTCTCACTGCTTCTGGGAAGAAGGTGAGGAGTTTGTTTCTGCGTTACATGCCTAGTTTATGTGTTACTCCCGTAAGAATGAATAATTCCGGGTATATTTTCAAATTTTTGGTTTCGGGAGGTGTGGTGTGCAGGTTCTTGCACTACCAGAGAAACTCTTCCCCAGGGACGCAGATGAAGAGGAGCATGGGGGAGTGGAAGATATGACGAGGTTGGCTTACTTGAATGAGCCGGGAGTTTTGTATAATCTTCAAAGAAGATATGCCCTGAATGATATATATGTGAGTCTGCTACAAGATGATTGATCTCTGTTGTTAGTTATTTGAAGTTATTTCTTACTTTAATGGTCAGTTAAGCTTAGCCAGAGGCATAATCATGGTGACGGTGTTCATAATTGAACTTTGTCTATGTATCTGGAAAAAGATACACGTGACATGAGACTGAAAAAATAATAAAAAGATGCTTGTAGACTTGGATATAGCAAATGGTCTTTGGGAACTAGGCTGGACATTAGGGATTGACGGAGTATATTATTTGCCTCACAACTAACCACATGAGAGAAGTCTGGAAAAAGAAAAAGCTACAAGTCCAAAAAATAAATGAGAGTTCTATTTTATTTATTTATTTTTCTAGTTAAAGGTCGTGTATTTAATTTTACTTGATAGTTAGCCTTATCAAGTTACTTGCACAAATACATATTGACAAATAAGCCAACTAGCTATTTAAGTCTTGTCACTGTAAAAAATTCTGTTAGGCAGAAACATGCACTTTCTGCCTAACATTAAGGTCTACATTAATGAAGACTTAGTGATGCGTCTTGATGGACAAATCTAACAAACTTGGTCAGTTGGTCTAACATAGTATACGACATGTGGTTGTCATAAATGATAATACACGAATACCAGTTTTTGGAATTGCCATGCTGTACTTTTCCAGTATGTTCTATGCCATTTTATGATTTTCTCCTGAAATGTTTCTCTTTGGTAGACATATACAGGGAGCATTTTAATAGCTCTAAATCCATTCACAAAGCTTCCTCATTTGTATGATATCCACATGATGGAGCAGTATAAAGGAGCTCCATTTGGTGAACTCAGCCCACATGTATTTGCTGTTGCTGATGCATCTTATAGGTTAGTGTGCTTCTATGCAATTTTATTAAATACTTATTATGACATATTTATTTCTTATTTTTATTATTCTTTACATGACCTACTTCATGTTGTGAAATGTGAATTTGCGAGCTTATGTTGGTCATGATCTAGAGCAATGATGAATGAAGGTCAAAGCCAGTCTATTTTGGTCAGTGGTGAAAGTGGTGCTGGGAAAACTGAGACAACAAAATTGATTATGCAGTACCTTACTTTTGTTGGTGGACGTGCTGCTGGTGATGATAGGACAGTTGAGCAACAAGTTCTTGAAGTATGATATTAATGAATCCAATCAATCATGAACTAACAATCAAATTACTCTTTGTTTTCATTCTGGATATCAATGTTATGTACTAATTCCACTTCCTGATGCACTCAGTCCAATCCCTTGTTGGAGGCTTTTGGTAATGCAAGGACTGTTAGGAATGACAATTCAAGGTAAATTTGGTTCCTATTTTACTTGGTTATTTATTTCTACCCTACTTGTTTCCTTTTATGCTGATTTCCATATTTTGTTACTTAATAGGTTATTAGTTTTTCCCCTCTAAGAAAAAATGTTTTGTCTTATTGTGTTGGCTGACTTATGGTGTTGTCACATTATATTATCTAAAGCATGCCATACGTAGTACTGACATGCTTTAGTCATTTTTGTTATCAAATCCATGCTAAATAAGAGTGGAATTTCAAGTATGTATGAAGTTTTAGAACAGATTGTTATTGAATGTCGATCTCTCTTGGTGAACAGTAAATTTGGCGTGGCTGTGTCAACCACTTTTCCATTGAATGTATCGTTTGCAATGTTTGAATGGAATGTCAGTTCATTATGGCAAACTGTAAATTTGGTGTTGCAGTGTCAAACACTTCCATTGAAATTATCATTGTTTTGTTCCTTTACCCTGCTCATATTATGACTATGGTCTTTCGCCCATTTCAGTCGTTTTGGGAAGTTTGTTGAAATTCAGTTCGATTCAAATGGTAGAATATCTGGTGCTGCTATTCGAACTTACTTGTTGGAAAGGTCGCGAGTAGTGCAGATAACAGATCCTGAAAGAAACTATCACTGCTTTTATCAGTTGTGTTCATCTGAAAGGGTATTCAAAGTCTTATGCAGCATCTATCTGTTTTTGTTAATTGGTTCTTCAGTTCTTGTATTGCAGCATTTTGCCATGCGTGCCTTTTTTTTTTTCTTGGGTTGTGGTCAAAGCATTCAGAGTTATACTTTATCATTGGAATGCAATGTCTTTCAGAATGCTGAGAAGTATGAATTAGGACATCCAAGTCACTTTCACTATTTAAATCAAAGTAAAACGTATGAATTGGATGGAGTAAGCAGTGCTGAAGAATACGTGAAGACAAGGAGGGCAATGGATATAGTTGGTATAAGCCATGAGGATCAGGTATTAACCTTTGCCCATTATTGCCTATTTGTTTTGCTTTTGCTTTATGGGATAAAATTGTTCATGGGCCTTGTTTTACTTATGGTTATCCTACATTTGTATTATCAGGAAGCCATATTTCGCACATTAGCTGCAATTTTACATTTGGGGAACATTGAATTTTCTCCTGGAAAGGAACATGACTCATCGGTAATAAAGGATGAGAAGGCAAGGTTTCATTTGCAGATGGCAGCCAATCTCTTCATGTGGGTGATTCATTTGAAATCTTGTTTATATAAAACTTATGTTGGCAGAATTATTTTTCTTTTGCTTCATTCGCATTTGTATGTAAAAATAATATTTAATTAACTTTTCCTTGCATACAGTCATGATGTCACTATATTAGTTTATGATGGTATGACCTTGTAAAGTATGCAGACAGTGTATCAAACTAAAATTTGTCAGGGAAATGTTGGTGACAAGAATGACCAGGCAATGCTTTAGTAGACTTAATTTATTTCTTTTGGAAACAACTATTAGCATTGCAAAGATAAAAAGTGCAGATATTAAGCTAAACACATAAGTTAAGATAGTGATATAGCAGTTATTTCAGAATGAACTGCATTGGTCCCTTTGTTTCGTCCCATGCAATGTCAGAACTTTTATGATTTTGTGAAGCTGCTGAACCACTAAAGCTGGTGAAGTATAGTGTTGATGAGACACAAGTATCACAAGCTATTTGATGGGTTGAAGAATAGATTGTATTATTATGATGATGATGATTGTCATCATCAGTTTCATTGATTGTCATCATTTGTTGGTAGTACAATGGAAATAAAAATATATTAAAAGAAAATGAGTTGGATGATTAGCATCTATTTTGAGCATTATGCTCTATCATAGTCACCAATTGATTAGCTTTGATAGTATGTCTAACTTTTACAAAAATTTGGGAGCTACAGAATATGGTAGGAATAAAAGGATAATTGGTTTTGTTCTAATGGGATGGTTTACATTTCATGTTGTTCTTAAACTGTTTCATTGACCCAAAATGACTTTGATGCTGAGTCATATCTCCTTTAAGATGTAATGACAGGTCATAATTTTTATATTTTGGTTTTTGTCTGCTTAACTTATGACCATTCTTTTTACCTTCACTAGGTGTGATGTGGATCTACTGTTAGCAACATTGTGTACTCGTTCAATACAAACCCGTGAAGGAAGTATTGTGAAAGCTCTTGATTGCAATGCTGCTGTTGCTGGTCGGGATGCATTGGCAAAAACTGTTTATGCCCGCCTTTTTGATTGGTATTTTTATGGTCAATGGAGAATCAATGGTCATACCTGTTATGCCTTATTTAAGAGGGCTATATTATTATTTTTTTTTCAGGCTCGTTGATAAAATCAATAGGTCTGTTGGACAAGATAATGATTCCAAGATACAAATTGGAGTTTTGGATATATATGGTTTTGAGTGCTTTAAGGATAATAGGTAAGTCATCAATTATATGCTTGTGACTTTGAGCAGGAGTGTTCTTTTTCTTGTGGACTGTGAAGAAATCAAGTGAATGGGTTAACTCTGCATCTGTAGCTGAGACATTTTGATTAATTGATTAGGCCTTTATTCTTGTGATATCGTTCAGAGTCTAATTTTTCCTTTTCTTTGGAGTGGGTTAAATCTGCATTGTTATATATGGAACATTCTAATGTCTGGGTTTGAATAGGCATTCATTTTTGTGACTACTGTTTAGAGTTTTTCAATGATTTAAAAAACTGGACTAGTAGGTCCAGCTAGAAAACCGGCGAACTGGCACTTGGTCAGGTCCTGAACTACCCCAAAACCAGAGCTATACTGGACTAGTGCAGACCAGATAAAACCGGTCATAACCATTCGGCCCATTAAAAACCGGACGGGCTCCAGTCTGCCAAAAAGTATACTGCAAGCTTTGTCACAAAGTCCAATATGCCAGACCAAAAAAAGGTGCCAGCAGCCCACAGAAAATTTAATAAAGCCCATGCCCCCCCTTGCCTTTTATAGACTCCTTAGTGCAATTTCTTCTCAAAGCTAGCAATGTGGAACTTCCCACATTACAACATCAAATAGTTCCCATTTTTATTTTCTGTCTTTCATACCTCTCACTTCCATTGTGTCATTTTCATTGTTCTTTTTGCACTCTACTATCTTGTTATTTGCTCTGTGCTCTTTGCTTTGAACTCTCTAGTCATTACTCTCATCACAAGGAATGAAGCTGGGAAGGCAAAATAAATGGGTGGAGAAAATGAACAACAATAAAGCTTGCAATGGGAAGAAATGAACTGTGAAACATTGGCACTTTATATTTTTGTCCCAACTAATGGAATTATTTTAATATTTCAATATAACTCATAACCCTGCTAACGTGATAAACCCACTAATGTGACATGCACATTAACAACAGTGTATTAGAAATATCTTACTCTTACATGTAAGGTGGGTAGTTTAAGCTTCATTTATTTTTCATATATATTACTTAAAATACATTATTTTAATCATGTCCGGCTTGATCCTGGTTAGAATAGTACAGTTGAATCATTGAATCTTGAACTAGTGCTTTATTTGGTTCAATGCCCAATCTACTTATGAAAATGTTGAAATTTTTATCTATGTGCTTTTTTATTCCCAATTGTGTCTGTTCAAAATCTTAGCAACAGCGTATGTTTCTATCTTGATCATTTTGGTACTTTAACTAGTAACAAAGGTACTTAATGCTAGTGCTCAAACTTTGATTACCATCATCTGTTTTGTTGATTCCTTTTTCATCGTATATCCATTATTAGATTGTGATTTTTATGCTTCTCTTGTTGAATGAAATTGTTAATTTTTGTCCATATGATCTGCACTTAATCCAGCAACATTTTCTTCCAACAGTTTTGAGCAATTCTGCATTAACTTTGCAAATGAAAAGCTTCAGCAACATTTTAACGAGGTATGGAAGTGGGTTATTTATTATGCTATATAATCTGATGTCTCTAAGTTAATCTGTTAGTGTGATTTTATTATCTGCATCAAGTGGATTTAGTTTGTATTTTGTACTTCTCTTATAATTATCCACTCTTTTCATTTGTTCCAGCATGTATTCAAGATGGAGCAGGAGGAGTATAGCAAAGAAGAAATTAACTGGAGTTACATTGAATTTATTGACAACCAAGACGTTTTAGATTTGATTGAAAAGGTTTTTGGTTTAATTTTTCTTATCCTCTTATTTAGGTAGATATAATTTTAATCTGTAGTTCTGTATTCCATAGATGTCTGTCTGTTTTGCATATTGTGTGGGGAGCAGAACATATAGGTCTCTAATAATTGTGGCTGAAGAATATTATACAAGCTATGATTATCTGTTGATTATTAAAGCAGGCTAGAAATATTGAAATTTCTAAAAGAGGATTTCTATTAAGAAGCCTGCCAGTCAGATAGTCAACAGTGTATCAAATCCCTGTTATTGTCATATCCTGTTCTCTAGGCCTTATGTCTGGAATCACATCTCTGCAATCACGTCAAAAGAAAGTCATATAATTTTTTTCTTATGATTGGATTCTGTTTGTATGTATGCCTTTAATTTTAGTTTTTGGCGGACTGATCTTTGCTGTCATTTGCAGAAGCCCATTGGCATCATTGCACTGTTGGATGAAGCTTGGTAGAATTTTAGTTCTTTAATATGAAATTATGAATTGTTTTGTTCTGCAGTTATTTATCTAATGCTCTCCTGTCAATTAGCCATAAGGTTGAATTTCCTGTTCTTGCAGCATGTTTCCAAAATCAACACATCAAACATTCTCAACCAAGTTGTTTCAGCATTTCCGATCCCACCCAAGGTTGGCAAAGGAAAAGTTTTCAGAAACTGATTTTACCATTTCTCATTATGCTGGAAAGGTGAGTTTATGCTGCGGTAGTTTTGCTTATTCAATACATGAAGCCTTGTTATGCAAGAAATTCAATGATCTGCTACTTTTATGCAGGTCGCTTATCATACAGATAGCTTTTTGGACAAAAATCGTGATTATGTTGTTGTTGAACATTGCAATCTATTGTCTTCTTCCAAATGCCCCTTCGTGTGTCATCTTTTCCCTACGCTTCCAGAGGAATCTTCTAGATCATCATTCAAATTTTCTTCAGTAGCCTTCAGATTTAAGGTATGAGGATCTGTATCTAACTGTCTCATTTTTTCATTCTCTCTCTTCCCCCGTGCCTTTTTTTTTTAACTGAGGATTATGGTCAGTTGATTCTGTTGAGGTTATGATGAATTCCAAATAAATGTGTTATATTAATGACGGGAGTAGTTCTATAGATTCTGTTTCTTTCATTAGAAAAATTTTCCACCAATCTGAATTTTATTTCAATTGTTCAAGGAAAATGTTTTTTAAAATTGATTTAGGCAGCATTTCCACTTTTACTTCAGCCTATCTCTGTAGGCTTACTATCGTCATTGACACCTACTATGAGCCAACATCATGATCAAAACTTTCCAAGGACTACATTTGCACCCAAATAAAAATTTTCTTTGGAGAAATTTTCCTATCAAACACACACTCAAGTTTGTCTATTGGAAAATATTTTTCTTTAAAAAATTTTTTAAAAGGAGTTTTTGTTTTGCCCTCAAATCCAACAGAGCCATGATTAATTTGGCTCAAAAGTACTTTGCTACTTTTAGCCAGCTGTTGCAAGTTTGCATCACAATCTTTTTTCCTTAATAATGTTAAAGAGCTCTTTTCTGCTGTTGGTTGTGAAGTAATACTTTTGTTGTTGGGTACCTTTTTGCTGGAGGACAAATGGCACTAGCTACAAATGGTAGCAATTATGAATTGTTGAACCTTTTTGATGCTTTTTTAGAAGGGAAAGGAGCTTAAGACTGTTATTTCTCTCGTTATTATGCCACCCAAAGGATATCATGGGGTTAGATAAGAGGATCCATTATTATTGTCAAGTTTTATAGTTGAATGAAGTATTTGATCAATATTTCTCTGTTGCTGACCTTTTCTTTCAACTTTTCATTGTAACCTTAGCAACAACTTCAAGCACTGATGGAGACTCTTAACACAACAGAGCCTCATTACATACGTTGTGTGAAGCCAAATTCTTTGAATCGGCCACAAAGGTTTGAGAATTCAAGTGTGATACATCAATTACGCTGTGGGGTCAGTAGCTTAAACATTCCAGCTTCCCTTTGTTAATGGCTGTTATTAAACTTTAACTTCATTGATTGCTGTCCTGCTGATTATATTTTCACTTGTCAGTGACTGCAATTGTTGGTTACCCTATATGTTTGATAATATTTCACACCTTGTAAAGAAAGACTTGATTTGTTATCTGCTGTGATTTACCTATATTGTGTCTCTTTTCTTGTAGCCATCATTTTTGAACTGGTGTAATTGACTTTTAGGATGAGATGCAACTCACAGGTTACAGTAAGCTTATGACTCATGATCAGTTTCTTGTGTTGGTAATGTTCCAGTGGATTTAGCTAAATAGCTGATAATCAACCCTTGTGTGTTATATTTTCTTACCATTTTGCCCATTGCAAAAAACTGATTCTTTCTACGTTACAGAAAGCCAATTTATGACAGGTTATAGTATATGTCAAAATTATAAACAAAGTAAAAGAACAATCATATGGCATACAAATTGCATAGTTTGACACTGGTCTGGTTGTATTGACTATTGGAAAGTGATGTAGCCTGGTATTATTGCCGATCAAAAGAGGGTAAAACCACTACAAGCCTCTTCAATGAGTGATGGAAGAGGTAAAACAGGTGACAAAATTGACTATTGTCCCCTGAACAGTAGCTACTTAGAATGATGAAAAGAAAACTAGGAAAAGAAAGGTTCCTTCTGTCATTAGAGAGGGTAGAGCTTTCCCATACCAAAACTACCCAATGCCTACCTTACACTAAGGCACACATCCCTAGATAGTAGTTACGGAGTGTTAATTAACGGAGGAGTTAACAGTGGTCCCTCACTTAGCTCTCTTCCTATCCTCATCCCCAATGCCCTTCCCTTTTACATTGTCTTTGGGCCTGCCCCTTTATAAACCCAGCCCATCTACTTACTGGGCTCATCAGAAAGACTCTTCAGGTAATAAGTATTTGATCAGCAGAAGGAATGCCTACAAAATTTGGTGGAGCAGCCAGCGCTGTAGTTGATCTTTTTGAAGTTTTCAGATCAAAATGATTTTTGTAGTGGTTACTTTTATGGAGTTTTCATGCAATTAAGTTCTGTAATCCATGTTCAATTATGCATGTCTTCTACTCTAGGTTTACTTCCTTAAAGGATTTTGTTAAGAACTTCTGTGTCATATTTCTATTTGTTCAGGGTGTCCTTGAGGCTGTTCGGATAAGTCTTGCAGGTTACCCCACTCGTAGGACTTACTTGGAGTTTGTTGATCGCTTTGGGTTAATAGCTCCTGAATTTATGGATGGCAGGTCAGCTTACTGAAAGCTCATATACAGAGTTATTTAACTCTTGTATTCCCTGTATGTGTTGAAAAAATTCTACTTGTTAGGATTATTGTTCCCAAAACCAAGCTGATAAAAGGTGAGGGTCAAGGAGGAAGTGGTGGCTAAGGTTGAGGAAGTAGGCTTAACCAGATCATTGTAAATATTCACGTATTCAATTAAAATTTTTGAAATTTATCAAACTACATCAATATAAATGCTGCAGAAAAGATAATTAGATAATTAGGATTTAAATGATTATTAGATTATTTAGATTTAATTTATTTTGAATTTATTTTATCTTTATGATTTAATTATTTTGTTTAGATTTATCTTTATCTGATTTGTAGGATATAGTTTAATATTTATCTTTTAGATTTAAACTATTTTAGGATCCTAGTTAGATTAGGATTTATGGCTCAATAAATGAACATTAGAAACTCTAATTGTAGTTAGTTTTCCTATTGATTGAATATTATTGATTGATTATAGAGTTGTTCAGTGAGCTTCCCTCTTTTTCTTAAATTTCTCCTATTTTCATCTATTTTCTACCCTTTTCCTACCCTATTCTACATCAATTTGGTATTAGAGAAGGTTTCCCCACGCCCTTACAAACTCCCCTCACCGGAAAACCACCAGAAAACTATTCGGAACCCTAACAACTTCACTGCCGAAGCCAGAACTCGTTGCTGTCGACATTCGATCACTCCACCACCTCCACTGGTCGCCTCACTGGCGAAAACCTGGCCCGTCCACTGAACGCCGTCACCGGCATCCTGGCCACGCGCCCTCATGCGTCGGTCAATTTCCCTGTGCGTGGGCTTCATGCGCCCCACGCGCTATAGTACCCAGATTCATTAGATTGTGTTTTTTTCACTGTTTCTAAGGTGTTTTCGCACGATTTCTTTCATTTCTACTCTATTTCTAATTAGCGGCAAGTATTTTTGGGATTTACCATGACTAAAAACTCCCAAATAACTCAAAATCAACTTGAGGAAGCTGAGAGACGCAGCACAGAATACATAAATCAAGCAATTGTGACGGTGACTCAGAATATGAACCGAAGGTTTGAGGAAACAAACCATGGCATTGAAGAATTAAGGAAGATGTTTGAAGACCTTGCGCAAACCATAAAAGGCATGGACAAACATTATACAACAGAAGCTACAGTTGAAGGTTCAAAGGTTCGCAGAGAAATCAACTTAAGGAATGAATACACTCTTTCCCCTAGTAATGCTAGGCCTCCACCTATTGGGAATCGTCAGTTTGCAAACGGTAACAGACACAGGAGTTTCAGGAATCCTACTCACATAACTTTTGACTCCCAGCAAGACTGTAGAAAATTAGTGGGTTGATCATGAGCCAAGAGATTACTTTAACCGAAGATATGAGTCACCTCCTAGAAATCGCAAGGGAGGTTATAGACAGACTCAACTGGATGATATCTCTAAGAAGGTCAAAGTCGATGCTCCTAAGTTCGATAGCCAATTAGATTTAAGCGCCTTCTTGGATTGGTTGACTAACATGGAGGACTATTTTGAATGGTATGAGATGAGCGATATGCATTGAATTTGTTTCACTAACATAAAGCTTGTCGGGTCTGCCAAGAAGTATTGGCAGAACGAGCAGCAGCAACTAGAGTGACTAGAACAGCCCCCGATTAGTACTTGGGTAGAGATGAAGATGAAGTTAGAAGAGAAATATGTGTCTACCCATTTCGAGAGCTAGTTGTTCAATTAATGGCTGAACTTGAGACAAGCCACCACGGTATCCGATTACATGGCTCATTTTGACGAACTCATGATTCGGTGTGAAGTTAAGGAAGATCCTTAGATGACAGTTCAAAAGTTTGTCATCGGTCTTCGAGCTGACATACAGCAAGAACTTAAATTGAATCCTCTTGAATCTCTTGAGGAGGCTTACCATAAGACCTTGGAAGTAGAGTCTTTACTCAAGAATTCATATGGCAAGCGTTTTACTTCTCAGGGTATTGATTCTCGCCAGACTCATAGTTTCACACAATCCAACCACTTTACTGGATTGCCTACTTTTGCAACCAATTCTAATCAGACAACTAGTTCTACTGGAAGTACTTCTAAGAATGTTGAGTCAACAGGATCCAACTTCCGTCCTAGTGGTTTTGCCATTGAGTGTTTTTTATGTCATTCTAAAGGTCACATCGCATCAAGGTGTCCACAACGTGCTCTACTTCTTGAAGCTCCGACTGAGCATAAGGATGAAGTGGTAAATGCTGACGTGGTGATTGACCCAGTTGAGTGTCCTTTAGGTGTGAACGAGGAGATTATTGTGGATGATTGTGAGACAAGACACGTGGGTGTGATAAGGTGCATGCTGTCTGTCTCCTCGCCTGATGACTCTTGGAAGAGAACAAGCACCTTTCAAACTTTTGTGAAGTGTGGAGGTAAGTCATGCAAGTTAGTTATTGATGGAGGAAGTGTCAGGAATGCAATCTTTAGGCGAGGAGTTGCTAGGCTTGATCTTAAGCCTGAGCCTCATCCTCACCCTTTTAAAGTAGCATAGGTTGATGAAAAGACTTCCTTAACCATTATACATCAATGCCGCGTTCCCCTTCAATTGGGAGAGTATCATGAAGAAGTTCTATGCGATGTTCTTCCTATGGATGTTGCTCACATTTTGTTGGGAAGACCATGGCTCTACGATAATGATGTTACAAGCCATGGTCGGGAGAATAGTCATTCATTCAAGTATAAGGAGAAGACAATCTTGTTACGTCCTGCTAAGCCCGAGATTAAGAATAAAGGTTCAACTAAGCAAGGGTAGTCGAGGTTAAGGAATCAAAGCCTTTATCTTTTGACCAAGAAGCAGTTTGTGAAAGGAAGCAAGGAGATGAAGTATTGGCTTAACACTCTGGAGGAGAGTTCTTTCAAGCGGGAGAGAATGATGCAGAAAAGATAATTAGATAGTTAGGATTTAAATAATTATTAGATTATTTAGATTTAATTTATTTTGAATTTATTTTATCTTTATGATTTAATTATTTTGTTTAGATTTATCTTTATCTTATATGTAGGATATAGTTTAATATTTATCTTTTAGATTTAAACTATTTTAGGATCCTAGTTAGATTAGGATTTAGGGCTTTATGAATAAACATTAGAAACTCTAATTGTAGTTAGCTTTTCCTATTAATTGAATATTATTGATTGATTATTGAGAGTTGTTCAGTGAGTTTCCCTCTTTTTCTTAAATTTCTCCTCCTCTTATCTATTTTCTACCCTTTTCCTACCCTATTCTACAAAAATAAGATTATACTTTTAGCATTGTGGTTCAATCCATTGTTTATAATAATGTTTTAAGCTGTAATGACATTATATAGATTGTTAAAATTGTGGCTGAACATATAAAAAATCGAAATTAAAACCATTTAATTAATTAATTAATGTTTTGATACTAGTTAGGAGAAGGGAATGATACAATTGTTCCATGAGGTTGATGGATGGAGTCTCCAACCTAGATCCTACATCTTTTCATGAGTTCATTGGCAGTCTCTGAGCCGCTTCTTAAAAAGCTGGTATTGGCCCTTCATTTTACACCTAAACTGGTGGGTCGCTTGGTGATTTATATGATCCAAAACAGGTCTTGAAGCCAGTCAATCTCGTCTGGTTTTATTAAAAAGGATGACTAAGTCCCAATCGAAATGGAAAGGAGAAGGATAAAGAAAAAGTTAGTTATGTATAATTATAAAGGAGTATAGAAAAGGTTCCTAATTAGTAGAAAAGCCTTTTTTTTTTCAGCATTAATTGCATGTAATCATTGGCCATAATTAAACTATGAATATAAATACAGTCATTCACTAGTACAAGTATTTTTATTCATTAAAAAGAAAAAAAAAACTCTGCTCTCTCTTCTTTATGTTTATTTCTACTTATCTTTTGTGTAATGTGTTTTATCAGTTATGATGAAAAAACAGCAACTACAAAGATTTTGCAGAAGCTAAAGCTTGAGAATTTTCAGGTATGCTTTTTAGGACCAGTGCATTGAGCTGTTGTTCATAGACAAACTTGGGATGTAAAAGCATGAATACATCTCTAATGGTTAATTTTGTTTTTCCTTTCTCTTTTTTCTGATTCAGTTGGGTAGGACCAAAGTATTTCTCAGGGCTGGTCAAATTGGCATATTAGACTCCCGTCGTGTCGAAGTGTTGGACAATGCTGCAAAGTGTATTCAGCGCAGACTGAGAACATTTATTACACACAGGGAGTTTACCTCCATTCGAGCTGCTGCATTTTCTATTCAAGCATACTGCAGGGGTTAGTTCTGTTCATCACTTTTCTGCCCCCTTAAATTAATTATTGTGTTAAATAATTTCTGATCATTGGTTTTTTTCACTTCATCAAAATTCATGTGTTTCTGCAATCTTTTGTCATAGACTTGAAACTTGTCATTCTATGTTGGATGAGGACTAGTTTACTTACTTTGATGGAACTAGAAACAGAATGCAACTGAGCACTATGTTTTTTGTCTTTGGATAAATCTTGTTTATGTATTTTAGGCTGTTCTATTGTTGGGCTCAAAGCTCCATTCTCTGTAAGTTCATATCTCACTGCTTCCCTCCTATCTTTCTGTAACTTTGACACCCAATTACCCTTGCACTCACTACCAATATTTTGGTTTATGCTATGCTTTTGTTTTTACAACTGTCAACTACTCTTACACAAAAAGCTGGTTTACTATCTCATTATTATCACAATCATCTGCTATGGGGCCTTGTAACTTTAAGGGTGTAATAATTAGTGCAAGTTTTTGAGTTTGGCCTAATTTAACACAAGGTTGGGTGGTGTGTGTTTCACTAGTGATTTGTTTGTTATGGTAACCATATCACATTCAGGGTTCTTCATTTTGTAGTTGCTTTGGCTTGGTGCTCATTAGAATGGTTGTTGTAGGATGTCTTGCTCGAAGGATGTATGTTGCTAAACGGGAAACATCTGCTGCTATTTTCATTCAGAAATATATTCGTATGTGGTTAATGAAGCAATCATACATGAAACTATATTCTTCTTCTATTACCATTCAATCCTTTGTCCGTTGTTTCATAACTCGCCGAAGATTCTTGTATGGAAAAGAACACAGAGCTGCTACAGTTATTCAGGTAATGTTTAACTACAAGGTGATTTTTCATTGGTGCTTGGATTTCTAATTTTTAGAAACCATGGCTTCTTCATCTTCTTTTCAATAAACTTGATTAAATTTACATATTATTGTCCCAGTTATTAAATTAAACTGTATCAGTTGCTTTCAACCTTTTCATATGTAGGTAATGTTATTGATCATATTTACAAAGGGTTTGGAAAGCTCTTTTATAGTTGATGAGGCTTGGTTTTTCTTTTGTCTCTCTTTTGTTTGAGGAATATCTCTGGTTCTCTGTTTCCTTATTTATCTCTCTTCTCATCAATAAATTTTTCTTTATTGATTTTATAAAACTTGGCTGTCTAACTTGTTTATATAAAGTTCATCTTTCCCTGATGTATGTTTCTTTAGCATAACAATGCATGATTTAATTTTAACATTTTGTATTTTCTGTGCAATTACTTTCAAATCCTTGTCATTTTTATTTGATTGCTCTTGTATGATGCATTCTCATGACATATGCAACGTTGATTTTATAGGCTTGTTGGAAGATGTACAAAATTCGGTCAGTTTTCCAACATCGTCACTCTTCAATTGTGGCAATACAATGTCTTTGGAGGTGTAAACAAGCAAAAAGAGAGCTTCGTAGACTGAAAAAAGTAGGGGGTTTTGTTTGTTTGTTTCTGCTGGTTTCCAAGTATTAAATATTTTGGTGCTTAAACATGATAATTTTGCATTTGCAGGAGGCTAATGAAGCTGGTGCCTTGCGTCTAGCTAAGAATAAACTTGAGAAGCAATTGGAAGATCTCACATGGCGATTGCATCTTGAAAAGAGACTCAGGGTATTTCTTCCAGAAATACTGAAATGGTGATATTTTGTACATGGAAGCACTCTGGTTATGTCAAATGTGTTTGAGTCATGTTCTTCAGCTTTCACTAATTCTCATATAAGCTTTACTCTTGCTGATGCCAGCATTCTTTGTCCAATTCAAATGCTTTAAGTGACCTAGTTTTCATTTTGGGGTTGTGTTGTGGACTAGTGGTAATAATTTCTTCTATTGGATAGATCAAGGTTATCATATTTTGCATTGCTATTAGTTGTTGACACTCCTGTGTGCAATTGCTGTGATTGTTTATTGTTAGTTATATTTTTTAATCTAGTTTATCTGCTCTGCAAAATTGGGGTTTAAAACCTGACTTGTCATTCGGTTGATTTATCCAGTACAGGTCTCAGAAATAATCAGAAGTTAGATTTTTGCTTGTGAGATGTATCGAAATTTTCATCCAGTGTTCTGCTCTGTTTTGCAGGTTTCTAATGAAGAGGCTAAGCAGGTAGAGATGTCAAAACTTCAAAAGATGCTAGAAGCTCTGAATCTTGAATTGGATGCAGCTAAATTGGCGACAATTAATGAGTGTAACAAGAATGCTATGCTGCAAAATCAATTGGAATTGTCTGTAAAGGAGAAATCAGCTTTAGAAAGAGAGCTAGTTGCAATGGATGAACTGCGGAAGGAAAATGCTGCATTAAAGGTGCCTCTCTTATTGTTTAAAATTATTGTATTCTGCTCAGTTTGTTTGACTATTATGATCTTCATTTGTTGGTTATTCATGCTTTAAAAATCACGTGCAATATTTCAGATGTTGCTCATGTGAAGTATTGAACAATTCCTGCATAAGTGTAACATTGCGGGCATTACAATAGATTGCTTCTTCCTGTAAACAAACCAACTATGGGTCACAATGCGATCTGGCACCATCTGTTGCACTTTAGGTTGCTAGAAAATTTAAGACAGTTGATCTTTGGGAGTACTCGTGATGTGTTTAGACTGTAGTCCTTATTGCATTAGAAGAAATATTTAATTTGGGAAGTTTGATCTGTTACTAAGTTACTTTCTTTTGCTTGTTTATTTTCTCATTAATTACGTTAGCTTCCTTGTTTAATTTTATTAGAGTTCTTTGGATACCTTTGAAAAGAAGAACGCAGCTTTGGAGCTTGAGCTTATGAAGGCTCAAAAAGTCAGTAATGAAACCATTGAGAAATTGAGAGAGGTTGAACAGAAATGTTCCCAGTTCCAGCAAAATTTGAAAAGGTGCCTATTTACACATCTTTTTGTTCTACTATTTTGTCGTGTTTGAATTTGCTAGAATTTGAATGAATGTTCTTATAGGATTTTTTATGGATCATTTGTAGTGTTATGCTTAATTAACTAATGACTCTTCTTTTTTTATTTTTGACCTGTATTTGAATGCAGTCTTGAGGAGAAGTTATCAGCTTTAGAGGATGAAAATCATGTCCTTCGTCAGAAAGCCTTGACTCCTTCTCCTAAGAGTAACCGACCAGCGTTTGCAAAGTCATTTTCAGAAGTAAGTTGCATGATGTATATATACTTGCAGAACTGTAAGCATTAAGATAGATTTAATTTAGTTTAATTTACTACGGCCTTGTTATCTTTGGGTTCCTAATTCTTACTTGTTAGACAGATGGTATGTTTTGTTTTAAATCTATGCTCTGGATGTGTTGAGAACTGTTGTAAAGTAAGATAATTACTTCTCTTTTCATTTTGAAACAGAAATACTCAAATGCACTGGCTTCCCACACAGAACGAAAGCCTATATTTGTAAGCTACTTACCCCTTTCTTGAGCTTTCTCTGTTGAAAATAATGGCCAAATGTAATTAAATTGTTTTCATCTACTCCAATTTGATTGTAGGAGTCACCCACACCCACAAAACTTATTGCTCCCTTTCCACTTGGTTTGTCAGACTCTCGTCGATCTAAGTTAACTGCAGAGAGACACCAGGTAGGTCCCTTGATTCACTTTTGTCTTAAATCTACAATTTTTTTTTCTTCTTTGGCCATGGTCCTAAATATACATTTCAATTACATATTTTTGTAGTAGAGTCACTGTGGTTATCTGCAACGACATACAACGGCTTTTTAACTTTTAAAAGCATTAGGATAGCTATTAATTTTGCGGATAAGGAATATAAGTATTTTGCAAAATAGTAAAGGGTTTTCTTGATGTGCTTGCAATGTAAAGGGTGTTAGTGTCATTTGGTAGTGAAAATAAAGGGTAAACTTTTGAGTGTTTGGAAGTGGTAAGAAATTGCTGAAGTGGTTGATGCAAAATATTTGCTGAATTACAAGAGATGAGAGGGGGAAATCACTTTTATTGTGTCGTTTATCCAGATTTATGATTTCTTAGACGCAAAACAGGTCTAAAATGCTTCATCATTGAAGTCAACGATGGGCTACGTTTGAGAACAAATAAAAAATTTCTATTGAAAATTTTTTCAAGAAAATTATCTTCTCTAAGATTTTTTATTTTTCTAAAAATCAAATAGAGCCTAGTATTTACCCTTCCTTTTCCCCTAGCACACCTGACTAGATTATCTACATAAAAATGATAAGATACAGTATTAGTTTTCTTTCGACTACAGTAGCACAATCATAAAGTTTTGCGAAACCAAGATGAAGTGTCTGCATTATTCTCGGATTCTAATGAGCTAACTATTTGTTTTTTGACAGTCTAAGATTGCCTGCGTGTTGTCTTTTGCCACATAATTTGTGCACTTTAGGTTAACAGATACTGTATTTTATGCAGGATAACTATGAATTCCTCTCCAGATGTATCAAAGAAGATTTGGGGTTCAAAAACGGTAAACCATTGGCAGCATGCATCATATACAAGTGTCTTCTACATTGGCATGCCTTTGAATCTGAACGAACGGCGATTTTTGATTACATAATTGAGGGAATCAATGAAGCTTTAAAGGTATATTAATTTTCAAAATTTTCTTTCATTCTTGTAATTGTCTCATTTATTTATGACCAGTGCCTTGGCATATTATATTGTGTAGTTTGTAGTCCTATATATTAGGTCCTTTTCTTATTGTTTTTGGAGCTATATTCATTGGATTGGCATCTCCTTCAGGTTAGAGATGATGACTCTCTCTTGCCATATTGGCTGTCCAATACCTCCGCACTTTTATGCCTCCTACAGAGGAACCTACGTTCAAATGGCTTTCTAACCACCACTACCCAGCGTTATACTGGGTCTTCTGGTTTGACCAGCCGAATAGGGCATGTGAGTTATCAAGTTAAAACATTGCCGTGTTATTTTTATTTTCTACTATATCAATATTTTTTCTACGACTACATGGGTGATTTGTGGCTTAAATTAAGCATTTGTATTTATATTCTGGCTTCCACATCATAGCTTTTCAATGGAGATCAAAATTGGCTGGCAAGAAGGGGGAGCTGGGAAAATCACTGGGTTTAACTTAGAATTAATGATAGGTCCTAGGTTTTTTTATATTCTTTTATTTTGTTTCATTTGCACCTGTTAAGGTTGCATTTAAAGTTTTAGTCGTGACTGCATGATGCAGTACTAGGTAGGGGAAAGAAGGAAGGAGGGAGAGAAGGGGGGGGGGGAGAGTAGAGAAAGGAGGGAGAAGTATAGAGAAATTAAGGAAGAAGTAGACGGCAAAGTACTCAATAATTTGTTCATTATGCAAGAAGTCTGCACATGAGAAACCCTTGGGCTATTTATAGAGCCCTCGGTTCAATTATTAGATTAATAATAATCTAAATCTAAACTAATTTTTTGTAATTATTAAGAAATCTAAGCTAATTTAAACCTAGATAAGATAAAATCTAATTCAAATCAAATTAAATCTAAAAGATAATCGAGATAATTTCATTTAAACTAATTTAAAGAAAATCTAACTTCTTAAAAATAAAGGTAATTACTAAATCATAAAATTCTAAAACATAAAGTAGTCCAAATGGTATTCCCGTCGCTGTAGTTTATTGACTTATTCCTCACAAATAGCTATTCTATAAGAATAAAAATAGAGTCATTCACCTTTCTATTATTTCAGTGTCTTTTACCCTATTAAAATTCTTCTGACATTACCTGGGTAAATATTTATAAACTGGAGTTGATTGATGTATCCACATGTTTTTTCTATTAAAAAAATAGCATGTATGAAGGTGCTGCTATGATGTTGATTGTTTCCTTCTTGTTTGTTAATGTTTACAAATACCTGTATCTTTTTTCTACTCTTTATTAAAAGAAGATATTTTAGAGTAAGAAAAAGAAAATAGTCCACGGGCATGTGACAAAATACCGGTAACTGGTTATTTAGTTAAGTTGAGAATAAAGGGTTGAACGTGTGACCAAATGCTGATAACTGTTTTCCATTTGGTGTAGCGCTGGAACTGTCATTTTTGGGGATATTATTAGCACAAACTTGAAAAATCAAATCATAGTATCTCCATAAGTGGAGAGCCAAAAATGGTTACAAATTAATCATGATGTGCGCACATGGGCCTACTAGTTTGTCCATGAGGTGATGTAGTTGAAAAGTTTGTGCTATTTCTGCTAACAAAGTCTTCTGAATGGTTGATCAAAGAATAATGTCTAAAACAATGTGATTTTCTTAATTTCTTAGGTTTTGCATTTTCGTTTCTGGTTTTTAAATCCTCATTTCGTTCCCTTGGGCTGCTCTCCTTTTCTGTGTCTTAATATTGATTTTAGTTTTTGATGCATTTCTCAGGGACTGAAATCCCCATTAAAATTTATCGGATATGATGATGGTATGTCACATGTGGAGGCAAGATATCCAGCTATACTTTTCAAACAACAATTAACTGCTTGTGTAGAGAAGATTTTTGGCCTCATACGTGATAATTTGAAAAAGGAGCTTTCTCCACTCCTAGGCTCTTGCATTCAGGTGACTATTCTTACTCTTGGAAAATTTTAACCAGTACTAGATTACATTTGTGGGGACTGATGAATCATAGGTTCTCCATTCTCAGTTAATCGTAATCATATGTGGTCATAATGATCATAGGAGGATCTATACAGTAAAGTGCATGGTGTGTGCTGACAGCTGACATTGCTCTAGAATTTGTTTCATGTATTATACCCAGAAGAAATTGTTTCATGCACTTGAGATGTGGCAGCTGGTATTGCTTCAGTCAATTTATTCCATTTAACATCACTATATGTCAGCTGTTCAACTGTTGCCTTGTGTTTGTCTGTGTGAAGATTATCATTTGTCAGATATGTAGAAAATTAGGCAGTTATAGATCATTTATTCATTTGTCCTTATAATCTCTTGGAGAAGTTCTTTTCTGGTTTTAAACTCATCTTTGAATTACATAATTAAAAGATGACATTTTGTTACTATGTTTCTTACCTTTTTTGTTAATTTATAATTATAGTTTGACATAAATGTTCTTCTTGACCGTATGGGGAACATGATAGGCACCCAAAACGGGACGAGTGCATGGAGGAAAATCATCCCGATCTCCTAGTGGGCTTCCTCAACAATCACCTAGTGGTCAGTGGGACAACATAATTAAATTTTTGGATTCACTTATGAGCCGACTGCACGGAAATCATGTATGTTTTTTGGGAATCCCTTTCTTTCTGGATTGGTCAATTCATAACTATGTTTTTGTTTGTCTTCCTTTCGAAATGCACATATATTTGACAGCACATTCTCGTTTTGTCTCAGAAGACCTTTTTTTTTAGGGGGTTACCCTTTTGAGAATTTTTATATCAACATTTTTATCTCAGAATGTCATTCTACATCAATAGAAGGCAGTTTGGTTATCCCTAGTTTTACCTCATTTGGTGATGTTATTCTGACTCTTGAAAATTGTCAGCTTGCTGTATAACACACTAGCTTTTGTGACTGGGACTAAACTTGACCATGGCTTACAATTTCACATTTGCATATAAGTTTTGCATACTATAAAAACAAATTTATTTAAAAGATGAATCACAAGTACAGGATTATGCATTTTCATCCCACGCTGCTGTTTGTACTTCATTTGTCTTTATTGTCGTTTTAGTTTTCAAATCATTTTGTTTTTGGTATGAGTTTGTGAATCATTTTGTTATTCATGAATTGGGGATTGTTATACTTTTGTTACATGTATTTAGTGGCATGGAATAGAAACAATCAATTATCAGTGTGGGCCAATAATCATGGACTCATCTTTTATCAATTTTGTTTTTCCCATTTAGGTGTTTTCTTTCTCCTCATTGGTTTTTCTGACTTTTTGAATATTGATTTCATGAGTGGATCTTTCCATGTGCTAATGGGCTCTTTCTAGTATATTTCCACTTGCAATGTCATCACCATCCTAAAATCTTATATTTTCTCATCTTGTGTCTGTTCAGAAAAAGAATCAGCTATACTGCTTTAAGATCTCTAGGATTAATATTGGTAAATGTAGCTAAACTTTTTGATTCACGACAATATGGTTTCCAGTTTGTTCATTTGTGATCTTATTTTTCTTGTTGAACTTTTGAGAGTTGAAGTCATGTGGGACAGCTGAGTTTCTAGGGCCTAAAGTAAGGACTAGTTGGAAATTTCCCTTTATGTGCGCATTCCGGTGGTAGGCTATGAAACTGTATGATTGCATACCAGATTGAATGTGATTATGTGATCTTAGCTATTCTAAAATTAATGTAGTTGAAAATCATGATTGCTACAGTAAATAATAAATTTAGGATGATGAATTTTTTTATGCGGATGTCATAGTTTGTCTTGATAAGTTTTAACCATCCACTGTTATCTACTTTCCTTTTCTTCTATTCTTTTCTTACCTTAAAACTCTGCTCAGGTACCATCCTTCTTCATCCGTAAACTAGTTACTCAAGTTTTCTCTTTCATCAATATTACACTCTTCAACAGGTAAAAACCGTAGTTACTTGAAATGGCTATTTTTAGCATGAAATCGCAAATTTGCTTGCTTGACTAATTGATTTGATGATAGTAAGAAAGAAGATAGATGGTAGGAACAAGCAGAAAGAGAGAGAGATATTATGCTTCGAATCTGTGATTAACTAAACTGTCCAATTTCCCTGATTCGAGCTAATATTAGTTAAAACTCTTGACTATCTGACCTCCGAAACAGAACTACCAGCCAATAATAGAATTAACAACTATTCTGTTATATCAACTACTTCCTAATACTCTGCCGCTACGTCTGACATTTGACCTTCTTTAGTTTATTGTTGTAATTCTACATATGATTCCACTTATCTTTTGTAGTCTTCTCTTGCGGCGTGAATGTTGTACATTCTCAAATGGGGAATATGTGAAATCTGGTCTAGCA
This sequence comes from Adenanthera pavonina, assembly GCA_026686845.1. NCBI lineage: Eukaryota > Viridiplantae > Streptophyta > Magnoliopsida > Fabales > Fabaceae > Adenanthera > Adenanthera pavonina. The sequence continues at coordinate 13,800,922 of JAIVEN010000015.1, forward strand.
GAACTGGAGAAGTGGATAGTTAATGCAAAGGAAGAGGTAAATTGAGTTTACTTGCTTGTAATCTTTCAAGGTTGGAATTTTATGATGTGACTAATGTTTTTTGTAAAATACAGTATGCAGGAACATCCTGGCATGAGCTAAATTATATAAGACAAGCTGTTGGGTTTCTGGTATAAGCAATACCTTAATTTGTTGGGACGCCTGAAGCTGTCAAATAGAACTGCATGTCTTATTTATGCTTTCCTCTGTTTGAATTACGCAGGTAATTCATCAGAAGAGGAAGAAATCCTTGGAAGAGATTCGACAGGATCTTTGTCCGGTATGATGATCATATTTATTGATTGCAATCTCAAGTCAAGACTCATTCAAAATTAGCCCATGGCAATTTTTTTTTTATGTCCCATCATTCACAAAGATGCTAGTATAATATTTAATTGTATTTTCGTCGTTAAAATGGTAACAACCATGGGTCATCATGATTTTACTTTTCTTTCTAATTCAATATATGGGCAACATCCCTCCTCAAGAGTTGAGTGAGGAAGGTATTATATACAACACTTGTTATGTTTGAATTTCATTATTTACTTAAACATCATTGATATTTGTTTGTTGGTGAGATTAATAGTTTCGTTTAAAAAAATTAGTAAGTTGGTTATTCAATTGGCAGCATGCTTAGCTGTTCTAAGAATAGATGAGGAGCAGTAAAGACCTTCTTGGTATTATTGTAGTGGGAACATGCTTGTTCCTTGGTCATAAAGATCTTCGAACCCTGTTAATTTGTCATCATTTCTTTTCTGAGTGTGTCTGATTGCTCTGTACATACTATGCGAACAATTGAGCTGTTCTAAGAATATAGGAGGAACAGTACAGACCTTCATGGTATTGTTTTTGTGGGAATATGCTTGTTCCTGAGTCATCAGATATTCCTCTAACCCGGTAAATTGGGCATAACATGCTCTGCGAGCAACTTTATTTTGGGTGAAATTTGTTTCAAAATATTCAAATGAAAAAGGAAGCTTAAGTTTTATTGTTAGTGCGCTTCTTTAACAGGCACTAACTGTGAGGCAAATCTATCGCATCAGTACTATGTACTGGGATGACAAGTACGGAACCCAGAGTGTATCCAATGAGGCAAGTGGTGTTTTGAAATTTTTTTTTTCTTTTTTTAGAAAATATGATGTTTTGCTCAGATTTTGAAGCCACACATGGTGAACAGGTAGTTAGTGAAATGAGGGAAATTGTGAGCAAGGACAATCAAAATCTGACTTCAAATTCATTCTTGTTGGATGATGATCTGAGGTAATCTGCTTTTTCTCTTGCACCTTTCATTTGTTTGCAGATTTAAGACCTGATTGTTGAATAGTATGACAAGTTGTCCTTGCTTGCTTGCTCTAATAGCTTCAGTGTTTATTATAATTTTTACAAAATAGTGCTATAATTTTTCATTTATTATCTTTAACAAAATGAGAAAAGTGTTTGGTACTCTGACTGTATCGTATCATTTTTACTCCTCAATGAAAAAGTTCCAATCAAATAAAATGAGATTCACCTGCTGATAAAATAATGCCGAGTTAAATAATGAATTTTGTATTTCATTTTCCATGATTTCATCAGCACATAGATGTTGTATGGATTCGCACTCTATTACTAACTATAACACTCTTATAGTTGGAGAGAATACGAATGATGTGACACTCCATAATTATTGAATTTCTCCTTCTAAGCAAAATTTAAAGTTCGATAAAATTCTTAATTCAACTGGTAAATTAAATATTTTCTTAACAAAGTATTTAAATAAAATTATGGTATATGTATATACATTTCTTACAATTTTAACTTTTTTAATAATATTTTGTTAAAAAGGGTGAAATAAGAATTGACCAATACTTCAAGAATGAAACAAGGATTCAAACCGTTTTCAGATGTGATGTTGCTAATGGCACGTCTTAATTGCATTTTTGTTGCAGCATTCCATTTTCTGCTGAAGACATAGATATGGCGATTGCTGCAATAGATCCTGATGATATTGATCACCCACCATTTTTGTCAGAATATCCTTGCGCCCAGTTTCTTGTTGCACATTAGAAGTGATTGATTGATATACGGTTTCAAGATTGTTTCTAAAGCTAAGTTAGCTTAATGTATTGCGTCTCTGGATCTTGACCGCAGTGCTCTTCAAGATGGAAACACTAGTTTCCCTTCCCACGGATTGCAAGCTTAGTTGTCATCAGGTATTTTTGGTGATCCCAATATAGATATTTGCTAGTCAAGATGTCTGTCAATCAAATGGGGAAAAGTGGTTTTACAGGTTCAGCCTACAATTTCTCCTTCTGTTAGTTTATCCAGAAAGTTGTAATTAAGGGTAGATGGTAGTTTAGGAATTAAAGGTCCCTTATGTTGTTATGTAGCTTCACCGCTTAGGTATGGTTAGTAATGGAATCAGGATGGAGTGATGTTTGTAAATGCATTTGTTAACCAGCCCTGGGCTTTGGCAAAAGGAATGAAGTATTCATTCATTCATTGATGTAAATACTGGGATCTTGCTTTGGTCATCGTTACACTACCACGTTGGATACTTGCGGCCCTTGAGCAATTTGGTAGTGATGCTACAGCAAGTAAAATCATGGTGTTATAGTGAATAACATTTCTTCATAATTGTGTTTCCTCAATCACTCGTTCGGAATATTGATAATCAAAGATTTTCCTCAATAAGAGCGGCACTGAACAGGTCTAACACCCCAGTTGACAACCGTGCTATCTCAAGCATCGGCGAGGAATTTAATTGGGGAAAAAAGGGGGACGAAAATAAAGAAAAGTGATCTTCCTGCTTACGGAGTCAATACCGCGTTGATGTCTCCCAAGACACCATTCTGCTTCACCTTGAAAAATTGAAATTACTAGTAGAGTTCAACATTTCAGGAGGACGATAAAACGTTAGTAACGTCCAAGCCTTGGCATTACCTAAATGAGAGAGCGTTCCTCTTGAACCCTTATACTTCGTTTGGTTTGTAGAAATAAATTTAGAGGTAGCAGAAATGGGGTTTAAACCCACACTTGGTATGATTATGAAAATGTGATTATTTTATTTAATATTTATATTTATAATGTGAAAGGACCAAAATTGCCCCCCAACTGAAAATCCCTCTCCCCACCCCGAGAAATATCCATGACACCACCACCGCAAACAACCAACGTCCTCCACTTTTTCAGACCCACCATCACAAACAACCAAATTTTAAGACTTGTTGAACCTTGGGAGACGTAGGGGCAATGTCCGTCAACAAATTTGCCGAATCGAACTAGATTTGTTGAACCATTGGAGATTTAGGGGAATCAAAGTCCAGATCTAAAGCCATGACAGGAGCACCACCAGTCGAGCTTGTCATCGTCTTTGCCAACGTTGCTCGCGTTGCTGTCAGACTGCAGTGGCTAGTTTGCAGACGGAGGAGAAGATCGAACCATGTCGCCATCGCTCAAAGTCACACCATCACCAGCGTCTCTCACGTCGTCGTCACTCATCAGTCGTCGTTAGCTTCTTGTCCAATACTCACATTATCGTTAGACTGACATGGCTATGGAGAACAGAGATGGTGAAGGGGGGCAAAAGGGTCCAGATGCTAAAGTTCCATGGAATATGAGCCAAGAATGTGGAAGTGGCTTCCAAATGGAAGAACTCTCCATGATACCAAACACCTTAATTTTTCAATTCTATTGCTACTTCCATTTTTTAAGTCTGGAGACTTCCAGCGTACCAAAAGTGGCATTAGGTTTCCTGTAATTGCATCTCTGATAATGTTTCACTAGTTTATAGTGCCTTTCGAGAAGATTGTAAAGCAAACTCACGGGCGTAGGTACCCGGATGGCCAGCCGTGGCGTGTACCGCTTATAAGAGGAACAATACATTCAGTTCAAATTCTCAAGTAAAAGCCCTTTACCCCTATGGTCATTAGGCAAATGACTTCCAAAATGTATATCAACATCATATAACTTTTACAATTAAAGATTAACGATGAAAGGGAAATGGGTTAGGACTCACTAACCCCTTCCACGTCAGTACTATAGTTAATCGAGAAGATCAGAAGGCGAAGATCTTTCTGTGGTTCCTCTACAATATTGCACCGAATCAACAAGCACCGAAGTGAGATGTACTTTTCAGAGTTTATTCATCAAGTCAGTTTACTGAGCTGTTTCATTGCTCAGGGAGGTACTCGACATGTTCATTGTCGCTGCAGAGGCGCAATGCTGTAGATCAGCCAAGGAGAATGATCTCCAAGCAGATAAGTTCTGCAGAATCGGAGGGGATGCACTTGCACTCGTAGGTGTAGATACCCTACTTCTTGGATGCAGTGGTGGAAGAAGTGGTAAAGGTGACCTAGAATTTGAATCCTCGCTTGTACTGCTACTGCTGTCACAGTTGTTCATGGCGACTGCAAGAGCCAGAGTGCTTCGACTTGGGCCGATTGATCTCTTAGAAATGCCCCCACTATTGCTTCTTAAAGGGAGGCTTCGATTCTTGTCCCAAACGTGATTGAAGGCCATTAAGTTTCTGCGTCTCCTAGTGCAAGCATTCTCTGGTTTAGTAATGTCTTTGACAGATGGCAAAAAGGAGGCTTCCGCCAGGCTTGTGAAGGACTTAGATTTGCCATTGTAAAACTTTGAGATCCCTCTCCTGTCAACAATTTATTCCATCCATGAGACAATTGGTCGAGCTCAAATCGAATATACATTTCACTACTATTTTAGCAAACGCTATTGAATATTTGATATTATCACCGTGTTTCACACAGGAAAAATCGAGAACCTTCTCTTCAGACAACGAGTTCTAAATAAAAATGCAAATTTTTTATCTCGTGACAACCGACTATACGAATATTTAAGGGTCTCAAGAGGAAACTTATCTAAAATTCTATGATCTTTTTATTAAACATGGCAATCTTGACCGAATTTACTTATTACTACATAATCTGTTCTTGCTTCAAGTAACAAACGAATGAATTTGTTCCGTATCAAATCAAATTATATTAGAATCCGTGTTTTCCAGTATATATCCGATTTAGAGAAGTGGTCAATGACGAAAGCTATCTTCATAATTTGCTATATTACCCAAAAAAAGGAGAAAACATTAGCAATAATTACAGCAAATGAACGTGAACCTTCAACTACGGAATATGACTTTTTTTTTTAAAAAAAAGAAGGGCACAGGTTCGCAAGTCAGGAGGGATCTGAGAAGGATGAGTTGAAAATGCATGATACCTGATAGGTAACACCTCTTCTAACGACTCCATCATATCCAAAGGTCCATTATACGCACTCTGAGCCTCATTTTCACCGCAATCCTCGTCCACTATAGACCTCTCTGACGAGAGATCGCTGTTTCTCCCGATCGAAGACGTTGAAGACGAAGACGTACTGCACTGATCATCCGAAAACTTAGCCGGTAGCACGTTATTCCCAACGCTCCTGGTACACAGCTTTTGATCCTCCGGCGACTCGAAGAACACCGGAGCGTATGTGACTGCACGCTTCAATCCAGAAGGTTCGATCCGCATATTTACCGAACAAAATTCACCTGCTCTGATCTACTAGAATATTTCCAGGAATGCCAAACTCGAAGGAAATAGACCGAGACAAAAGAGATAACTCAGAGCGCACAAAGAACCGCCAAGGATGAAGATAAAACGTTGTGATAAAGCAGAAAGAGAAAAGGAAAAACGGAGGAGACAAGCGTGAGAGACACTGGATTTGGGTGAAGCACACAGAATCAAGGGATGAGAAATGGTGGTCTTTATTTGTTTCGTTGTTTTATTATTATTATTTATTTATTGTACTAAACGAGATATGGATGAATCGAAGTGTGCAACAGGATAATAGCAACAAATTTATTTATATTTAATTTAATTATTTATTATTTATGCATATGTGGAAGGCCTTATCCTCATCCACTGGGCGTTAAAAAATATACGTGCTCATCAGCCGTGATCGTCTGCTTCGGGTTTTTCATGGAACCAGTTGGCAAGCCTCTTAGCTACCCTTTTCTTTATTTGTCAAAGTCAACTTTTTCCTTCTGTCCATCCAAAACTGAGCTCAAATTCTTTATCGGTCAAAAACTAAACATTCTTCGACATTCATATCTTTGAAAGTCACATAATAGTTCAAAATTTTTACATTTCTATATACAAGATTATATGAAAATTACAGGAATTGAAATAAATAAATCACATTTTAGTATTTAAAATATATTTTATTTTGATTTAAATGTCTATTAATATAACTTTAATTAAATTAAATATATTGAGAGCATATTTTTTTAACAAAAATAAGGACGTTGTTCTTTTGCAGATTGAATATAATTTATCTCAAATAATATAATTATATTTGAGTTTTTTTCCAAATATAATATATTTGAGTAATGAAAGATATTTGGGTAAAGAATTAAGATAGAGTAGTAACATAATATTCCCTCCAATCCTAAATATAGGATATTTTACTTTTATTCTAAATATAGGATCTTTTACAGGATATAAGGTAGTATTTATTATACATTTTTTAAAAATATCACCATTTAATATATGTTAAAGGGAGAGAGAAAGAGATTAAATACGTATAATTTTAAAAAATGCATAATAATTTTTTAAAAATTAAAATAATTAATTAATTTTAACTCTAATTTTTTAATTTATATAATTTATTTAAAAGTGTAAATCACATCAAATTTTAAAAGTTATTGATGTACAATTTTAAAATAGAGAAAAATGGGGGTGAGTAGGTGGTGAGAGTTGATTGGGGAGAGCAGGAAATGGAGGATGGGGGTTAGAGCATATGATGAAGACGCGGAAATGGTGACTGGAGGAGATGAAGCTTATCGAGAAATAGAAATAGAGCGGGTGGGGCCCACGAAGACATCAACGTTCCACGCTTTTGCGGAACACGTGCTCCCTTACCTACTGGTCTCCTTCGTTTCTTTTGGACAAACAGGGGAATCAGACGAGAGATTTTTTTTTTTTTTGGCGCCCCCGGGGGGGGGGGGGTGTGTCTGGTGGGGAGGGAATGGATGGTGGTGACCTTATCGCATCACGCGTCTTTTCTTTTCTTTTCTATCATGTGCTCTCGACTCTCTCTCCTCTCACCTTCTACCACCAACCTTGTCTTACCCAATCGCTAAACCAAACCCAACCCCAAGGGACATCTTCTTCTTAATTAATGGCCAAAAAAATTAAATAACGTGGGAACAATATTCGCAGGAGAAGGATAACGATGGATGGATGGATGTTGTTGGACCCGTTTGTACTAGCTTTATATCATTGATCATTATTTATATTTAGTGAAGTTGGCGTTCGCTATCGGGTCATGACGCATTCCTACGGACAAACGCAACCGTTAACCTTGGTCTCCTTCCCATCAAACCCCACAAATCTGGCCCACTTATGACATAATATAAGAAGAAAGAGAGAAAGAGAGAGAATGAATCCAAAAGAAAAAAAACGGAGAGAAAGAGAGCGGCTAGATATTAAACCAATGAATATTAAATATTCATACTATATATTATTATACATACCCGTTCTCCATTGACAAATCACGAATTTCCCAAGCCAAAGCTAAATTTCAGTGGCTCAGCCAAAAAAAAAATTATGATGCTAGGAAAACTACGGACATGAAGATGAAGAGTTCTTGCTTAGTGTAAATATATGCCCATATTCAAAATTTCCAGGGCTTAACTGATTCAAGTAATTAAATTAAGGTAAATATAACTTTCATCGCCAAATTGGAGGCACACAGCTACCCACCGAACACGTACTTATTGGGAAATAAATTATTTATTTATAGACAGAGGCAAACTTGGCGAGAGGACCAACGGCGAGGGAGTTGACGTAGGTGCATGGTTCAGTGGCCGTGGAATCGGTACGTTTGTCGTCGAAATGGTCGTTCGCGTCAGGTCCTCCCATGATGGCGCCGGTGAGCTCGTTAGGGTTTGGTCCTTCGCGTCGTAACCATTTGTTGAAGCTCTCGGGACAGCTCACCTCTGAGTTTGCTTCCGACATCGGCACCGATGCTCCTCTATGGTGAGCCTGCTTTGGTGGGTTGTTCCCAAATCCTACCATTATAGATCTTGCTTCTGGGTTCTTCCCCAGTATGTAATCCATCTGCATCCAATCCAAATTAACTTACTAATATGAGTCTCTCTACGTACGTATTCTAATTGATGCATTCCATTCCATGCTAATTAAATCAATATTCTTTGATTGGGATTCATTTCATTACTTGGTCTTTGGCGAACTTCAGCAGGTCGGCTGAGGAGAATTGTCTGGTTCCACAAATGACTTTTTGTTTGTGTTCTTCGAGAATATCAGCATACAAGGTGAAGATCATTGCCGTGCCCGTCACATATTGCGTGTTGGCTCCATCCCTCAAGTGAATCAAGCCACCTATATATGAACATCGTATAACATTGGCGATAACCAGATATATAATAAATATTTAATTAATTATGACATTATTTATTAATGCATATATAAAATGAGTATGAGAGACACTAACCGGGAGTTAATTTAATCTGGCTGTAGGGACTTTGGGGATGGACGGAGCATATGAAACTATCAGCTTGATATTTGAATGTATCCAATTTGGGGACTCCTTCAAAAAGTAACTGAGCAACATATATGCAATACAACAGTTGATCATTATTAATGTAGAAACAAGTTAGAGTTTGAGAGACAACATAATTGCAAAACCTTAGTGAGAAGAACTTGAGCTCCTGCATATTTAAGATCCCAACTAAACTCATTCACGTAAGCACTGATGGCTTCCTCTTGAATATACTTCAAATACAGTGGCTTCCTGGTGGCAATGTATAGCCATGTTGCTGCCCACAACAATTCATCCTGCGTCCCACTTAATCACATTAGATGCACAAACATTCACATCTGAAGAATTAGGCCGAATTTGAGAAGGTAACGAATCAAATTACATTGTAGCCAGAGAAAGAGCAGTCGAAGGGGCATTCTCCATCATATGTTCCTTTATGCTCTTTTGCCATTGTGAAAAGCTGCAGCGAAACGGCAAAGAAAGAAAGTTATTAGTGATTAGCTAGGTTTCCATGCCAGATCTTCCACATCGATCCAAAGTTACCAAAATGTTTGTACCAGTTTCGCCTTGTTGAGGAGACGTCGAGAATATTTTGGATCTATAGTTCTGAAAACAATGGAAGAAGAAGACAATGCTGCTGAAGTTTCAGCTGCAATCTCTGACCCGTGCGTCTCACCACCAATCTGCAAAACTGTTCGTTTTGTCTTCATCTTTTCTGGTCGAACCCAACAATGGTGATCCTCTTCTGGGTCCCCCACCTTCATTATCATCATCATCATCATCATCATCATCATCGATCAGATGCATGCATGAGAACAAATCCCAAAATAAGCATATATGATCAGAGATATATATGAAAATGTTTCCATGCCATACACAGGATAGGAGGAGAAGCTTCACCTGCACATATAATCGATCTCGTCGAGAAGCACATTTCAGAAAATAATCGGTGCCCCACTTAATGGCATCACGAACATGATCCATTTCCTTTGCAGCTTCTAACTCGTCCTTGAAATAAACTGCAGCCCATGAAAGAGTGGTGACTGTGAAAGCCATAGGCAGCCCATATTTGACATTATCTCCTGCGTCATAATATCCTCCAGTAAGGTCCACCTACGTACATCATGGATCATAATAATATTACGAGGTGAGCCAAATTGTAATCACCAAACTCAAAACTCAGTGTTTGTAATTAATTAAAGAACTGTATGTAAGAAACGAACACATACGTTAGCGAGTTTTCCGTCGTCGAGAGCTGAGTCTCCTCTCCATGGCACTCTGTTATTAGGAGGGAGCTTCCCTGAGCGTTGTGCCTCTAGAAATATGAGGGACTTGGTGAGAGCTTCTTTATAATTAAAATCACCATGGACGACATTTAAGCATCCTTCAAACGCGGCAAGCCATATCAAGATAATGGCCAACGATGCTCTTCGAGTACCCATCAACCCCAGAATATGTTTCAACCTAATTAAAACACAATTTTACCCACTGGGTAAAAAAAATGAAGTGATTAATTATGGTTTATATGTTGTTTTCATAAGAAAACAAGAAAGGGAAGGGCTTTCATTGGGGTGTGGAGTCTTTGGGTATTTAAGTAGAAGGATGAAAGAAGGGAAGGGATGATTGAGAGGTGGAGATGAATGGCTTTAATTGGGCAATGAGATTTTTTGTTACCGCCATTTTGTAACCCAATTTACCTAATACTATTCATAAACATGCGGTGCTAAAAGATCTCGTAACTATACCAACAATGAGAGGTAGCTATATTTTTTGCGATTCTGGGGAAAATAAGGATATACCACTCGTCTCTCTCTCACCAGCATTTGAGTATAGATTGTAATATCTATAATCAGCGATTCAGCATGCAAATGCAAATACCCGACTTTTCTTTGTACATGGATTAGCGAATGAATGAAATGGATAATCGAGCGACGAGATTTCACCAGTGTTGGTCTGTTTTTGTTTGTCATCCAAAAATAGGCTGCATGGTTTTATAATCACAATGGATATATTTGCGATTTTAAATTTAAAAAAATAGTTCAGAATTGGACAAATTGATTGTAAAAGACATATTGTATTACCAACGCACGTTGGCTCATAGGGTCTAAATCCCTTAACAATCAATTTCTGGGTTTGGGGGGTGATAAAAATGTAAAAGACATGCTTAGGAGATTCACCCTCATCTAGGATCCAACTCAGGTCAATTCGAATTAATTAGAGCTGTCCATTTCGGATATCACATGGTTTGTTTTAAAAAAAAAAAGACATTATATAAATTTTTTTGGATTGTACTTTTATTAATGGGTTGCATATATTAGTCGACGTAAGAGAGGAAGAAATATATGCGCTCTAACAAATCTTAGAGATGATGTTGCGTGGATTAATACACATCATGCGAGGGAAGTAGGATGAGATGAACCAGCTTAACTACTTGACAACTGACATAGACAGCTAAACTAGAACTCCTTTACAATGAAGCGCATAAATTAATGATGGGCAAGGAAAAAGCGTATAAAAAAAAAAATTGGAAGCAGAAGGAGCAAAAGGACCATCAAAACAAAAGAGCAAATTGATTCGATTCAAGCTCAGAAAGATCATCGGAATCAATCATCCCTTGTTTTTAGTGACTCGCATTTTTTCGAAGTAAGAGGAAGCAATGGCGGAGCTGCAGATTTGAGCTTTTTAGGTACACATAAAAGCAGCCTCATCAGGAAACTTGAAATAAGAGCTACAGGGGCAGGATATTTCCTTTAATTTTTTGATGCGAAACAGAATCCAAAACCAGCCCTATATATATATATATATATATAGAGAGTCAATATATCTGAGTAGTAACTACTAACTGGTAGAAGGGTTGGCGCTTGAAAAGTAAGGAACCTACTCCGCTTCTCATTTCATCACAATTTCATTATTCACATTATTACCAAGGCATAATTAGCTATTTTGCCTTGTGTATGGGAAAGAAATCCACTAAAATCAAAGTACTTAGTGTAACTATATGTAAATAAAATACATGCAAATTTAAAAAAAGAAAAATTTATGAATAAAAAAAATTATGTTGAGAGAATTTTTGTGTAACTGAGATCCAATCTAGCTTGAATCTAAATTAATGGATAATACTAAATAATATATGTAATAAGGAAAAGTCAATTTTTGGTGAGAAGAGCCATTGACTGGACTACAAATTAAATAAATAAAACAAAAACAATTGAGTGATTGTGATCATTAGACTTGAAAAACAGGTAAAAACTTGAACATAACATGCATGAAATTAGAATGGCCATCTATATTTGCTATACCATTTTGTGAAAGGGCTTTAATAAACAAATAATTGCGAGCGGTGGGATGGGTGGGACAACTTAGATGCTGTTGACAGTTGTGCGCCCTCTATGCCAGGCACGTGAAACGAAATGGGTACATTCCCAAATCCCAATTCCCATTCGTTTTTCTTTCCACACATGTATTCATTCTCCTGCACATACGTATGAATATGATGTTCTTTTTTTATTCCCAAAAATAAAAACTATAAATATCTGCTCATGGCCCATGCATGAAAATATCCATTAGTCAAATTTCAGACCCAACACGCTCCTCTAATTTAGAAAGGACGTCGCATGTAATTCTAATTTATTACAATATATATATATCATTAATTAATAACATGAATAACAGACATGGAATATGAAATCCATCATTAGCGGGTTGGGTTTCAATCAAAGATAGTAAATCACAATTCACAAATCTCATGATGTCTTCAGTTGGACTAATTTGACCCGTTTCACAACATTAACTGGGCATAAAAATCAACAAATCAGATCAAATATTTAGTATACCTCTCCCCTAATTAATGTACCCAAAATCTTCAACGTAAGCATTATTTTATCCCTAATATAATATAATATATTGCTGCTTTTCGGTCATAATAAGCCAGCTTCAAACAGATTCCTCCGCCTCAATGACTCATCCACCAGCTTGAAAGTCTTCTTCACAAGCTTCTGATCCAGGGCAGTGGTCCTATAGATTTTGAACACCCGATCAACCCGATCAGGAGCAGTGCTCTGAAAATATAATTCCTCGAATTTTTTCTTCACAAACCTGCAACCCATCATTTATCCCACTTATTTACCTTTGTTAACACCATGACAAGTAAATCATAAAAAGCACTTTTATATTGTTTCCTCTTTAAATTTGTAAATCATACTTTTTCAAGGTAGTAGTAAGCAGACTTCAGGCTTTCAGTATCAACTGTTACTTATTCCCACAAAATTTAGAACACAACTGATAAACTTCAGGCTTCTCATGCAATAGACAATTTAAAAAGCAGAAAAACGAAAAATATATATGACGTCCAGAGTTTGGAAGGCTTTCAATAGCCAGAGTCAACTATTTGCTCTAAAACGACAGCACTGCAAACAAGTTGCTTACTCGTATGCATGCTCAATCTCCTGTTTCCCAGAGGAAACTGGCTGGTAATCTTTGAACCATTCGCATACATTAAGTGGGACCTGCATAATGCATGACTTGAATTAGTAGAGATTGAAATGACTTAGCTTCCACCAATGGCATTGTACAATGTTCTGACTAGTCTTACTTTTAGGATCTTCTTCTCGAATATATCAAACTTGTTTAAAAATAACATGAAGGATGTTTTCTGCACAGAAGCAAAAAGGAAATCATTATTAAGATGGGTACCAACTTTAAGGATGCTAGTTGTCAAAAGGTATAAAGCTCTCAACAGCAAGTTTCATATAAAGGAAACAAGGTAAGCATAAAGTTAAATAAGAGTTCCCCCACAGACATCAAAATAAAGCATGAAAGAAGACCTCAAAACACGGCTGCTTTAGGACCCACTCAAAAAGTTCCTTAGTCTCCATCATTCTGTTCTTGTTTTCATCCTCAAAAAGTGTTTGATCATACCTGGAAAGCAATGTGAGGTCAACACTTTAGCTTTACAAAAATCATAATGATAATGTCCCTGCCAGCAAGATTGAAAGGATAGGCAGACTATTACCCTACTCATCACCTAACCAGCGACAAATTATCATATTATTACTAAAAATATGCAGAGATGCCGGACTAGTACAAGCTTAGCCTTCAAATATACTACAAATGCCTTCACACACTATTTCACTGTGAATAGGGGTCCAGTAGGGGGAACTATAAAAGAGACTTTCCACTAAATTTTACAATATTACTCTGGTAACCAACAGATTTAAAAGAGCCAACTAGAGTCGAGCAATTCGTATAAAATATGTAATCAAATGGAGGGTCAGCCTACTCGCTGATAGCAGCACAGAATATTACAGCAGTAACTCCTTCAAACAAATGAATCCATTTCCTCCGCTCATTTCTCTGGCCTCCAACATCAAAGAGCCTATATACCTCACCACTTTTCTTGTTTTCTCCAACTGGACTGTCAAAAATCAGATATATTCATCAAGTTAGTCTATTCTGTGTACCAAATCATGATGAATAGATCAGGAAACGGTGTTAATATTCAGAGTAACATGAGAGAAGGTGGCTTGATAGAGATATACACTCAATAACAAGAATAGTTTATCCTTCCTACCTGGATATATGCATAAAATCCTTTGGAGAAGCATAATCAAATAAATTTAAGAAAGCATCAGTAACCAATTATGGGTGCTTCTTGATTCTTGAGATGAATATGAGACAGTTGAAAATTTGAAATGGTTCAACAGACAAGAAGATGATAACAGAAAATATTACATGAAATGCAGACATAACCACAAGCAACAAAGACCAATTACAGCAATAAAATGTGAGGTCAGTATAATGTTAAAACATGCGGATGCATAAAGGAGGTGCCAGTCATATCTACTGGACCAGATGGGCATACAAGCTATCTAGACCATATTTCGGTGCAAGATTTTTAAGTTCAATCATAGAACCAAATTTTGTGATTGCTTATCCTCCATGTAATCATTCACAAAAATAAACAATTGTGTTCAGTAATTAGACTATGTAAATACCTTATAACTTTTAGAGGTTGTTGTGAAATTTAAACCTCGAGAAAAAGTAGTATCCATGGTGTTACCAGGTTCCTACTCAGACTAGAAAGACTTTTTATCCTTAACCCCAAGGTTATATATGCCACTATTTTTTTTTTCCATCAACATATATGCCACCAAAGTACAAATTGATAAGCAATGCTACTTGCCACTCAAAATCTTTTCAATCAGCAAATTCAGAACTTAAGTATAAAACAGAAACACTTATATGCATCTTTACGTGTGATTTCAGACTTTTATTAATACAACTCATGTCAAATGAACATATTCACCTGAACTGGATCTCTACAACGCCAGTGGTACGAACTCTTGCATATAGAACATCCTCCTGCAGTTGTAAATAAAACAGCAATTAGAAATTTACTTTCAAATATACATTCAAACCAAAAAGAGAGAAAGAAAAAGAAAAGAAAGCATGTAGTTTGGATACCTTTGTTGGAACATAATTAGCATCAGACAGTCTCTGCAAATTTTCCATGAAATAGCTGGCACAATCTGGAACCTGGAGCTCATTACCACGGACATATGTTTCCTATGGTTACAAGCAAAATGCAAGGTACATAAATACAAAGTAACTGATGCCCAACCCACCCCCTTTTTTTCTGAAAACAAAGGATAAAGTTAAGTAAAGCAACCAAATTATGACATTCAACCACCTGAATTGCAGCATCTTTCCACAGAGTCTCTATTTCCTGTGCAAGTTCCTTGGTGAGACGTGGGTAATCCAACCTGCCTCCAATTTCTGATAGTTTCTCCCCAATATCCTACCAGAAATATCAAGCTCTATCAGAATTTAGAAGGAAGAATCTTTAAAATATCTTCCTCCATATGAATACAGAAGAAAAATCTTCAGCACATAAGTTCGAAAAAGCAAGTGAACTGCATAGAAAAAAAAAAGATTGGCGTCCAATTACTTATTAGGTTTTCTTTTCTCATAATACATTTGTATGAAAAGATACCACAACAAGATATTATCAAATGTTGACAGCCCAGCAGATGATGAAACCCTATTGAAACATAAAATATTGAGTAACCTACCTTGTTTTCGTTGGATATCACATACTTTGAAGACTCAGTTTCATTTTGAGCCAATTCCTTGGATCCATCATGCAGTATCTGTTCAATTACATCAAATTATGATCAGAATGGCAGTTTTCTCAGCTAGCTTCATTAAAACTCATCTCACAAACATTTTAATGCCAAACAATAAACATTTGACTCCATAAAACTATACATATTGTCAGAAAAATAATCAACACACCCTTTCAAATATTGCGTACTTTTATTGTCTGATACACATTAGCATGAATGACTGGTGTGTAGCTCTTGAGCTCTGCCTCATCAAAACCAGTTTGAAATAAGAGCTTTATCTGCATATCATAAAGATAATAAATATCAACAACCCCACAAACAGATATCATGCTAAGACAGAGAGAATCCTGTAATTTCTAACCTGTTTGAAGATTGTAGACTTCCCTGACTCTCCAGCACCTAAACAACAGAGGTGCCAAATTGATTTAAATCAGTTTAGAAGAGAAATAACAAAAGAAAGCAAGCAGACAAGAGATAATAACATGTGAGATTCATTCAAGGGGTATAGCAATAATACCTTCAAATAGACCTGACCACTTACATAGAACAGCAGAGATTGCTGTTTTATCCACAAAGGCGACACAATTTAATTTTAGGAAAACTCAAAACTACAACAGAATCACATCAAGGTATTTACCATTTCTTTGAAGCATTTTATCTGCCAACAGACACTACCAATAAATGATACGTGCCATTCCATGAAACTATGAAAACCATCATCACTCATATGACACTTGATTTTAAAGTTTCATAAATTACTAAAATTAACAAGTTTCAACTTTAAAAATGCACATGAATTATACACAACACAGATAAAAGAAAGCACAGCCCAAGTAACATGTACCAAGTAGTAGAAGTTTCTGAATATGCTTTTCAGCCTTCGTTTCTTGCTCTATTCTCTTTTCAATTTCTGCATCCTGCAAATGCATGTAATATTTATCAAATTAGGCCTACGCAACCCTTCAAGATTAATAAATATAGATGCAGGAACACTTCAAGCATCAGCTAACAAGTAAACTTATGCAGGCACTCTAGAATAGCATAATGTTACAATGTAAACGAATGTAATTTATCAACTCAAGCACAATGGACCTGTGCATTTTCTTCGGCATCAGCATCATTATATCGACGATTCCTGCTGCAGAGTAAGCCCATATTTTCTGTTACAAAAGACAGCAGAAGATGCACTTGTCAAGCTCGACCAGAAATCAGACTTTGTTACTATGCCACGCTGTAATGCATACATACAATTGCAGGACTGAGTTCACCTAACAAGAGAACTAGGACAGTGGCAATAGTGAACAAAGACAACTAGGATCCACTCCGAAAGCAATATTTTAAGTCAATTCAGTAACTGAATATTCATGCGACTTGCATGATCATGCATAGCTAATTTATTTATTCCAGACAGACAGCTGAATAAAACAAAACAGACTTCGGAGCATAGAACAGCAGGAGTATATCAAAACCAATATTAGGCTTTAGCCAAAATATATTTTCCCATTGAATTTGAAGTTCAGGTCTTACAGAAGATCCCTGAGTAAGCTATATGGCTAAAATGCAAGATTGAATGGACAATCGGAGGAAATTTACTTTTCCACGACCAGGGAATAATTTAGTGTCACATATGAACAAATTGTATGGGCGCCTAAAGGAATGAGGGATACCATGTAGACATTGACACGTTATTCTAGCCTCGATTATCTGAATTTACCACATCAAGCAACTTCGAACGAAGACAGTTAATGAGGATTGAAAAAAAAAAAAAAAACACAAACACACACACATAAAATTCTGCTATGTATTTACGTGGACCATTGTTTCGCTCAGTCATTGCATATCACCGTATGCTATTTTTCGTCTACTCCAGAATCATCAAGTTATTAATCTCAAAGGCGACAAACAGTAATCAATATATGCGGGTGATACTCTGTTTTCATCGTTCAGCTACACATTACAATCAACAAAGAAACCATACATTACAAGTTTTTTCATGTCAGTCTCTGAGTAGAAAGCAAGATATTTCAACATACGAACAAGCACGGACATGCAAAGTACAATCAGCCCATCAAATTGTTAAAGCCGTCACGGAATAAAGTCGAAAATGCAACAGAAATCAAATTCAAAATCCCAAAAGTAAAGAAGGAAGGAGCATAAGCTCGCATCTTGATCTGCATAAACAATCTCAATTGCAGAGATCTCCTCAGCAAAAAGAAAAAACTATATAATAATAAAGCAGCAGAAATTATTAAGGAATGAAAAAAGATCCAAAAAGAGAACGAGGAATGCAACAAAGACAGAAGACGGTACCAGAAAAAGAAAACGGAAAGTAGCGAAGGGTGTGTTTTTCAGAGGTGCGGGGATGGAGATAGGGCGCTAGATTTGGCGGATTGGCGAAGTGGGAAGCTAGAAAGCAAGTTCAGTTGTTGGGTGTAGAGGAAGATATAGTATTCTAATAGCAAAACAAAAATAAGAAAGGTGGGGATGGGGCGTTGTTCGAGGAAATGGATTTTATATAATAAATGGAAATGGAAGCCGGAGGAGTGTGGGAAGAAAACAACACAAGCAAGTGGGAGCAGAAGTATAGAGAGAGCGAAAATGGAAATGGTGAAGGAAGGGAAAGGAGGGAAGGGAAATAGTAAGGATTAAAGAAAAGAGCGCCGAAAGCTGCCGAGGCTTCTTCATCCACTCTGGGGTTCGGTCAAAGTTGGAAAAGACAGACGCAGAACAATATTACTTTTATATTTTTATATATAAAATGTCTTCTTGGGAAAATACACTTACACACTCTTACGTTTACATATGCATCGCCCCAATGGCACTGCCACTCGACTCTCCCTCTCTCTCTCAAATATCTTGTCACGCTTTACGACCTAATTGGACTATGGTGAGGCTTGGTTGAATGTCAAAGCTAATCCGAAGGAGTAAAAATCTATCCTTTGCGAAATTACAAATAGATCCTCCCATACGATGTCGTCTCTTCGGATATACTACTGAGTTGGGGAGTAGTAGTTAGTCGGAAATAGGGTATGTTGGTATGAATGAATGCGGAGAATATTAGAAACGAAGGTCATTAGTTAGAAAGAAATGGAAAAGGACGAAAGAGACGGGAGGGGGGAAAGAGAGAGCAGTGAGCACAATTCCATAGGCAAGGGGAAGGGGCAGAGGCAGTCAACAAAGACAGGAAAGGACGCACCTCCCGTGCATTTGGATGCTGCCTCGTACCCCCACTCCTCCATCCCTTCCATTCCACGCATAGATTCTCTCTTCATTTTGTTCTTTTTTTTTTCAACTTTATTTACTACCATTTTTTATGTAACAATTTAACAAATTAAATTAAATTAGGCGCATTTTCTAACACATGAAGTACCAATATAAACCCTTTTGTTCATAAATAACATAAACTATCATAGATTTTATTATATATAAACATATTTTTCTTCATAAATATATATAATGATATTGATTGATGATTGATATATTAAAAAATAGTGTTGTTTATTATATAAATTTTATACTGATATATTAACTGATTAGTATATTATTTTAAACTTTTTAAAAATTAAATTACATAAATGTAATATGAACTAAGTTAAATTAACACTTCCAATTCCTTCATTATTTTTAATCTTTTTAATTGTACTCTTTTTTTTATCATGAATATTACCTGGTTTCAACTAAGTTAAATCAAATCAAGTCAAATTATATGAGTTTAAAATTTTTCCAAACAATGGTTTTTTAAGGGATTCTTTTAAGTGAGGCTTCAAATTACTTTTTATGATTTTGGGCTCCTTTTACTGTCTCTAATATCAAAGGAATTTCTGTTAATAATTTTGGGCCACGCCAATGTTTTTTTGACCTAACAAAAATATACACACAAATGGGAAAGACCCATGGGCAGCCCAGTTCAGACAAATCATCGAGCCATACTTAGTCCAACCGATCTAAGCTCAAGGTTGAGACCAGATGAGCAGAAAAGATCTAATCATATGGGCTAGCCTTGGGACATACAACCCCTTCTCTATCCAAGGCCTGGTAATTTGGCATTGAACTATTTGCCTTTTCAATGATTCAGCTACTTGTATGAGAGAAAGCTACGTACAATTGTGGGAGCCCTTACGCAGCTTGTGTAACGTAGCAAGAGAAGGAGGTTAAAAATTTTACAAAATTTGACAGGGTCGCTTTCGAATGCAACGGAAACTATGAGATGATAATTGTTGGGGCACTACGTTCATATTTGGTGCTTCTAAAAGAAAACTGCCGTCTTGTTTTATATTTCACCAGAGTATCTTCTTGAGTTTGTGTATCAGATACACTACTCCAACAATTTCGAGTTCCAAACTGTTCTTAGGTTCTTCCTATTCCAATCATTGAACATGAGTTCTCTTTTGTTTGTTGGTAGTACGTATGTGGACGCGACGGCCAACTACGCAGTTTAGTTTCAACCTTTTCACTTCACCAACTGCAAAACCCTCACTTCATCACATTAATTTTAATAGTTCATTGTACTTTTTTTGCTAAATCTACAGTACTTCTTTTGGGTTAAGCGGTTAAATTTGCTTCAAGATGGAGGGTTTTTTAACTTTTTGCACCAAAAAAAAAATAACCAAGTTTATAGCATATCATCGCTGCTCGTTAGGTCGCTATAATATCTTAGAGCTAATGCGCCCTTCACAACTGATGCAGATAATCAAGTTCACAGCGTTAATAAAACTCAAGTCCCCCACTTTTTCAATCTTGAAATAGTTTTGATGTCAAAGCGCAATGCCATTGTCAAACAATGATGACGGGACAGCCTTTGCATAACTCATTTTCTAAACCATCACTTATGTGACAAACAAGTTTCAAGGTTTGGCATTTTTTCACGAGGGGTCGAAGTGGTTGTGGGTTAGATTGATTAGTTCACCCTTCCTCTTTGACTTTCTTAACATATTCCATCTTTCCTTTTTAGATTCTTAATTGCATCAATGCATTTTTTCCACGCCCTCTCTGGATCCCCGGCCGGTTGTTTTGTTTTTTCTTTTATTTATTACGATATTACATTAAAAACAAATGTGGAGAGAGTAAACCCGTTCTGATTAGCCTCGAGTGGAAGTTCTAGAAGCAGTGTTGTCATTGGTTGCCACCAATTTGAAAGAAGTTTACGGTTGTCCTGTTGCTATTTGTGATATTATCTGATCTTGACATGCCGACAATAATGATTCTGAGGAACATTACCAACCAAAAACTAGGAGATATTCAATTATACCATATTCAGCAATCACGTTGTTTTCTTTAGGTAGAGTAAGGATGATGTCCTAAGGACAACAAAGGAATATGAATTATGGAATAGCACATGACATGTTATACCAGATAGTTTTTATTAGTTTATTTTTATACCCGTTTAGTTTGTCTTTTTGTAAAAGGTTGTTTAGAATAATCACAATCTACAAAAATAAAGTTTAGATAAAAGTAGAAAAATTTACTGAAAACTTGTTTAGATGAAAAAGAAAAAAATGATAGTTAGAAACCATGGTTTGCCAAACAAGCCCTTTGTCATCTTTGCTGTGCTTGTAAATCAATTTCTAAACAAACAGAAATAAATACGTACATTCTAAGGGGGAGTTTTGCTGTTTAGGTTGCGTTGAAGTCACGAGGTGGGCAAGCTAATTCATCTCTAATTAATTAATCACTCGATTATGAATGTGAAAAATCATTCGACTATGAATAAAGTAATACTCTTCTGTGCATATATTTTAACTCTCGTGTCCGTATTCAAGTGTCTAGAAGTCAGGGAATCTCTTTGAGTGTTGTTTGGTAAACGTAGTGCTATAAATTTCTCTGCTTTCGCTTATTTTGCAATGTCATCTATGTCGTCTTCCCCATTCACATTCAAAAGCAAAAGTTTTGTCTGTGAACGGTGCAATATAATGAGTCGTAAGAAGATTACCTGGAGGTCCATCATCTTGATCTTCATTTGTAGCAAGACTAAATGCCCATTGAAGGAATCCAAAAAGAGGATTTCCAAACAAGGTTCTTTCCAGAGATTAAGCCTCTCCGATATTAGCATTTCAAGCTCTCGTCAGGCCATTGACGATCTTTCCATCTCCCTCGTTGGCTCAAAACTTCACACATTTACACTTGAAGAGCTGAGAGAAGCAACACATACTTTCTCTTGGAGTAATCTGATAGGTGAAGGTGGGTTTGGACCTGTGTACAAAGGATTTGTGGATGACAAGCTTAGGCCTGGTTTGAAGGCTCAGCCTGTGGCTGTGAAACGATTGAACTTGGATGGCATGCAGGGTCACAGGGAGTGGCTGGTTAGTTTTCTGAAATGAATGACTCTACTTTCCTCCATTTCTTCATTAATCACAAATCAATTTCCATGCTGAATTGGGAATATATGTTTGTCTTTCTAGGCAGAGATCATCTTTCTAGGACAGTTAAAGCATCCAAATCTTGTCAACTTAATTGGGTACTGTTATGAGGAGGAACACAGGCTTTTGGTGTATGAATACATCACAAGAGGGAGCTTGGAGAGCCAACTCTTTAGAAGTACATTGCTTTTTCTTCCTTCTTTCTTTTCACTCTTAATGGCACAAGAGAATAGAGTCTTTAAAGCTACTTCTTTGGCCATAATATTTGTAGGATACTCCACTGCGTTGCCATGGTCAACCAGGACAAAAATAGCATTGGGAGCAGCCAAGGGCCTGGCCTTCCTTCATGAAGCAGACAAACCTATAATATATAGAGATTTCAAAACTTCAAATATCTTACTGGACTCGGTAAGTGGTTTCTGCTCTACTTCTGAAGGATGACCTTCCCAGTTAAGTAATAAACTCCATGATTTTTTGAACAAATGCAGGATTACACAGCTAAACTGTCAGACTTTGGGTTTGCAAAAGATGGACCTGAAGGGGAAGACACACATGTAACAACACGAGTAATAGGGACACAGGGCTATGCGGCACCCGAGTACATCATGACGGGTCACCTTACAACCAAGAGCGACGTGTATAGCTATGGGGTGGTTCTGTTAGAGCTAATAACAGGAAGAAGGATAGTGGATAAGAGCAGGCCAAATCGAGAGCAGAGCCTGGTGGAATGGGCAAGGCCTCTGTTGAGGGATCAGAGAAAGCTTCACCGCGTCATTGACCCTCGACTAGAAGGACGATTTCCCACCGAAGGAGCTCACAAAGTGGCTACCTTGGCTTACAAGTGCTTAAGCCACCACCCAAGCCCAAGACCCACTATGAGTGATGTGGTCAACAAATTGGAGCCACTTCAGCACTTCGATGATACATTCATGGAGCCCTTTGTGTATATAGCCGTCAATCAAGGTGGCCACAATGAATAGGCTGCAGAGGTCAATATTATTCATCGGTATTAGACATATAGTAAAATCCTTATTCTTGTCTGTTAAACTCAATAGTTACAAAGCGGAATGGAGGTACAGGTGTTTGACTGGAGCAAAAAGTCCAGCGAGTTTGTGGTGAAATAAGAACTGCCGCACTAAAACACAAATTGTCATAAATGGTGATTACTGGGACATACCCAGTTGAAAATTTAAGTTCAGTTTTTGATGGAGAGGAAAATTGCACTTCTCGCAGTAGAAGATGTTGTGGAAAAGCTTGTAATTGGTGTCCTATTTGTCATAGCCTGACAAGAGCAGGGTAAATGTTACTCCACGGAAAGGCATTTGCATTAGCATTACAAAACAACCGCAAAGAACAGGCACTAAGCCACTAACATTTTCAAGTCATGTTAATTAATGATGATTATTGAGATAAACCTACCGCATGCCTAGGTTCAAGGTCGGTGTTTCATCATGAAATATATATATATATGATATAATCAGCATACTCCCAAAAAAATATGATGTAAGCATCATTAATTGATTTGAGAATATCAGCGTTGTCATCAACGACTCAACCACTAATTGTTGATGTTTCTCCTTGATAGAAAGATGACACTCACAACGTTCGTGTATCATAGTCCAAGTGTTAAATAAAATATTAAACCTGGATCTTGTCTACATTCGATTCTCTTCCCAAAATACTGTTGAGTTTAATTCGATCATCTATTATAACATATTGTAATGTCCAAATAATTATGCAAACAGGGAGGTACTTACATGCATTGTTTTTTAGCAAGTTCATCTGTTAAAAAACAAAAAACAAAACGATGAGAATTCCATGGCCTTGCAGACATTTCGCAGGACTGAAACTCTGATTTTACAAGTTCACTTGAGGGATTTTGCTAGGCACAGTATGTGTGGATTTTAAACCAGTGTGAGATGAATAAGTTACATGTATGTTGAGCCTTTGTTGTGGTTTGACATAATCACATTCCAAAATAGCAAGTTGCAATTGATGAATACTTTCCATTAACTCTATTATAACATGGTAGTAGTTAAGTTTACTAAAGAAAACTTCATCAGTAGCATTGGCATTCACTAACACTTTCAAGCTTACAAATAGACATAAGAATCATGTAGCATCCGTAAAGTAAGTTATTTTCCTTGTTGCTAGGCTGTTGCATGCCATTGCCATTTAGTGCCACTGGCTAAAATTTATCACTTTGTCTACTTTTAAGTGCCGATTTTATTCCAACTATATCACTTGGAAATAATTCACTTATTTTTCAGTGTCCTGTGGCTTGCTGTCTTCACTTTCAAGGCCATTCTGCAGTCCAAATGCTGCAACCTATGATCTTTTCTGGATTAAAACTAGTGTGATCTTGTGGTAAATTCAATTGTATCTTGCTTTTCCACCTACTCTGTTTTGTGCATGAGTTTTTGTGTCTTGCATCTATCATGGAAGACTGGCAAGATTGAAATGTATCTGTTCTAACCACTTTTCTTCTCGAGGTCACTGTTGTCTCATTTTGATTACGCAATCTATAATCTCAGGTGGGTTTGTTGACATGAGAGACGAAAACAAGCTCTGATGAGGTTGGTTATCTCTTATTGTTCAAAAGTTTCAACTGATAGGTTGACAATCAATGCTTTATTTGGGGTACTTAGGCTTTTGAATGCCGAAGGTCCAAAATCCTTGGGGTCCTTGGATCTTTTTAAACTCAACCAGTGAATTCTACCTTGCAATCCCTGACTTGATATTAGATCTTTGATATAATAGAAATCGGTGGATTAGCCAGTTCATGGGGATTGTGTGTGAAATCCTTAGGTTCGGCTTGATTTTCATTCTAAAAGAAAAAAAAAACTATATATTGTTTTTTTAAAAAATAAGTATAGAGTTTCCTGATTAATTTATATATTTATTTATCTCCCGATCTTTTTTTTTTCTCTTGACATTTTTGTCACAATAAAGGGTGATTCGAATAGTAATATATATATATATATAAGGACGGCCAGGGACTGAAGGTTATCCAAATTCAACCGTTTGGAGAAAGATGCCTCTAGAGGTTAGAAAGAGCCTCCCCCAACAAAGGAGAATCTTCAAAACTTTGATCTGTAAGAATTTTAGCTTACAATATGTTGAATATAGTTGAAACTTTGGCTTAGATTTACCATGGATGCCCTCTCTGATTGCTGACCAAGGTACTGAAATGAGGCCATGCCTTCATTACAGGAAAAGCCAAATCGTCTTAGCTGATGCATCTTTTAGCGAAATAAGACATGTACCTTACATCAATGAAACTTCATCATTCGGTGCATCTTCTGTGCTTTAAGAATTCTGACAAAGTCCGTTCCAGACAGATAATCACGTGTCCCTCGCGAATTTGTGGGTTGCTTCATTAAATGCCAAGAGTAGTAAGGAACCACAATATAGGCCAATGGGGGTTGGCTGGTAGAGCACTAGCCTTGAAGCTGATCATGGCTTGTTGATGAACCATTTAACTGGGGTATCCTTCCCCGCTGTGAAGCTTCTTGGGCTTTTAAGTCACCATTTTATTCCAAAAATAATAATAATAACTTCAGTATAACCAGCAACAACAAAATATCTCCTCGACAGTCTTGTCAGTTCAGCACATGGGAAATTCTGATTTCCTCGGAAAAGACCCTTTTACGACACATTCATTCTCGGGACAATTACAAAACAGTACAATTATGGCATCTTTGCCGACGCAATTTTCTTGCCACCGTGATTAAGTCCCTCAAATATTCGAAGCAAAACGCCCCGACAAGCGTGTAACTCTAGAAACAAAAGTTAAGAATCAAACATACTTCATATATGGATACAGAGTCATACAACACAAAGTTTATCCTAAATACCAGATCCCAATTTCCTGGAAAGATAAAAATGAATATAATAACACAAATAATCAATTTATCTCATGAAATTCGAAACGCAGTCAATCTTCCTCTAAGTCTTCGTAATTTCAAACTAGGCACAGGCACAAGAATTTTCAACAACAACCGAAACATCTTCTCCGTCGCTCCTGAAAAAGAAGTACCCGATGGAAAGACCCACCACAATCGCAACAAAGACCCCTCCATTAAAAGACATGATGGCCAGCATCAGCAGATATCCAATCGCCGAGTTCACCCCAAACAGAATCGCTTCGGCTAACTTCACTCCCAACCTCGCTTTTTCTCCAACGACGTTCAATTGCAGAAGAGGGGTTCGGATCTGCGGCGTGGAAGACGACTTCCTGGAGGAAATGAGCTTTAGGCGAATACGGCGATTCTCCAGATACTGATAGAACGCGGAGACGAGTAGGCAGACCAGTAAAGTCAGAGCGTAACTCGTCCATGAACGGGTCCTCCATGAATCGATCAGAAGGGTCACTTTGTTGCTCCAATAGAAGGTCATGTGCATCATTTTCGCTAGAGCTTTATGATCTGTTCTGAGACTTTGGTGTTGTGGGCGATTACGAGAGGAAATTATGCGCCTGAAGTCTGAGCTTTTACCTCTTGAAATTTTAAGACCAAGTGGGGATTCGATTGGTTTCCAGGGATCAAGAAGATAGCTAATCGACGCGAAATGGTCCCTTTTCACTTTTTTTTTTTTTTTCATAAACATCTCCCCTTTTTTAATAGTAGAAAATACTTTAATTATCTAGGTTTATTATTGGGGACGTTATTGGAGTTCGTAAGAATGCCCTCGGAGAATGTCCTAATTATGAGTTGTGTGCCATCCACTTGGGCGCACCTGGCTCATATTACGGGCTCGCTTCCCATGTGCCTTGAGGTTATTTAGGGAATTTGATAACGGAGAACTTTGCTCGTAGGCTGTAGCTTGTATGGTGTAACTTTTCGAATCCGCATTCACCCCAAGCTGATTATTCTTGGACGGATATAGATCGTCTAGGTTTAATTTTAACAATCCAAATTTATAATTTTTTATTTTAATTTTATATATCATAATAATAATATTTTTTTAAAAGATGACAATTATAAAATTATATCTATTTTAAATTATTTATTTAAAATAATAAAAAATATAATCAAATATGAACAGTCCATATTCGACATTACATGTAATGAGTATCGAAAGTGAACTCGTAACTTTTTTTGTACCAGCTTATTAATGAAATTATGTTACATCTAGAATATTTGACATATTGTATAAATATTTGTTGATGCCTAAACAATTAACATTTATTCTTAATTTTTTTTAGATTCTCTCTATTTTCTACTTCTTCTTTTTTTATTTTTTATTTTATTTTATATTATTCTTACGAGCTCACTTAAAGATTTAAGACATATTCTCTTACTTGCTAATAAGATATATACTACCAAGTTTATTTTCTTCTTCCTCTTCTTCTTCATCATTTTTTTATTGTAAATTAATTTTTTTAATAAATCTAAGTTAACTTTCAAGTAAATAAAAGTTATACTACATCTAGAAGTATGAGATAATTTAATTCAGATGTCACACCTAGAAGTATATGGTATAATTTAATTTCTTTATGAAGTGAATCTTGAAATAATTCATATATAATATAAAGTGGATCCTGAAAATATTTATATATAACACAAAATAGATCTTGAAACTATCCTCATAAATTATAAAATAAATTATGAAATTATTCATTATTTATTCTTCACCTTTTTATTTATTATTTTTGCTTCTTTATTCATACTCATAGTTGTATGTGTTCTTTAATTAAAAAATATATATCATCATATGATTTACATATTATCTAGATGTGGCAATATTCAGATTTTGATTTTAGGGTTTGAATGGCAAAATTTATAAATTTAGTGAAATTTATAATTTTAAACAAATTTATAATTTTTAATTAAGTAAAAAGGGGGAGGTTTCCATGGAAATTATATATGGGAGGAGTGTATATTAAGGCTGATGTCATCAAGGGTGTTTTGTTAAAATTACAAATTTTGACCCCAAATGCCTTTTGAAATTATATTTGACCATTTGGATTTTGTTATTTATATTTATTGTCCCATCCTTCAAAGAATTTGGTTTAAGCTCTCAAGAACTTCCAAGAAAAAAAGATATTTTAGTCTGTGGGCCTTTTTTTCAATTATGAAAATTTATTTTGAAAAACTTTAATGTATTAAAAATTTTACAATAATATTTTCTGGTACTATTTATTAAAATTGTTAAAAATATGACTTTGAGCACATATAGCATATTTTAGTATTACAAAATTATTTTGAAGTCTAACTTTACTTAAATTCATAAATATATTATACTGAGTTTTGAAAAAAAGATAAACAGGGGGAGAGTTCTATTTTAATCCCTCAATCACATATATTTAATTTGATTGATTAGCTAGTTAAAATTAAATAAATTCTCATTAATATACAATTATTTAGTACATATAAACTTGTCTATATTATAAAAAATTTTTCCTAATAAGGTTTTTAATGAGATAATATTTTATAGCATATACAAAGAATAATATATTTTTTTTTTACTAGGTTTTTGTTCTATAAGATTTTTCCTAGTAAATTTTTTAACGAGACACATTTTTTATATAATAAACATCTAAGGGGGAGTGTTATAAAAATTTTGAATATTCATATAGAATATTCTCTATTTAGGACAGTGTCATTTTTCCCTTTAATTTAATTTAATTAATTAAAGGATTATTATCCTTTTTAGGATTATGACTCTTAAATAATTAATACTTACTATTGGTTTCTCATATTTTCTTCTATTTCAAATTCTCTCTATTTTCTACCTCATTTTCTCCATTTTCTATTTTATTTTATAACAAATTATATATTTATTATATCTTATTTAAAATTATATATTTAATTTTAATTAAATATTTTATAGTAAAAGTATTAAAAACATATATTTAAATATAATTTTTTAAAATTAGTTGTCGAAAACAAGCTTTTGAAATTAATGATAACTTTGTATCTAATTTACTAGTCAATATAGGTTAATTAAGAGACACTAAACAATCCCAAAATCTTGTAAATTACGAAATTATATTTAGATATTGCTCTTATATTTTTCTTATTGAAAACTTTAATTAAAACAAAAATATATTTTTTATAATTACATAACAAATGTATTGTTTAGTTTGGAAATTATACATGAATTTTTTTTTTTGGAGTGGAAGGGGCAAGCAAAGGCTTGGAAATTATACATGAATTTTTTTTTTTTTTTGGAGTGGAAGGGGCAAGCAAAGGCTTGGAAATTATACGTGAAGTTAGTTATCACTATCTTACACTTTTAAGAGTGTGTATGTGTGTGCGTTAATTGCTTCATGCTAAAAGATGGAATTCAATAATATAGGATTATTTGATACTTCCTCCGGTCTTTTATATAGAATTTTTTATCTTGGTCCTAAATATAAGACCCTTTATAATATACGAGGTGGTATTTATTATACATTTTTAAAAAATATTTTTATTTAATATATCCAAAAAAAAAAGAAAGAGATTAAATAAGGGTAGTTATGAAAAAATATTAAAATTTTTTGAGAAATCAAGATAGTTAATTAATTTTAACTTCTTTTTTTAATTTATATAATTTAATTAAAATAATCTTATATTAAAAATTAGAGGGAGTACATTCACTCTCCATCTCATTGAATTATCGTGGATAACAACTGAGAATTTCAACGTAGATAAGAGTTTATTTTTCTTTAATCCTCACATTTTGCACAAAAAGTAATGAAGTCAACTGCGAAGCAGGCCTAGAATTTAGTACCCTTCATTTAGAGCTAGCAAACCGTTCACGCTTGCCACGTGCAATTATGATGGTTTGTGAGCACATATATACTACCTCCGTTCCTTAGTACTATAATGGATGAATGGTAAAATCACATAAAGAAAGATAATAAATTTATTTAAAACATAAAATAATTTTTAAAAATATTTTTATTTAATATTATTAATTTTTATATTATGTAATTAATATAAATAAAAAATATTATATTAATTAGAGATGTTTTTAAAAAAATTATTAAATATACCACATAAATTTTTCTTATTTCTTGTATTTTGAAATATAAAATTTTTTCAATTTATTAAGAAACAGGAGAAATATTTCTTTTCAACAATATTATAAGAATTTAGTTTAGAATATAAGAAATTATATAATTTTTAGTAGAAATTTATTTTTTTATTCTTATTAATTATTATCTTATAAGTTAAAAAATAATAAATTTTTAAAATATTTTTTATTGATAATTAATAAAAATAAAATTGAGATGTTAAATTTTTTTTTTAAATTTTAAAAATTTATAACTAATTTTTCTCAATAATTATAAAATATTTATAAA
Source organism: Adenanthera pavonina (assembly GCA_026686845.1). Taxonomy (NCBI): domain Eukaryota; kingdom Viridiplantae; phylum Streptophyta; class Magnoliopsida; order Fabales; family Fabaceae; genus Adenanthera; species Adenanthera pavonina. The sequence goes on from JAIVEN010000015.1 coordinate 13,831,278, forward strand.
TTACTGTAATATGAATGGACCAGTATAACTTTTCCTAAACATCATCAATACACCAACAAAACATAAATAGTTCTTTTTGTCTAATATCTCTGGCAAATAATGCACCCTAGGTAGAGAGATAGACCGTCAAATCAAGTAAAAGTTGAAAGATAAACAGGCACATCAGATATCCGTGCTCCTAGTGATTTCATTCCTTTTTACACAAGGATGCTAAAAGCTTCTTCCTTTCTGTTATTCTATATAATAATAACAGCTCTCCCCCTCCTGCAAAACAGAAAGTTTCATACTTTAATAATGTCAACAAAGCAAGTATCATGTTAAGAACAACTGCAGCAAACAGCAGCAGTTCCTGTGGCATTGGGATATAGTAGGCCGCCAATTAATTAACGTCAGAACAACATATGAAATCAAATCATATTTGAGATCATAACCTATCAACTAGTGAGTCAGCAACAGCACACGTAACAATTTGACGCAAGGCAGAAGATAAGATTTCACGTTCCGTGTATCCCCATTAGGGGGGGTCTTGCGCTTTCGTAATTGTAGAAGTGGGCCATAAAGTACTGGGTCTTGGCGAAAATTCATTGATATTCATGGACCCCATCTTTCAATTCCCTATGAAAACAAAATTTCCCCATCCCGTGGCCCTGACCCCCTCGCGGCTCATGTCTCAGATATTTTCTTTTGAGCCTTCCTCCTTTTATATGGATATATTTGCCTTTATTTGGATGATTAGCATCTTTTCATTGTAAATAAAGTTTTGATGCAGGAGAATCCATATGATAACTCACTTCAACAAGGTCTAAAACAGCAAGAGGTCCGAAGACGAAAGATGAAAGGAAGGGGCTCTCAAAGCATCCGCTTTGGGCAAACCACAGGGAAACAAGATTCCTTTATTGATAAACAATTAAACACACAGAACAAACTTCAATTGAAGTCAAGGAAGGAACACTTATCCAACCGTCATTCTTTCAATCATAAATTCCCAATAAAAAGGACCAGCGACCTAAACGAGGATACTAATTAAGAAACCAACCACTTAACATAGTGGTGCAAATATACCTAAACAACAGAAGGCACTGCGAGAACCAGGTTAATGGATTAAGCCTTGACTATGCCAATTGCCAACCCACTACGCTGCTAGCTAGTTACCTCTACCTCTATCTTGGTGGTCACTCGGTGTGTGCTTCTGGGTGAGCACCTGGCATGGTTGAGAAGCAACTCTGAGATCTACCCAGGGGACGACACGTCAGCCTCTCCTTCCTCGGAGAATCCAAAGTCCGAAGTAGGAGCTGTTTCATTGCCAGAATCAATTCCTCGGTGGGATTGTCGGGGGTTCTTGAAGATCTGAATTGCTGGCAAAACATCATGTGTCGCTTGAGCGCTTCGTCGGTGGTAATATCCATTTCTGACCTCAGAGTCTCGTCCTTCACTGCCTCTGCGCACAGCCCGCAAATCCAACGACCATGGTACCTCTCACGCACACGAGTGATGTACGCCTGCGTGCATTCCTCCGTTAATCCGCAGCAATAGCACTTCACAGACACAGGCTCAACCACCTCTCCAACTAACGCCTTCGTCGTTTGCGTCTCAACTGTGGATAGCGACTTTGATTCCTTCAAAACCGTAGCAGCCATGTCGCTCTCTGGTTCTTCCTCACGACCGTACGTTCGCAAACCGACCCTTTATGGTGAAAGTTGAATTCAAACTTGGAAGTAAAATAATTGCGATGCAAGTTCAAATGATGTTAAGAAAAGGGGGGAGGTACTGATTTTGAAAACAGGGAAATACTGAAAGGAAACTGATTGAAAACTTTCTTTAAAACGGAGTCGCTGAAATCACTCCAATTGGGGTCAATGGAATTCAATTCCGAGGATCCAAAATGATCAGAAATATATTTCCGGAGAAACTATCGCTCCTTTTCCCACTCAGTTTCTTCTGCTTTCTCGCCGCCAAAAAGCAGAAATCCAAATAGCATATAGTACATCTCAGAGCCTTAATTGGCTCCCTGCGATTCTACAAATCGATTTCTACAACAATAAGAGACCCTTCTTTATGGCTCTTTCAAGGAATAGATCTCCTTCTTTACAACCACGTTCTGATTCTCTCATCTATCTCCCTCTCTCGTTTAGGAATGGCTCACGCGGAATAGAGTCAGATCAGATGTATATGTAACCGATCTTTGTCCTTCGATTTATTAGTGTAAAACTAGCAGAAAGTTTCGCCAATCATTGGCGGTAGGGATATGTTCTACAGAGCCGATGCCTACGTTAAGATTCCTGTACCAACAATCTTTGCCGTTGATCTAATGAACTACAAGCATTTATAGCATACGCGTGCGGATATTCAGAATTGTAACGTGGGGAGAGAAGTACTAGATTTCTAAATCTGCGAACGTCCTTGCCAGCTATCACGACACAGCGTTTATTAGGACAGGTCGTCACTCCAAGCCAACGTGCATTTTAGGGTGTTCTCCTTCACGTCTCATCAGGATAAAGAAAAAGTGATAAAGAAAATAAAAAATTGAAAATTGAAAACTTTTTGAAGAAAAAACGAAAACGTGATAAAAATGAAAAGTAAAATGCCCACACATTTAATACATAATTAAGATTTTTAAATATATTATTATGGGTTTTATTAGTGTGTATAAAAAAAACTGTCTACGGTCCTATATATAGGATTTTTTGTCTTGGTCCTAAATATAAGATCTTTTACAATATACGAAGTGGTATTTATTATGCATTTCCAAAAAAATATCCCTATTTAATGTATTCAAAGAGAAAAAGAGAGAGATTAAATAAGGATAGTTTTGAAAAAAAGTTGAAATTTTCAGAGAAATCGAGGTAGTTAATTAGTTTTAACTCTCTTTCTTAATTCACGTGATTCGGTTAAAATGGTCTTATATATAGGATCAGAGGGAGTATTTTATTAAGAATGATAATGATAAAATTTACTTGAACAATCTTTACATCTCATCAGAATTAATCCTGATAGTTGAAGGACATGCTAAAAAGAAAATAAGAATAAAATGTATTAATACTACTAATATGTTGTCTTAGTTATAAAAATTTTTTCTCCATTTAAAAACTTATTCAGATTACCTTAAAATAAAAAATTGCCTTATACAGACCTCCCATTTCCATTCCCCGACTATTAAATCACTCAATTCATTTTTTAAACTAAATCATCCCTCTTTGACACAAGTATTTATTTAATAATATTTTCCAGAACAAATTTTAATATTTTAAACTTTTTTATAAACCCATATGGTTCTTATTTCTTAACTTTTTAGATACATATATATTTTTAGCTTTCAATTTGACATAATTTTTACATTATTATGAAATTGATTAATTTTTTAATTTAACATTTTTAAACACATTTACTTGAATTTTTATTAAAAAATTACAAAAAAAATATCATTTTATTTAAATAAAAAATTATTTTTTCTCGAATTACTACAAAATGAAGAAATAACTGTGTAAAAATAACTGTTATACATCTCTCTTTTTCAACAACATTTTTACACTTGTGAGATTTTTGTTGAAAAATAAAAGACGTTTTGATCCTATAAGAGTGGGTTATTTTTTCTAATAATTTAAATACATGTTTATTTGGGGGAGAAATACTCGAGCATTGATTCAAAACAACCGTTGTAGATTGGGGAAGTTTCTTTTCTTTTTTCTTTTTGGAGCTCCGAATGGTATCCAAATTGAGGAAGTAATTTTATCAAAACTCTACCTGGTAGTCACTGTTAAGAACCGAGCTACAACACGAACAAAGACTAGTGACGATAGGCAATGTACAGGTAGGGATAAGAAAATAGAAAAATACTTGGGCTCCCATGGATTTGGGTTATCCGGCCCTGGAAAATAGTAGCACGCGGTGCTGCTGTTCAGCAGCAGATCTGGACCATCCATATTTAATATGGACGGTCCAGATTTTATCATATATTTTCATTTTATTTTTTTATTAAATATTATTTTTTTGAATCTTAAAATTAATAGATTATTTTTATTTTATATTTTTGTTTTTTTAAAATTAAAAAATTATTAAAATTTAAAAAAATAAAATAAAATAATAAAATAAAATCTGGACCGTCCATATTTAATATGGACGGTCCAGATCTGCTGCTAGACAGCAGCACCGCGTGCTGCTATTTTCCAGCAACAGAGAACCCAAATCCGGCTCTCATCAACCAAAATAAATAAGACTCTTTAATAGCAAGAAGCTATTTTTAAGTGAATGGAGGGAGAGAAACAAAGGGAGAAAATAGTTTTAAAAAGCTAATTTTTTATTTATGAAAAACTTAAGTAATATGTATTAAATAAATTTTATAAAAAATTCTCTCATATTTTCTTTTTTATAAACTTCTCTCACAAGTATAAATATATTTTTATTTATTTATAAATTATATAATACATAATCAGGTCTTATGTTAAATTATTTGATATTTATTAATAAACATTATGAAAATATTTCACTATTTATTACTGTTTCTAAGAAAATACTATAATAAGGAGGTAAATAGATATATTATTTTCATATAATATGTAGAAGAGATAATAATTCTTTTAACATTTAATTTTTGTTAAAACACATGAAAAAATTGAATGAATAAACGATTACATAAAGTTTATTGAAATATCTTAAAAATAAATAAATAAAAAGTAAAGAGCTGAACTTCTCATAACAGGAGAATATTTATTTAGAAATAATACTAACATACTAGTGTGAAGCATGGGGAAACAAATAAAATTTGTTAGCCGGTGTTCATGGGGGATTTGGGTTCTCTGCTCATGCAGCAGGAGATCTGGACAATTCATATTAAATATGGACGGTCCAGGTTTTATTTTATTATTTTATTTTATTTTATTTTTAAATTTTAATAATTTTAAAAAAACAAAAATATAAAATAAAAATAATCTATTAATTTTAAAATTAAAAAAATAATATTTAATAAAAAAATAAAATAAAAAAATATGATAAAATCTGGACCATCCAAATTAAATATGGATGATCTAGATCTGCTAAACAGCAGCACGCAGCAGAGAACCCAAATCCGTTCATGGGCAAGTCACGCGCCAGTGGGGAGAAGGAGCGAGTCTGATGTTCGAGACTGATGAGGGCGGGGGCAGATGCTGTTAGGTTCCTTTGGAGTGTGATTGTAAAGGAGAGTAAGGAGGTGTGCAAGGACAAATATGTCGGCATTCGATTGAGGTCACGAGCGGGCCATTGCACATGACATGAGAATGAGATGAAAATAAGTACCAACAAATAAAACCAGCTGGATGCAGATAGACATGGCCAGGTTGTTCCACGTAGACCGAATAAGGTTATTACGGTAATTCTATAAAGAATAAATCGCCGCCTTAAAAATTCTCGACTTTTCAGCTATTTTTCCGTACCCTTATTCTTTATCGTGTGTATACGTGGATTGGTACCTAATTTTAATTTAATCTGTGCAATCTCACTGCCGTATCAAATTCAAACTACCACACGCCATGACATTCCCATGTTGCCATGTTTTTTTTTTCTCTTGATAAATTACTAATTTTTTTACCATCTCTTCCTCTCCAAGTACAAAAACAAGGGTAAAAGATGGATTCAAAGAACCATTTGGAGAAAATAGTGGATAATCATAATTAGAAAATATGAATTTTATACATAATTATATTCTTTTGGGTTGATCTAACTTTAGTGCATAAATGAAGACAATTCAATTTATATTTTTTAGAGAAATTATGAATGCATTTTAAAATTTTTTATTATATATACTTTTATCTATAAAATCCACATAAATTATTGTTTTAAAAAATTGTTATACTTTAAAATAATTTAACATTTTCAATGTGTCTTTTTGTTAAGTTTAATGAAAATAAAATATACTAATGTTTCTTCACAGTATAAGTAAAAATAAAATATATTTTTATTTTTATATATATTTCACAGAATTTATTTATCAAATTAAAATAAAATTTAAAAATAAACTGATATAATTTTTCAAATTGAAATATTTTACATTTCATTTATTTTAAATCATTTCGCTGACTTCTATACATATATATTTATTAATAAAAGTCTTGAAAATATTTTTATTTTAAAAAATTAGATTACATTCCTATAAAACATGGAAGCCAAATGCAACTTTTTTTTTTTGCCCTTTACAAATTAGACAAATTTTCACGTCAATACTCTATATTGTGGCCCATGGATGGAAGAGCGTGTATCATCGCTCTTCGTGGTTTGTGAGTCCAGAATCCAGATATCTGCGGGCTGTGACGGGCGGTGACAAACAGATAAGGAAAGAGGTTGTGCTACTATGTATTTTTTTTTCCTTTCAAAATGCTGTTTTTGGTACTGCTAAGTGCCATGTAGTTGAGTAGTCACATTTGTGTTTATTTATAACTAGAATTCTGTCCATGCACTACAATTATATTTGTATTTATTATTTATAAGAAAAGCGATGAGATGCACTACAATTAGGGAGACAACATTATAACTGCATAAAAATGAAATTTCTATATGATCATACTTTTATTTGGCCAAAAAAAAAATCATACGTTTATTTTTGTTAGTTTTTTTTTTTCAGGTAAACAAATCTTATATGGATAGAATTAATGTATAAGATCTAATTCAAAACACACACATCAAGTACTCACCACACGCACGCGTCACTTATCAGCGGAAACAATCTGATTCATTTGCAAAATGATTTCGGATAGTGATACTATTAAAACATTAATTTTTTATATTCATGCATTTAAATATTTAAAAAGAGTATCAGGTCAAAAATATATGTGTATACATATATTAAAAAAAGAGTGTAGTATAAAAAATTATTATATATCAAATTTACGGGTCTTCTGGTATGGAAAAAGTAAGGAAGGGAAATATAATTTCCCTAAAAGTAGAGTAATTGATGTTGGTTAGTTAAAAAAAAAACTTAGAAGTCTTTGAAATGTTAGGCTTAATTTAAAAATTTCTACTTACTTTCTGAGCAAGTTCCGGTTTTTCCAAAAAATAAACCTTAATTCATTAGTTCATTTTTTTAATAAAAGAAGCATTTATGTATTTAATGTAAAAACATAACATATTTAAACTTCCAAAATACTTTAAAATAAAACATGCATGCACTTCCCGAAAGTAGTATATAAAACAATTCTACATTTCATGTTTTCATGTTTTTTTAATATTTTCAATCATACAATATTCTTAACGGGTGATCTATAGTATAGGCTGGAAGATTTTATTTTGATTAGTGTGATAAATAATTGTGCGTATGGTATTTTCTATTCTTTAAAAACAAAACAAGAAGAAGAAAGAAAGAAAGAGGAGGAGAGAGAAAGAAGAAACCAAAATAGAAGAGAGGCCACCACTCAGAGTGATTTTTTTTTTGGGTTTTTTAAATTCTTAAAAAAAAGTGTGTGAGATGAGATACGTGTTGATTTGGAGCGTTGTGGATCAGGGAAGGGACAGGTCAGACGGACTGATTCCTCCCACTAGCTCCAAAGCCATGTGGAGCTCCATCACTCACTCGCATCTTCCCCCTTCTCCACTCCTATTCCCATACTTCAATAATAGTATACCCCCACCCCCTTTCTATCGCATTTGCCTAACCACTTAGGATTTTTTTTTGTTAAATAAATGTTAGTTAGGAAAGACACTTTCATAATTATCCGTAGGATACTAAATGTTAGTAGTCGGGAATTCATTTTGTACCTTTAACGGTCTCTAAGAGCCTAACACCTAAGATCTTAGAAATGAGTTAATTACTAAATATATAGAGAACTTAGTGATATTGTCCCTGAGTGGTGGAGAAACTCACCATAATGGAGTTGCTGCCAGTGCATAACTTAGTGGTTACGAGAGGACTTAAACTCATTATCCAATGAAAGGTGAAAGTCTTTATCCGGATCACGTAGTCACTTGTGTCAAAACTTGACTAACCACTTTAAATTTGATTTTTTTATTTTATACTAACAATTACGCTTGTTTGTCTGTCTCTTCATCTTCACATTACTTTTTTCTTCAAAACCTCTTCCATATGGTCTCCTATTGTATTAAATTAACATACAATCAGCTTTTTCTTCCTCAAATTTTAAGTGTTTCTAATGCTCAAAGCTATTTCAAATAAATTTAAAATACCCACTCAGTGAAAATTGTGTGTCCGCTTATTTATTGTGATTCTACCCTGGTGTGGTATGTTATTTTAGTTTCATTTAATTATTTCCACGTATAATATTACCTCTGGTCCTATATATAAAAGTTTTTACACTGGTCCTAAATATAAGACCTTTTATAATATATGAGGTAATATTTATTATACATTTTCAGAAAAATGCCTCTATTTAATGTATCTAAAGAGAAAAAGAGATAGATTAAATAATGGTAGTTTTGGAAAAATGTTAAAATTTTTGAAAAATTTGAGGTAGTTAATTAGTTTTAATTCTAATTCTTAATCCACGTGATTCAATTAAAAGAGTCTTATATTAAAGATAAGAGGGAGTATTATTTTACTATCTCTTTCTTAAGTTTGCCAATGTCAACTTCTATTTCCTTCGCCTTCTAACTCCCCAAGTAGTACAAATAAATGTGACCTTGTTTTACCTTTTTTTGTTGTTGCTTTCGTTACTTCCAGATTTTTCTCCCTTCGTTTTTATCTCCATTAAACACTATCAGAGTAGAAAAAATTACCAAGTTACAGTGAACCCGATCTGTCTCTTTATGTTAAAAATTAAAAATATGAAGAATTAAAAAGACGTGACGTCATATCAATGACAATAAAAAAAGAGTTGATGACACATTGGATAGGAAAAACATATTCTACTATAGTTATACATATTAAATTTATAGTGAATTATATTGTTCGCATATAAGTTATAATAATTAAAGTATGCTCTATACTAGGGATATTCAACTAATCTGGTAGATTGATAGGTCCGATTCTATCTGGCATACTGGATTGATCTCAAAGACCGGATCGAGTTGAGTACCAGATTGAGATCTTAGTTGGTATCGGTATATATATATAAGTACTTTTTTATATATTTTTAAAAAATTTATAAATATTGTTTTTATGTAATATTTTTCTTAATACATTATATGTAATAAATTGATTATATTATTATTGTGAATATTTTTAAGAATTTAATCTTTAAATTTTATTTAAAATTTTAAATTGATTTCTTAATATTGAGTAAAAAAAATATATGATTATTGAGTATTTATAATTTTAACAAATTATATTTTTTATTATAATATTATTTCTTAAGAAAATATATTTTGAATGAATAAAAATAATTTATTTTATTTTTAAATAGTTTTTAAAACTAAGTCAACTCCGATTTCGTATGCCGAGTTGGCCTCATTCTGCTCGACCTTATAAAGATTGGATATTGGGTAAACTATCAAAACAATTTTACCCAATTTTTGTACACATCTACCCTATACATTTATATGAATTATGAAGCCTAAAATTAAACTTATTATTTACATCTTATGAATAGTGTGACTTTTCAGGATTTTTATTTTACATTGATATTAATCATTTTGATGATTTTAGGTGAGGTGAAAATTTAAATATTAAAAAAGTAGAAAAAAGAGATAAAAATAAAAAATAATAAGAAAAAAGATACGATCCAAATACATGTTTGTATTATTTATGTGACTCACAAATAATAAATTATAAAAAACTCCTGAATTATAAATAATATTACTTATACGAAATTTTATAAATATAAATATGATTTGTTTTTTTGGGAATTTCATATAATATACCTATAATATACAGAACCTGAGCTGAGATCTTATTGCCGTGTAAAAGGAAGATGGAAACTTTTTTGCCTTCGGTATCATGGGCCTAATAGTTGGAGGTGGCAGTATCAAAACTTTTTTAACAACAAAATAATAAAAAAAACAAAATATAATACATTTATGAAAAGATAGAGTTTGTGGAGGTGGTAGTATCATTTTTCTTCCCAAATCCCAATCATGCAGAATAATTAATTATAAGTACTGTACAGTTAAGAGAGTGAAAATCAAGATACCGATAGAAAGAGAAAATTGTAGAGAGAGCAGAGAGAGGTCAAATCGAGTGGCCAAAGTTGGGTGTCCCGTTTAGTATTTTTGTGGTGGTGGTGTTGGTATTAGCTAGAGAGGGTTTCAAACAAAAACCGAGAGAAGGAGAAAAAGAAAGAGGGGGAGGGAGGAGAGAGAAAGATATTGAAGGACCAGCAGGTCCTGATAACTGAGATAATTATACTGGAAGAGGGTTCCTAGCTCGATTTCCCAGAGAAAAAAAGAAAAATTAAACTCGCTTCGCTTTATCTCATCTTCTCTCCCTCTCTAACCTTCTGATCTCAACCAATCCTGCTGATGGATCCCTTCGATTTAATTCGGAAAGGTATACCTCCATAAATTTTAGATCTTTCTCTTGCGTTGCTCAAATTTTCTTTAATTATGGATGTGTATTCTGTTTGATTATTTTTACTTGGTTTCTTCTTTCATTTGTTTTGTCAGATATTATTAGGCGTTGAATTGTTTAAGATCTTTTGAAGTCCACGACTTTGGTGATGGGAGGTTGTGTTTTGTGGTGCTTGTGCTTTAACTGATTGCTATTTTTGTCGTTTTTGGCTCTAATCTGTCGTGTTTTTATTTGTTAGATGGTTGTGGAATTTGGTTTTGAATTTTCTGCACATCGTTCCGCTTTTAATGTAATTTCTCTGTACCATACAAGAAATCCCGTTATTGTTTAGTTCATATTAGAAATAAGACACTGCTTTGAAGATTTTCAATTGGCCCAATAATTTTGGGGTTTTCATGTTTTACAGTTTTGTCTAGTTCTGGAATTGGTCAATGTTCTCCATCGATTTTTTATTCGTTTTACTATAAATTTTGTACAAGTACAACTCATTTATGTTATATCTTTTGTTCAATTTAACTCATAGCAGCTACTAAGGTCTAAGAAGTTACAGTATTGAAAAGGCCAGCTAATCTTTACTAGTTCATTACTGTGATAATCAACCTACTAGTATGCTATTTTGTCAATGTGGTGAACTTTTTTAAGATAGTTGCAACTGAAGTTAAATTCACTTGCCGAGTACACACTTAAAAAACTTGTACTGGAATTGTTTTCTCCCCCATGGAAACCTGGTTGATCAGCTGGTGTGATCAAATTGAACCATTTTGCAGGGTTCGGTTGAAGCTGACTGGACTTGCACCGATACTGTTTAGATTCTTCCTATGTTGTTGTAACTTTGTTCATATTTTAGTTAATGATGAGCTTAATCCCAAAAGGATCCCAAACGGACACAAAGCTAAGCTCCCCAAACAAGGTAACTACTTTGAATCCAAATGCAGCGGAATTTGTTCCTTTTGCCCTCAGATCATTGCCATCTGGAAGTAGCAGCTCTGTAGAGGCAACAGCAAGGTTTACTACTACAGGAGCTCTGGGGAAAGCAGTTTTAGATCGATCAGAGTCATCCATTTCAAATAATTCTGATGATGAGGTGCACCAATACTGGCGTTGTCAGCTCCCGGATGATATCACCCCAGACTTTAAGGTCATGGGAGAAGATGAACCCCAAGGTCTTAACAATCTCTCTTTAGCAGGCTTGTCTATACATGATGATCATGAAGCACCAAGGTTTCCGTCTTCTAATGGAAGTAGATATCTATTAAATGAGCGTCAGGAATTATCTCAAGTTCACCCTAATGGCAATAGCTTTGCGGATAAATTAAGATTATCTAATTCAGCCTATAGGGAGGACCCGTCTTCAGCAAACTTTCTGAACACATTAACAAAGCCTTGGGATATGCAAACTGGTCGTACCAACCAGCATTTTAGCAGTGGTCGAGAGGGGCTTACTTTTGATGACAACTCTGGACATGGATTCTTAAATGATCTTTTGAGTGAACAAGCTATAGTAGATGATACTGATATGAACCCTTTAGAGTTTTTGGCTGCTCAATTCCCTGGTTTTGCATCAGAAAGCCTTGCAGAAGTTTACTTTGCCAATGGATGTGATTTAAATCTGACCATTGAGATGCTCATTCAGTTAGAGGTAAGATTGGTCTTTTAGCACTAACTGACTTTGGTTCTGATTGGGGTTTCTCATGAGCCTCTTTATAGGTGATGACCTGTGAAAATTTACTTATGGTCTGTTGATTATATTTTCGAGAACAACCTGTGTCTTCTAGCATTTTCTTGAAAATTTTGGTTGGAAATGCATGTGCTGTAATAGAGTAGGTGCAACATGAAGTCTGATGGGATGGATTGTAACCTTGTGGAGCAATAACTATACCTTTGGGCAGGGAAGAGCCTCCATATAATGTTGTGAGATGACTCAGACATGATTAGAGGCACACTCTTATTTCTAGTTTTCAATTCTAAGTATTAGTTTTTGACCAATTCTCTTCCACAATTTAGTTCTGTGCTCCATGTTATAAATGGAAATTGAATTTTTTTTCTTTTTTAATCTTTGGTTCTGTATATGTCATTATTTGATGGTGTGTGATAAAGTTATGCAACCATGTCTATGTTTGATTATTCTTTATGTAGATCTCCATGCCATTTCATTGTATTGATTCCATTGATATTCTTCTTGAGGCAAGAGCCTTATTGATATAATTTGCCTTTGAAGCTTCAAGTCGATGGCAATTTCAGTCAGAATCTGAATTCAAAGACTCTTTCAGCTCCCAATCTGAGCGCAATGGACTTTCCTGCACTTACTTCACCAGATGGCCAGAATACTTCTGTTAAATATGCTGCAGATAATGTTCAGCAAAGTGGCAATCCTTATGGATCATCTGACAGGGACATGCTTTTTTTCAAGTCTAGCTCATCAATTCCATCTAGAGGTGCTATTGACTTTGCTTCTGCTGTCAGGAAATTGGCTTCCCAGGACTCTGGTATATGGAAGTATGATAAGAATGGTTCTGGTGATGCCACTATTGGCTCAAGTAGAAGTTCTCATGTTCTGGCGAGTGCCTACAACAGTGGCCAGGGAAGAGCGAATTTTGGTGATAGGTTGCCAAATCGTGGTTCAGCTCGAGCAGCTCCTGTTTGGCTTGAAACTGGTGATGCAGTTGGTAAATATTTATGTTATATGCTTCTATTCTGCAATGAATTTCTTTTACACACTACATTTTATCATACATTGGATGGCAGCAAATATGTATTCTGAGCTGCGGGAGGAGGCTCGTGATCATGCACGGTTGCGTAATACATATTTTGAACAGGTGGGTCTCAATTTCTAACGTGGTGTTAGAGGACAGTGTATGATATCATATAATGTAATGCTTTTGGCTATATCCTTGGCTCGTTTATACTGGCATGCGTTCCTTAAACTCTATATTTCCTGCCTTTGAGCAAGTCAACGGTATTATTTTATTTTAAGATTTTTTTTTGGACAATCAAGTTGGGTAAGAACTAAATGGATGGTAGGTTTACTCTCAGTGCCGTTGGGTGTTCATCAAACAATAAAATCAGAAAGTCAAGGAGCAACTGCTGAAATGCAGGCACATGCCTGAGAACCATCTGACCATCTGTTCATGAGTCTGCTGTTATATGCAACTAGAGAATTTTCTGCAACTGTCAGTTGGAGGATTTGTCTAACAGATATTTTTATAATCTGAGCTAATTAGTGATAATTCATAATCAGGCACGGCAAGCATACCTCATAGGAAATAAGGCCTTGGCAAAGGAACTGAGTGTTAAAGGGCAACTGCACAACATGCACATGAAAGCAGCTCATGGAAAAGCTCAAGAATCTATTTACCGCCAGAGGTTTGTTATTCTCCACTGCTCTCACTTTAGCTGCACTTTTCTCTACTGGTTAAAATGAAGGGCTTGTCTGGGGCCATGTTGATGCAATATCTTCTGCTGCTCCCTCACAAGCTGTATACAAATTGGTATGACAATTATTTTTTGACAAGTTGGCTCTACCCTTTTTCAGTTTTCAATTTAACATACCTTTACTTTTGTTTGTTTCTTTCTGCTATTTAAAAAGTTTCTATTACTGTATACTGATAGTCAGCCTTTAAGAACATGTGCTGCCACACTTCTGCTCCTTTTTTTTTTTCCACTTTTTATATTCCCCAGCTTGTACAATCTGCTGAGTAGTTACTTTCTGGAATGATTTCATGGACAAGAATACATAATCATTGTATGGGCTGGAGTGCTTCACATTGTCAGGCATTTATTTTAAATGATGGGTTTCTGTCTCACCTGCATATGTTGAATGTTCAGGAATCCAGTTTCTCAAGAGATGCAGGGCAATGGAAGAGGACATGAAAGGATGATAGACCTGCATGGACTACATGTAAGTGAAGCCATTCATGTGCTAAAACATGAATTGAGTGTGCTAAGAAGCACTGCCAGAGCTGCCGACCAGCGCTTGCAGGTTTATATATGTGTTGGTACTGGTCACCATACCCGGGGTTCCCGTACTCCTGCAAGACTTCCAGTCGCTGTACAGCAATATCTACTTGAAGAAGAGGGTCTAGACTACAAGGAACCACAGCCTGGCCTGCTTCGAGTTGTGATATATTGAGCAAAAAAGATGAGAGTGAGGTATACAAGTTTTTGACACAGTAAAAATCCATGAAGTAGTAGACATTGTAGTCATTCTTGTATCTGTACATGGGAAGTAATGGCGATGTCCAAGCCTGAAGAAAAATGAAAAAAAGGGGGAAAAAAAGTTGAGAGAGTAGAGAAGAAGAAGGTGGTGATGTTAGAAGGAAAGACAGGTTTGTAGTATCTGAAGTGTATCATTAAAGTTTAACCGCGGCATCTGGTTACGTTAGTCAGCAGGGACTACATGTCAGTGCATGTCATGTGATCATTTTCCTCGTTAATTTTGTACCCTAATTTTCTTTTTTCCTCTTTTTTCAAATTCCTTTTTTCCCCTTACTGATTCAGATGTAACTGATAGAATTCAATTACATGATAAAACAATTCACTTTTGCCAATTTTCAGTGAGCACTACTATAAGTACTCATGTGTGAGTGCAGGACTATCACGAACAAAGGCTACCTTTTTGGTTGTTACAACATCAATTTAATGCTCAACTGGAAACTTGCTAGATAATGCTAGTCATCAATAATCCAAAATAGTGAATATTCTTGATCCAGACGTCGAGCGGTAGCTATAGCTTTTCCTTGTCAATGTGAATTATGCACATCCATTTATTCATCAACATTGTATTAAATACATGAAAGACTATTATTACAAATAAGGGTAAAAATAAAGTTTGTAGTGTGTAAACCAATAGTTTATACGCCAAGCCGAAGATATTGTTTTGAACTTGAGAATCACGGAGATAGTCATTATAGTTCATAATACAGATATATAATTTAAAATGCCAGAGACTACATATTATTGTTTCTTATATATGTATAAGAAACGTGCTGCAAAACAAATTCAACTCTTTTCTTTTACATATTCCAGCTTCAGTGTAGGATACACTGGTTACTTGTAACCTAAAATGCCACACCATGTCCTTTTGCTTGCTATTTTCCTTTTGATTGAATTATTTTATTCGCTTACATACATTTATATGCAATGCAAAACAATTGGGCAGTGCAGGCTCCCGATTACTCGAAAATTCATCAAAATTGATATGTATACGCTGCAGAAAGCACCATTCAAAAAATTAGATGTTAGCAGTAAAAGTCCATAAGTCGGGAGTTGAATGGTGTTAGGCCCTGAGTAATAGTTCGTAGACATTAGAGTTGTTGTCCCCAGTCACACGTTTCAACATTTCAAAACTTGTGCGACTACCCAAGAAATCAATCCTTTTGAATATCACAAACCCACGTTCTGCTGTTTCTATACTGGAGTACACTGATCGAAGCCTATCAGCATGTCTGGAATCACAATGAATTGCAGCTTCTATTTCATGGGCTGACAGATTCTCCTACCGCAGCATAAACACCTCATTATTTCTCCGATCAATGAAACAATAAAAAGAACCACAAAACCATAGGAAACTAAACTGAACAGAATAGAATACAATCAGTCTTGTTGGACAGTAGGTTCTAGCACAAGTATATAGCTTGTAGGAACTAAAGAATAAGCATAAAAATTTCTAAGATATGAGAAGTGGAAAGGTGGGGGAAAAAAAAAAAGAAACCAAAGAACCATAAAAGTTTGACTTGTTTCTTTTGTCCAGTACTTTTGCACAAGTCAGTTAAGACACAAATCCATTGAAATATATTTCTGTTTAATTAAAAAAAAAAGCAATTGGAAGAAAATCAGAACCTGGAAATATACCTTAATAAATGATTCAGAATAATAAAAAGCCAAGAAGGCATGCAAATTTCCAAAAGAATAAATCTTGTACCTGATAAAATGCATAGATATGATCCAAAACCTGTAGACATGTAAATCCATTATGGCTGAAGAATGTTCTGGAAGAAGGACCCATCTCGGCGAATCGATCAATTGGAAAGAGAATGGTAAGAAAATGGTTTTTAAATATCAATTCAGATTTCTCACTGCAAAAAGGCACAAAATTCATGAGATATGGCAAGATATTGTCTCTTCCACAGCCGACAGAGTTCTTGGTATTTTTACAGGAAGGAACCTATCAGTTGTCCAAAAGAAAAGCCAGTCCTATCCGTAAGTCATACAGAAACAATATAAATGATACACTTATTTTGTACTGAATACTATGAAGACATTTGATACAATGACCTCGGAAAAAGAAAGGAAAAATCTCATTTACTGTTCATACATACTGAATCAGAGAAAATAAAATAGCATTCAGGCAACAGAGTCAACAACCTTTCTGTTAGAGGTCGAGTAGAGTTTGAAAATGAAGCTTCTGAATCTTTGACGACCCCTTTTGCATCAAAAAACATTGAAGAATGATTTTCACTAGGATCTTCAGCACTGAAGGAGTCAGTGTAAATGGACGCTGTTGAAGTTGGTTCTGATATTGACCAGCAGATAGAATCCAGAAGGTTGTTAGGTGTTATAGGACGCATTGGAATCTGACAAGTCTGGAAGAAGGGAAACTCTACTTTAGCGTTATTAAAAAAAGCCAGAATCTCCCAAATCCTGCTACCTTCCGCTAACTCTGACTAACCAACAGATTACACTGTAACATGCTGCAGAAGAATATGAACTTGCCTCCCACAATTTACCCACAAAAGCAGTCAGTTGATGTTCTTTAGACAAATTATGATTAGCAACTAGATGTTTTAACAATGGTATTATGTCCAGCAATACTTTTGAATGGTTAAGGATCCAAATTAGCTAAAACCAACAAACTTTGAAGAGCAAACCTTGCTATGCAGAATTTTTTTTTCTTGCACGTGCTCAAAAAGCATTGGAAACAAAAGAGGAGCGAATGCTGGAAATTAAATCGTTCAATTTGGTGCCGAAGGTTTATTGCCCTGAAATTCATTCAGTGAAGACCCAATTCTGTCCTTACCACACTACAAGTGTCTGAACTCTTAAATCATATTACATGGAGTGTAATAGGGTAGCAGATACAAAAAGTTAAAGCACCTTAAGCATAAAATTACAACAGGGACTGGAAATAAAAGGGCAAAAGGGCTTGCACTTTCAGAGATCATAACTGGTAAGCGTTACTGTCAAGAACCTCAGAAACGAAACAAGGAATGAAAGACTTGCCTGCATTCGACGACCTCGGCGATTTCTGACACCAATTTTTGCAGAGTTCACAATCTGTTGCCTTTCTTTGTAACTTCCTTTACTTTTAACTCCCTGAAGATCTTCAGGGAGATCATGTTTAAATGATTCCTAATATGTAAATAGAATACATGTCAAAATTCCGTGTAAGGGGGAAAGGCATAGGCTTTAGAGCATTATCAATTACAGAATTATTGAATGAAATAAGTAGGTTGACAATTTTTTTTTTAAGAAAAAACTACTACGTTTAGTCCCAGAATAGAAGAAAAAAGTATGATTAATGTGACATTTCAATAAGAATTAATCCTAGAGTGAGCCAATGAAGTGATTAAGACACGAAGCAGAATGATCCCTCAACGACTCTGGAGTTATTGATCTGAAGCATATTCCTAAATTAGTGATTCCAATTCCTACATCTTTACTGGTCCTAAAAGCTCAATCATGACCAACAAGTTATAATTGGTACAAGGCTTTCTGCCAACATTGTTAACAGACAGAAGAGTTTTAGCAGAGATTGTCACAGTACTCTAGGTAGTCCAATATCAAGCCATCATAAACATTTTACACAGTAATTCACTTACTGTGAATTTTTGGGCCTAAGACATGCAACACTCTCCTTGACTTTAAGCCAGATGCTCAATAGTCTCTATCAACCACAAAATGTAGCATTACAGTCTTACAGACGATGCAACAATCTAGTATTCCCTAATTCCTAGTTCTACAACCATATTACCATGTTTAATTTTGGTATCAGTCACTCAAATGGAATTGATAATTAGTTTATTTTCACCTTTAAAACTTAAATCCAAACCAACCCTATACACCTATTTTGCAAAGAATTACACCTGAAATTGAACATGAAAAAGAATTAGTCAAACAGTACATTCCCATATTAATGAAATTTTGCACTACACCGTGAAGTGCAATAAAAAATAAATCAAGATGATATTCAAACTAATAAGAGGTAAAAAGCGACAAATTACCTCCCCTGCAATGCCATTATGAATGTCTTCAAGCATCAAACCTACTTGCCTCGCCAAATCAGCAGACATGTGAACTAGCCTTTGCGCTTGTTTCTCCTTGGCTGTTTTTAGAATCCATAGTGGCTGAGACATATCATGTATCAAGAACTTCATTGTGAATATAAATAATACTGTAGAGACCTCTATACAGTATAACAACACAACAATGCCATCCATAAAGTTAGAAATGCAATATATTGGGGCAACCACATAGTCTGAGGCATCAAAAGGTTTTATGACCCCAAACAATCATGCCCGATGTTCAAATAATAAACATAAGAATGCGACTCAGCACTTACTGTAATAAAGTTACTAGAATATCCAAGATATCTTCGGATGGATGTCCCTTCAGTGACTACATGACTAGCATTGCAACCAACATACCACTGTTCCATCAAACTCGCACCTTCTCTGGAAGCAGTCTCAATAACCTATTAAACATGCAAAAGCATCCGAATGAATTGACCAAGAGCACTGAAATCGTAAACTACCATAATTCAGGAGGGAAACTTAATCCAAGAAATAACTGACTAGTTCACATGTACCAACTCAATGACAAATGCATGCATGAGATTTTCGAAAGAACGCAAATATATCTTGTTAGATCACATATGATTACCTTATTCTGCAATTCAGGTGAGATGTCTGGATCAATGTATACGGAGCAACCAGATAAAGGAAGATCCACAGCCTTGCTAGACTCTCGCCCAGAAATTCTTTGAAATTCTTCTACTCTATCAGTTTGCTTGATTTGATCAATACTTACAGGCAGACAAGAATTTTCAGCGTTTGTATACCCAGCAAGCAGTTTATAATCATCCAAGTGCATATTGTTATTGCCATAGTTCTTCACGCTGTAAAGTGATTCACTCAACCTCACTGCAGCAGATGAAAGTGGAAAAAAATCAAGTCATAACAATTACTAATATGTATCAATTAAATTCTTAAAGGTTCCTCACTAAATCAATCCTATTTGGTTATTGACATCCATTAAAAACAATGATGAGAAACAAAGTCATTCCCCAAAATTAGAAACCAAAAGACCTCAAAGACCACACCAGGAAGCACCTTCTTTATAATATTTAGGTCCAGTGAAACAAAATATCACCACAAAGACATTTGCTATTGAACATTGTTATTACCACAAAATAATGAACTGCTCAATGTGTCAAAATAAGCATAAAGACTTATCCTCTGTATGATAACAGTGTCAAGATAATGAAATAAGATTTTGTAGCTGTTTAAATACAAGAAAAACTGATTGTCTGAGCACCAAATATATTCATCTCATCTGTGCCAACTTTTACACAAGGTAAGAAATGATCAACATAGGAAAAATTGTATAAAATCTTGTATTGCTTGGTACCATAGCACAGGGAGTGATATATACTTATCAAAAGAACTAACAAAAAACAAATCAGCAAAATAAAAAATGAGCTCTACTGACCATTTTTTCTAACACTATCAACAAACCAACCCAGTGTAACAAGAAAAAGACCATTTCTTGCTCCGTGCTTCAGTGCATGCTCAAACTTACGCCCACCAAAGCTGTAATAAGTGTTAAAGGTTTCATGCCAGGATTGAATCAATCAGTAAATACAAGACACTAGAGGAATATCGGTGCTGGGGACAAATGAAGGCAAAGACCATGATAGATGAGCTCAAATCATAACATAATCAGATCTTTCTAAACACAAAAAACCAAATTTAAGCAAAGTAGCAACTGAGGCCCTGGTTGGGGGGTGGTGTTGTCACTCCTAAATCATATGTAAAAAATTCATATAATTTCAGCTCAAATCATAACATAATCAGATCTTTCTAAATACAAAAAACCGAATTTAAACAAAGTAGCAACTGAGGCCCTGGTTGGGGGGTTGTCACTCCTAAATCATATGTAAAAAATTCATATGATTTCATGACGAAGAAAGGATATCTGAACCACCAAATGGGTACAATGAGGATGCAAATGGGGGCAATATTGGCCACCTAATCTCTCTGTAGCCTCCATGACCTGTTTCCTTGCTTCTGCCAAAACAAAAATCCAGAGAACAACAAAATAAAGACTAATTCTTTGACTTGTCATACACACACGCACGGACAAAGAGAAATGTAACGGAAAATATGCACTATCAACGCAAGTGGACCCTCTTGACCTCTTTTTTTTTTTTTTTTTTATATGCACGGTCTTTATGCCAAAGAAACAACAAAACGGGAGGAGAGCGTGGGAAGCCATAACTATATCATCAACTACTGAGATAATCAGGAGTATACTCCTCTCAACTTCTTTTGACATTTGAGTGCACGGTGTTTATGCAAATTAAACAAGGAAAATAAAGAAATTAAATTGGCAGATAGCAATAGCCTCAATTCACCCATATCTGCCCCTCAAACACTTTATAACTGACTCTAGTTCATAGCTTAAATTCTGCCATTTTATATTGCTATCAGTGTTAAGAAGTAAAATTACCAAGCCCCTTCTTCCTCTCCTCCGCCATGAACCAAAATAAAAAGAGAGGGGCAATGAGAATATTGTTCCCTCGTTCAAAACAAAAATGACATAGAACGTAAAAACATATTCATAGATTTTTGCTGATGATTACAGAGTAACTGACTCCTACATTCTTCTATGTGAAACACTATCCCAAGTGAAGGAAAGAATTGAGTACCGAGCGTCATCAAGATATCAGCATAGGAAAAACTATAAAAAAATAGGAAGCATAGAAGTTTATGGATAAAAAACATACCTTTAGACAAACCAGTTACGCATATAACGAGACCAGCAAAAGGAGCACTTGATCGCACTTCCACTGGTTCAGAACCGTTAAAGGATGAAACAGGAGTCGTTGGCTCCAAAGGTTGCAGATGCAAGCCCCTGAATGAAGGCAAAGAAGGTGAAAACAGTCCAGAGCATCCCTTGCTGCTTACAAGTTCAACTCTACCACCACCCATAACCGCCATTAAAATGGTGAAATTTTTAATTACGCGGCAGCAGAATTAAAACGAAAAAAAATTCAAATATATTTGAAGTCGAGAAAAATAGAAATTATGAGCAGAGTTGCCGATCATTTGTGGGCAATGACAGATTAAAAACTTTGATAATTAAATAAATAATTGGGCGGGAAATTTTTCTTGAGGAGAATAGAAATGATTGAACAAAGACAGGATCACTGAATGTGATCAAACAACCCCGTAATCGACAAAGGAAAAATAAATAGACAAGTTCGAGTTTCTGAGGAATGGGTAAACAGAATCTTGGGGTGAGGGGAGATAGAATCGAAACAGCGAAGAAATATGTATTGCAGAAATTCAAAGACTTGCAGACAAAGAATGGATTTTGAAGGTGCTAGGTTTGTACATGTTAAAAGATATTAGAAAAGCGAATTTTTTTGAATGTTGTGCTCTGACTCTCAGTTTTCTGTGTATGAACGCGAAAGACTGTTTCTTTGGTAATTTTCACTACTTTATATCTCTGCTTTTGCAACGCATGTGAGAGCGTGGGCTTCACCGTAAAGGGCATCAAGGCAAGCGAATATACTAGCGAGTCCACACCGCAAGCAAATTGAAAGTTGGTGAGAGCCAAGTGTTCAAAAGTTTCCACTTTGGAGTGATTTCTTAAAGTAAGCGCAATCTAATTTAGCATCACCCCGATTTAAATCCTTCCGAGGACTGGGACTATGGAGCTAACCTGGGTCTGGTGATGGGTCCAACGAGGGCTCTGGAGGGGTTCATGGTGGTCTGATGAATGCTTGATTTGAATTGAATCTCACTTGACTGTTGCAGAGTAATTTGAGATTGGTCAGGACAAATGGAGCCATCCTTTCTTTTCTTTGTTCTTATGGTTAATATTTCAATAGGAAAAGGTTTTAAAATAAAGGGATAAATTTTCACTGCTGCGAAGAGCCGAACTCTCGAGCTTGTTCAAATAACAAGAAAAAGTAATTTAATAATGGGAGGAAATTTAAATTGTTTGTGATCACGATCCAAATCTCGTTGGCCGAAGAAAAATAAAAATAAAAATAAAAATAAAAATCATAACCTAATTAGCTTTAGCTGAATGACACTGTTACTTGTTCCCTTCGCACAACTTTCCTGCAATCCATTCAAGGCATTGACTCCTTAAAAAATAAGGGGATTTGTACAGATAAAACTTACCAATTGGAGCTCTATGGCAATTTGAAAAAATTACTGAGAGGTCATCAAGCTTTTCTAAGCAATGAGTTGATGCTTAATGGATGGAAGATTGTCCATATTGGTTCCTTCAAACAGATGTGATAGCTTGGTTAGTGTATAATGCAGATCATCATGATCATAATTATTTAATCCAATTTAAGCCACGATGCGTCGGTGTCCCTTTCAACAATAAATTTTGGTAGTTCTGCTTCGTGAAGAAGCTAATCCTTGCTTGCACGCTCTAAGTGGAGCTTGAGAAACTTCCTGATGGGACCGGTAACCTATTGAGCTGTGCCAAGTAGCCAAACCGTGCTTGCTAAGCCAATGGTCAACTCCATTATCTTAGTGAACAGACAAAGGAGATAAACTTGAAGTGCCTAATTTTTATATTCCTAATAAGTCACTAGTGGCAACCTGTTTCACATTCTATTCTAGTGTCATAAAAATTCTTCTTGTAAAGAGGTATGTCTTTATCAAGTTATACAGTCCATGGCGTTGTACAGATAAGCAAGAGGACCACACCTTACAGTGAAATATGCAGATATAGAGATATGGAAGCAGTTGGCAATTCACTTGTCCCTCGTGTTATGAGTCACGAATGCTCTCGTCCCTTTCCTAGCCAGCGCCTTGGCCCTCACCACTTAACCTACTTTCAAGACTTACTCTGATTTTGTAGGCAATATTCTGGTAATTCTTTAGATCAGGATATTTCTGATATTTATCATTTTAGCTTCCATCACCAATTATTGTAATTTGTGTTAAGACTTAGAGAGTAATATTTAATCCAAAAGAAGAGCCTTTTAAATGAGAGAACTTAGACTAAGAAAGTTAAATCTCAATGCTTATTTGATAACATAACAACAGTGTCGAATGAAAAACCAGAAAGATAAAGAATCATACAAACATGGTTACCTTCATTTGAATGATTTCCTAGTTAGAAAGAAACAAAGGCCTCTATGTTTGTGTGGTATATGAGTATTGCAAATGGCTCAGAGGTGATGAGCATATAATCAGAGTCAGAGCATGTCTTGCGTAGCAGTGGTAACGTATGCAGACATGGACTGCTCAAACTCAAAAGCCTAAGCAAAAAGAAAAGAAACAAAAGTAGAGTGAGAGACAGTCAACGAAGCCGTCAATCACCACAAGAAAAATAGTGAGACGTTTCCAGTGGTGGGATTGAACTGGGCACTTACCATCATTTCACACTCTTGCTGCGGGCCATGATGTAAAGGAAGCCAATTATAGAATTAGAATTAAGGGGTAAAAGGCCCAAAAAAAAAAATCAGGAGAAAATGGGGTCTGTCCCAATGAGATGATATTCCTCGTCTTTAACAAGCAAACGTCCACATCCTTTACTCGTCGATTCCATCAGGTGATCCATAATAAGAACTGCTTCCTGGCAAACAGGAAGCCCATCCTGCATCTTCATGACATCCTTTACCTGCACATACAATCATGCGATTTTCCTTTAAGATGATGAGCAACTACATATTTTAAAAGTTATTACTTAAGAGAACAAGACACTTGAGGAAAACAAATTTATCGGACAGAAGAAAAGAAACAAGAGCAGAAAAGTTAAACCAAAACGCTCTAAAAGTGACTCCTCCGCGAGAAGGTATTACTAATTATTTATTCATAAAAGGGTTAAAGTGTAAATCTATCTATAAAATTTCTTTGAAGTTGTTGCTGGTATTCTAAACTTTTTTATAGCAATGTTATCCTTAAAGTGTCAAAATCAAAGTAATGTCGCCCAAAACTAACATAAGCCATTAACATTTATTATCTTCCCCACATGGTGACGATTTGTTATCCACGTCATATTCTATGCATTACATCAAAACAGGTCGGGTAGTTCCAAAAGGTGAACAAAGTTGGAAAATGAAGATCTAAGAAGCTCGCAAGAAGGAAACGAAGGTGTAAGAAGTCAAAAAGAAAGGTTTGTGAGAGAAGAAGCTATGCTTCCCCAAGTCAAAGATTACGTAAATGATTGCTTGGAGCATTTTGAAGGATAAGGTCGTGCTAATAGATTGTGATAGGTATGTAATAGATTATCACTAGTGTTTTGAGAACTAAACTGGACCAGACAATCGAACCAGTCAGATCGTTTTTAGCTTTGGACTATTTTAAGGGTTGGATCGAGTTAAATTGATTTGAACCAGCTTTCGAGCTAGGAACCGAAATTGAGCTCAGAATCGAAGTAGTTTTCAGAGAATCGGACGGTTTTTTAATTGTGTAAAATTTAACTTAAATTTTATTTTTTTACCAAAATTATTAATTATAAAAATTATTAAAGAGTAAAAATACTATTTTCCTTTCTATTTTAAAATGACTAATTATAAAAATAAACAATTTTATTGTATTATACTCCATTAGTCCCCAATTATAAGAGAATTTTGAAACTTTTCATTTGTCCCAAAATATAAGATATATGGATAAAATTTATGGAGTAATTAATATAATTTTCCTTTTATACCCTTAAATAATTAAGGCTGTGTTGATAATTACCAGCAATTAATTAGTCACATTCCAGACTTTTAATATGGACAATTTTAGAAAAAAAATGAAATTGTAGTATAATTAATAAATTTAATTACCAAAACTGTTTTTTCTTTGGCACTGATAAAGTAGTTATTTATTTCTTATAATTGGAGATGAGGGAGTATAGTTATTTCATAATGTTATAATCATATAGTGTTATTATATTGAAATGTTTTAATATTACTTTCAATGATTTAATCTATATTATTATTATGTGAGCTTCTTAACTTATTATAAACTTATACTACTTAAATTTATTTTCTTAACAATTTGATATTTTATTTTTATACATATATTATTATATATAATATTATTTCTATTTAATTATTACGTCATCAGTTTGACTGCCGGTTAAACCATAAAAATCGTGACCCGATGACATTTCTGATTCAATATTCAGTATGGTTTTTAAAACATTATTTATCATAGGGAAGATGAGAAGAATAAAAGCATAACTTGTTATATTGTAGAGTATAACCGATTTTTGAGTGACAGAAAAAGTAGAGACATGAATAAAAGAAATTATAATCGATTTTGAGGCATTAGTAACCTATTATCGTGAAGGAAAGAAATGAGAACTAAAGGAGACTAGGTCATAAACGGTTGTGTTACCTCAAGTAAATGTTTATATCAGTGAAGAGAAAAGATGAAGCATTGAGAAGCTGATGTAATAGGTTACATTGGCAAAGATAATCAATTATGTTAAGGTAAAGTCAAGTAAAATAACTGATCATAAATAGAAACTAATAATTTAAAAAACTAAGTTCCCATCCACATAAGTCAAGAGCTCAATTTGAATCTATGTCAGTTTCTTCTTACTCTATCTGAATTCCTTTACCTCTTCCTTGAACTTCATCAGTTTTCTTTTTCTTCTTCTCCCCCTTTTTGTCATCATCAATAACCATTCCTTGGAGAGTCCTTGGTTAAGGAAGAGGAGAAATGATAACACCTATGGTCACAGCTTGTTCAAGCAGAAGTGCAGCCATGGTAATGTCAATAATAGGAATGAGATGATCAAATGCATTCCTTAGACCACGAATAAGTGGAATGTGTGGCCTTGGGGTGAAAGCTTCAGTAGCAAACATCTTCCTAACAACAGGAGAAGGAGTCCTATCAAAGAGCATTTCTTCAGAGGCAAAGGTAAGGATCACGGATAATGGGTGCAAGAGTTTAACAGGTGGATCATTTGTTAGTAGTGGAAGTGTTTGAGATACAGAAGGTTCAAATGGTGTTGGTGCATTAGATGGTGAAGGTGAGGATGATGCCTGCAGTGATAGTATGGGTTCTTGTTCTTGTTTTATAGAAGACTTGGCAAGTTCTGAATGAAGTGAGGAGGCAGTAGTTTGTTCATTCCCATAGTAATGCCTAGTATAAAATCTCATATCTTTCTTTTGGCCTCGAATTTCATCTAATGCCATATCTAGATTGATTCTGTTATCTATGGCCACTAAGAGATCAAAGATCTTTGAGTGGTGATTAATGAGTTCCTTCTTCATAGCATCAAGTGCTTAAACACTGCCCTAGTGATGGTTGTCATCATATGATTCAGAATTTTGAGGCATTATCTGAATCTTCTTCTAAAACATGTCTAGAGGATTTTTGAGATTTCTGAGTATGAGATGGGGTAGGCTGATTTATAGGTGCCTATAGATGAGTTGGTGAAAGAGACCTTTTTCTTTTCCCAATTCTTGCTACAATCCATATCCCTTTCTCAAACTATGAGTCCATTCAATGAAGAGTTTAAGAGTTGAATTCCTCAGGCACACTTCTTTCTTTACCTTCAAGATACCATATGTTATTGTCTCTTAAAATCAAAGGCTTATCCATAGCTTTAGCAGCATCAATAAATCTTTTGATGATAATACTTGCTATGGCAATAAGGGTTTTTCTTATCAATCCAATCATCATTTTCAACTCAGGTCCAGTTAAGTGTCCAAAACTAAAAGCCTTGTTTACCAAGATCCTAGTGAGAATGTAATGGAGAACTTTGAACTTGATAGGCGAATTAGAGGGCTTGATATTATATGTTTCTGGGCTTGAATTTATTTCTATAACAGCCTGATACATCTCTGGTCTAGTGATGTATCTATTTTATACATGTAAAATACCCATATTTAAGCTCCAAATTTTATTTAAATATGTTTATATTGATATATTTTAGCATGATTTGACATATTTTTGTGTTTCATGGCGTTATAGGTTCATTTGGAAGCATTCGAAGTAAAAATGTTATAAATGGTTCATAACTCTCACATATGAACTCCGATTGAGATAATTTAAGATACCTTGAAAATTTAAGACATAAATCTACAACTTTCATGTGAGTTTTTCCAAATTTGAACGTTATCATGGTGAAAATCAAACTCAAAGTGTCAACAAGAGCTGGTGACTTTCTGAAGCTGAACATAGCAGTTGTCCATACCACAGAAGCACCTAGCACCAGGTCAAACTCATCTGGCGCCGGGTCAATGTGAATTTATTGATTTTCTGGCTTTTAGAAGCACCCGACGCCATATTTGTTGATTTTATGGTCACCCAGCATCGGGTCAAGTAACAAAAGTCCATAAAAACACATTTTTGTGATATTTTGGGCTTTTATGCGCTTCCAAACTTTTTCTATATAAGAAGACATGATAGAAATATAAAGAGGGATTCAGAAACACACTCATAGGTCAAAGAACACGGTTCAAACAAATCTGGGAGCAAGTAGGAGCAATCTGTAAATAGAAAGCAAGGAGATATAGGGAGTATTAGAGATAGATTTATTATTTTCTAATATAACGCTGTTTTCTTATTATTTTCACTATGATTTGGGATTTTAGCTTTGCGTTAATTTCTAATTCTATGAGTGGCTAAATTTCCTAGTCGGGGTAGGGATGTAGCCTGACTGAGATGGACTGGATTTGTTTCTCTAGTTAAGACTATGTTGATTTATTCTTCAAGTTATAATTAATTTATCTTTTTATTATTTTATTTCTTTTGTTCATTCATGTAGATTTTATGCTTGATCACCATAAAATCTAATTAATGGGTAAACTTGATGGACTGAGAGGTGGAGAGTGAATATAGATTTAGAGAGGTAAACATGAATAACTAATCTAGAGATAGAATTAGAAATTTTTGGTAATATACGTTGTAGTTTTCAAGGTTTAATGAGAAATTTTAGTTGCGTGAGAGTGAATTGAATCCTAATTAAATGAGGACTAATTGACTGAGAGGTAATTAGGATACTTTAGAAACAACAGTCACTATAATTATGCAGAATCTAACTAAGAAATAAAATATAGTTATCTCAAAAATGAATTCTAATCCCTTGACACTTTTAGAATTGAATCAAACTCAAATTTTGTTTTGTTTTCTATTTCTTTACTTTTTAATTTGAATTCTCAATTTGATTATCACTTACTTTTGTGATTAAAAATTTGAATTGATAAATCTAATGCATCCCTTGAGTTCGACCTCTTGAATACTCCAGAGAATTTTTATTACTACGATTGACCCTGTATACTTACAGGATCCCGATCATCTAGTAAAAGCAGTTGTAGATTCAAATTTTGATCCAGACCAATTCAACCAATCACATAAGGCTTGTGGAGTTATCATAATTGTTTGACCTCACACAATAGTAGAAAATTCTAATCCCTTTTTTATCAAAACTCATATTGCTGGAAAAATGTCTTCATAACAGATTCCAAGTATAAAATTTTCATTTCAAGCCATTTCTTGTATCTCTCTAGTACGTTTACTATTTGAAATTTATTTTCATTCAGAAATTCAAGTCTAACCCAGTACTGATTGCAGATAGTTCTCTTAGCAAATTTCTCATCAAATTTCTTTTTCTTTGTTCCTATAGAGAGGCTTTCAGTGATCATACCTTCAGTGGGTATTTCTACGACACTGCTAATGGCTTGAGTTAAAGCACAAGTCTCAGTGGTAGAGGTTATAGGAATTGAGGATTCGACCTAAGCAGAAGTAGAGGCCACATGCTTTATTCTTTTCTTTGGATTTTTACTGGTCTCTTTCTATTTCTTCTTCACGATTTTCTCAATCAATTCATCATCATTTTGCTTCTGTATATCAGTACCACTCATGAAAGCAGAATGTACACTTCTCTTTGGCCTTTGCTTAGCAACTTCCTCCTCTCAAGTCTGAAGTAATTCCTCCACTATAATACCTTTCTTCTCTAATTTCTTGTCAATTGTTTTAGTGCGAGCCATTCTTAAGGTTAGGATTTAGGAAATTTTTTAGTTTTGGTTTTGAGATGCGATGAAAACCAAAGCAAATAATTTGACGAATGAGTTTGAAGCAAAGGAAGAGACGACCTTGAAGTTGCCCTATGACTAAATGGTTGTGGCTATTCAGTTATGATTGAAATAACCGTTATTTCAATAATTGATGCGTTATAATCGATTGCCTCATGTAATCGATGATAAGGCTGTGACCTAGTGGAATTAGGAATAGCTAAGGACATAACCAGTTAGGGTACCACTCTAATAGGTTATTATGCAATAGGAAGGAATATGCATAAATGATTATAACTTCAAATGTAAATGATTAGCATGCTAAAAAAAGGAAAAAAAGAAATACATACAGTGGAACGGTTATAACTTCATAATTGATTGTTACGAAAAAAAATAACATGCCTGATCTGGATCTTGCAAGTATACAGGGTCAATCGCAGTAATAAAAAGTCTCCGGAGTATTCCAGAGGTCGAATCCAAGGAAGATAGTAAATTTATCAGTTCAAACTTTTAATTGCAAAAGCAAGTGATAATCAAATTGGGAATTCAAATTTAAAAAGAAAATAAATAGGAAACAAAACAAAATTTGAGTTTTTGTTTAGTTCTAGAAGCATCAAGGGATCAGGATTCACCTTATGAGATAATTAGATTTTATTTCTTAGTTAGACTCTGCATAATTATAGTGACCGTTGTTCTTAAAGCGTCCTAATTACCTCTCAGTCAATCAATCCTTATTTAATTAGGATTCAATTCGCTCTCGCGCAACTAAAGTTCCTAATTAAACCTTGAAAACTACAATATATATCACCATGAATTCCTAATTCTATCTTTAGATTAGTTATTCATATTTATCTCTCTATATCTAGGTTCACTCTTCACCTCTTAGTCCATCAAGGTTACTCATTAATTAGATTTTATGGTGATCAAGTATAAAATCCACATGAATGAATAGAAGAGATAAATATAATAAAAAGATAAATTAAATATAACTTGAAGAATAAATCAAAAAGTCTTAACTAGAGAAAACAAATACAATCCATCCCAGTTAGGCTATATCGCTACCCCTGACTAGGAATTTTAGTTATTCATAGAAATAAAAGTCAAATCAGAACTAATATCCTAAATTATAATAAGAATAATAAGAAAACAGAGTTATAGTAGAAGAGAATGAATCTATCTCTAATACTCCCTAGAACTCCTTACTCTTTCTCTATAAGAGACTTATAGTTACTCACAGATGCATTTAGAACCATGTTCTCTGACTTCTAAGTATGTTTTTGAATCCCCTTTTATGTTTCTATCGTGTCTCATTATATAGGAAAAATTTAGAAGCTCATAAAAGCCCAAAATATCACCAAAATGCGTAAAAAATAAGTTTTTATGGGCTTTTATTGCTTGACCCGGCGACGGGTGTCCATATACTCATCCCATACAGTGTCAGGTGTTTCTAAAAGGCTAAAAAATGTTAAAATCGTGTTGACCCAGCGCCAAATGAGTTTAACGCGGTGCCGGGTGCTTCTGTTTGTACGGACAGTGCTTCTTTCAGCTTCATAAAGTCATCAGCTCATGTTGACACTTTGAGTTTGATTTTTACCATGATAACGTTAAAATTTGGGAAAACTCAAAACATAAAAGTTGTATATCTATGTCTAATATTTCCAAATTATCTTAAATCACCTCAATCAGAGTTCATATGTGAAAGTTATGATCAAAATATCAAAGGGTGTTAAAACTTTTCACCATGAACGATTTATAACGTTTTTGCTCCGAATGATTCCAAATGAACCTATAATGCCATGAAACACAAAAATATGTCAAATCATGCTAAAATATACCAATGTAAACATATTTAGATACAATTTAAAACTTAAATATGGGTATTTTATATGTATAAAATGGACACATCGTAGCCCCCCACACTTGAACCTTTGCTTATCCTCAAGCAAGACTAAAATTATGCTATTCTCAAAATTAATTCATAGATTTATCAAACTCACTCCTTCTTTACTAGTGATAGTCCGTCACCAATATAAAAAAAAGGAATACTCAATAAATCAAATATTAGGTTCAATAGCAACTCACTTATCATTCTCATTAGTCTATGAGACTTTAGTGTGTGTGTGTGTATACCTAACATATGACAAGTGTAGCAAGAAGAAGAAAAATCACAACACTTATTTAAGAACTTAAAATAACTCAATCAGTTATGCATAAACCTCAACTTAATTCATGTGCAATGGAGATCAATAAGGATTTATTTATTTAATTTTCCCGTACTTTGTACTTTAATTTTATCTGGGAATTTATTTGCTTTTCTTGGGCTGTTATGCTCTCTTTTGACGCGAAGATCTCGCATTTGTGATGCGTATCCCCGATTACTTAAGCTACATAACCCACTGCACCAATATGCCTTTGGCACACTCATAACTCATACCGCACCATTTTACACGAAAGACAATGCTTTTTGGTGAAACCCCCCGGTTACTAAGTACAGTTTAAGCCAGAGGAGTGGATTTATATATTACCTTTCTTTTTATTTTTCTTCTTTTTTTTCATTTAAATCTCGAATCATCTCTTCAGCTAAATAATAAATTCATACATAATGATTGTAAATATCCGAGTTCAAAAATAAATGTATAATTCATCTTCATACAAATTTAGTCACTTTTCCACACCTATCACATACTAAGTTATAGTGCTCAATTTCATAGTCTCAGGACTCATGTTCCTGACTTGTAAATTACTATCTTACCCTGTTAAGCACAACAATTGAGTATCCTATGGTGACAGACATAACCACTAGCTCAGAAAAATAAGCAAAATAAATCTAAATAAAATCAATTAAGCACATAATATTTGCAAAAAAAAAATTTCTAGGTTCAGCACATTAGCATAATTCTCAGGACAGATCAACTAAAAACATCTAATAAACTCCCTCCATATTTAGATCCAACATTATCCTCAATGTTGCAGGAATAAAATAAAAGAT
Organism: Adenanthera pavonina; assembly: GCA_026686845.1. NCBI lineage: Eukaryota > Viridiplantae > Streptophyta > Magnoliopsida > Fabales > Fabaceae > Adenanthera > Adenanthera pavonina. The sequence goes on from JAIVEN010000015.1 coordinate 13,863,900, forward strand.
AAAGGAACTGAGACTCCCCTGATTTATAGATGATATTTGAAATGTTCTTTGGAGTCCCTTGTGTTTGTTCCAAACTTGTTTTTACCATAATCAATTCAGTCCTACAAAAAGTCTTGAGGGAGAGAGTTTGGGGTAACAAGAGCAAGAAAACAAAAATAAAAAATAAAAGAAGAAAAATAATGTTGGGTTGCCTCCCAATAAGCACTAAATTTAATGTCGGTAGCCAGACGGATTAGGAGATCACAGGATGACATCCTCCAGAGGCTTTGATCTAAGCCCTTCAGATTTAGGAATTGGCTTTTTCCTCCACTTTAATTTCATCCTTTCTTTAGAAAGGCTCTTTATGATAAAAGTGGGTACCAGCCAGTCTGTTCGGATTACACAAGTGCTCTTTTTCTTTTGGGGACTAGGAGGTGCCACTTTTTGCCTTTGACAATCTTTTGAATTGAACCTTTATTAACATCTAAAGATCTGGGAGGAGATGTCAATTCTTGCTTTTAATAGTTCTGCCCTATAGTTATATTACAACAAGTTTCCTTAAAAGTAGGATTGTTAGAGGTGGCAAGATTAAATTCAGCTTTTTCATCCCCAACTCTAAACGTCAATTTTCCATTTGGCACATCAATTAAGGTACCCGCGATAGATAGGAATGGTCTTCCTAGGATTAGAGAAACGTCTAGCTCATCCTCAGTATCCAACACCAGAAAATTAGCAGGAATAATCAGCTTATCCACTCTGACGAGTACATCTTCCATAATTTCCATTGTACCTTACTGACCTGTTAGTTAACAGTAGAGTCATACTTGTAGGTGTTAGATCTGTGACCTTAAGCTTCTTGCACAAAGAGCAAGGCATCAAATTAATACCAGCCCCCAAATCGCATAAACAATTATTAATCAGTTGAGAACCAATAACACAGGGAACAAAAAAACTCCCCGGATCTTTTAGCTTTGGAGGCAACTTTCTTTGCAGGATGGCGCTATACTCTTCAGTCAAAGATACTTGAGTGCATTCTTCTAACTTCTTCTTGTTTGACAACAACTCCTTGAGGTATTTGACATATGAAGGCATGTTCGCAAGTGTCTCAGCAAAAGTGATATTAATACGGAGCTTATTAAATATATCTAGGAACCTTTGAAAATTAGCTTCTTGCCCTTTCTTTTGTAGTCTCTGAGGGAAATGAATAGGGGGCACATATGGCTTTACATTAATGGAAGGAGACTGCCCTTCAGTGTTACCATAAGCTTTTGGAATCTCCTTATTCTCTTCATCCTTATCTTTCTTACCACCCTCAATTTCTTTCTTCACCTCTTCCTTCAATTCTTTGCCACTTTTAAGAGTAATTGTCATAACTCCTTCTTTTGGATTAACTTCAGTGTTGCTAGGGAATTGGTCTTGTACCTTTTCTGTCACAATGTTTGCTAAGCGACCCATCTGTGTCTCTAAATTTTGAATAGCCGCTTGTGTAGCATTATTAGTAGTGATCTGGCTAGCCATAAATTGATCAAAATTTTTATTGATGGTTGCCTGACCAACCATAAATTGCTCCAAATTTTTGTTGGTAGATGCTTGACTAGCCATGATTTGAGCAAGCATCTCCTCCATCTGAGGAGACTTTCTTGTAGATAGTGCTGGTGGCTGAAGGGACACTTGTTGCTGGAATCCTGGTGGTGCTGGTGGATTTTTCTAAGAGAAGTTTGGATGATTTCGCCACTCAGGATTATATGTGTTTGAGAAGGGATCATTCTTTCTCTGTAGAAATTGTGGACATTCAGCATTTGATCCCATATAATTAACTTCTGCGTTCTCTTCAATCATGTGAATACATGTGTCTACAGTATGACTCTAACCACCGCATGCAGAGCATAATTCTTTAGAAGGATTAGAATTATTGCTCTGTTGTTGGAAAAGAAGATCCATGCATTGATTTAACTTTTCTAGTTGTTCAGACACATCAGAGCGAGAGTTAACTTCATTGATAGGTACTCTCCTACTTCGTACTCCTTTTTGTCTGGTCTGAGTTGCCACTTGATCGTAAATATTCATCATAAATATTTAACGAACGATTACATTGTGTCAAATAAACAATTAGCATAGAAAAGAGAAAAGACAACAAAATTATCTTGAAGCAATCGATTATTTCTAACTGTATAACCTATTACATTAGTATTTCAAACCTTAGTTTCTATCGTTGCTAATATAAATGTCTGTCTAGGAAAACATAATTGATTATAAGCTATTTCCTTTTAGTATTGGTTCTTCTCCTCTTTGATAATAGGTTACATCCTGCTACAATATCGGTTATAACCTCTTTCATTTCATCTTTGCTACTCTTCAGCTTCGAAATTATATCTTGTAATATAACCGGTTACGTGCAAACTTTCTTTTTATGATAACCTGATGCGTGTCACTAGTAGCTTGTTGCTAGGGGTTTCCTTTTTGTTCTTCTCTTCTTAAGTTTTCGATAATAGGTTATCTCCAACAATATAACTTGTTACATTTGAAAGCTTCTTTTGTTCATCAATAACCTGTTACAAGGAACATCGTAACCTGTTAGCATGGAATTTCTTACTGGACTCCTCTTCCTAATCTCACGATAATAGGTTACCATAGAAAATGTAATAGATTATCATCTTCCATATAAATGATTATGTCTTCAATGCAATCTATTACCTTAAAACTTATCTTTAAAATCATCTGAAATCAATTACTATTGATTACATCTTCATTTGTAATATATTATCTTGGTGGTTCTCATTCTTTTCTCTCTCGATAATCTATTACCAACAACTATATAATACATTATGCTTTTAAATCTTGTAGTTTTCATTTTCATTTCTTTTTCTTCTTTTGCCCAGCTAGATATTGGACTTAATTTCTTCCTCTATATTACAATTGTTTTCTTCTACCTTCAATCATCATTTTAATGTATGATGAAACACATTGAAGTTGGAGTGATGACATAAGATTAAAACATACTAATTGATGATAGAAGATTAAAATAGAAATTTAAAAAACATAAACTTATTCAATGAATAAGGACATGCCAAACTAAGGACAAGAGCACAAATTTAGAAGGCTTAAATACCATTTTCATTCACAATACAAAAACATACATTAATTCATCCTATGAACAAGGTTTAAATACCATTTTTACATCAAAATACAAAAACAATAATTGTAGACTAAGTGTGCACAGGTCATCATCCGGCTTCCAAAATACAAAATACAAATAGGCTTAAGCTTGTTCAGTTGTTCCTCAGGCCTCCAATCATCCTATCCCTTTGTGCTATGAGTTGTGAATTTGTTAAACTAGCTATCCATTCCACATTAGGCCTGGTGGATTGGATGGTAGTTCAGTGGGTTGTGACACATTGGCACCATCATCTCTAAGAGCAATCTTCCTGGACCCTTCTGGAGTGCTAAAGCTTTAAGTGTAGGTAGTTCACATTTATTACTTAATAGAGATTGGAAATTTGGTCTTAGGTTTGGAATAATGCTCCAGATACTCCTGTCCAGTTCCCTCCACAATAACAATTTCTAACCTCATGCTAGGCTACACAAAGGAAATTTGAATCTATTGCAATTTATATTTAGATGATTAACTTGAAAGATATAGGATAAGTAAGTTGAAGTATTGACATTGAGAATAGTCTTTCCTATTTCTAAGTCCACCTTTATCCCTATGCCACATTCAGTTCTTTTTCTGTAATGACACCCCTCTCTAATGGTTGTTGCAATATTCTGAGTTGGTTTAGTGGTTTGTGTGAGCTAACTCTATGTTGGTTCAGTGGTTTGTGTGAGTTGAGGCTTAGTTGGTTGGGTGGATTGGTTGGTGTCTCCTCCTTCAGTAATATGTTCAGCAACATGGCTTTCACTGGTGTCACCATTAGTCATTCTCCTCGTTCTCCTCCCTCTTGTACTGCTTTTTGGGTTGCTTGATGAAGTAGCCTATGAGCATAAAAAAAATTACGTCAAAAAATTTAAACTATAGAAAATTTAAATCCATAATAAGATTTGTTATGTTACCTCTTTGCATGATGATTTGTTGTGTCTACTTTGTTTATAATTACTGCAAGTCATAGTCGCACCTCACTTGCTCAATTTTTCAAGCCTCGGAGTAGGGAGCTCAATGGAATCAATTGGTTCCCCAACATGTTGTTCATTTTGTTGTGCAACTCCTTTATTCTTTCTCCTTTCTGATTCTTGAGTTCTCTTTCTTTTCTTCTTTGGTCTCCTTAGTAAGTTGACAACTAGTAGTGGATCCATAGATTCGAAGTTCTCAATGTGCCAAAATTTCTTACCTCTAACAAGTTGAAATTTCATTCTATAGCTGGCCAGATATTTGTTCTTATGGTAGTATTCGGAAATGTGTGTGCTTGGTTCAATTTTAACATGATAAAAAGCACAAATTGCATGTTGGCATGGAATCCTAGTCAAGTCCTATGCCCTGCAAGTACATATCTTCCTATTGAGATAGACAGTATGCCTATTTTGCCCCTCACTAACCTCATATCCTTCATCCCTATTAAAAAATACTCTACACCTGATAGCCAAATACCCATTTGCCTCAAACAAGTCAACACACGTGCAACTGTAACTTCCATTCCATCTTTCCACATTTCTCTTACTTTCAGCCCACTTATTCATCAACTTGACTTTAATACCATCCATTCTAATCACAGGTGGATACCTAAACTCATCTATCCATGTATTTAGACTTTCACTAGAGTTATTATCAACCATCCAACATTTGCTTCTAGTGCTAAAATATGCTCTTACCAAATTTTAAGTCAAATAAGAAATAGTTGCCTTTACAGTCTACTTGCTCAAACCCCTAAGAGCAATTAAGTTATCCTTAAACTACTCCTAAAAGGTGCTCCAGGCATAGGAGAAAAATTTCTTTTTTAGTTCTCCTCCCTTCCAGCACTTGCTCCAATTCACATAGATATGTCTAGCACATAACCTATGCTCAGACAGGGGAATAACTTCTTCAACAGCCAAATTTAACCCTTGCATAAACATAACTTATGTCAATTAAAACTCAATAACCAAATCCAAATGTTCTAAAATTATAATTTTTGCACAATCAGATAACCTTTTGCATATCTGACATGATTGTCACAACTGACCCATCACCTAAACCTAATGACTTCTTAAGCCATTGCATGAACCATCTCTAGTTGACAGTGTTCTCCCTCTGAACCAACCTAAAAGCTGTTAGGTTTAGAGAATCATTAGCATCTATCCCTGCCACAGTTAGCAGAATTCCTTATGCATGACCTTTGAGAAATGTGCCATCTAGGCCGATAAATGGCCTACAACCTGCTTTCCTCCCAACTTGCAAAAGATAAATCCACATTTAGTTGAATGACATACAAACTAATTAACACTATACTTATTGCTAATGGGATATAAATTTAAGTTACCTTAGAAGCATTAAAGCAAAGATACATCTTATTAAAGACCTTTTTACCCTCGTCTAGAGCATCCTTTCTCAATTTAATAGGACATCAAATCTAAGATTTAAAGTTCTAAGCTCACCACAATATGCTTCCAAGTTCCGAAATTCATCCATTTCCTTTATAATCATCCTTTTCGCCCTCTTGCACTTGTGTATACTGACATGCAACTTCAGCTCTTCAACATCTTTCTTCATGTTAGTCACTCTATATTGAGGTCATTCCTGCACCTTGTTTTAGAAGTACTCAGCTAGCCACTTTACTAATACACTTGGATTCTTGTAAACCTTAAGACATCTGTGTTCATAACATAGGGTTTTCACCTTCAGCCAAGGATTTAACCTATCTTTAGAGACATAGACCACAAATGGGAAACCCTCGTCACATACAACCTTTACTCTCTTGTGTTCACTTTTAATTAACCTCAGCTTTACTCCTCTGGTTATGACATACCTATCAATTGCCCTTTTAGCTTCATGCTTATCCGTAAAGGTCTTGCCCAACATGAAAAAGGGCCTCTCGTATGATCCATCATGGTTCATAGGCCTTCTTTGTTATAGGCCCAATACCATCACCTGGGCTTGAGTCTAGGCCCATTCCTTCACTTGAATCATCACCTTCATCTATATTTTAAATGAAATCTTTATCTACTGAGTCATTCTCCCTCACTTTCAAACTCATCCTCCTTAATGATAGCTTTATCTTGTACCATATCCCTCTCATCAGATATTGCATCATTTTGTTCATTATACCTTCCATCATTCATATAATCTAGCTCAATCTCATCTGTTCCTCTTACACAACCTCGTCTATCACCTTCATTTGCCTCAACTTCACCGTCATCATTATGAACATTAGTACCTTCACCTATACCTATATGAACTTTACTACTCCTCTCTATGTTATCATTTTCAATAGCAGTTACATCATATTCACCCCATCAAATTTACTTCCCCTAGCTTCTATTACTTCATTGCCTTGAACTTTATCCCCCTCACCTCCAATTGCCTCATCAAGATTACCTACCCTGTGGTTCTCATCCCCTTGAAGTAGTACCTTTGTTTCTTGTTAGGTTTTCTTGGCCATCTTGTACATGTTGATTACTTTGACCATCATCTTGAAGTGTTACTGTATACTCTCTTGAATCACCTTTGCAACCTTATTTGTTAACTCCTCAACTTCATCACCTTTGACTTACTCAACATCATCATCTTCATTTACCTTCATAATTTCATCAGTCATATTCGCATCTCCTGACATTCTCCAATATGAGAAAATTTAACTTAAAATCATCAGCAATCAACTGTTTATTTTTTCCAGCCAGAATAAGAAATCAAGGGTTTAACTAGAAATTTCATTGTAACTAGGGTTCAATTAGGAATTACACTCCGATACTAAGGTTCATTTAGGAATTGTACTATGTCACTTTTAACAAAATATTCCCTGTCAGAATCAATTTCTTACCTATAAATTAATGAGAAGATTTTGAATTTGACAGCAATCGCAGTGGTCCCTTCACAAGCACAACCTTAATACACCTTCATTTCATTCTCTTGAGCTTCTTACACCTTCATTTCCTTCTTGCAAACTTCTTAGGTCTTCTTTTTTAAAATTTGTTCACCTTTTCAAACTACCCAATCTGTTTTAATGTAATGTGTGGCATGTGATGTGGCAGAGATAACAGATGTTAATGGCTTTTGTTAGTTTTCAGTGACATTACTCCAATTTTGACACTTTAAGGGAAACGTTACTCCAAAAAAAGTTTAGAATATCAGTAGCAATTTCGAGGAAACTTTGGGGGCAAATTTTGCACTTTAACCCTTCATAGAACACCGACCTACTTGAGAATAGATCTATATTCATATCATATTTCATTTATTAAATAACAGATTCCACATACTTAAGATTCTAGTTAGACATAATAAACATTATTTAGTTATAAAGAAAAACTGACTCAATAGATTGTTTTATTTTACATATACAAATTTTTACTTCGACTTCATTCAATATGCATAGACTCTAACCATAAATTTAGTTTTGGTTATCTATAACAATTCAATAATTGAAAATGTCATTTCCACTACTTTAGGTTCTAATCCCTAGCAATAGCAATAACCATGCAACAACAAAGTATGATTGGTAAGAAACAACCTCAGCCTACATTTCAACACTAACAACGAAATTGGTAGTTCTCAAGGTCTGAAAAAATGGGAATAGCAATATGTGTTGGCAATAAAAATAAAATCTATTACTGATTTAGTATATAATAGAGAACCCAAATCAACTATAGTATATAAAATTTGAAGTCTCACATTTTCATTGCCATAATAACCCAAATAACAAAGACCACAAAGAACAAGTGAAGTATTGATAAATCAATAAGCCATCAAAAAATAGATCTCTAATATATGATGAATTACGATTACTGATCTTGAATCTGAAAAGAAAGTAACAAATTATTTTAACAATCAAGGCATAATGATAAACTAATTATGCATAGTCATTTAATGATGTGTACAAGTTTTTTTCTTTTCATAATTCTTTTATTATCCTAAGATAGATCATTTTGTGGAATGAAAATTTATCAAAATGGTAAAGAAAGCAATAAGGAATAAAGTTGCACCTTGAAGATAAGGTGTTTACCAATCCTCCCTAGGGGTTGGTTGCTGGCATAGTCTTCCTAATTGCAATTTCTAGCTCGCATAAGACCAATCACCATCGTGTCCCTGAAAACCATATGGATAGCCGTGGAAGTCATCGATGCCAAATTAAAGGGATAGAGTTCTCTCTCCGAAGGCAAATGCATGTTCATATCACACATGCTAGCCAACACATTCCCTTTGACAGAGATGAAAGAGATCTGATAGGCCCCCTTGGCCCTGGCACAGGGCACAAGCCTAACAAGTTCCTCAGTGTTACCAAATATGCCTAGAAGGACAAAAACATCACGATTTGTAACAATTCCAATATCGCCATGGAGAGCATCGACAAGGGACATGAATGCAGATTGGATGCCAAGGGAGACAAGAGTTTAAGAGATCTTATGGGGCAGCAAATCCAGATTTGCCAACATTAGAGAAGAAGATTTTATCGGAGGAATTGTGGAGGGTATGAGTGAATGTTAAGGTTTGGGAATGGTCGATGTTGTCAAAGAAAAAGTTGATGTGGTTCTGTTGAGATTTGAAGAAAGGATGAGGAGGGTAGCTTCGTCTATCAAATGAAGGGGTTGTTTGGACAATGAAAGGGGAGCATCATCTGAAAATGGTGACAAGGAATCCACATTGTAGCTAACGAACTAGAATAGCTTCTCCAATGGTGGATCATTTGAACATAAGTCAAGAAGAAAACAACAAAGCTATTTGAGTAAGTTATAACAAAATTAATATTAGATATTTTGCAAAATAAAATTTATATTATCAACTAAATTGATAACAACATGAAGAAGTGTTGGAACTATCTTACTTGTGTTTTACACACAAATATGTATAAATATACACATCACAAAAGCAAAAATAGATACCATGATCAAATGTGCATAATTCATTCAATGTTCTAAAATTACAAATCCTCCTTAAAAACAATAGTAAGGCATTAAACATTTGGCATGAACCAAAGACACATAACCTAATTTAGAATAACTGATTCACTTGCATGAAAAGAATGAAAACTCTTATCTATTAAAGAAAACATTCCCATCTCATTCTTTCGGGAATTGCGACCACCATGGCAGTTGTTAATTGCAAAATATATGCAATTTCTTCTAATATTTTCTAGGAAACCAACAGTTGATATTAACCTACAGCTTTTGCAGTCAAGAAAAATCAAGTGATCACCCAAGTTTTCAACCTCCACCCATCAAACCCCTTCATTACTAGCTCTGTCCAATTTTAATACTCTAAATCCTCTTATTTTAGTTATAATAGGAATTGCATCATCGGATATTCTACCTTTCATGTTGATTCACATCACAATTAGCATTAGATCTCCCGAAACTACATCATTTAGTAAGCAAATGAATTCACAATTATTAACATATATCCAACCATTCCATTTTAATGCAACAAAACCCATATCGGTTTCTAATTTGGAGTTGAGGACAACCAGTTTTTTAGCCTTAGGAGCATTATTTTTATGAGACTTTTCAAGGTCAAGAAGATTATAAATTTCTATACCATCTACATCCATTCTATCAACTTGAGCATATAATAAATTGCCAATGACAACTATGTCAAGAAACTTTTTCTCTCTCCCTTCACCAATCAAATTCTATGAGTTACTTGTTATTTTGCAAAAAACAATACTTCCACAATCACTAAGGGCCACCACAAAAGTTGAGTCATCATGACAATTATTATGTGGTGTGGAGGAGACCACCTTTTTTCAAATTTTCATAATGGGATCATGATCATTCACTACTGATGATAACATTACCTTGGCACTTAACAAAGGGTTGAAGAAAAAGAGTGAATCCTTAGTATTTGTAGCTTCAACCATCATTAGCAATTGTACCAACAATAAATTGACTTCTAGAATATAAAAGAGTTTTAGGGTGAAGAATTCTTTCTTTGTTCACCTCAAAGAAGCATGGAACCTCATGAGATGTTTCTCTGATAGGGCATATCAAAAGTAATGAGAATTGGAGAATAGGATGCATTTTTTGTTTGTAATAGCATTACAAAGCATTGCTTGCCAAGATGAACAAACTAAACCAAAATTTAAGAAGTCCTTAAGATACAATCTTCTTAAAATTGATTATAATATATCTTGCACAAGATATTGCCAATTTTTACCCCGTTCTTGTTTATGCTTCTTCATGTTGTTTTGATAGTCCATAGAGAAATCACCACCGCGTTTATAAGATTGAATTTGAGTCTGATAAATAAAAAAGAGAGAGAGAGAGAGGATATCAAATATAATCACAATGACAAGAAAATATTTTACATGAATAGAATTATAATAAAAACTTTAAATGTCAGATTCTATCATATATGTGTCATCAAATAATTTTGTATACAATCAATGTTTTACGAAGTCATTGACCATAAAATCATATTGCAAAATTTTGCTTCAAATTGAGGTCATATTATAGCTAATTGATATATCTAAAAAATAAAACAATAAATCTCGTAGCCCATACATTTATTGTTACCTAATTTGTTATAAATTTAAATTATAAAATGAAAATGACGAATATTTACATATAACTTGATGATTATTGAATAAATGAAATTAGTTCCTTATGATAAAACTGTAAGGAGTTATACATGACAATTTTTATACCGAAGAAATTGATAATAAGACGGAAATAAATTGAACGTATAAAACTATTCTATCCGAACCTGTAAAATGTATTATTTGGGATGTAGAGAACAATATAGATGTGCATTCGCGCGCGCGTGTGTACGTCAAATAAATATGATGTTGCCAAGAAACATTTTTCATGGAGAGTGAAACATGACGCATGGGGTCAAAGATAAAAGAGCTAAATAAAATTGTACTGGATAAACAGAGTTGGAAGTAAAAAAAAGAAAAAAAAAGTGTTGTTTGGTTGACATTTTTATTTTTGATAGGAAAAGAAAACAAAAAATTAATTTAATTTCATAGTTAGAAAAACTGATGGATGGTTTTTAAGACTGTCAATTAAATTAATTTATGTCTTATTCTCTTTAACTTTAAAATATGCATTATTTTAAAATTAAATTTTCATTTTTAATTTTTATTTTTAATAAGTAATTTAATAAGCACATAAAAATTCTAAAAAAAGCTTAAAAACAAAAGAAAAAAAAAACAAAATCACACAAGACTCCATAGTCGGTACCAAGAACAGTGACTATAATCTAATTTTGTTCATGAAAAATAAGATTTTTATTTATCATAATTCACCAAACACAAACCCAATTTCAAACATGTTAACCCATCCGTTCCCATAAGTTTTAGGAATGATCTCGGGAAAATGAAGAAATAGAAGGTAAGGAATGAAAATTTTCTTATCCACGGGCATTAATGAAAATATAGTCTATGAAGAAAAATCACACATGAAAAAATAATTGAAAAGAATATAAATTTCGCTCAAATCACACCGAAACCATTGAATTTCATAATAAGAAAGACTTTTTTTTAAGGGATTTAAAAATAAAAAGATTAGAAAGGATAAAAAGAAAATTACCTTTAGATAGTAGACACTCTGAACTTTAATTCTTCAATCCCTCAAATCTCTAGTGCTTGTATTGATAAACGCCTCTTCTTTTGGCCTAAACATCCCATTGAGGTACATGGATTTTAATAAAAGGATTAGGATGGTTCAATTTTAGATAACTTGATAATTCAAAATTTTAGTTTATCTCATCCTTTTATTTTGATTTAAAATTGAAATTTTGAACTTAGAATTACCTTGTTTAATCTCTTTATATTGTACTATAGATTTATGTATAATAATAATAATAATAATAATAATAATAATAATAAATGAATAGACAAATAAATTTTGTACCAGGATATTTCTGATATATATTTATCTTTTTAGCTTCCGTCACCAATAGTTGTAATTTGTGTCAAGACTTTAAATAGTTATATTTAATCCAAAAGATGGACCGTCTAAATGAGAGAACTTAGAAAGTTAAATCTCAATACTTACTTGATGGCATAACAACAGTGTCAAATGAAAAACCAGAAAGATAGAGAAATCATACAAATATGGGTTAGCTCCATTTGAATGATTTCCCAGTCGGAACGAAACAAATTAAAGGCCTCTATGTTTGTGTGGTTGTATGAGTACGTATTGCCAAATGGCTCAAGAGGTGATAAGCAAATAATCAATCAGAGTCAGAGCATAGCAATGCTAATGTATGGAGTAGACATGGACGGCTCAAACTCAGAAGCCTAAGCAAAAAGAAAACAAACAAAAGTAAGGGACAGTCAACGGAGCTGTCAATCACCACAGGAAACAATAAGGAGACGTTTCCAGTGGTGGGACTGAACTGAGCACTTATTATTAGTGTTAATTTTTTAAATATATTTATTTATTTGTTGGACGACCTCTTCATGGAACCCAGACTTTCCAAGAAAAATGGAGTAAATGGGGAGAAAACTGCTTTCAGCCTGGAAAACCACTATGCTATGAATCAAATAACATATTAGATGAAATGCTATGAATTAAGCATTTCAAACTCTTTTGCTGCGGGCCATGATGTAAAGGAAGCCAATTATAGAATTAGAATTAAGGGGAGGAAAGGCCAAAAAAAAAAAAACAGAGGAGAAAATGGCGTATTTCCTTTCCTGTAAATAAATAATACGAAGTCATTTATAATTTTATTAGCTTGAAGAGATAAATTACATTGGACCTTTGGATTCATCTGTGAATCAGAAATCAGAGAGAAAAGAGTACATGCATTTTCAGCACAAAGCAAGATTTTCTCGATAGATTCGGAATCAGTTTCCAAATCCAAAGTGATTGGTACAATAATTCAGCGCCTGCCTTGTTTAGATTTTGGAGCACTGAACATAATTATGGTATTCTATTTAATTCATGAATAGTTGAACAACTGGGATAGGAATTTCCTGGGAAAAGAATTCATCTCATGTTCTTCTACTCAAGAAGAGACCCTATGGATATCCATTCGGTTTCACCTTTTGTCTAGGGCCCTAGGCTTCCATTGGATAATGTTAATGTTTAACCAAAGATATCAATGGGCCAAGCCCACCAAAGAGGATTGGAAACGTTAAGATGGGCTCTGGTTATGAAAGAGGCTATCTGTCTCCACATGAGGCCCAATTGAAGTGGTGAATTGGACCTTTAGTTCATGGAGATCGAGGGTTAGAGAACCCTATGCCAAGCCTATAAGTTGAAAGAGACACGCTGCTGGGAGCAGTTGCGAGAAAAGAAGGGTAGTGGCACAAGATGAATGTGGACTGTGGAGGACTGACTAGAGGTAGAAATCGTGGAGCCATATGAGAGTTGATTGTCCATGATCTCTATATATCTTATTTTCATAGAACTGTCTTCAGGATTCGAGGAGCTATAATAGAGATTTTCAGATAGCCACCAAGCATTCACACACACCCAGCAATATTCTCTCAGACAACCCAATAAACACAATCGTCTAGGAAACACCCAGATCTTCCCAGGTAGTTGTGAGTGAAAGCCAAACTCACAGCACGTAGCATCCAATAGTCTACATTCTCATCCAAGGATTCCATTCCCAACTAGCTGACTTGCACAATAGAATGAAGGTGCGTGCTAGGCAATCCACCATGGAATCAGCTCCATTGATGTGGTTTTAAATGATGGATCCCCTCTTCAAGCGGACGGTCCTGTTTTGCCTCGTATAGTAATAATGATACTAGTTCTCTTTTTCTCATCATTCCTTCTCCATTTATTGAAATAACAGTGCGCAGCATGAAAAATAAAACAACCTAGATTACAAGAACAAATATAGAATATACTTTTACAACCGTATATTATTAGCTAGGAAAACAATAATGAGATGCAGAATGGTGCAGTGTAAAAGGTGAGAAGAAAGGATATGCCGCTTTGACAAATTTAATCCATATGTTTAGCTTGAGGTTGCTATAGATATATGGCAAGAAAAATAAAACAATCTAGATTACAAGAACAGATATAGGGGGCAAAATTATGGAAAATAATTTGAACATAGCCAATTTGTGATTGACTATTATGAAGATCAAACAAATATCTTATATCTACATAACTAATTAAGTTTGACTTGGATTTATTCAAATAAAATATATTTATATACATAGTACGTTTGAGATAGCAAAATATATGCTTATTCCAATTCAGTGTTTTTCGTGTAGGTAAATAACTATATTTCGCTAATAAATTAACAATAAATGATATATTCAGTCATGTATGACCAGTAAGATAAATAGTGCTTTAATTGCATTGAAATATGGTACTTCAAGATTAAGTAGTTCTTCATCCTTTTCTCTAGGTTTAAAAAGAACTTTATTTACCTCTAGTGACCTTACCACTGTAGTGGTACATAATGGATTTGACTTGTCCATATAGAATTGTTTTAGCACATTTGTGATATAAGCTTCTTGATGCACGAAAATTTCATTTTTAGATAATCAATTTGTAAACCAAGAAAAAATTTGGTTTGTCCATAATTTTTTATTTCATATTACAAATTTAAATAATCAAATGCTTTTTAAAACTCTTCAAGAGTTCCAACAATATTTAAATCATCCATATAAACAATAATTATAGCAAACTCTGATATATTTTCTTTTATAAATACACATGAACAAATCAAGTTATTCTTATAACTTTATCAAAAAAATGAATTTACTAAGACGATTATACCACTTACGTTCTTCAGACATTGTAACTCCTTTTAGGATTTCTATATGGATTTCACTATATAATGAGTCATATAGATATGTTATAATAACATCCATTAGACGTATGATAGACTTGTTATATACTGTCAGACTAATTAGATATCTAAAAGTAATTGCATCCACTACAAGAAAATATGTCTCTTTATAATTAATACCAAATTTTTGCAAAAACTTTTGTGCTACAAGTTGTGCTTTGTATCCATTATTTCATCATTCTCATTTCATTTTTGCACAAAGACTCATTTATATCCAACTAATTTCACACTTTCATGTGTGTGGACTACAAGTCAAAAAACCTATCGTTTTGCAAATGTAATTAGTTTTACCTCAATTTTGTCTTTCCATTTTGACCAATCACTTTTCTGTCACATTCTTTAACAAATTTTGCTTCGTGATTCTCTTTGTCATATGTTACAATGCACTACATGATACGCAAAATTATTATCAATGTTGACTTCATTTTGTTTCCATCGTATTTTATCTGCGACATAATTTATTGATATCTTATTAATTTTACAATTTTCATATACATGAGTTTCTTTTGAAATATAATCTTTAATTATATCTGAGGATTTTTCTAAAATTATCTCAACGCACTCTTTTGGAATTACCTTATCCTCGATTAGGTCATCTTGTTTTTTAGCTTCTTTTCTTTTCAAGGAATTTTTATTTTTAGGACCGATGAATCTATCACATTTTATGTGTGCTTCAAACTTTAATTGTTCAATATGGATATCAATTTTTATTAGAGTATTAGTAGCTGGTATATATGATTTAGTCACTCATTTAAGGTCAGTAATTATGTCTGGCAATTCATTTACTAAATTTTATAATTGAATTATCTTTTGAATTTCTTATTCACATTATTTTGTGCATGGATCTAAATGAGATAATACTAATTCATTCCAATTAATTTCATTTCCAACGGCTTATTCTCTCCCTCTATTCTTGGAAAAACTGATTTGTCAACATAACAATCCGTAAATCGTGCCATAAATAAATCTCTTGTTGATGGTTCAAGATATTTTATTATTGATAGAGATTCATATATAATATATTCCTAACACACTTAAGAGACGAGAGAATAAGAGAGAGAAAATATGGAGAGTCAAAAGTAAAATGTGTTTTATTCATCCATTAAGGAGTATTTCTATAAAAGCTCTAACCTTGTAAAGAATGATAATCTTTTAATTAATTAAATAAGATAAATATAAAAAATGATTAAGCCCCAACTTAAGAATATTCTAGATGGACATCCATAATTTTCATAATAGAAAATAATTTATTAAAATGAATAAAAAGAACTCAGAGAAAGAGAGAGATTTTGATCATAAATGATAATGAGGAAATTAAATAAGAGAAAAAATAGGAAGAGAGAAAGAAAAAATAGGTAAGTTAAATCAAATATTTTAGAAAAAGAAATCATTTAAATCAGAAATCAATATATAATTAAAATGAGGATGGTGCATTAGCCAAATAGTGCGGCTCTACCCTTGCTCCATACCTTTCTATTTTTTCTTTTCTTTTTTTATTTTTTTTATTTAAGTGAATCACATTTTTTTCTCATTCAATTTTTTAAATGAGAATCATCTTTTTCTTTTTTAGGTGGGCCCACATTCTTTTTCTTTCTTTTTTCAAATTCAATATTTTTTAATTCTAAAATCTATATTAATTTTAATTAATATAATTTGATATCAATTTTTGTGAGATAGAAGAGTTAGTGATAAATTTTTTTTCATTCAATATATTTTAGAATTAAATAAAATTTTATCCGTGTGTTCTTGCACATTCACGTCCCTCACGTGAGTGGGAGAGGAAAATCTAGTTGAATATAAAAAAAAAGGAAATCAGAAGTTAAATTTAATAATATATTTTGCAAGAGGAAATTGAAACTCTTGAAAATTGGAAATTTTAAAAAGTAAAGAAAATTGAAATTGAGAAACAGAAAAAGGAAAAAAAATAAGAGGAGGAGGGAAAAAATAGTAAAGTTAAGGATAATCGACAGCGGTTATAAAGATTTTTAAAGTTTAAAATTTGAATTTATATTTTAAAAGGGGAAATCCACAAATATAAATTAAAAAATTATAACTAATTGAGCCAACACTGTTTTATGAGTGTTTTGTGAACAGTATTTTGTGAGAGAAGTCTATACTATTTATGACTTGGCTTTCTTGTACCTTTTAAATATATATTGATAGATTCTACCAGTGAAGTCAGTCAAGAAGAATTGCCGTTCGTAGAATGACCAAGTTCCTCTGTTTATCTGTGGTTTTTGTTCAAAAGAAACATAGATAGACACAATAATATTGTCCAGGGTCTGCAATTGAATGGAGTAGTACAAGGTCAAGAGGACTGATGAGAAACCAATACCACAGCTAGTTCAGTATTCGACCTTCACAATAATCTGGAACAAGCAGCTCATTTTCTTGTTTTGACTTGGTTGATTTTTCCACAAAAGTTGTAACTTTCTTGGCATGCGAGGAAGTCTGACACAAATAGCATAATAATACCTTTTTTCACTTGCAGCTAAAACAAGCATTAATTCTTTCCATACGTAAATCAAGTACATCACCAATAAGAATAAACAAGTGCTATTGTCTCTTATATGATATTCAATTTTTATTAGCTTTAACATACTCCATTTCTTTTTGAGCTAAAAAAAAAATACTCCATTTCTTCTCTTATCTATGTTGCCCTTATATAATTTAAATACAAGTTCTCTAACTGAGAGTAGAGTCCACAGTCCTTGGCAAAGTGAGGAGAGAAGCATGGGCTTAGGAATATGCAACTGTCCATAACGATCCAAAAGAAATTAGCGGGACTAAAAGAATAAATAAAATGTGTATGTGTGTGACAGATTATAAAAAATAAAATAAAATAAAATGTGTGTGACAGAGAGAGGGGAAGGGGGGAGTGGATAAAGGGATAAGGGAGAAAATCAAATAAGAACCAATGAAATGAGGAGGAGAGGGGGATTGCAAAAGAGCCACACACGCTAGAAAGACTAGTGGCATGTTATTAGTTTAGTGCGGGTGTGTGTACGCACTCCCCTACTCACAAAAACAAAACGATAGACAATGGCGACCAGTTGCGCAATGGCGAGCCAGCTCAAATCCTGCTTCACCCCCAGGGGGCTGGGCGCCTCTCCCCTCAGGCCTCATACCTTCAGAAGCTTCAGGCTCAGAGTCAAGGCTGTCCAATCCGACAATAAGGTCTTCTTTTCTTTCTTCTTCTATTATTGTTATTAAACTCGATTATTCATAATTATAACCAGCAAGCAAACGAATTGCAGACGGTGCAGGGTGCAACAACATTCCAGGTGATTCAACCCATAAACGGAGATCCCTTCATCGGAAGCCTAGAAACTCCGGTGACGTCGAGCCCCCTGATCGCCTGGTACCTGTCGAACCTGCCGGCCTATAGGACGGCTGTGAGTCCTCTGCTGAGAGGGGTGGAGGTGGGACTAGCGCACGGCTTCTTGCTGGTGGGCCCGTTTGTGAAGGCGGGACCGTTGAGGAACACTCCGTACGCGGGAGGGGCGGGATCTCTGGCCGCGGCTGGCCTGGTGGTCATCCTTAGCATCTGCCTCACCATCTATGGCATTTCCTCCTTCAATGAAGGAGAGCCCTCCGTCGCTCCTTCCTTGACCTTGACCGGCCGCACTAAGCAGCCCGATCCCCTCCAAACCGCCGACGGCTGGGCCAACTTCACCGGCGGCTTCTTCTTCGGTGGCATTTCGGGTGTTATTTGGGCCTATTTCCTCCTCTATGTCTTGGACCTTCCATACTACTTCAAGTGATTCGCATCGCATGTATATTCAATCCAATGCACCTCTTTATTTCATATTCCGTTTCTCTTAATTTTCTCTCTTTGCCTGGACCAGTTCTTGGGAAATTAAAATTAATTTTGCAAGCAATCATCTAATTTCTTTCCAATATTAGCATCCGATCGAATAGGTTGATACATATATATTATTAAGTTTGAAGCACGCACATATATATAGAGAGAATGGAATAGTATGATTACAAATACAAAGCATGAGGTGGATTATACGTTTAAATACATGTTGTTGGGTGAATGGGGGAAGCAGTGTGATCATTAAGGAAGGGAGTGAGCGTGATAGTGGTGGAGAGAGAGAGAGAGCATGGACATGGTGACGGCGGGATTTGCAGTAATAGCATGGCCATCCAAACCAATGTGGGTCACGTGCTGCACGTCTGTTGGACCCCCGATTTCCATCTCCCGTTCTTCTTCTTCCGCCTCCTCATCCTCTTTCTCCCCTGCATATATATATATATATCATTCATTCATTAACACTTAACAGAGAACATGTCTGTACAGAGAACATGTCTGTATGTATATGCTAGTAACATACCCTATCAAATCAATTCACAACTCACCAAAAATTTGAGACAAGTTCTTAAAACCCTTCAACAGCCTGTTTAATCCCCCGGATACATTAGACTTGGTGTTTTCCCCGTACAAGCTCAAGCTCTCGCCCTCCTCCTCCCCTGTACATCCTTCAATTCGCATTCCAATATAAAATTACATTACATCACAGAAATATATGCTTAACTCAATTAAACAAAACGAGAGAGATATTGTTATATATAAATATACTTGTTGCAGCTGCTGCGGGTGAATTTGTGTCTGATCTTGATTTTCGTGGCTGTGGAGCACCTACCGCAACGCTAGCCTCAGAGATACACCCAACAGAGAAAGGAAGTATGACAAGCCTTTCCATTCTGTCTCTCATTATTATGTCATATAGAGGACTCTGGATGAAGAGAAATGGAATGTCTGAAGAAATAGGCCGAGCCTTCAATTCAGTTGCCACAATTGTCCAACATACACAACACGCATATATAAGATCGATGGCTGGCTTTGTATTGAAGCCAAAATTATGTTACGTGTAAAAGGTCAAGCTACATTTAAAAGTTAAAACCGTTTGGTAGGTGATATGTGTTTGGAGGAGTCACTTATCAATTAATGTCAATATGGACTTTATCCTCAATTCACGTATAAAATACATGTCACTAACTAACAGATATCATCTTAGATAAGAGTGTGAGTATGAAGATCATAATTTTCCACCCGTCTTCACTTACCTCTCTTGTATAATAAGCATCATATTTTTTTGGTATCCCAGGTTGGTCTATTTCTTTTTTGTTTACTTGTGTTGGACTCTATCTAGAAGCAGTGCATCTCAAGCGAACTTTCAGGTCCTGGCGATGGAGACCAAATCCGATATTTCTTGCATATAAAGAAGCCGGGCATCATTGATTGTAGGAAGGGTTTGTTGAGTTTTCCGCCAAATTACTGAACCCCAGCAACTTCACTTAAATATATCATGTTCACGCGAATTCCCCATCATATTCAAACCATCCCAAGAGAACGAAAGGATTGAGTGCCAAGCGTCATCAAGATAACAGCATACGGAAAAACAATAAGCAAATAGGAAGCATAGAAGTGTATGTTTATAAAAAAAAAAAAACTTTAGATAGATCAGTTACGCATATGACGAGACTGGCAAAAGGAGCACGTGAAAAAAAAATTTCAACACAATCAAATATATTTATATCCTGTTTGGTTCGCTAGAATTGACACATGGAAATGGAAGTGAAACTATAATCCACCATATGACTTGTTTGGTGTGTCTAGACTTTTATGGAAGTCTACTTCCTTAAAAAAAGCCTGAATTGGCTTCCATTAATAGGCCCATTACTTCTATGGAAGTAAAATATGATAACCATTTTACCCATCACATTTATCATATTTCCCCTCTCCATTGAACACCTTTGGTCCTCTCTACCCTTTGACTACGACTCCCCTTCGTCGTCAACCCACCCATCGACAACGACTATGACGACGTCCTCCATAGAAGGCAATGGCAACAGTGACTTTGGCTTTGATCTACTTGCCTAACGTTTCTACGCTTCTCCTTCCTATCAAGGTTTGCAACGGTGACTTTAGCTTTGCGATCTCTTTGTCGGATCTTGGTTTTCTCTCTTCAGACGATAGTTCTGGGTTTGATGGTTTGTTATTTTCGTCCATAGATCTTGCATAGCGATGGAGGTGGGTCATTGGCGATGGTGTTTGAGTGATTATGGTTTTAGATTTCTGATTGCTTAGGTTTATGGGTTTTTGTGCAAAAGGCATATATTTTTTCACTATTTATTGTTCTTGGTGTGAAAATGATTCTAGATTCCATTACTGTTCTCCAACAATGGTGGTTGACAGTGGTTAAAGGTGGCTATGGCTTCTATTGGGTAAAGGACAATGTGAAATTGTTCAGTTTCTGCAAAGAGATTTTTTTAAATTTTAATTGAAGTGTATTTTAGTCTTTTGATATTATAAATGTAAATATTAAACAAAAATTATACACCTCTTCCATGATCATATTAAACGTGACTCTAAATTCTACTTTTACTTCCTTTAAAATCATTTTTGTGAAACCAAACCGAACATTAAAGTTGAGAATAAATATTTGATAATGAAATACATGATTGAGCGGGAAATTTTTCTTGAGAAGAGCAGAAATGATTGAAACAAACGCAGGATCCCAAGCCCAAACAATAACCGCCCACCAAAAAACTCAAAGAATTAAAAAAAAGAAAGCCGAGAGGGAATGTGTGAAATAACAATGCCTTTCATGTTTTCGAGCCAACAAGAGTGTCATTTCTGGTAATTTTGGATTTGGAGGGTGGTGTTAGTCATTTTTCCTCCTAGTCCACGCCTTTTTTTAATATTTAGAGCCTATTTAGTTCTAAAGTAGAAAATGAATTTTGATAGAATTAATTTTTTTAATATAATTATGATAAAAATTAGTTTTGGACTAATGTGTTTATATTTAAATAATTTTAATTAAAAATACTTTTAGTGCAATAATTTTTATTCCAACTTTTAATAAATAATTTTTTCTAATATCTATTTAATAAATATATATGTATATATATATTTGTTTAAAAAAATAAAAATTTAAAACTATTTTCTAGTATTTTATTTTCTTTATTTTTATTGTTTTGATTTATAATTTTTTGTCAAATTGAACTTAAACTCTATCTCATAATTAATTTAATTTTTTTGAATTAAAATTTAATTTGCATTCATTTAATTGAGAATAATCTATTTAATGTAATATTTTCTTGCATATCATAATCCATAGAGATTAAAATTTTAAAATGACATTTTGGTTATTAGATAGGAGAAATTTTATGAAAATTTTATTTTCTCAGTTTTCCCATATTTTTCATTTTTATTGATCCATTTTTATCTAACTTTATATTAATTGATCTACTTCACCTCTTTTACACCTAATTTCATTCAATCAAATAAGCCTTACAGACCACCCATTCCTCACACAATTTTTGATCCTCTTCACCATCTTCATCATCCTCTCTCCATATCTCGTATCTAAATTATTATTTGCTGAAATTGAAAATAAAAAAGGCTTCAAACCCATTACAAAAGAAAGCATGGAATGAGGCCTTCTAGTTGTAGAAAGTGTTGCAAAGCATTCGCTATGAGAGGTGATTGGAGAACTCATAAGAAAAACTATGGCAAGTTGTGGCATTGTTCTTGTGGCTCTGATTTTAAAAGGAATAGAGGAGTCGGATTGATAATAGAATGCAAGTCACAACTAATCTCCAACCCAATCCAATCAGTTAAAAAAAAAAGAATAAAAAAACTTATGATTCCTACAAATCGAACATATATGAATAGTGGAGATGTTGGAAGAGGCCAGACTTTGGTCACAAAAAGAATAGAAGAGCCTAATCTATGAACTGATGTAAACCTCGTTAGCAACGGAGAATCAAATCGAGAAGCTGAGTTCCATCAACTTTTCCCAGAAACTCACTTGAGCATTGTAATGAGTTTCTAACGAGGTTTAATAAAATAGCTAAATACTAGTAAAAATGCATCAAATTCATTCCCGTGTCAAACTTGGTTTCAAATGGGCTCTCTGCTCATGCCATTGGAGTCTCCATTTTACTTTAGAGTTGACCAAATTTTGTCTATTTTGAAATTTTACACTCGTGAAACTATATTATTTGAGAGTTCGCCATCTCATATAAGTTTCACTCATCAAACTGGTCTTGACCGTATAGCAAGGAGCCACTCCCGACATATGTTCAACTTGAGAGGATTCACCCTTGAGTTTTTATTTAGGTGAAATTTTTTATTAGATTTTTTAATTTTAATTAAATAGTACTAATTTGACTCTCTTAAATCTTAAACTTTGTGTCTTTATTTTTTTATTTTCTAATATCTTTTTCACACAAAATATTAAAGACTTTTTTTATTAAATTTTCATCATATATTTAGGTATAAATCACATTTTCTCACGGTTTATTATCCCCATGTTTAAGTTTGACAGGATGAGCGGGAAGAAAAAAAAAAAATATATATATATATATATATATAGCTTAAAATAAAAAGGGACAACATGTTTATCGAAAAAAAGAAGGAAAGGGGACAACATAGCCAGAGAGCCTTACGCGAGAGGCGTTCTCCTTTCCCTCCATTTTCACGCGCACCAGGAAAAATTTGAAAAGGGCTTCGCTTCACCTCACCAAGCGTTCAACCCACTACGTTGTAGCACTCAACTGCATCCCTCGCGTAAGTCGCGACACGATGAGCTCCGTCTTCAATTTGGATCGCAGTCAGAGGCAGTCTCAGCCGGATTCTAGTCTCAAATCTCAGCTCGACTTTCCCATCTTCTCGCTTTTTGACGACGACATCGATGATTTTCAGATCCCTCTTACCCAGACAACAGTTTCGCACAACTCCTCTTGCTCACGAGGACCCCTCAATCCGTTCAATCTTAGTCATCCCCAACCCAAGAGACCCAAAAGCTATATTGCATCCAGCTCCGCTGGTAAGGAAAATGAGGTCCCTTTGCCCTTTCAAAATTCTGACTTTAAGGGAATTTCTTCGTCCTCTCAACACAAAGCCACTTACGAATCCAATGATGAATTCAGTTTCACTTGCGACACTCCTTTACTAGATAAAGGGGTGTTGAGGCCCGATGAAAGCTGTAGTTTGGATTTCATTCCGTCAACCATAGATTGCGGCCAAAACGAGGCCGGCTCTGAACCTGATGTTTGGGCAGAAGATTCAGTTTCCGATGGCTGTGGGGTTTGTTCTCCGGAGCCCGATGACATGAAGAAATGGAAGAAGGAGGGTTACTTTCGCAATTCAATAGAATCTAGGTTGTTGGCATCTCGAATGCAAAGCTTCAACGATGGACATGGAAAATCTTACAATGCAAATGCGAGTAACGATTTTGAGGCTGCTTCGGAGCTCAATCTGTTGCTGAACTTTTGTTCTGAATTAGATGAAGTTGATGGCTCTGGGGCTGTGGCATTTCCTCATCAGGAGCGGGATGGTATACATGCTAATGGCGTTGGGGAACTGGTTCAATGTCCTCTCTGTGGGACTGACATTTCCATCTTGACCGACGAACAGCGACATATTCATACCAATGATTGCATTGACAAAGAAGAAAGTAAATCTCAAGATGTAAGTTCTATATTCTTTCGCTATGCATATCCTTTCTTCTTCATCATTCATCAAGGGTAATTGTGATTCAGAATTATGCTGGATTACATTGTCGCCGAATTAAATTATTCGTCCGTTTAAATATCCGATAACAATTCACCTTGTAATCTTCTAACAATTTTGTGTGGTCTAGCATCGCTTTCAATTGATTGAGAAGTTTGTAAGCGTTTTATAGTTTGCTATATATCTTCTCATGGGGTCAAAGGCTTCCCATGAGCTAACTAAAAGTTATAATACTTTATTTGGCTGCATAGCCATGTGATGAGGATCATTGCCACGGTTCTATGACAAAAAAGTAAAGAATTATCTAAATTATCACAAGCTAATGCTACAGTATCTCATGCAGATTACCCCACCGGAAGATGAGATGAGCCCTCAACTTGTGCCACAAGTTATCATTGTCTCTCCTGTTGTTGATTGGCTACGTAATATGGGTTTATCAAAATATGAAGATGTTTTCGTGAAGGAAGAAGTTGATTGGGATGCTTTGCAGTGGCTGACGGAAGAGGTAGGTTCATGTTTAGTATAATGATCTCGTAACATCAGTTTATAATCATCACTTATCTCACACTTGTTCCTCAAGTTTATGTGTATGTGTTTTCTTTTGAGAGTTTATGTGTTTCAAAAGTTGGTTTTACTTTTGCTCTCTCAAAAATTACTATTCCAATGTTATACTATATTCATAAATCTACCTGCTGTTGAGAAGTTGGAATGTCACTTGAGACTTCTGAGATCATACAAATTAAGACCAGTATCCTTAGAAACATAAAATTTGTCTTTTTCCTTCTACATTCCAGGTAAAAGGTTCAATCTTTTGTTGACGAACTCCTTGGGACAAAAAATTTGCCAGTAGTTCCATAAGGAAAAAAAGAAGCTAGTAGTTGACTTAGAATGACATTCAGGAAGTACTCACCCACGATTTTGTGTTGGAAACCTAATAAAGAATCTGTTTGGTGAAAAGAAATTGTTCACTTTGAGTTTTTGGTATCTAGTATTGAAAGAATGAAAGACAACTTTTCCACTTTTTGTTAGTCAGTGTAATTACTTTTGTTGCTGCAGTATGTTTTATAACCTGATTATCTTTCTTTTTCTTCTGTATCTGAAGGATCTCTTAAACATGAGCATCACAGCACTTGGCCCCAGGAAAAAAATTGTGCACGCTCTGGACGAACTTAGAAAAGGAAGTGCCTCTTCTGATGAAAAACCTGAGAAAGCCCTTGTTGAGCCTAGAAGGATTAGAACCCAGAGAGTTAAATTGCAAAATGATCAATCTGAAAGAAAAGTTGATGAAATTAGTACAGCTGCTGCAAACAAATTAATTACTGACTATTTTCCAGGCTCTGCTAGCAATAGAAAGAAAGTTGCTACCACTCCTGGTGAACATCATAGAATAAAAAACAACAGTTTAGATTCAGGTCATAATCAGAAGGCAAAAAAGCCATCAACAAAGAGAAAGTCTCGTGATGTTCCCTCATGGTGTTGCATACCAGGAACGCCTTTCCGGGTGGTAAATACTATAAATAGCACTCTGAATGATAAGCATGGATTGGTTTTGTGTTACTGTCTATTCCCTTGACGCAAGCCATTAGGACTTCGGATATATGCTGACTGAAAAGGGAGCTTCAACTTATTTTTCTGTAGTTAAGTTCTGTTTTAGAAGTTTAATTGCCTGAAAATGGGGAGTTTTTCCTCTATGGCACATGGCAATGCAATTTCATTTCCCTTTAAGTAACCATTGGGCTGACAACTGAAACAAAAGTATTGAACATAAATGTCAATCATATTGCATCTGTATGATTCTGCTGCCTCCTGCTCTGAATTATCATCATTTTAGAGGAAGGAAAAAGGTGCTGTTGAATGCATACATCTGAATCAATAAAAGAAAATCAAATGAAAAAAAGAAAATATAGTGTGAATTCATCCATACCCATGATGAGTGTTTAAATCTGGAACTTCTGATTTCCCATTAAAATGGTAAGCTTTTCCCTGTAACTTTATGATACGGTACTGAGTGCCTCACAACTACATTTGGATATTTGCAGGATGCTTTCAAATATCTCAGAGGAGATTGCTGTCATTGGTTTCTCACACACTTTCACTTGGACCGTAAGTTTGCTTCTGCTTGTTAGCATTCACTCTCACATGTCATCTATAAATTTTCCATTGCAGATTACCATTTCCATGTAATTTTGTCCATATGTTGGTTTCCGACAAAATTTATTGATGGTTGCTTCATATCCAGAAATTGCCTCACTCTTTTTTTATGGCTAGTAGTTCTATTTTTTCTTTTTTGTAACAATGTATTTTAAACATAGATCTTAATCATATTCTGGAATTTCAGTTTTAAGTCTAAGATCTTTCTTTCCACTAGGGAAACAGATTTTCTAATTATATTTAACACAGATCTCCATCCAATAAGCTAGCACACTAAATTTGAAGGATCTAATAGTTGCTTTTGTATGTAATTCACATGGTGCTTGGCTTTGGCTAGAAACTTGTATTCATATTGGTGGAATAGATGTTAATGAAGTGGTTACTGTGCCATGATGGACATTTATTTGTTAAGAACAAAGTATACGTAGTTTTTATGCTTCTCTGAAATCTGGAAGCACTTTTGTTTGATACTTTTATGTGAGCACTATGTTTATTCACAGCTTTTGTTTCTATTGGTGCCCATTCCCCCAGTGAGAAAAAAAATTATGGACGTTGGGATCACTTGTCGTTATAGTTGCATGTTCCTGATCTATAATTGCAGAAAAAGAATAAATGGGAAGTTTTTTTGGGTTGAGCTTCTAAGCTTCCCAAATACGTACAGTCAGTCTCATAAATGCATGAAAATAAAGAATCAAAGTTCTTGGCTGTCCATTTTATGCCCTGGCTGTCAATCCGCATTTATGTATGCAGATTATCAAGGTCTTACCAAGTCCTTCAATCATGGAAAGATCTATTGCTCCTCCGCCACAGCTAGACTTGTAAATATGAACATTGGGATCCCATTTGAGAAATTACATGTCTTACCTCTAAACGAAACAAATAACATAGCTGGTATTGATGTGACTTTCTTGGATGCCAATCACTGTCCGGGTTCTGTAATCATACTCTTTCAACCTCCCAGTGGTAAGGTCTGGCCTGGATTGACTTCCTAGTGAACTTACTCATTGTTTGCCTGCTGCCCCATTGTTATTTTTCGTTGACTCGAAAATCTTTGTGCGTTTAGGCTGTGCTTCATACAGGGGATTTTCGTTTTAGTCAAGAAATAGCAACCAATCCTTTACTGCAGATGTGTCCTATTCATACTTTAATTCTTGATACAACTTACTGTAACCCACAGGTAATTCTATATCTGTATAGTGTAATCTTGCCTTTCAAATAACTTGATTGATTATGGCATGAGACAGCATACTCCAGCTTCCTGAGGTTTTGCCAAATTCAGCTGAATTCGGTTTGAGTGGGACCAGACAACTTTTCTTGAATCTTAATTGGAATCTTATTTATGAAATTAAATGTGTTCCTTAAATAAGACCAAGGTGCAACTGCCGGCATTCAATTTAGTTCTATGCCTTATTTTCATTTTCATTTAGTTTTTTCATATATTTGTTCTCTCTGTATGAAATATAACTTCTAATTGTTTTGTATCTCGTGCTGTTCCATTCCAGTATGACTTTCCCAAGCAAGAGGCTGTAATACAATTTGTTATTGATGCCATTCAGGCGGAGACTTTTAATCCTCAGACTCTGTTTCTGATTGGTAGCTATACAATCGGTAGGGTTCACCTCTTGGCTTTCTCTATGAATATCAAAACCATTCATACTTTACATCTGTAATTTTTGCTATTTCATCGTTGTTTGACATTCGATGCTGTTTGGTAATTAATTCTTGAATGTTGGTTTGTTTAGTAGTGATTATGTTATTTCCTAGTCCAATCACTAGGAATGTTAAGACTAGTCATGCTTTTTGTTTGTTTTGTTTTCATAGGGAAAGAAAGGCTATTCTTAGAGGTTGCTCGGGCGCTTCGCAAAAGGGTATACGTGAATGCAGCAAAGTTGCGCCTTTTGAAATGTATGGGATTTGAAGAGGAAGTCATGCAGTGGTTTACTTCAAATGAGCATGAGAGCAACATTCATGTTGCCCCTATGTGGACGCTTGCTAGCTTCAAAAGACTGAAGCACATATCAAGTCAATATGTGGTGAGCGCTGTTTCCTGTTCTAGTGTACTCCTCTACTTTTCTAGAATCCATATGTATGCATGTACTGCTCTGCGGTATAATTTTGAACATATACACATACACTATGTCTGTTTATATGTTCATAATTAGATATCTTGGCTGCAAAGTGCAAGCAATCATGCAAGGTTGCCACTCACACTCAGTATAGTTTCTAGGAACTTATAGTCCAAAAGCTACTTTTCTCTTGAAGACTGAAATCACAGTTGTGGTTTAACTTTCAAACTTGTAATCATAAGATGAATATTTGATCAGGGTCGGTTCAATCTAATAGTGGCTTTCTCTCCCACCGGTTGGACATTTGGCAAAGGTAAAAAGAAGTCTCCAGGGAGGAGGTGGCAGCAGGGTACCATTATAAGGTGATGCTTTTTTTTACAGCTTTAGTCTCCTTCATTACTATATTCTTTTTCTTTTTCTTATATACTGCTGTATTTAACTTTTAAAGGGAAAATTGCATTTATTCACCTTAATTTTCGCCTCTAATTATCATGTTCTCTTAAACTAATTAATTAGTGGTTGAGCACTAGATCTAGTTTGATGGGGGAACTAGAAAGTGTATATGATCGAACAAAGAAAAAATTGGAAGGTCATTGATGAATAGAAAGTGGGCAAAGGTGTAATAAAGAATAAATAAAGTATTTTAATATTTTACACGGTCAACAATTTCAAATCTAGATAACGGAGCAATGGGGTTAATAGATAATGTGATCAATTGCAATTATTTTTTAAATTAGGAGAGACATTACAATTTCCAAAAGGGGGTAGATAATTATAACTTGTCCAAAGTTAAAATCACTGATATCTGTGGTTTCTCTCGATTTCTGGTCCAACAAGACGAGCTTGAAAGTTCTGATCCTTACTCTCTAGACGTCTCGTTAGTAAGTTTGTAGTTCGAATACAAGAGAACAAGTTGGTCGCTCAACTTTACTTGGTCTGACTTAAAAGGTGATTCTTTGTTGATTGATTAGGTACGAAGTGCCATATAGTGAGCATTGCAGCTTCACAGAACTGAAAGAGTTTGTCAAACTCACGTCTCCTGACACCATCATCCCGAGTGTGAATAATGATACGCCAGAATCTGCCAATGCGATGATTTCCCTCTTGTTATCATGATTCACTGGCAACATTGTACCCAGTGAAATTATGACATCTGCTACTTATAAATCTTAAAATATCAAGGTTTGGTGATTGCTCCATACATCTTGCTGTAATTCGTTAACGCCCGCATAATTTATTACAATATATATATATATATATAATTGTTATGGATCGTGAAGAGTTCTTAAAAATGGGGAATTTAAAACCCTGGAGAATGTGCTTCTCTTATGATGGTTGATAAATTGAGTGCATCTAATGCATTATTTGGAGATTAAAAAATGTTATATTATTAACTGTTTATAAATAGTATGGCTAAAATTTTATATTTTATACTAATAATAAACAGATGCCACCTATTATTGAGACCGGACCCCTTATTAGAGGAAAATATAAAGTGCGTTTACTGTTATAGACGCATTTTTCTCTAACTTTTTTATTCTTTGGCCATGACGCATTTTTCTTAACTATATGATTAGTAAATTAATGTACTTCACGTGTCTATTGTTTTTTCTATTGTAATAACTTTAGAACCAAATTTGTCTTTTTCCAGAAATATTATTGATGTTAGTCTATATGTTCTGACTGTCAATGAGTCTCAATTTTTTGTCCATCTATATGGTATGCTGGCACATATATGGCTTTATTGGATCCAAGCTCATACTCAGTTGCTATTAAGAATCAAGCGGTGTTTTGTTCAAAAAAAAAAAAGGAATCAAGCGGTGTGAACTTTGATATGCAAAATTTGTGTTCTCTGGCATAATTAATGCTAACTTTTTGTTAATTTGTTTGTTATAAATGGATTTCATATCATCAAGTTAAAGTTTTTATGACTTACCTGGCAATCAGAGCAAGTGCTAATCATCAGCTCATTGATGATATACTATTTACATATACTCCCTTTGGTCCTATATATGGGATTTTTTTATCTTGGTCCTGAATATAAGACCCTTTACAATATATGAGGTTATATTTATTATGCATTTTCAAAAAATGCTCCTATTTAATGTATCCAAAGAAAAATAGAAAGCGATTAAATAAGGGTAGATTTGGAAAAATATTGGGATT
Organism: Adenanthera pavonina; assembly: GCA_026686845.1. NCBI lineage: Eukaryota > Viridiplantae > Streptophyta > Magnoliopsida > Fabales > Fabaceae > Adenanthera > Adenanthera pavonina. Next base: position 13,894,672 of record JAIVEN010000015.1, read on the forward strand.
TTTGGAGAAATTGAAGTAGTTAATTAGTTTTAACTCCCCTGCTTAATTCGCGTGATTCAGTTAAAATAATCTTATATTAAGAATCATAGTAATATAATACAAATATTTGCATCATAATGTAGTCCAAAGTACATGTATAATTCAGGAAGGAGGTTTGTGTTTCGTGTTTGCCTGCGAAACAATTTTTAGACACTCATATATATCCAAAGTTCCAAAGGAATGAATGATGAGAAAAAGCATCTTCGGATTGATTTTCATGGGCATCAACGTAGTCGAAAGGTACATCTGAGGTTATGAGAGATGACTCAAACTCACCAAAGTGGAAACCGTCCAGCTCGGAGTAGAGCCCACAGTCGGCGGCACCAAGGTCACCGGAATCCAACAAGTTCAAAAATGACCAATCTATCCTGCTGGCATCACCGTGGTCCGCTTGCATACAAGAGGGTGATGAGGAAGTACAGGTACTAGAAGCTGTCTCCGTCATTGATACAGTACTGGAATGAAATTCAGCAGATAGTTCTTCGTGGGGTGGGTCCGGCTGGTGGTGGGGCTGTTTGGCAAAGGAAGAAGCAAGAAGTTGAATCTGGTGAGGAGTGAGAGAGTGGTGATCGTGAGGAAGATGAAAGTGGAAAGGAGTGTCGGGGAAGTTGAAATTGGCACGCCCACCCCGGAGACAGAAGAGGGCAGCATCGAAGGCCCGAGCAGCCTTCTCTGCGGAATCGTAAGAGCCAAGCCATATGCGTTCACGGCTGTTGGGAAGTCTGATTTCAGATACCCATTTCCCCCATTTTCGCTTCCTCACGCCTTTGTACTTGAAACACTGATCAGTCTCAGTAACAGTAGTAGTATTCGGAGATGCCATCAATATTGGCTTCAACATGCATGCGTATATGTGTAGATTTGGCTGACGGCTTCACAGAGTGAATTGTTTATGTGCGTGTATATATACACACACACACTTTAGTTGTGGGAGAGAATGATGCTATTGCTGCGAAGGATGAGCAAGAAGCAGTGGACACGTGGCGGAAACTTGGGGGCTCATTTTTTAAATAAACGAGGTAGGACCATCTTTAAACACCACGTGTGGAAATTGTGCTATTTCCTTAATCGTTTTGACCTTGGACACGTTTTAGTCTCAGTTGTTTCCTTTCTTTGTTTTGTTGGTTACACTCTAGTATGATAGCCATGTCCGTCTTTTCTGAAGATTTTGTTTTAGTTTGGCTCCTAATATTTATAACAGCCTCATAAGATCAGATCTAATTTATTTGAACTATCATTTGTTACGAATACAATATTTATTATTAAAATGTATAAACTCATTAATTGGACAAAACATGGAGCAAAATTTTCAAATAAAAATATAAAAATAATTTTTTTCTTTTACAAATCAATATTATTTTATCAAGTTTTATTTTAATTTTTTTATGTCATATTGTTAGTATTGACTGTTGAGTACTTAAAAATCTTACCTAAATTATATAACTTCGGATTTGAGAGACGTTCTTCTAAACTTTATCGTTAAGTTAATCCTTTGGGGAGCGAACTTCTTTAATTTTGATAAGGTAATTAAATTAGTGATTTCTCTCATAACCAAGCACCGAAGAATTAAGGGACAAAGATAACGCAACTTTGCTAGCTGTACAACGCAAGGGAAAAAATGTTAGTGTTTTTATTTGTATTGATTATTATCTCCCACACTATCACTAACCTCTATTTGGATAAGGGGTAAATAGGGAGAGAGAAAAATTATGGAAGAAAATAAAAGAAAATTTAGACGCTATTTTATTTAAGTTTTTTCTTATTTTTTTCTCTTAATATCCCTTCCCCTATTTTCACCTCATTCCAAATAAAACTTAAAAATAAAGAAAAATTTTCATAGCAGAATATAAATTTGCTAAGGTCAGTGCGGAATATTATCTATTAATCTATTAATTATCATAAAGATGTAAAGACGAATTTATTGTGATTATTATTATAATTAATGATAGTGGCTCACTACCCTTCAACGTGAATAATAATGGGGTGTGTTGAAATTAAAATTAAAGTAGCTTCACATCGTAGGGGTCTCTCAATCTCGTACCATAATAACGTGAGCCAGACAAATTAACAGGGTTTCACGTCCGAGAAGCTATCCATCATATGATTCTCTCGTGTGGTAGTAGAGATGAAAAAGATATTCTTTCTAGTGGCCGCAATCGCTACAGTTTCGTCACTCTTTTAACATTGGATTTCATGTGGATATATACATAATTTGAGTGGAGACCAGTCCATATCGGAAGAGCTAGCGTTGACTAGATCAGACAAAACAGTGTTCATCTCCAAATCTCAGTGATAGTAAAATACCCCAGCTCTGGACTCCTGAGGGGTCCAATTTAAGCCTAACCAATCCCAAATTATGGACGTTTGCTTTTCAAATGTCGTCACAAGTCCAAAATTTATAACGAGTCCAAGACGTAGTAGATTTGCATTTTGGATTTGGATTTGGTCGACGCATTTATATTATATACCACAACATGTTATTGAATGTGATTATATATTATTGGATGCTTTTTCTCCGGTTCAAAATATAAGTTTTATTGAGACTATTATACATGAACAAAAAAAATTATTTTTACTTATTAAATTTATTAAATAAATATATTATTTTTTAATAATATCTCCATTTAATGCATTATATTTATAGTTGACTATTTTTCTTATATTTAATTATAGGTAAGAGTAAAATAGAAAAAAGAATATTTAAGATTCTAAAAATTATTAAATAAAATTTATATTTTGAATAAAAAAATTTTTTTAAAAAATTTTATACTTTAAACAAAAGAAAATAATATTAAAGGAGGATAGAATTAGTGGAGAGGGTTCATTTTTACGATACCGCATATAGTAAAAAAAAAAAAAGAGTGACTTGAGGAAACCATAGAGTGACTTGGATATTACCGGCCAAATTTGGGAGAAAGGTACAGTCGGATCTTCATGAGTTAAACAATACAAAATAAAATAGAATAGGGGGAGCATAGCTAGCTAGGCGGCGTAGTGTCACCATCTATCGCATGATTGGAAGGTGGAAGCCAAGCCACCCTTCATTCAATATCTTCAAAACCACTACCACATATTATGGGGCAGGCACTGGTTATTTATCAATCAATCATATCTCCCTATTCCATTTTCATCTTCTTTTCGATTCCCGCCGACTTTTCTCCATTAAATATAACTGGTAATAAAGCCTTCTTCAAAGCTTCTACACCTGGTCAATATCTTATCGGTAAATTGTTCTCCAGAGATCACTCCACTTACAACTTTCATTTTCACCACATAATGATTTCAACACCTATTGGCTTTTTTTTGTTGTGGTTGTGCAATACTAGTTAAATGTTGAGTTTTTAGAGATAATTATATAATATTTTTTTTTATTTATATTATAAGATATTTTGTATTAATTAAATATATATAAAAAAATTATTTTTTTATTTTAAATTAATATAAAAAGTACTAATATTTTCTATTTTATCTTTATTAAATATCTCATTTTATTATCTTTGTAGGGTTATAAATGAGAAATATAAAAATTAAAAATATAGATAAAATGAGAAGAAAAATATCCAACACTTTATATTTTGGATCAGAAATTTATTATATAAAACATCTTATAATATAGACCAAAGAGAATATCTTTTTCATTACAGCCGTTGGGTCTTGAATCAAGGACTATTGTTAGGTGATTGTAGTTGAAACTTTTCATTATATCAAAAGTTTAAGCTATTTAGTTTGATTCTACAAGCTTATATATTCGTCATCTTTTTTATTGCTTTCATATGAAAGATTTCTCATTATATTGAATCAAGTTTTTATTAGACTTAACATCCAATATAACTCTAATAGTGTCCTCTTTTGGCTTACAATGCACCAAGTTTAATAGTTATTATGCTTTATTTCAATTTTCACATTTTTTTAACATCTTCAAAATAAGAGAAGCCAAACTTAGTAACACTAGCTTATGACCCATGTGGTAGCATCTAATTTATAACTACTGCTAATAGTTAATTCTAATAGTAGAAGATTTTAGGTTCGAGAGTTTTGTTAGGCGTGGTGTCATGAAGGCTGTCCTTTAATGCCTGTTGAATCCCCAAAATAAGAGAAAAGATCAAGAATTGTTTCTACTAGAAATATGGTGTTTAATATAAAAAACAAATATACATAATTTTGATTGTTGCTATCTTTTTTCGAAAAGGGAGTTAATATGTGATTTTTTTCCCCACTAAAATATTCCATATTATTGTATTGATATTGTTAGTAAAGTTATGTAGTTATGACTGCCTGTAACTAAACAACTTAGTTATAACTAATCCGTAACTAATTTGCAATCAACACTCATAGGTTATATATTTTATATACATGCTTATCATTAATGAGAAAGATGAGATTCACTCATTATTTTCTTTTGCTTCCTCACTTCTGATATAGTATCAAAATAATCTTAAGTTGCTTGATCTTTGCCTTGGCTTGAGAGGCAAAGAAAGTATAGACTCGATTCCACACTTGTGCTATTCTCTCACATTCAACAACTCTTATGAGTACCACTGCAGACACCAACAAGAGCATCCATGACATCAAAAGTTGATCCTGTCACATCTAGGCAAGATAGTCAGGGTTAGGATGTATATCGTTACCTTTGGCTTCTTTTATCAAGTACTGTAATGGTGGTGTAGCCTTGAGATCAAGAAATTTCTCTATGGCATACCCTTGGATTGTACTCCATATATGCTGCTTACAAAGCAAAAAGTTTGTGTCGTCCAGCTTCACCGAGATTACATGCGTGAAAGCGACAATGTCCTTCTTGTTTGTTACGGCTTGTATAAGTAGGAAATTCAATGAACTTTTCATTCCTCGAGATTATAGCTCTGACACCATATCAAAAGTAAGGAAGCAGAAGAAAATAAGGAGTGAATCTTATCTTCTATGCAGCAAATTGAAGTTGAACATTCTGATTAAACATTGGTATGCAGACTTCAGAAGGCTTTATATGGTCTCAAGCAGGCAACTTGAGCCTGGTTCAAGAGACTTGCAGCAGCCTTAGAAAAGTTTGGTTTCAAATCCAACAAGTGTGATTCTTATCTTTTTATCAAAAAGGCAATAACTAAGACACTCTTTGTTCTCATATATGTTGATGATATAATCATCACAAGATCCGCTAGCTCTAGCATTAAACAACTTATTGCTTCACTTAATGATGAATTCTCCTTGAAGGACTTGGGAACTTATAACTACTTTCTTGGAGTGGAATTGAAGAGACTAAATGATGGCACAATGTTGCTAGTTTAAACCAAGTATATCAAAGATTTGTTGTAAAGAGCAAACATAGTTAATGCAAAATGATTTACCACTTCAATGAGTTCAAGTTTGAAGCATAGAAAAAAGGGCAGTCATCCCATGATAGTTCCTTAGTTATACAAGTTAATTGTAGAAGCACTACAATATGCTATTATAACTCTACTATAAATGAATTATGCAATGAACAAGGTCTGTTAGTTCATGCAAAACCCATTACAAAATCATTGGAAGATTGTTAAAAGGATATTGAGATACTTAGCAAGAACTATTTCACATGGCATTACTCTAAGGCTGTGTAGTAGTAGAGGAATCAAATTTTGTACGATAAGTTTAAAGACCCAATTATTTATCAACTGTGTTGAACCTTATTGGTAGATTTCATTTTGAATTGCCTCATCACATCATGTTGATAAAAACAACCAATCCATCTCATACATTGTCAAAAAACTATGCTGAAAATAATTACATTGTTGGCCCAGAACAACCAATCCATCCTATATATTGTCAAAAAAACTCCAAGCCAATTTCATCAAATAAAAAAAAATCTGTGCCAACATTTGCATTTTACCTCATACACTGCACATTACTCTTTAAGTTAAATCCTCATCAATAGAACTATTGACTCTTGCCTGACATGTTGATGATGATGCTTCAAAAAAAAATTTGTTGGAAATGCATCAAAATATGTGATTTTTCTTTTTTTTTTTAATTTAATAAGAGCAACTTTAATATAGCTAGAATAAATATAGTACAACAACTAGACATCTACCGGAATAAAGCTACGCCAGAAAGGACAATAAAAAATATTAAAATATAAAGGCACCCAATTCTCGATCCATAATTTTCCACAATGAAATTCAGCCTCGCAGAATTTTCTCCACCTAGACACTTTGAAAGCTTGCAAAAAGCACCTTAAGATCTCAAAGAATATTTTCCTGTCTTGGGGTTTTGTTGTTGAGCTTTGTGACAATTTCTACCAATTGAGGATTGCAGAAAATCAAGGACAAATAGGTAAGATGAACTTTTTTTTATGGATACAAACGACAAGGCAAAGACTCAAATATTACTCAGCAATATTGTTTGGAACTAGTGTTCCAGAAACATCATTAAGTATAAAGTCCCTTAAACAATGAGAAATTCCATCATAGAAGGTAAAGGGGAGTTCACAAGCTTTACCAAATTTAGCCAATGTATCCACAAGTCTATTATAATAGCTCTCATTACGCTATCCCGAACTTAGTCGCAAGCTAATATGAAGTTGCCTTGTGTTTTATGTAGTACTGGAGGAATTAGGACCAGAGAAAGGATCCAAATGAAACAAATTTGAAAATGGAGACAGAGAAGGGTCACGCCACGGTGAGGTACATGGTTGTCACGGTGAGACATTAGTGGAAGATGGAAAACTTATTGGCACTACGGCGAGAGTCAAGAAATTTGTTTATATTGGATGGGTTTCAGGTGAAGAAAGCAGAAGAAAAATTGAGAGAGGAAGAAGAAGACTCTGCTAGGGTTCGAGATTTAGGTCTTGGGAGGTGGTTTCTGGACCTAGGAAGCTTGATTAATTGTTGGTAAGTGATTCTTATTCCTCTCTTTCCATTTTCTCATCGATTTTTAGATGGATTTTTGGATATATATATATATAGGGGTTTCGATTTGGTTAAATCCTATCAATTAAAATGGATGTAATGGGATTAGTGAGGTGTTATTTAGTGTTAATGATACTTGGGAATGAGTTTTAGAGGGAGTATACATGATTTATGCCAAACCTTAGGTTGTTTTTTGTTGGGAAAGTTGGGAATCTGAGAGGTATAAGGATGATTATGATATGGATGGTTAATTAGGACTTATTAGTGTGTAGTTATGTTGTTAGAACTTTGGGTTAAGTATAATTGGTTGAATTGTTAATTTTGGATAATTATGCTATATGTTAATTAAAGATATATAGTATTGTAGTGGTTGTTTGGTTGATCAGAGGAGTGCAAGTCGTAGTTGGCAATCCGAGAAGCTTGTGAGATCTCTATGTATGTGGTATTGACAACTTAAAGTAACAAGGTATTTGTGATATATATATGTATTATGTTAAAATATATATATATATATGCATGATCCTTTTCATACCACGACAATGTTGTGTGTATGTGTTTCCTTTTCATATCATGGTATGCATACAGTTAGTAGAGGTATATAGGCCTTTCTTATTGATGTTCATATGTGATGGATGAGGATATGGTATATATGTGTATAGGTATGTTGCATCCCCACAAAATAGTATATCGATACAATGATGATAATGATAATGAGGATGTTGATTGCATATGGTATTAGCATGCTAGCATGACATTGATGATGATTTCATGGTTATGTAAATGCGTGGTACGACATTGAGCATAGGGAGATATGGTGGATGGGATGATGATAATGAGATGAGATATGATATGATGATATGGAGAAAGATCCTTGCTACTAAATACTCTCCTATGGCCTGGAGAGTCAGGTGATAGTAAATTGCACCTTCCCTAAATAGCCACCAATTTGAGGTGATTTAGGAGAAGGAGAGCCACAGTCCAAGTATTAGTGTGACCTTTGGCCGGGTGCACTAGTGTGAGATTAGCTTGGTGATATCCCAGAATTAGTTTTTATCAACTGTTGGAAGGGAATCACTTATTTGAAATGTCTTGTGATGACGCAAGCTCATGGTCTTAACCATGTATGAGGGAGATGATACATTTCATGACATTTGGTATTACACTACATCATTGCATATATGTGTGATGTTGATGATATTATTATATATGTGTGTTTATTTCGATTATTGAGACATTGTCTCAGATCCCTTTCGATGACTAATATTTCTGGTGAAGACTTTGGTATTAGTCCAGAGAAGACCAATGAGTTATAGGCCTTTCTGTCTTTGGGAATTTCAAGTGTAATTGGTAGTTGTTATTTAATTTATGTAATATTGTGCCAAGTAGGTTGTTGTTGTGTGTATCGCTTGTTCTGAGCATTCTTGGGGAGTATTGTTGGTATATGGTATGATGATGTTGTGTAAGATGATGTTGGGTAATGATAAAGGGTATAATTGTGGCTATATGCCATGTTTGTAGTTGATGTGTTTGTGATGTTGAAGATGGATGATATGTGATAGGTATGGAAATGTACTAAGTGCAATTTATATATGTGTGATGATGGTGTGGACCCTGGTATGGGTTATAGTTGTTGGATCACGTATCGATAAGCTAGATTGGCTGTATGTGGGAGCTTAAAGGTAGTTTTGAGCTGTGTGTGTATGTTTTGGGCATGTAGCCCATTGTATGGTTTTGGGTTTCAAAGGGGTTAATTATCGGAGAAGTGGTTTTTCTGGGATAAAATCTTCTTGTACAAGTTAGTTGAGCCAAATAGGACTTGTGTGAATGATCCTTGAGTGCTAAATTGTCTTTGTGGCAAATGGAGGTTTTAAATTGTGAGTTTTGATAAAAAAGTGACCAAAATGGTGTTGGATGTCCAGAATCTCCATACGGAGTTGAATTAGAGTGAAATTGGTGTTTAGGTTAGATTGGGATGAGAGTGACTAGTAGGAATTGGAATCAGGTCAATTGGAGTACAAAGTTATGCCCATCGAAAGTTCGCTAAAAAATTAACAAATTACTGATTTGGCCACCGCGGTGACAGAAGCTAGGCCTTGGCACTAGTTGCCTCTATTTGAAAAAAATTTGGAACCCAAGAGCTTCTGCGCCACAGTAGCATTGTAGAAGCCATAGCGCCACACTCCAATATTCTTGTTCTGGTTCAGTTTGGCAAATTTTTTGAGATTATTATTGAAGCATGAGGTATGTTAGAGTAGAGTGTTACATCTTTTAGTATTCTGAGGACCATGGCACACAAGGATAGTCCAATCACTTCTTAGCCAAGACAAAGCCAATTCTGCAACAAAGGCAAAATGAGAACATCCAACCATTCAATGAAGAACCTCAACTACAATCAAAGAGTCAGATTCCACCATAATTCTTTGGAGCCCTAGATCCTAGCAAACTTTTAATCCCTCAACTACACCTCATATTTCATCTTCATCAATTGAGCATCTTCCAAGGTAATGAGTAAATTCTTCTATCCAACCCCCTTCATGGTATCCTTATGATGACAACACAGGTAGCTTTGTCGTCATTAGGTGTCACTGAGCCATCACAGTTTAACTTGTACCAACCTTTAGTAGGAGGTTACTAAGAAGAATTTTCTATCAGCGCAGGAGTATTCAAATCAAAATCGAAGTTCTGTCATTTTTAATAGTAATTAACATATTGTACACGCATGCAATTTGTAGGCAAAGTAGGTCTAACAAAATCATGATGGAAAATAATGTTATTCCTCAAACCCCACAACTTCCAAACCACGAAGCCTCATATAAGATTCCAATTACCATCCCAACCAGACCCACAATCAGTCAAGAGATTCAGCAGTACTCACTTCCCTAGGAAGCAGTTAAAGAAGCGCACTTTAAAAGTGTTGTTGACCAATTCGTCCCAGACTTTCCTTGCATGTTGGCAATCCCTGGTAACATGTAGGGCGCTTTCTTCCTCTATTAGACAGTTATCATAGTACAAGCTACAATTAGCTCATTTGCTCTTCCACTTGTTTGTAAGTAACTTATCATGAGCAAGTAGCTAAAGAAAATACTTAATGCTTTAGCCCCCTGCTGCCACCATATTTTTTTTTCCAAATACTATCATTTATGGAGATTTTGATTCAGTAATAAGATGATAATAACTTTTAATTGAGAACTCTCCCGAGGAATTCCCTTTCGATGATAGTACATCATGTCCTAAACTAGGACTTGGAGGAACCATTGTAGTAAATGCAAGATGATATCTTGAGGAAGGAATTCTGAAATGCTATCCAAATCCCATTGACTATTCGAATCAACCCATTGGTTTGCCATAGATTCAACAATGTTTGCATGAATAACTTTGGTTACTATGTCTCGTAATCTAATGTCACTATTAATCCAAACATCATTAAAAAAAGGAAACAAATTCTCCGTTCCTAATCCTCCAAATAGAACCTCTTTGAATGATGTCATATTGTTGTGCAATGAAGGACCATAAATTCGAATCACCTCTCTTAATGACAAAGCTACCATCTCTTAACCTTGGTATCATATATTTTCTTCTCATGACTTCCACACAATGTCCTCCATCTCATTAAGAAGTTTCCACTTAAGTTTAGCGATACAAGCTTGATTCAAGTCCTTCAACTTCCTCAAACCAATACCTCCTTGGTTTTTTGGCAAGCAAAGAGTCTCCCATTTAATAAGATGCATCTTCCTTTTAGTAGGGCAATCATCCCAGATAAAGGCTCTTTGAAGTTGTTCCGGTTCTTCACAAATAGAAGCAGGGAGCTTGGTTGCGAACATAGAATATATGTGTGATTCTCCCTGCCAAAGATATACTGGCTGCCTTCCAATTTAAGAGTTTCCTTCACATCTTCTCTATGATATATTGAAAAGTTTGAGAGTTTTTTCTCCCTCCATGCGTTGAAACTCCTAGATAAGTTCTTAAATTTGAGGATACCCTTAAACCAATACTATGAGCAAGGTGACTTTAGGATTGGGTGTTAACATTCTTGGAGAAAAAATTTGAGAATTTGGATGTATTGATTTTCTGCCTAGAAAAAGCACAAAATTTTTCAGCACAATTCATCATACATCTCATATTATGCATTGTGGCCTCACCAAAAAGGAGCAAATCAACAACAAACATTAGGTGGAAAATATGAGGGCCCTCTCTTGTGAAGAAAAAGGGGATCCATTCACTATTTTCAACAATATCAGAGATAACATAGGAGAGCCTATCCATACACAAGACAAATAAGTATAGGGATATCGGATCTCCTTGCTGAAGTCCTTTGGAAGGGTGAAAGTTAGAGGTTGTAATATCCTAGACTCAATAACCCTAAACAACATAACAAAGCACATAAAACAGAAGGAGGAGACAGGACAGAAGGGTAGTGCCACAGCGAAAGGGTATGGGGCTACAATGTAAGAGTGTTCTAGACCAAATGGAAGAAAATGACATAATGGCACAGTGCCATGGCGCCAATGACAGTAAATGCATAAGATATTTTCTAATGCAACAAGCAAACTTTTGATGCATACATCTTATCGCTCTGACATCCGATTCACTTAATTTCAAAGCCTATAAGTCACTCTACTCATACTTTAACCATAGGCACTAACCATGACCCAAAATACTCCCATATGGATAAATTGGATATTTTACACCAAATTAGTCATTTTTTACTAAAACAAGGAAATCAAACTCCTCCTGTTGCTACCAACCACCCTTTAGCAACCAAAGACCATACTAATAGGTCACATTAGGCCCAAAAACTATGTTCAAGGGGGTCTCACCCTAAAGAAACCACTCATTTGAGTTTTGACGCCTTTGGGCCCAACTTTACCCTAATAGGCTATATACCCAATTTACCCATACAAGACCTAACCAACAAGACTTAAGATTAAGAATGTCACAAACTACACATAGATTATTCCTGACATATATCATATCATATAATCAATCATAAAGCCACACAAGGCAACCAACCATAGAGTGAAAAGGAGTTTAGAGGGGCTACACATCAGTCCAACCCACATACATACAAGTATATCACAATTACATAGACAATACAAATGACACTTTACTAAAGGAATAGCCAACCAATAACAATAAGGGGAATCAACTCCAACATCCACATGATTACTCTCAGTCTTCCTTTCCCAAGCTCTCATTGATCCTTTCCTTGCTAGAGCTAGATCTTTTATCTGGGATTGTTAGCCATAGGGTGAGACATACGTTCTAGTAACCAAAGGTACACAGATACATACAAACATAATATATCATGCTTTAGTAATAGCATTCAAATGCAATATTCAGTATGAGGGCAATATGCATGATATGCAGACATGGATCCCATCAATACATAACTAAAACCATGAGTTAGTTACTTTGATATGGTAACCTTAACTAGTGACCCCCTTCCAATGACCCATGATAGCCGATTTTTCGGTTAACACCCTGCTCTTCTCTTAATAGTCATGACCCGACTAAAAGCAACTACACTAGAGGTTGGATCATGGCTCTCATTTCTCTGAATCACTCGAATTGATGACTATTTAGAGAAGGTGCACCCCAATTCACAGCCACTTGAGTCTCTCAGCCATAGGACGACTATTTAGTGACTAAAATAATACATGCCGCACCGTTTAAACACAAGGCCTTGTGTGCCATATGATATTTATAGTATCTTCACTCAAACCATATGTCTCAACAAAGTATAGCATGTGACATTGCCCCATACATGCTAACATATCAACATGTATCATCTTCTATAATGCTAGCATGCCATATGAATATACGTAGTAAAACATGGGATGCATCATAATCATTAAAATGTTACTATCAATCATACTTATATTATTTCGTGCTCATTAATGCCCATAGCTATTTCTATCATAAATCAAGGTAGGGATATGAAACTTACTAGTTGTGTAATCACACATATCATAATATGAAAATGAATAGTTATAACCAAACTAAGACATATATCATGATATGAAAGAGTAAAACACACACATATATATAATATGTGCATATCATGATATGAAAGGATTAGCCATATATATAATAAATTGAAAGACATAAGAAAAAACACCCATGCTACCTCAACTATTCAAACCCACTCGATACCTCGATAGGCCAAAGAGAGCAATGACCACAACTAATTCAATGCTTTTCAAATACTTTCTGGAGTCAAGAGATTCCAATTGAGCAACTAAACAACCTACACAACACTAAATTCCCATTACCAACATAATTTCACAATCCTCAGTATACTCAACTCGACATCCTAAGGCATAACTTGCTAAAATAGAGCTTCTCCAAGCAAACTCATACATCAAAGTACTCTAAACAACTTATAGAACCATAATTATACTCTCATAGATTCAGATTCCTAATAATATCAAGAGTTAAGTGTTAGGGTTTAGGAAATATACCACTTAAACACTTAAAATCCTTAACTTAGAGCTTATACACACCCAATAATACATCAATGAAGCATTTAAACTCATTTTAATCACTAAAAACACAACTCAAGTCAGAACCTTAACTCTCACCACGAAAAACCACCGTATAACTTGAAGAGAAAAGAAAAGGAGAAGTGAAGGATAACTTACCTACAATATTTAAACCTCCAAAGTGCTAGAAATCGAACGCTAAGGCTGAAAATATGGAACCCTGGCAGAGCTCCCTCGTTCTTCCTCCGTTTCTTTTTGTTTTGTTAAGCTAAAAATATTTCGATTTAAACCAGATTCGACTCTGGCACCCCAGTGCTACTTAAGCTCACTGCGACACAAGACTCCACTGTCTCGGCCTAATGCTCAGCTTTCATCATACCTCGCCATGACACCCCTACATCATGCTGCGACGTCATTGCTTTCTGCCTCATTATTTTCTTTTGCTCAATTTTTGATCCTTTCCTCCAGTTCTGTACCATTCAGTAATATCCTTCCTAAAGTTAGTAACTAGGGTTATTATAGAGGTCAAGCTACCATTCCAAAGAATATTAAAAGAAATAGTAGAAATACATCTATGAATAAAGGAGCAAAATTGAGAACTCGTCCTTATCTCTTTTAAGACATCATCAACAAAACCCCAATTTAACATGTTGTCACCTTTTTATTAATACAAAAGCCCTTTTTTCCTTTTAATCTTCTCATTGAGTGAATTACTTTCTGACTAATAACTATGTTGTCCTAGATGCATCTTCTAGGGACAAAACTAGATTGAAAAGGTGATATCAACTCATCCATGAGAGGTTTCAATCTATTAGCAATAACCTTAGACATTTGTATGCCACAGTACATAAGATGAACTTCTTTTAAAATAATAGGATGTGTTTTTTTTTATGAAAATAATGTGTAAATTAGAAATCACCATCTCAGTAAATAGGGACAGGCCCACAGTTCCAAAAAAGAAACGCAAAGACAAATTTTGAGTACCACTGTAGAAATAAAACCACTTGAATTCGAGACCATTGTAACAATTCAAGGCCGATCTAATTCAGGAGCGGCTCCTACGCTTTCTCGTTGGGTTCTCACCTCTCAGGCGCATTTCCATGAGCCTTTGGAAGTGATTGTTTGATGGGGCGTTCTCTCTGTTGGCTGCAATAAACAAAATGTCAGTATAAATTAATTCGAGTCGTGCCTAAGGACACTATCCTTAAAAGTTATTCTGTCACAAGTCGGCAACTCCCCAGGATCAAACGGATTCTTCTTGCCAGAGCAACCCTTCAGAACAGCAGAAATAAGATAATGAAAAGCTCAATAGAGCAAAAAGGAAGAGAGGAGGAGCTCCGAATGTTGTCTGTAAGCTCAGTTTGCATTTAACTCACGCGTAGGGGGAAATCAAAGATTTTAAACTATGTTGGCCCATTGTTGTCTCGTTGTTGTGCACGCGAACCCATTCCTTCTCTTAGCCCTTTTACCACCCCATCATCACACCTTAGTATTTATACACTAAGGCCCTCTTTTGTTTAACCAATATGAGACTTCTTTTAACACACACATACACAAAATACATTTATATTCTAACAATCCCCCATATGTGTTTAAACGTTTCAAACTTGGTGTCTTCCAACTATGAACCAGACCTAGACCAATAATTCTTAATACATAGAGATGTTAGTGAAACATACGTTTTTATAAACCAACAAATCTTTGTTGTGCACTAAAGGCCTTATTAGTCATAATATACCCCCACAATTTTTGCTATTAACGGCGGTTTTGCACTTTAAACGGCCATGCGTGTGCCTAGTGTTCAATGAATGCTCTAGAGACTTTGCCATGATCTCATAAAAGCAGCCCCACTTCACATTCATCCAGGTAATTTCATCAAGTGTATCTGCAATGAACATACCATCCATAAGGAATATAAAATCATTAAAAGCTTTACTTAGCTTCTCTAACAATGCATTCTAGCACTTTTTTAAAACCATAGGAAGGAATAATAATTTTAGTGCTAAGAGAATTAACACATGATTTGTTCTTACCCATATCTTTCATATCAAAATTTGATACTAAGAAACTTTTAGTTTCTTCCACTATATCCAGGGTAGTACCAAAGATAAGCATGTCATTCACATACAAATAGATAATTACACAATCACTATTTATTATTTTTGTGTAAACACATCTTTCCACTTCCATAGTAGACAAACCATTACTTAATGTAATGTCCGGCCGCTTCTTTGGGATTGATGACTATCCCCACAAACCAACACAAGTTCTTTCGATGTGCTTTATCCTCACTCACACACCTTTTTCCCAGGAGGTCATCATCCCCAAATTGCTCCAGGTCAAGCAAGCTTAACTGAGGAGTTCTTAAGGGATAGACTACCGAAAAGGTAAGTGCATCTTGTTGGTATAGGTAGTATCTATCAATTCCTTTAAGCTATCATTTAACCGTATAGTCCCATACCTATATAGTCTCTGGATCCCTCTCGTTCCGGTATGTATTCTATTCATTCATATGCCCCTTCCGTTTAGAAGTCTGCCAGGAGCCGCTCCTTGTCTGTGCCTCATCACTTTATCTAACCCCTACTTTTCTTGCACCGGCGATCACTCCCCACCCTCATCAACGCTCAGATGTCACACTTAACAATACTTGATCAAGTTTCTCATGCAATTGTTTAGGTTCTTGTTTCAAACCATACAAAGATTTCACAAGTTTGCACACTTTGTTTTCTTACCCAGGAACAACACACCTTTCAGGTTGTTTCATATAAATCTCTTCTTCTAAATCACCATTTAGAAAAGCTGTTTTAATATCCATTTGATAAATATAAAGCTTATGAGCTGAAGCCAAAGCAATCAAAAATCTTATTGAAGAAATCCATGTAACAGGAGAAAAGGTATCAAAGTAATTAATATTTTGTTTTTGTGAAAAACCTTTGGCTACCAGTCTTGCTTTATATTTACCAATAGATTTATCAGGATTATACTTCTTTCGAAAAACCCATTTACACCCAATAGGTTTTGCTCCTGGAGGCAAGTCTACTAAAATCCATGTTTTGTTTTGGTTTAGAGAATCAATTTCAGTTTCAACTACCTCTTTCCAAAACTTAGCGTCAAGAGAAGAAATAGTTTCATAAAAATTTGAGGGTTCTTCTTAAACTAAATAAGTGTAAAAATCATTTCCAAAAGAAGTTTCTTTTCTTTGTCTCTTACTTCTCCTTAAACTTTCAACTAAATTTTCATTTGAGATATTGTCATGAAAAGAAGTTAGATTTTCAACTTTTTTAGAAGTATGCTGAACTTTTAAAGAAAAAATATTTTCAAAAAAATTTTGCATCTTTAGTCTTAATAATAATGTTGTGATCCAAAATATCACTTTTCAAAATAAAAAATCTATAAGCAGCACTTTGTTCAACATAACCAGTAAATATATAATCAAAAGTTTTAGAACCAATTTTTCTTTTTTTAGGCTCAGGTAACAAAACCTTTGCAAGACACCCCCACACTTTTAAATAATTCAAGTTTGGTATAAAATCTTTCCACAATTCATACGATGTCTTGTTTAATTTTATATAAGGAATCCTATTTTGTAAAAAACAAACAGATAATAAAGCTTTACCCTACAAGTTATTTGGTGCAGATGAACTTACTAGTAAAGCATTCATCATCTCCTTTAAAGTTCTATTTTTTCTTTCAGCAACACCATTTGATTCAAGTGAATATGGAGGAGTTATTTCATGAATAATTCCCTCTTTTTCACAAAATTCATTAAATAAAATAAATTCTCCTCCTCTATCCGACCTGACCTTTTTAATTTTTCTATTTAATTGGTTTTCAACCTCTACTTTGTATAAAAGAAATTTATCAAATGTTTCATTTTTATTTCTCAACAAATACACTTTAGTATATCTTGAAAAATCATCAATAAATGTTACAAAAAATCTTTTTTCACCTCTTGTCATAGTTTATTTCAAATCACCCAAATCAGTATGTATTAAAGAAAGTAACTCAGTTTCCCTTTAGGTAGAAAAATGAGACTTTTTTTTAAATTTAGTTTTGGCACAAATTTTACATTTATTTAAAAAATTATTTTTTTTCACAGTGACTAAATCAAGTTTGCACATTTTCTTTAAATATTATTTATTAATATGTCCTAAATGTGCATGCCACAAATGAAAAGAATCAATCATAAACACATGCGAATAAGCAAAGATGATACATTCTCATTCATTTTAGCATTAAGAACAAACAGTCCCTGATTACAATAACCCTTCCCAACAAATACATTGTTCTTTGTCATTACAATCTTATCAGATTCGAATGGTACTTTAACCCCAACTTTTTCCAATAGAGCTACAGAAACTAAGTTTGCTCTAACATTAGGCACATGAAGAATATCATTTAGAGACAAGGTCTGTCCAGATGTGAGCTTGAGTTCAACCTTTCCTTTCCTAAAAACTTTAGCAGTTCAAGAATTAGCAAGGTAAACATAATCTTCTCCTTCCTTAGCAGGATTGTAGGAGATGAATATCTCTTTGTTAGCACAAATGTGCCTAGTAGCCCCAGAGTCTACAACCCATTTCTTCACATAAGAAATAATGAGAGCTTAAGAAACAATTGCAACAATGATCTCATCATTATCACTGTCATCTCCTTAAACCAAATTTGCACTTGGCTTGGGAGGATTATCACCTTTAGCTCTCTTCCTGCACTGAGCAGCATGATGGCCTGGTTTTCCATAGACAAAACAGTTGCCTTTCTTTTTGAACTTGGAGTTAGAGTCTTTGGATTTGTAATCAGGCTTGTTCTTAGAATCATTATTTGATGTAGAACTATACCTTTTGTTGAAAGGCTTTGTCTCCACCAGGTTTGCTTTGGAAGCCAACTCCTTTCCTTTTGCAGCTTGACTTTCCCTCCGGTTGGTATCCTCGATGATGATGTGAGTGATAAGGTCTGACAGAGACAGTTGCTTTTGTTTGTGTTTTTGTTGTTTATAGTCGTTCCATGATTCTGGTAGCTTCTCGATCAGTATCCCAGCAATGAACTCATCAGGGAGGTTGGTTTTTTTAGCATGCAGCTCTTTTAGTAGCTTATGGTACTCATTAATTTGCATCTTGATGTTCTTGTCCTCGGTCATCTCCCACTTGTAGAAGTTTCCAACAATGAACTTTTGTTTGCCAGCATCCTCAGCAGTAAACTTAGTAACTAGTGTGTCCTAAATTGTGTTTGTCTCCTTGTAGACACAGTACACATTGAACAAATCATTAAATAAAGTACTAATAATTGTGTGTCTATAGACCTTATTAGCATATTCCCAAGTAGTTTTCTAGTTTTGGTCAGCATCAAGAGCAGGTTGAGATTGAGTCTACGCCACTGCAACTCCATGCATGTCCAGGATAGAGAAGATCCGCTCTTGCCACCTTTTGAAATTCTTCCCATCAAACACCTCAATTTTGGATATGTCCAGAAACAACTTGGGCATTGGTATGGCAGGAACAGTAGTGGGAATGTAGCCTCCAGAACCACCAGAACTTGCAATCGCAACATTAACATGATCAACAAGGCGTGACTCTATAATAACTCTTAAGATTGTTGGCTGCATAACCAAAATGTCAGTATAAATCAATCCAAGTTGTGCTCAAAGACATTGTCCTTAAGAGTTATTCCGTCATAAGTCGGCAAACTCCCCAGGATCAAACGGATTCTTCTTGCCAGAGCAAAGAATGTTGTTCGTGACCTCAATCCGCATTTAACTCGCTCGTAAGGGGGGAAAAATTGGAGATTTTGAACTATGTTGGCTCATTGTTGTCCCGTTGTTGTGCGCGTAAGTTCATTCCTTCTCTTAATCCTTTTACTAACCCATCATCACACCTTAGTATTTATATACTAAAATCATCTTTTATTTAAGTAATAGGAGACTTCTTTTTAACACACATACACAAAATATAGTTATATACTCCCTCTGATCCTTAATATAAGACCATTTTAACTAAATCACGTGGATTAAGAATTGAAATTAAAACTAATTAACTACCTCGATTTCTCTGAAAATCTCAATATTTTTTCAAAATTTTCCTTATTTAATCTTTCTCTCTTTCTTTTTACATATATTAAATATGAACATTTTTTTAAAAATATATAATAAATATTATTTTATTATAAAAAATTTTATATTTAGGATTAAGATAAAATTAAAAAAACTCCTGTGTGGGTGTGTGTAGAACCGGTGTATAAAATCCACTTATAGTCTAGCAGTCTCCTCTACTTTGACTTCGATAGGTCTCTCATTCTTCAATAGTTCTATTTGATTTCCTTCCCATGGCTCCTCTTATCTAGCTTCTGCTGCAAATGGCCGTCCAAATTGTTAAACCTGCTTTAGTTTTTCGGACGAAGCAGTGCCACGTAGTTAGGAGAAGTCTTCATCCCGTTCCTATCTTCGGTGATGGTTCATGCTTTTCTGGGGGAATAAGAGAGTGGTATAACAGGGAATTACGATCCTTTGGGATCTGGTGGTCGCAGCATCCGACCCGATTTATGACGACCAGCAGGCGAGTACAAGACAGAAGCCGCAATAAGAGGGTTCACGACCTGGAAATTGTAACCGAGAAGTGGAAGATAGCGTCCAAGGTGCTCTTTTTAATGGAGACGCTTAAAAAGGAACCCGAGATGATCATTCCCGTTCGGTCGCTTGAACAATACCGCAAACAGATTAATTTACCCAAGCCCCACAGGATTTCGGATTTCATTCGGAAATCACCCAAACTTTTTGAGCTGTACAAGGATCATAAGGGGATATTATGGTGTGGGATGACTGAGAAAGCGGAAGATTTAATAAAGGAGGAAGAGAAGATTCTTGAGCAGCAAGCAGATAAAGCAGCGGAGTACGTTACGAGGATGCTGATGATGTCACTTGATAAACGGCTTCCGCTGGATAAGATTGCTCATTTCAGGCGAGATTTTGGCTTCCCGCTGGATTTCAGGACAAATTGGGTACATCAGTATCCTCGGCATTTTAGGGTGGTTAAGTCTGTAGATGAGGTAGAATTCTTGGAGCTTGTATCTTGGAACCCTTCATGGGCAATCACCGAGTTGGAGAAGAAGGTAACGGGCATGACTGAGAACGACTCTCACAACCCAGGTATGATTTCACTCGCATTTCTCCTGAAATTCCCTCCAGATTTTAAGAAGGTATGTCGATATGGTGGGAAAATTGATCATTTTCAGAAAAGGTCTTATTTATCTCCATATGCGGACGCTCGGGATCTTAGAGCTGGGTCGCTAGAATTCGATAAGAGGGCCGTTGCCATTATGCATGAACTGCTTAGTTTTACTATCGAGAAGAGGCTAGTAACTGATCACCTCACTCACTTCCGACGTGAACTAGTGATGCCTCAAAAGCTTATGAGACTTCTTCTAAAGCACTTTGGCATCTTCTATGTCTCGGAGAGGGGTAAGAGGTTTAGTGTATTCTTAACTGAAGCTTATGAAGGTTCGGAGCTGATTGAGAAATGCCCATTGGTCCTTTGGAAGGAAAAAGTCCAAAGCCTTATTGGTTACAGAGGAAGGAAGAAGAAAATCGCGACATTCAGTGACATGTCTGATATGGAAGGTGATAGTTTGCTCCGTAGTGATTCTGAGGAGGAGAACTTACATGTACAATTAGAGCAACGGGAAACCATGGATTATGAGGATGTTTTACATTTGGACAACTCTGATATGGATATCGGAGAAGTTACCAGTGTATACCAAAATTTTTAAAACATCTTGAGGTCATAATGATTTTTAAAATTTTCCATGCTAACTAACTATGTTATAATTCAATTGGCTCGAGAATGTGAATTTATATTGCTCATGTCATCAATAACCTTTTTTTTCGTTTGTCAATGCTGTAATCAATAACCTTGTTATTCTCTTTTAAGTGTTGTTTTCTTCTTGAGTTGGCCGCTAAATCTTATGACATTTCTTAGGTAAAATCTGTGATATTTGAAACGTGGAGTAGTTAAAGTAGAAATGTGGTTTAGATATCACAAGATAAAGACACCACAGTAATTACAAGCTTGGCTGAAGATTTAATTGAACACTAAAATGCAGAAAAGCATCAGAAGATTGCAGGTATTCTAGATGGTAGTAGAGGAGTAAAGAAATCTAGTTCTAAACCTGGGGATGGACCCATTTAGAAGAGGATTGTTTTAGTATTAACGGAAAGTGGTCTGATATGCATAATGTGTATCCTGGTAGGCTGGAAATTAAATTGTTTCAAAAGGACATAAATCACCATTAAATATGTATTGCATTGTGCTAGATAAATTTATATTTTGTTCATCGGGGAGACCTGGTATAGATGGGACCTTTAATATTGTATGCTGATATAATTATTTTAAACTCTTTTAGACATTGTCTGTTGCTGAGTGATTGTTTTAAATATTGATTTCTACCTTAATTTAGAGAAACAATTTGTTGTGGACGTGCGTTTTCAACATTGAATTGGCCTCAAGTCTCTGATACTCTATCTAATCAATAAATATGAACCTGATTTAGTTTTCTGATTGTGTCCTTTTCTCCAATATATGCTAAATTGAAATTCATTTCCATGAAAGATGTCTTTCTGCAAGTTATAATGATAATATTAGGAATGAGTATGTGGCTTCCAAGCAACAGTTTTTTTTTAGGGTTGTGACATCCTTGAAAAATGTTGAGTGGATGATTAGCGTGCCTTAATCAGTTATAAAATATGCGTTATAAGTGAAGGAAATTGAACCTTTCAAAGCTGGAATGCAGTTTTTGGTCATGAAACTGTATTGTTGCTGTCTTGAATGGGATTCCTTAGCCTTTTTTCTTAAGCTCTTTAATGTTGTAGTGATGATAGTGGACCTTAAATCAGATTGTTTTAACTCTTAAGATATCCTTATCTAATCATAGTAAATCAAAGTAGTGAGGATAATCTACCTGAGGGAATTGTCCTCTGAATTATATGCAAGACAAGGATTTGGATATATTAGATATTCAGTACTATGTTTATGATAATCATAAGAAAACAATGGGCTAATTAATCTAGACAATCTTGTGTAAAAAATAAATAAATAAATAGACAATCTCGCTTTTGCTGTTGAATGAGTTACTGGTTTGTCTGCCTGCTACTTGAAATCTGTTTTTCTGTTTCGGCATAAATGCATCATTCGGTTTTCACAGAGGGGAAAGATGCATTTGATTCAAATAATTTGGTGACATCAAACATGATAGAAATTGTGCAAAACTCACTTTATGTTTGGCATGATGGAGCTATTTTTTAGGGAAATGGAAAGCAAAAAGGAAAGGGAAAAGAGGATTCCTAGAAAGATTATTTTTTATTTATAGAAAGCTTGAACAATATATACCAAACATATTTTATATGAATCTTTTTTCATTTTTCCTTTCATGAAACTCCTTTCATGTGTATCAAATCTAGCCTCTGTGTAGAGCAGTAGCCCTCTTTGTTCAAACCTTCTAATTGCTGCTATGGAGTTTTTTTAGTAGACAATCCAACATTGTGGGCTAGGAAGCAATCACGAGATATCCTTTTTCAAATTTTTTCAGGTAGGCTCTTCCTTGAACCCTTTAATGTTGCTTTCTTTTCCAGAATGTTTTTATTTTTTTTTGGGTAGATTTGAGAAATTAGAGCTGTTCATGTTTGAGATGAGCCTGCATGACAGGAAAGGAAAATGGTTTTGAAATTTTGTTATCCTTCCAATATTTGCTTGAAAGACTGATGCTGCTCGAAAGTTTTTCTTATCTTAATATTGGTTTAGTTAAATGCTTGTGCTTTGCTTCTGCCAAGTTGATTCATATTCATTTATATCTGCTTTCATCTTCATTATTGAGCACCTTTACTTTGCTCCCCTTCAGGCTGTATGTCACTGTCAAAGTACCCCGGAATCAATCTAATCACACCTGCCTTGCCCACTCCTGTTAAAAGCAAGTGTTGGTTTCAATTTCTTTTTCATAGACATTGTTATGTCAAATTATAGGCCAGAATAGGTGGCAAAAGAAAAATTATAGGCCAGAATAACATCCACTTGACACTCGTTTTTGACCTAATCATTGTGTAAAACTTGATTTTGTATGATCAAATTATTAGAAACTGGCTTGAGTGGGAGGTTTATCACTACCAAAATGTCTCTGGATATTTTTACACCACAACTCAGACTTGTGACTACAAATTATTGCAGATTTTAACTTTTTATGTTGTTAATTTTAAATTGATGTCTGCTGGTGATCTGTTTCTGAGGTTGAATCTTGGGTGTATTTTCACTTTTCACAGATAATGCTTCTGGATATTTCTACTGTTTTCAGCTTTAAGTACTCACTTTAGGCCATGAGGTGGATTGTTCTAGACGTTGTCATGTGTGTCTCTTGCCTTTACATGAGACGTGTGAATGTGGTCCATGGACTGTTTACTATACGGAGAAGCTTAATGCAGATTGCTGGTCACATTCATTCACCTTCTTCTTTTGGGGTCTTATGATCAACTGAAATTATTGTTGGCAGTTCTGCGGGTGCCAGCACGGTGGGCTTGCCATAAACAACTTATAATGAATGGGGAAATTTGGTTGCAGGGATCTGGATTCTGGTCTCCACTTTGACATTAAAATAACCATCGCAAATCTTCAAAACAGGGCAGCTTGCCGATACACTGAACAATCTTACACCCTGCTTGCATCTTCGAGACCCATTATTTTACAGGTCACTTTCCTGTGAGGTTGTGGTTTATTTATGCGTAGCCTACAGTACTCTTGCTGAATTTCTTATTTAGTCAGCAACTTGTAATAAATTATATAATAAATGCCATCTTCCTTAACCACTATCAGTTTATCATCATCATCATCTTAGTCTTTAGCTCCCATCGCAATCACGACCATGTCTTTTACACGCTTTCACCTTCGTATCCTATCTGCTCACCACCATTGTCTCCTTAGCTAACAATCGTTACTCACTGCTAGTATCACCAACATCATATTACTACTTACTGCTTTGTTGTTGGATTCATCGTTACCGACGTTTAAATGATTGTTTTACGGAAGGTAGATCAATTATTTGAACATTATTGTTTTATTTGTTCAGATCTTGTTATTAGTGTTCCATTACTAGTTACTACTACTAGTGATAAGATAGGGTAAGAGATGGGACTGACTGAATGAGATTTAAAGAATTGAAGAGGTTAGTTAATAACCAGTGTAAACATTAAACAAGATGGTGGGGGAGAAGTATAATGGGTAAAGATTAAAGAGGGACGGTAGCTAAACCGTATCGACTTTAAACAAGGAAAGCCAGCTGGTGGTCCTTACTCCGGAGACGTGACCATTAATTATTCATAAGAGACACAGCTGGGTCGATATAAATGTTCATTGTTCACAAAGATCTTCATTAGGAAAAAAAAATATAAAGGAAAATGGAGACCATGCTGCACTCTTCCTCCTCTTTTGAACTTTGAACTCAGGCACCCACTTACATTCAATGAAGGAATTAAAGGGCGTTGAAAATCCTCAACTACGCACAACACCAATTAGGTGCTAGCATTAACTATTTTCACCTACCTCCCCTATATACACACGCCCGTCATCAGCATAATCCCTCAAACTGTGATGATACAGCTATCACTGCACTTCCGCCATGGCCAGTGAACGTGATCTTTTCTCCACCGAGATTGTCAACCGTGGAATTGAATCCTCGGGCCCCAACGCTGGCTCCTTGACCTTCTCGGTGAGGGTAAGGAGGCGGCTGCCGGACTTTCTTCAGTCGGTGAACCTCAAGTACGTGAAGTTGGGTTACCATTATCTCATAAACCATGGCATTTACTTGGTCACCATACCCGTGCTTCTGCTGGTGTTCAGCGCTGAGGTTGGCAGCCTCAGCAAAGAAGAGCTATGGAAGAAGCTCTGGCAAGATGCCTGCTACGACCTCGCCACTGTCCTCGCTTTCTTTGGCGTCTTTGTCTTCACCTTATCTGTCTACTTCATGTCCAAGCCTCGCTCCATTTACCTCATTGATTTTGCATGCTTTCAACCCAACGACGACCTCAAGGTTTCAATCCTTAACTTCAAGCTGGATTACTGAATAATTATATACTTATATACGGAGTCTTTGTTGAAATATTGTGTGTGTGTGTAATTATGCAGGTTTCAAGGGAGCAGTTCATTGAGCTAGCAAGAAAATCAGGCAAGTTTGACGAGGAGAGCTTAGGGTTCCAGAAGAGGATACTAATGTCGTCCGGCATAGGAGACGAGACTTACATCCCGAAGGCAGTGATAGCGTCAAGTGAAAACTGCGCAACAATGAAAGAAGGCCGAGCAGAGGCATCCATGGTTATGTTCGGAGCACTGGACGAGCTGTTTGAGAAAACCAAGGTTCGTCCCAAGGACGTGGGCGTTTTAGTAGTGAACTGCAGCATCTTCAACCCCACGCCGTCTCTCTCAGCTATGATCATAAACCACTACAAGATGAGAGGAAACATACTGAGTTATAACCTTGGTGGGATGGGTTGTAGCGCTGGGATTATAGCGATAGACTTAGCAAGAGACATGCTTCAATCCAACCCAAACAATTATGCTGTGGTGGTGAGCACTGAAATGGTAGGATTCAATTGGTATCAGGGGAAGGAGAGATCTATGCTCATTCCAAACTGTTTCTTTCGCATGGGCTGCTCTGCCGTTCTTCTTTCCAACCGCCGTCGTGACTATAGGCGTGCCAAGTACCGTCTTGAACATATTGTTCGCACCCATAAAGGTGCCGATGACCGCAGCTTCAGGTTTGTTCTGCTCAGTTAAGCAATTCCTTTCTAGTTTTGATTCTTGCTTTTCAAGTCTTTTAGTTCATTGGCTAATACTTAATCTTTAATCTTTTATCGTGCGTTTTTAAAACGGATATTACCATGTCTATGATCTGGTTACATCAAATGCATATTTCACACCCATTCCTTTCCAGCTTTGTGAACGAAATTTACTTCGATGTGACTCTTGATTGTGGGAAGTGAGAACTGAGAATTGAGAACCTAAAAAAGGGACATATTGCACAAGTTGGTTGAGTAGTTCCGATGCCAAATATGCACTTCCAAGATAGATCCTGCATTAAGTTGAAAAGTTGATCCCTTCTTAGCCAAGGAACAAGATAAGCAAGTACTTAGAGAAGTTTCACTTTGGCTCACATCAAAATTGATTTCTCAAACTAGCAAATGTTGTGCTGTGTTTTTTCCCTAACATCCTACATTTTTTGTTTGGCTTGTTTGCCTTATGTACTTTGTTGAAGTTATTAGCTTTCAATTGGTCGTACCATGGTTAGTGGCTTCTTCAATTTTTGGCACCTTGGCGTAGGTCCCTCGGGAGATAGGATTAAAAAAAAATGGATAGATCCAGCAAATTTCCTCTAGTGTGTCTTTTGGGCAGACAGATGGTCTAGTAAATGATATTAAGTATGTTAGTTTCACGTGGACCTGCCAACATCAATACACCACTAATTTCCTTCAACATAAAGTTGGTGGGATTCATCACTCAAGTGCCATTCCATACATTCAAATGGGACCTATCATTTATGTAGATCTTATAGTACATCTTAACTCGAGATTCGAGAATTTTAAAGAAGCTTTCATTTTTTTTTGTCTTGTCATTGATTGAAAAGCTCACTCATTTTGTACATATATACAAAACAGGTGTGTGTACCAAGAGGAAGATGAACAAAAATTCAAGGGGCTGAAGGTCAGCAAAGACCTGATTGAAATAGGTGGCGATGCTCTTAAAACAAACATAACTACACTAGGACCTCTTGTGCTACCCTTTTCAGAGCAGCTTCTCTTCTTCGCCACCCTCGTATGGAGGCACCTATTTGGTGGTAAATCTGCAGGGAATTCACCATCTCTTAAGAAGCCTTACATCCCAGACTATAAACTGGCCTTTGAACATTTCTGCGTGCATGCTGCGAGCAAGACCATTCTCGACGAGCTTCAGAGGAACCTGGAATTGAGTGACAAGAACATGGAAGCCTCCAGGATGGCTCTGCACCGTTTTGGCAACACGTCCAGCAGCAGCATATGGTATGAACTTGCTTATTTGGAAGCAAAAGAGAGGGTCAGCAGAGGAGA
Organism: Adenanthera pavonina; assembly: GCA_026686845.1. Lineage (NCBI taxonomy): Eukaryota > Viridiplantae > Streptophyta > Magnoliopsida > Fabales > Fabaceae > Adenanthera > Adenanthera pavonina. The sequence continues at coordinate 13,922,172 of JAIVEN010000015.1, forward strand.
CCGTGTTTGGCAATTGGCTTTTGGGTCCGGCTTCAAGTGCAACAGCGTAGTGTGGCGTTCCATGCGTCGTCTCAAGAGGCCTTCAAGCAACCCCTGGCTTCACTGCATCGACAGATACCCCGCGTCTCTTCCTCAGTCTCCTTGAGTGAAATGGGAAGTTCAAAGGATTATATCCAATCTATATCAGTGATGATTAATTAAGAAAGCAAAGCTGCGTTAATGATCAGTCATGGTAGTTCTTGGGGGGTCTCTAATTATTTTGCCATCTTCAAGTTGTATACTGGTATTGAAAAAGGCTCATAGTGTGCCTTTACTTGTGTTTCTCGGTTCTCTGTGAGATGAGATTTCCAAAGTTAATCAAAGATTGATTAAATCAATGCTAAATGAGCCCAGTATTGTTATGTCTGTCGGTCATGTGTTTGCTGCTTATTTAAGTTAGAGTTTCTAAATATATGGTTTTTTACTTTACTTCTAAATATAATATACTTCCTCTGGTTTTATATATAGGACTTTTTGTCTTGATCCTAAATATAAGATCCTAAATTATAGGATCTTGGTTCTATATATAGAATCTTTTATCCTGATTCTAAATATAAGATTCTTTACAATATATGAGGTAGTATTTATTATATATTTTTTAAAAAATATTCTTATTTAATACTCCCTCTGATTCTATATATAGGACCTTTTGTCTTGATCATAAATATAAGATCCTTTACAATATACGAGGTGGTGTTTATTATATATTTCCAAAAAAATGCCCATATTTAATATATTCAAAGAGAAAAAGAGAGAGATTAAATAAGGGTAGTTTTGGAAAAAGGTTAAAATTTTTGGGGAAATCGAGGTAGTTAATTAGTTTTAACTCTCTTTCTTAATTCGCGTGATTCGGTTAAAATGGTCTTATGTATAGGACCAGAGGGAGTATATCCAAAGAGAAAGAGAGATATTAAATAAAGGTAATTTTAAAAAAATATTAGAATTTTTAGAAAAATTAAGATAGTTAATTAGTTTTAATTTTAATTTTTAATCGCATAATTCATTTAAATCAATTAAAAGGGGATCCGAGGAGTAGTATTTATATACATTTTAAAAGATATTTTTATTTAATTTATCCCAAAAAATAATATTAAAAGGAGAGAGTGTTTGGAAACAGATTAAGATGCATTAAAGCGTGATGGACAAGAGTGCTCTAAGCTTGCCGGCTTGAGAAAATGGTTGATAATCTTAAATCCAGTTGAGATTAAATGCATCTCAACCACCACAACTAACGCGTCTGGATTATGACCGATGTGCTAGCTCATCCAAACAGAGACAATATTAATTGCTTCAATAGTCAATATCTCAGCTGGTGGGGCAGCGATGGATTGTGGGCTAAACAGAGTTTTTATCTTGAACATTTTATTTATTAATTACAAAAATTGCAACGAAATTTCATTGATACATCCAAATTCAAATTAGATCCTCTCCCTTGTCAGCGAGTGATATATTATACCAAAGAAAAATGTTGTGTATGAAGGTTTTTTTTTTTAAACTGAATATTGTGTATGAAATTTACATCTCATAATTATATCTATCATTTTATTATTTTTTAATTTATTTTCAAATGCACTCCCTCCATTTACTTTATAAACGTAGATGATTTGCGCTATGATATCTAATTAGAGTGTTTGAGTTTACCTCCGTTTAATCAAGAGCTAAAACTCTGCTTAAGCTTCTTCTCAAAAACAAAAAAAACCTGTGCTTAAACTCATGGGCCTCGCTCGGACCAAAAAGCCTGGTTTAAAAATACGCTCAAGACGGCTTTGATTTCACAAACTATCGAAACCAAAACCCGCCTTTTTTTTTTTGGTCCATCAATTTTCTCTATCCTTTTGTTATATATGTCATTAAATCAATATATTAATATATGATGTAAAATAAATTTATTGTAAATCATATTATTCATAAGTCATAAAAAAATATGATTCATTTCTTAAATTCAGTAGAAGAAGCTCACACATGTAGTTTAGTTGAATTATGCAAGTAGTAAGTTGTTTAAATTTTATCAAAAAATTGTTAATGAATGATACAAGCAGGACAAATCAGGGCTGAGTTTGGTTTTAAAATGAAAAGAGGGTTGAATTTTGAAACTGAAACCTTCAATTTGAAAGTCAAATTGGGACGTAGGCCTCAATTATAAATATTATTGACAAAGTTAGGGTCAATGTCAGCTTAATGCCAACCCTTCAAATAATTTAAGCTGATTGACTCCAATTACCAGAAGCTGATATACTTTTCAAACTCGTTTTAGTTCATTTTTTAGATATTCATAAAGTGAGAATCTAGATTCTATTCTCATACTTGGATTGTTTGGTTGGACATGGAAGTGGAAATATAGACTTCCATGAGAATGAAAATGGTCAGAGATTTGAGAGTTAACTTTCCTACCTTAGACCCAAATTTTGCTTATTTCTATCATTGGAAATGAAAACCAAATAACACAAATGAACTTAATTATGAAATATCATTCTTAAAATACTCTTAACAAATTATGTATTCCATTTCTTCTTAAAAATTCTTCATTAGTTCCTACAAGTTATTTAGTGTAATTTTTTATTTTTTTCTCTAAAAATATTTAATTTAAAAAATTTAAAATAAAAAATAATAAGAATTGAAATATACGTAAATTTTCCTTCTACTTTTTATATTATAATTTATACTTGGATTTTTTTATTTAAAAAAAAAAATTTGTGAAACCTTAAAATATGAGGTTATTGTTTGAAAAGAAAAAAGATGTCACCCGTTTGTAACTTAAAAGGAAAAAAAAAGACCACGTGACGAACACAGCATTGGAGCAATTAATGTTGGGCTAAAATTTTATTTATGTATAATTATAACTTTTTAGATATTATTTACATCTCATTCTATCCTTTTCTCATGTCTAACCAAATAAATTCAAGTTATTATTTATGTTTTTCCCATTGTGATACAAATAAAATTTTGACTTCCAAAATTTCATTATATTCTAATCAATTTCCAACGATTCTGCAAGTCAAACGGGCCCTTAATCTTTTTTTGATTCATTTATATTCAGGAGTTGTCATTATACTCTAATAATGTCAACTTGTCACTGTCACACCTAGGGATGCGACGCGAATGGCGCGAGAATAAAGAAAAAAGGGGTGAAATCGGCCCGCACGGCGGGGAGCCGATTTCGGAGGGAGTCGCCACCAAAATTTTGAAGAAAATTTTGGAAAATCGGAATAAAAAAAATAAAAAAGGACAAGGATGGTCTGTGAACTAGAGCTGGGTTCGGGAGTACGATTGTGAGTGGGGAAGGTGTTAGGCACCCCCACAACACCCGTTCCTAATAACGGTTACCTTAGGTTGATCTTGTAATTTTTATGGCTTTTTACAAATTTATTTTAGTTGTCCTTTTACGATTCACATGCAAAAATAAATATAAAAATAAGAGAAATGTGAAAATGAAAATAAATAATAAAATGAAAATAAGAGAAGTTAGGAAAAATAAAATAAGAGGAAAATATTATTTATTTACAGAAGTGGACTTGACCCAGAATGAGAGTCTGGGGCCTACGTACCTTGCGATAGGGATCAAAGTCGACGTAGTTCGGGACTTAGAAATGCGTGTCACTGGGTGGATATTTTTTATTATATATATTCTTTGAAAAGAGAGGTTTATAGAAAATAATTTGTCTTTTCACAAAAAAAAATAATTTTTAGAATTGGTTAGTGTGTTTTAATTTGTAAAAGACAGATTAATTTTCATTATTTACTCTTTTCATTTATTTATACATTTTTTTGGTTTAATCAGTTTCTAAAAGAGAATATATGTTTTTCCTCAGTTTAAAAAATATGATTAACATTATGTGTGATTTTGAACATTTTATTTTGATTTGAAAAAGAAATATTTGAAAATAATTTTATTTTCACAAAATAAAACCAATTGGGTCATGTGGTGACTTTATACTCACATTTACCCATTGATACCTAAGTGTCCACGATAGTGTTGAGACAAAAAGGCACAAAAAATTCGAAAGAAAACAAATAAATTTTTTTGTACAAATAATTTTTTCATTTTTTTATTATAAAAATCCTTTTAACACCTATTTATTTAAAAAAAGGATTAAAAAATATGATCATTACGTATATTTTAAAAAGTAATAATCAGCATATGTGGTGACTTTATCACTCACAAGTTACTGATTTATACTTACATACTCACGGTGTTACCACTCGAAGTAGGAAATACCAGAAGGAAAATTTTAAATGAAAATCAAACAGCGTATATGGTGACTTGAGAGGAAGAGAGAAGAGAGAAGAGAGAGTCGCGGCTGGGAGAAAAGAGAGGAGAGAGCCGCGAGGATTTGGGAGGCAAGAGGGCGCAGAGAAAAGAAAGGGGAGGGCGCAGAGAAAAGGGAGAGAGGGGCCGCGTGAGACAGAGAGGGAGGATGAACCACAAGGGGACTGGGGGAGAGACGGAGAGGCAAAGGCAGCCGTGAGCATGAGAGAGACAGAGTTTCACCAGGGGAGAGAGAGAGGAAGTTTGAACCGAGGGCGGCTGGCACCTGTGAACGAAGAGAGAGAGTAGAGGGAGCTCGGAGCAGTGGAGGCCACGAACAGGGGAGACGGAGAAGAGAGGGGATAAGGGCTCGGCCGAATGAACTAGAGGGAGCCGCGAGACAGAAACCGAGGGAGCTGAGGTGAAGGCGCCGGAGGAAATCCGAGGAGAGACACGATGAGCAAATAGAGTGAGCTCTAGGACTCAGCCACGGAGCCCCAGAAGTTGAGGCTGAGACCGAAGAGAGCAGGGAGCCACGAGGTGAGGGACGAGTGAGACTGAGAGACGAAGTAAGCAAAATGAAAGAGAGCGTCTGATCACAAGCTTCACCTTCGGGGGTTCCGTGATTCTCATTCCCATCTTCATCATATCCTCGTAATGTCGCAGCTCCATTATCCTAACGTCACTCACAGCTTTGTCCACCATCTCTCTGATGCGTCTTCATCGTCTCACTCAGGGAAGGTGCAGATCTGGAAAAGGGAAGGAACTGAGGGAGTGAGACCAAGAAACGATTGGTGGGTTCGGCTATTAGGGCACCCAAACAAGTGACGTTTTGGCTTCCTTAGTCCTCCTGTTTTCCCTTGCAAATGTTATTGAATGAATCCGTACTTGGCTATTACGTTTCTCCTCTATAAATTGTTGGGTTATAATGCTTTTAGAGCTTGGTGGTGTTTGACCTATTATGTTTAATTTTGGTGTATAATGCTGGCTGTTGTTTTAGAATGTACAACATTAATGATGCAGAAAATAAATAGGACACCTTTCTGCTCCTTACACTTTCGGATAGTATGCTTGCCATGTGTTTGATCAAATACTTGAAAAAGAGTATATTAGCTACGGTGGGTCTCCTTTTTATAGACTTGAGAGTTTAGTAGTACCTGAGTTGATCTGTTTGTTTTGTTGTTTTTTTTTTCTTTTGTCATTTCAATCACAAAATCCAATGTTGTGAAGATGTATTTGAGTGTCCCTGGATGTTCTATTTTATTGTAACTTGTGAAAGCTTTATTTTAGTGCCTATGTTCGTTGATCAAGAGTTCAGTGTACTATCCCATAAAATATGGGGGCTGTTGTTAATGGTTTGAGATAACAATTCTTATTGCTACTTGTGTGGGGATAGTGTGTGATGTTTATATTAATAAGAGTTTTTCCTCGGATCCTATCTTGGCTATTTTTTTTTTAGTAGTAATTATCAACTGAAATCTTTTGTTTTCATATGAGTTTATTTTAATGAAGCTTGATGTTTGAAATGAAGTCAGATTGCTCACACTCTTGCACTGTAGAAAATGAATATAGTCTCACACTGATAGGAAAACATGTCTAACCCATAAGCTTATGACTCAATCCTTGTATTTACTATGCCGTGTTACTATATGACCATGAGTGCTGATTTGGGTCATCTCTAAAAAAAGGAAGAAAACCCCGTACCCCATTTTTGGAAAAAAAGAAAATGCCTGCAGAATGTTCCATGAAATGCTTGAAAAGATGTGCTTCAGATAGTATGTATGTTTTTCTGGACATAAAGTTTAACCAGGGTCTTCATTGTTAAGGGGCCTTGCATTTTTGTTTGTGTAGCACTTGCCACTTGGAAGGAAATCATTGTCTGCCATATTAATATATGTGTGTGTAAGCTATTTGAATTAGGCTCTTACTCTAAAGGGTAGACCTTGTATCTTGTACAAGCCTGAATATATGAGTTTCGATTCAGTGCATGATTGGAATTATTGGGCTATGGGAGCATTTTGTAGGCTTAATATCTTGATGGGAGTCTTAGAAGGCTTCCTATTAGATTAATCTTCATTCTCACAATCTCCCAGTGCTTTAAAATGTCCTATATGTGATGATTTTGCGGCCTTATACGTTAAACTCTTGAGGAGTTTGGTTGTCTATTTGAATATCATTTGGTATATTATTAAGCCATCCATATTTCGTGTGATAGTGCAAGAATATGGGGACCAATACTAATCAAACTTGTTTACTGAGCTTTATTAAGACTTAATGATACAGGAAATTCTTTATCTGGCTTTTTTTTAATGCATTAAGAAGTTGTTAAATTAAGTTGGCTCTCAAGGGAATTATCATCACTACAACTCCTATTTTCTTTGCTTTTTCATTGGCATTCCTGTACATGTGAGTCATACGGATGGGTGAGCTAGAATTCAGGAAGAGCAAAACCGAGGAAAAGGGAAGGAGATTTGAAAGGAAGGCTGAGCTGCAAGGTACTGAGATCACAGTCTGATCATAATGGAAGCATGAAGTTAAACTGGAAAAGAATGAATCATCTTCATCAAAGCAACGACCAATCAAAGGGAGAAAATAGTTTGATTTTTTTCTCTTCATCTCTTGTAATGTTATGTTGAAATAAACTATTATTTAAGCATGCACACACACATTAATAAATTGTATTTGATTTTTGTTTTCATTTTTTATTTTGGTTTTTATTTGATTATGGGTTTTTTTTCCTTTCACCTTTAGAGTTTGTCACGAGGGACCAAGTCTCCATGTGCCCATAGAGCGTCAGTCAAGTGTACCATGAGTGAGGAGTTGTCATGGTACAAACATTGACTAAATCTTATTTTTTTAATATTTATGAGTACCAATGGTTTTTTTTATTTATTAAAAGTAAAAATAAATGATTTAATGAAAGTCCTTTATTTCAAATTTATATTTTTGCCTTTATATTTCAAGTGGTAACACCGTGGGCATTTAGGTGTTAATTAGCGAGCTGTGAGTGATGAAGTTACCACAGATCTTGATTGATTTTTTTTCTAAAAATATATATATATATATATATATAATAAATAATATATGAATATATACATAAAAGTTATATTTTTAAATTCCTTTTACCGCTTTTCTTTTTATAAAACAACCATAATCGTATTTATTTTTATAATTTAACATACAAATGATTTTATTTTTTTAATTTTATCCTTTAAGTCCTTTTTGCCTTTTGCCACAAGTGGCATCACCATGAGCATGTAAGCGTAAATCAGCAAATTATGAGTGATCAAGTCACCATATACGCTATTTGATTTTCATTTAAAATTTTCCTTCTGGTATTTCCTACTTCGAGTGGTAACACCGTGAGTATGTAAGTATAAATCAGTAACTTGTGAATGATAAAGTCACCACATATGCTGATTATTACTTTTTAAAATATACGTAATGATCATATTTTTTAATCCTTTTTTTAAATAAATAGGTGTTAAAAGGATTTTTATAATAAAAAAATTATTTGTACAAAAAAATTTATTTGTTTTCTTTCAAATTTTTTGTGCCTTTTTGTCTCGAGTAACACAATCGTGGACACTTAGGTATCAATGGGTAAATGTGAGTATAAAGTCACCACATGACCCAATTGGTTTTATTTTGTGAAAATAAAATTGTTTTCAAATATTTCTTTTTCAAATCAAAATAAAATGTTCAAAATCACACATAATTTTAATCATATTTTTTAAACTGAGAAAAAACATATATTCTCTTTTAGAAACTGATTAAACCAAAAAAATGTATAAATAAATGAAAAGAGTAAATAATGGAAATTAATCTGTCTTTTACAAATTAAAACATACCAACCAATTCTAAAAATTGTTTTTTTTTGTGGAAAGACAAATTATTTTCTATAAACCTCTCTTTTCAAAGAATATATATAATAAAAAATATCCACCCAGTGACACGCATTTCTAAGTCCTGAACTACGTCGACTTTGATCCCTATCGCAGGGTACGTAGGCCCCAAACTCTCATTCTGGGTCAAGTCCACTTCTGTAAATAAATAATATTTTCCTCTTATTTTATTTTTCCTAACTTCTCTTATTTTCATTTTCACATTTCTCTTATTTTTATATTTATTTTTGCATGTGAATCGTAAAAGGACAACTAAAATAAATTTGTAAAAAGCCATAAAAATTGCATGATCAACTTAAGGTAACCGTTCTTAGGAACGAATGTTGTGGAGGTGCCTAACACCTTCCCCACTCACAATCGTACTCCCGAACCCAGCTCTGGTTCGCAGACCATTCTTGTCCTTTTTTGTTTTTTTTATTCCGATTTTCCAAAAATTTTTTCAAAATTTTGGTAGCGACTCCCTCCGAAATCGGCTCCCCGCCGTGCGGGCCGATTTCACCCCTTTTTTCTTTATTCTCGCACTATCCACGTCGCATCCCCGGGTGTGAGAGTCACCAAATCAAGATTTAAGGAAGTGTTTAATTGCCACTTGCATCGAATGATTTAACATGAAAGATTCAAAGGAGCAGATTTGCCAGAAAAGGACCTGAAAGCATCCACTTTGATATTTTGCCGTCTTAAATGAATTTTCAGCCTTACATGATCAATTTCAATCTTCACCACACGCATAATAACCCTTTTTTTTAATTTTTTTTCACGAGAATAATTTCCATATCTTTTCTCAAATATCTTTGACTATTTTTAAATACAAATTGATTTTCTTAAGAAATATCAAGCTTTAATAAATTTGAATCGAATTAGGTTAGATCACGTTAATGAAAAATTTTTCAGCAATAATCTACTATATACATTCAATGCTTAAACCCAAAATCTTCTTTAAAAAGAACAGTCACCTAACTATTTGGACCAATTGTTATAATTAGTATCCTTAATCATTTTAATATTACATGAAAATTTCTCAGTTTATCAATCCCATTAATAGATAACTAACCAACAACATTTCTGATAAATTCTATATTAAACAGAATACTGAAATAAAAGAAATCAATTTTTTCAACAAGAATTTTTTTCTCTCATAACTTTCCTTTTAACTGGGTAATCTGCAATCATTTTTTTCGGGAAATTACCATTCAGGACCAGAATCTTAATTTAATTACAAAATGAGAATCAACTATTCATTTAATTATAAAAATAGAGCAATTTTTTAAAATTAAACATAAAATATGAATTTACCATAATACCCTCAAGAGTTATCTCTCCCCACATTATCACCGGTCAACGCTTGCCATGGCTAGTCAATGCCGATCAATTGTTGTAGGTGACTGGTCAATAACTGCTAGCGACCAATCAACGTTTACTAGAAAAAATGGTTTACAATTTTTTTTTCTAGATTTTGTAACTTGCTTATTCTAAATTTGCAACTTAGTTTTCAAATTTTTATTTTATAATTTTTTTTCCAGAATTTACAACTTTTTTATTCTAAATTTACAACTTATTTTCCAAACTTTTACTATGAATTGTTTTAATACTCTTGTAACTTCTTTTTCAAATTTTTGTAACTTACTTACTTTGAATTTACAACTTATTTTTCAAGTTTTTATTATAAATGGTTTCAGTGTTTTACAACTTTCTTTTTAGAATTTACAATTTATTTACTTTGAATTTGCAACTTGTTTTCAAAATTTTTATTATAAATTGTTTCAATATTGTTGCAATTTATTTTACATATTTTACAACTTGCTTACTCTAAATTAATAATTTGTTTTCCAAATTTTTATTATCAATTATTTCAGTAAAAATTTTTATTAATTACAAAATATGTAAAAGAAATTGTAAAAGTATCGAAAAAATTCATAGTAAAAATTTGGAAAATAAGTTACAAATTCAAAATAAATAAGTTGTAAATTTAATAAATGAAGTTGTAAAACACTGAAACCATTTATAATAAAAAATTGAAAAATAAGTTACAAATTCAGAGTAAGTAAGCTGCAAAATATAAAAAAGAAGTTGTAAAAATATTGAAACAATTTATAGAAAAAATTTAAAAAATAAGTTGTAAATTTAGAGTAAAAAAATTACAAATTGTGGAAAATAAATTGTAAAATAAAAATTTAAAAACTAAGTTACAAATTTAAAACAAACAAGTTGTAAAATCTACAAAAAGTTGTAAGACATTTTTTTCCAATGAATGTTGACAGGTCGCCAAAAGCCATTGACTGGTCACCAGCGACTATTGACTGATGTTAACTAGTCACTAGTGACAATTAATCGGCGTTGACCGGTGATGGTAGGGAGAGAAATAACATCTGAAAGTATTTTGGTAATTTCATATTTTTATATTTAATTTTAAAAAATTAATATTTTTATAATTAAATAAATAATAAATCTCTATTTTGTAATTAAATTAAGATCTAATCCTCAACTGTAATTTTTCCATTTTTGTAAATTTTGTACGTACTTCATTCGTTGCAAGACCCAAGGTTAATATAATAATAATTCATTACTCGGTTGAGTGATGCCCAACGAATTTTGTAATTTTGTTGAGTTGTTGGACTCGGTCACGTGGCATTATTGAACCGAACCTGCAATTTATCTTCATAATGATGCATTCGAATATATCAAGGTCTTGGTCATGACTCTTACCCTCCATTTGCTTCAAGAAATTTGGGGGGAGGGGGAGGAGAAGAAAAAATTTTAATTTTATTTTTCTCTTTAACCAAATAAAAAGAGAAAGTATTTTTCTTTCCATCTTTAGATAAAAGAAAAGGAGAGAATGTGCCCCTTTATTTGATTTGAAAAAAAGAATAGAATGAGAAATTTTTTCTCCTTTTTCCTTCTTTTCTAATTTCTTGAACCAAACAGGGCGGTAGTGATGACTATACATGCACAATAATAAGGTATATTAATTAGATAGGACAGTTGTATTAGTGTATTATACACTCCGTGTGAACCCATTTGCTAAATTGATCATTCAAATGTTTATATATTGTTTAACCGCGTGAAATCTTAGATTTTGTCTTTCAAGGTTCATTGGACTCTTCAGATTTAGGAACACGACATGACGTAGACGTGGAAACCAACTGGTAATTTTCAGGATCACAGAAAGTCATTAAAAATATTGTCTATGAATAATCTACGTTTCTTCCGAATTAATAATCGATCGTGTTTTAGGGAGAATAGTATTGCTGATGAATCAAGCACTTATTTCCCCCCCATCTTTAGTTAGAGATTACATACGTACCTCATTGTAATTACCAATTTAACTACTAGTTAATTTTGAAAAGGAGACGAACTATTAGTGAGTTTAATTAAACATCATTACTATCTTAGGTATTAATATTTACGTAGGTGTGCTACGAGGAAGTAAAGGTACTTCCACGTGAATTCTGGTTCTGTTCACCCTCAACGTTTTTCTTTGGCTATGGATTTGGCCACTTTCAAAGTAATTATATATTACATAAGAGCATGAAATTTTCTTATTGATTATGGCGTTCTTCGTTATTATCTATCTTTACTTTGAGGAATAAGATGGGTTTGACCCAAAGAAAAATACCAGAAAATATCTAGAAATTCACCAACTACTTTCATATAGATAAAGAAATTTGTCAGAGGCAAGGAAAAAATGTGATGACTGATGGCTCTTTCATATCTCACATTGTTCAAGTTAGCTAAATGTCATGCATGCGACTCTTATTAATGCCTTGTCTAAATATCATATGACTCTTACAATAACCATTGAGATTACAGATTTTAGGCCGGGAATTGGGTATTGGCCTCCTTAATTAATTGGTATTTATCTTTATTTTGCATTGATCTGTTGCTTTTCAAACTCATACGACTCTTAATTATTAATGCCCTGTACAAATATCATATGACCCTTATAGTCTTATTAACAACTTTATGATTTCATGCTACATATGTTTATATAGGTTGGGTTGGACATGGAATCTCCTTAATTGGCGTTTATTTTGGTTTTTCATTGAGTTACCTTTTCGTGTCATAATACTCTTTTTATTAATGCCTTGAATATATACCATATGACTCTCATGCATGAATGACTTGGATAACCATTGAGATTACAGATATTAATGTAGGTCGATCGGTTTGGGTATTCGATCACCTCCTTAATTGATGTTTTATATCTTGATTTTGAATTGAGTTACTTTAGTCCAGCCCAGTTTCATTCAATCAGACTTAATATTAGAGTGAGTCGTGTTCATTTTTGTGTACAGGAGGAGTATATAAAATCATCTTTGATTGATTTAAATTGATCCCCGGTTGATCCGATAATTTATTCACTACTTTGTTGTAATTAAACTCAACCCAACTCTAATTGTACAGGATTAATCAGTTACACAATCATCATGTGCATCCCTAACTGAGGTTGGGCCTTCGAACGTTGATAGATCCCATGTTCATTGACCTTGACTCACAAGTTTTGAAGCCTTGAAGGACATGCATCGATCAAATTTTAAAAATAATAATAATGGGAACACTGCATATATTAAAACAAGTCATATTCTGACTGACCGAAATTAAATATACCATATAATGTTTCGCAGAAAAAAAATTATTTCATAGAAGACCTTTGCAATTATGAAACACGAGCTACAAATATTATAGCAATACAACCCAACCAAGTCAACTTCTATACCTTATGTGCGTAGGGTTTACTATATGTTAATTGTACGTGAAACTTGCAGCACGGATGCACAGAGACTGGGAAACCATATATCACAAACACCCATACGACTTACTCAATTCAGCAAGTTAGAAAATATTAAAGATAAACATACATATATACATTAAATATATAAACGCGCAATCAGTTCTGACGCCGTTAGCTAGGACGCCAGAAGAATATTGGAACGTTTAAACATTAAACCTACCATCTCTCTTATTATTTTATTCTGATCATTTGGAAAAAAGAAAAAAGAAATAACGGGTTATGAGAGATCAAAGCTACGTAGAGTTACCTTATAACCTCTATAAAAGGCCACGAAACTGGTATGGTTTTCTACATTCAACCGCAAACACGAGAGCTTCCTAAGTTATATCGCGTGTCCATAGCTTCTTGAGTCTTTGTGAGCTGAGAGATCGATTTAATTGAACCAAAATCCATTATGGCTATGCAGCAAAACCACCATGTTATTGTTGAATCCAAAGTTGGGATCATTGGGGCTGGTATTAGTGGGATTGCTGCCGCTAAGCAGCTATCCCACTACAACCCTGTGGTGTTTGAAGCCACTGATTCTATTGGGGGTGTTTGGAAACACTGTTCTTACAATTCCACAAAGCTTCAGACCCCCCGCTGTGACTTTGAATTCTCAGATTTCCCTTGGCCTCAAAGAGATAACTCCTCCTTTCCTTCTCACCTTGAGGTACTCGAATACCTGCACAACTACGCTACACACTATGATGTGTTGAAGTTGGTCAAGTTCAATTCCAGGGTGGTAGAAATTCGCTACGTTGGTGATCACACCAACAAGTCTGAACTGGGCAGGCTACTGAGTGGCCGTCCTGTTTGGGAAATTGCAGTGGAGAATGCTCAGCTTAAGACTCTTGAGGTTATATATATTGATTATTTTCTTCTTCTAATACATTTTCACTTCAATATAGTTTGATCAGAAGTTGTCACGAGTAGAAATAAATTTGGTGTTATTGTGAACAGTGGTATGCGTTTGAGTTGGTGGTAGTGTGCATTGGCCAATATGGAGACGTGCCAAGGATGCCAGCATACCCATCAAGCAAAGGTCCAGAAATATTCAGAGGCAAGGTGTTGCATACTATGGACTACTCTAAGCTCGACAAACAAGCTGCTCAACAACTTCTCAGAGGAAAGAAAGTTGCTGTTGTTGGCTACAAGAAGTCTGCTATTGATTTAGCTATGGAGTGCGCAGAGGCAAACGCAGGTAACGTATATATATATATATATTATCAGTTATATGTAAAGACAACATTGTATATTCTACGTAATGAGAATAGACATGCATCAAATATGCATCCCAATAATACAAGTACTTAGCATACGTATTATAAGGGCTCCGTATCAAATACATGTGATGTTACACTATGTTTGAGTTAGAGAGCAGAGTGGTCAAACCAACAAAGGGATAAGATGCATGATTACAGAATCTTGGATGCTTTCATATCATCACCTGACTTGTTGACCTTCTATGAACCTAATTTTTTTTTAAAATAAAAATACTCATCCCTGGAAGCAGAGTAATGTTATAATATTATAATGGGATTATGTTTTTTTTTTTGGCCCTCTGTTTTTAAAAATAATTGTTTCGATTAGTTGAAGGATGCGAAGGGAATCCTTGCACGATCGTGATAAGGACTCTGCATTGGACATTTCCATCTTACTGGATATGGGGGCTGCCATTTTTCCTGTTTTATTCCACAAGGTCTTCTCAGTTTCTCCACGAAAGGCCTAATCAAACCTTATTCAGAGCCCTCCTGTGTTTTCTCTCATCTCCAATGGTACACTTTCACTTTCAAATCCTCTCCATTTACTTCAATTAATATTATAGATCAGCACTAACATGTTATCGTGTTTGCACAAAATCGACAGAGAATAGCAATTTCCAAGTTTATAGAATCATACTTAACTTGGAAGCTTCCTCTGGAAAAATATGGGCTCAAACCAGATCACCCATTTGTGGAGGACTACGCTTCATGCCAAATGGCCATCGTGCCTGAGAATTTCTTCTCTGAGGCAGACAAGGGAAACATACAATTCAAGAAGGCTTCCAAATGGTGGTTCTGGAGTGGAGGACTTGAATTTGAAGATAACACCAGATTGGAGGCCGATGTGGTGGTTCTGGCCACTGGTTATGATGGCAAGAAGAAGCTCCAATCTCTGCTTCCTGATCCCTTTAGAAGCTTACTTGTCGACTCTTCAGGGATTATGCCCTTGTATAGGTAAGAAACTCAAACTTTAAAAAAATAAAAGTCAACATTAAGTTTGTTGGTCTGAAATATGCTCATGTTATTTTGATTGGGTTGAACAGGGGAACAATTCATCCTTTAATTCCTAACATGGCTTTTGTGGGGTATATTGAAAGTGTTTCAAATCTTCAGACGGCTGAGTTAAGATGTAAGTGGCTGGCCAGACTTGCGGATGAGCATTTCAAGCTTCCAAGTGTGATGAAAATGATTGAGCAGACGTCTAAAGAAATACAAGTCATGAAAAGAACCACTCGATTCTACAAAAGACCCTGCATTTCAACTTTCAGCATCAACCACAGTGATGAGATTTGCCAGGAGATGAGGTGGAGCCATTGGAGGAAGAGCAATTGGTTCTCTGAAGCTTGTAGCCCCCATAGCAGCTAAGACTATCTATAAAACAAGAAAAGTTACAACGCAAACGGCTACCCCATAAGATCTTGTTAGGAAAAACCAGAGCAATAAGGGCTTTCTATGACCATCCGCTCGTTGTTAATTTTACCATTTTATCAGAATAAATGCAATTGCATCTGTGAAATTAATTAATAGATTCTGTTAGTTTCGTACCAGAAAATCGTGTGTTGCTTCCTCAAAATTCTTAGCCAGTTCTAAGTTTGACTTGTTATATAATATGCAATGCCTTATCGTTTGCTGCATCACCATCATCAATGTTGTTGACTCTGGAATGACATGGACCGAGTTTCATGATTAGTCCAAATCCCAATGCAGTTCATATGGGATTTGAACTAATTAAGTTTGACTTGATATATACATATATAATGTAGTGGCTTAATATTCCTAAAATATATTGAATTTTAAATTAAAACTTTTAATAATTGAAAGTCAAAATGGTACTTAGGCCTCAACAACTATATGTAGTATTGATGGAGTTAGAGTCAAATGTCAACCCTTTAATAAAGGATGTTGTGAACTTGTCATCAAATCAAGACTCAAGGAACAAAAAAAGCGTATGTGTAAAATATACGGACTGTTTAATTACTTCTTCCGTCAAATGATTTTAACATTAAATAAAAATAAATAAATAAAAACTCTGGAGGAGCAGATTTGCCGAAAGGACCTTCAAGAAGCATCCAAGTCAACATTTTGCAAGGTCATAAATGAATTTTCAGCCCGACCTCAATCTCAATCTCCATCACACATATAATAACCTTTTGTTTTTTTGGCTCTTTTGCCAGAATAAGCTCCATATCTTCTCTCAAATATCTTTGACCATTCTTTAAGATTACATGAAAATTTCTCAGTTTATCCATCCCATGAGATTGAGATATTTGATTGACTCTCTTGTGTACATGAACCATATAATAACTAACTAAACATGAAATTTCTGATGAAGTATATACTGAAATGAAAAATAAAATAAAATTTTTCAAGAAGCGTTTTTTATTTGAACTTGACTTTTGTTTTTTGGTAAACTATTTGAATTTGTCTTAATTTCTTTCGTTCTTTTTTTTTTTAATGAAAAGCTAAGATGTACATGTCACTTTGAATACTATTGGCAAACCTGGCCAACGAATTGGCACATTTGTTTAAAAACATGATCAAAAGTGATGCTCCATTCAATATGCAATTTTTTTTAGCAGAAAAGTTTTAGGTGAGCTGAGTTCCCTAGGTTAGGGTAGACTATAGGTTTTAAAAAGTGGTTTTTATATAGGCAGCATAATTCAAACTCACACCCTTGTGAATTAATCCCTTCATTTTATATTATAAAGCAATATGGAAGTTTTTTTTTCTCATATAATATACTTCTTCTGGTTCAAAATATAAGTTATATTTCAAAAGTTTATTTTGATATAAAATATAAGTCTCATTTAATAATTTTTATGACATTAAATATTTTTTCCTATTTTGTCTCTATTTGTAATTAAATATATAAGAGATAGCGGACTTTAAATGCAAAATAGGGGTACTATTAGAACATAATGTATTTGTAGGTTAATTTAATAAGTAAAACTACCTTTTTTTATTCCTATGTAATTAGCCATGATAGAACTTATATTTTGGATTGGAGGAAATAAGACAACATGTAATGATTTATCGTTTCCCCCCTCATTTATTATATTATTAATATTGTAACTTGTGTTATATTTAATGAAAAGAATAGAATTAATAGAAGTAAAATTGAAATTTTTTATATTTTTAAAAAAATTAAAAATGTAACAAATATTTTTTAATGTACATGAAACCTCTCCTATTACTTTATAATATTAATATAGGATGGATGGAGTATAAATTACATTCTTACCAACCCTAATTGCCTTATATATTTTTACATTGTATAGACTTGGTTGGATGCAAGAGCCAAGGTAAATAATAGATTAATTACCCCGTTGAGTGTTACCCAACGAATTTTGTTCAGTTATTGGACTTGATCACGTGGCATTATTGAACTGAACCTGCAATTTGTCTTCATAATGCATTTATGATGTATCTAATACGGAATCAAGGTTTTGGTCATGACTTTTAGTGATGACTATATACACAATAATGAGGTATCAATTAGATATGATACACATGCACTTGAATTAGTGTATTATACAAGCCGTGTGAACTCGTTTGCTAAATTGATCATTAAAATGTTTTATATATTGTTTAGCGGTGTGAAATGCTGGATTTTGTCTTTCACCGGCCACCATATGCATGCATCGCTTCATTGGACTCTTTAGATTATAGGAACACCACAACCTTAGATTAATTAACGTGGATGGAAACCAACTGGTATTTTCAGGATCGGAGAAAGTCATCTATGAATAATCTACGTTTCTTCCAAAATAATTTATTGTGTTCTAGGGAGAATATTATAATTTTGCTGATGAATTAAAGTACTTCTTTTTCCCCTTTTCCAGTTAGGTATTACATGTGCATCTCACTTTACCCACTTAGGACTTAGCTACTTATAAATTTTGGAAAAGAGACTGACTATTACTAAATCTATTATATATATATATATATATATATAAAGATAGGTGAATTTGGGGAAAACCTGGAGTGTCACACCAGTAAGAAAATTTGTAGCGCCACATCATCAAGGATTTCCATATATGAATTGTAATTATGGACATTTTAGGTGGACATTGATATATTTAATGTCCTTTAATCCCATTGAAGATCTACCTCATATTTTTTTTAGATAAACTATATCCCATATAAATATTCATATCTTTTTTTCATTACTTGTTGAATGTTTTCATGTTTTAAATATGTTTATATACTCATTGAATTAATATATAATGATAATTAAATAACAGTTTCATCTTTATTTTCCAAAACCTCACTATTTTCTATTTTAAATATATTTATATGCTAGGAGTAAGTTATATGCTAATTGTATCAATGCAAATCAAATGCCACTTTTTGACCAACAACTAAATCACACTTATGGTTATAATGCTATAATTCTAATTTATTTGAAAATGTTGCAAATCAATATTGTTTATCCCCAACAAATTTGCACGTGTTTGCATTTAATTTTGGGTCCAAATAAATACGTCTTCCAAAAAAGTTCTATGTTGCTATGTAGTTATTGCAGTTGAAATCTATTTTTATAGGATATTTAACAAGTATTTTCTCATACATTCAAAATAGAGGGATTCTGTATTTTCATACTTCAAGCATCATTATACAAATATTGCTAGATATTTTCTTCCTTTCCAGGCAAGTTGTGGTATCTTCTCCAAGTAAGCATTTGTGTATGCGGTCGGATTGACGGAGATGTAAAAGAATTATTCTTTTGATTTGCATGAAGTAAGCTGAATGTATTTAAATATATATACATTTTGTTGATAAATTTTCATACTTATTTTTTTTGGCCTGAAGTATTTTCATGCTTATTTAAATTTTTGGTGGATATGACATGTAATTTTTTTCTAAACAAGACATGTTGTATTTTCGATATTACTAATATGAAATCATTTAAAATATTATTTATATTTCAGTTTAAAATTTAAATACATATGTATGTATGAAAGTTTATTTGATGAGATTATAGATTTTGTGATTATAGCTTATTGTATCATATTTGTAGTAAAATTTTTTGAATTCTGATACATCATACGTTAAAGCATGGATTATATATTAGTGCAAATCTTTCTTTTAGGTGGAGCACAAATTATTCTTTTTTAAAATTGATTCAAATGATTTTGGAGATGATACTATTAAGTTTGGAAATTAAATTTTAGAGATTTAATAAAAATATTTTATTTGTAAATATTTATATACCAATGGCAGTGGCGGTGGCCAATGGAGAGGAAGGGTATTTTTTGTTCTACAAAGGGTAGTTTTTTTTCTTTTTTCAATTGATTACAACTATATAATCCCTATCATATAATTTTTTTAGAGTAAAGGGATTAACTAATTTAAGATAATGATGTAGTTCTTATTACTTGAGTTTTACACAACCAAATGTATTTGGTCATGTAATATAATTAGGATTATACTTCATATATACTCCTCTTATAATTGAATCAAACATACTTTTAAATTTTATATTTTGAAATAGAAAAGCATTAAATGTAAGAATATGTGCAAGCTATCCACATGTCAGAATATATATGGGCTTGGGCACTTAGTGGTGGCTTGCTATTTTCTTAGTTCACATCAAATATAGTGTACACAGAAGTATTTGACAATCTAAGGTAATAGTTTTTTGGTGATTATTTTTCTTTCTATATAAAACATTTCTTGTTAATATATCTTTAAAAATTCTTATTTACATATTTAGTTTGTTAGATTTTCTATTATATATTTATATTTTTATTTATAAATATATAATTATTCCAATTCATTATATTATGATTATAAGTGTTCATATTAAATTTTTTTTAGTTTTGAAGGATCTGTGCATCGCCATGTTGCATAACTAGTTTAATTAAATATTGAATATTGTTAGATTTTTTTTACCAGAATATATTATATTAGATTTGGTAGTTTTTACTATTTTGAATATTCTTATATGCTAAAATCATATTACACAAATATTTATATACGCGGGTGTGTATAAGGAAAAAGTACTTTTACGCGAATAATTGCTGGAGTCAGTGTTTCTCCTTGACCGTCGATTAGGCCACTTTCAAAGTAATTATATATGCAAGTTTCTTGATTATGTATCTACTTTTACTTTGACGAATAAAATAGGTTTGGCCCAAGGAAAAACACCCGGAAATATCTAGAAATTCACCAGCTAATTTCATATAGCTAGATAAGAAATTTGTCAAGAGGCAAGAGAAAAATGTTATGACTGATGACTCGTTAATATCTCGCATTTGGTACGTAGATCAAGTTAGCTAAATGTCATACGACTCTTAGTAATGCCTTTTACATAAACATTATTGACTCTTATAGTAATAATTTGTATAACCATTGAGATTACAGATGTAGACCTCCCTAAATTGGTGTCCATCTTGACCATTGAGAGTTACTTTCTTAGGTTTGATGTATATATGGACGCATGGCAGTTGGATCATTGGTAAAAAAAAAATAAATGGTGGTCGGATCAACAGGATTTCAAATTTAAATCTTATGTACAAAAAAAATATATTAAGAGAGTCACTTTTGAAACTTGACAACACTTGAATATGAATTAATTGATAATACTGACTATCAAGTTTGAAGAAGAAAAAAAAAATATGTCTGTGTCTAGCCTTGTTTTCTTCCATTTAACTTAATATTAGGGTGAGTTGGGAAGAATTTTTAAACTGACCGAGTCATTTAAGAAATTCTAACAATTATAAAATAATTCTTAGAAGAATAACATTTTTATTTAATTTTTCTTCAACAAAATTTTAGACGAAAGTTTAATAAACTAGTTTTAAGAAAATACATAAAATCATATTTGGTCGAGTTAACGTGGTCCCTTGGTTGATCCGATTTGTTTTTGTTTTAATTAAACTTAACCCAACTCTTAACAGTACAGAATTGGGTTACCCTATCATCATGTGCATCGCTAATTGAGGTTAATTAGGCCTTCGAACGATAGAACGTAGATCACATGTTCATTGACCTTGACTTACAAGTTTTAAAGCCTTGAAGGATATGCATCAAACGATATCAATTATAAAAAACATAATGGGAACATACATATATTCAAACAAGAGCTAGCCTTATTCTGACTGACCCAAATTAAATACTCCATATAATGTTTCCCAGAAAGAAAAAAAAAAAATTCATAGAAGACCTTTGCGAATTGCCATTATGATGCACGAGTTAGAAATATTATAGCAATACAACCCAACCAATTAGTCAACTTCTATATGTTATTATTCGAAATATGCCAGATGCTTCCCATGTAAATTGTACGTGAAACTTGCATGAATCCACAGAATCTTGGAAACCATCAATATATACAACGCGCAATCAGTTCTGACGTCGATAGCTAACAGGAAAAATATTGGAACTTTTAAACATAAAACCAACCATCCCTTGTTATTTTATACTGACCATTTGGAATAGAGAAAAATAAAATAACGGGTTATGAAAGATCAATCAACGTACAGTCACCCCATAACCTCTATAAAAAGCCGCGAAACTAGTATGCTACCTACCTCATACACGAGAGCTTCCCAAGTTATTGTGTGTACGTAGCCTCCCGAGTCTTGTGAGACGCGTGACATCGAGCTAACCGAACCAAAATAACCATTATGGCTATGCAGCAAAACCACCATGTTATTGTTGAATCCAAAGTTGGGATCATTGGGGCTGGTATTAGTGGGATTGCTGCCGCTAAACAGCTATCCCACTACAACCCTGTGGTGTTTGAAGCCACTGATTCTATTGGGGGTGTTTGGAAACACTGTTCTTACAATTCCACAAAGCTTCAGACCCCTCGCTGTGACTTTGAATTCTCAGATTTCCCTTGGCCTCAAAGAGATAACTCCTCCTTTCCTTCTCACCTTGAGGTACTCGAATACCTGCACAACTACGCTACACACTATGATGTGTTGAAGTTGGTCAAGTTCAATTCCAGGGTGGTAGAAATTCGCTACGTTGGTGATCACACCAACAAGTCTGAACCGGGCAGGCTACTGAGTGGCCGTCCCGTTTGGGAAATTGCAGTGGAGAATGCTCAGCTTAAGACTCTTGAGGTTATATATATATTGATTATTTTCTTCTTCTAATACATTTTCACTTCAATATAGTTTGATCAGAAGTTGTCACGAGTAGAAATAAATTTGGTGTTATTGTGAACAGTGGTATGCGTTTGAGTTGGTGGTAGTGTGCATTGGCAAATATGGAGACGTGCCAAGGATGCCAGCATACCCATCAAGCAAAGGTCCAGAAGTATTCAGAGGCAAGGTTTTGCATACTATGGACTACTCTAAGCTCGACAAACAAGCTGCTCAACAACTTCTCAGAGGAAAGAAAGTTGCTGTTGTTGGCTACAAGAAGTCTGCTATTGATTTAGCCATGGAGTCCGCAGAGGCAAACGCAGGTAACGTATATATATATATCATCAGTTATATGTAAAGACAACATTATATTCTACGTAATGAGAATAGAAATGCATCAAATATGTATCCCAATAATACAAGCACTTTACTTAGCATACGTATTATAAGGCTCCATATCATATACATGCATGTGATGTTACACTAGGTTAAGCAGAGTTGTCGAACCGAAAAAACGTTAAGATACATGATTACAGAATATCATCACCTGACTTGTTGACCTTCTAACTTCTATGTACCTAATTAAAAAAGAAAAAAAAGGCATCTCTGGACGCACACTAATATTATAATGGAATTATGGGGGTGTTTCAATTTGTTGAAGGATGCGAAGGGAAACCGTGCACGATGGTGATAAGGACTCTCCACTGGACGGTTCCATCTTACTGGATATGGGGATTACCATTTTTCCTGTTTTATTCCACAAGGTCTTCTCAGTTTCTCCACGAAAGGCCTAATCAAAACTTATTCAGAGCCCTCCTGTGTCTTCTCTCATCTCCAATGGTACACTTTCACTTTCAAATCCTCTCCATTTACTTCAATTAATATTATAGATCAGCACTAACATGTTATCGTGTTTGCACAAAATTGACAGAGAATAGCAATTTCCAAGTTTATAGAATCATACTTAACTTGGAAGCTTCCTCTGGAAAAATTTGGGCTCAAACCAGATCACCCATTTGTGGAGGACTACGCTTCTTGCCAAATGGCTATCCTGCCTGAGAATTTCTTCTCTGAGGCAGACAAGGGAAACATACAATTCAAGAAGGCTTCCAAATGGTGGTTCTGGAGTGGAGGACTTGAATTTGAAGATAACACCAGATTGGAGGCCGATGTGGTGGTTCTGGCCACTGGTTATGATGGCAAGAAGAAGCTCCAATCTCTGCTTCCTGATCCCTTTAGAAGCTTACTTGCCGACTCTTCAGGGATTATGCCCTTGTATAGGTGAGAAACTCAAACTTTAAAGAAAGACAAGTCAACATTAAGTTTGTTGGTCTGAAATATGCTTATGTTATTTTGATTGGGTTGAACAGGGGAACAATTCATCCTTTAATTCCTAACATGGCATTTGTGGGGTATATTGAAAGTGTTTCAAATCTTCAGACGGCTGAGTTAAGATGTAAGTGGCTGGCCAGACTTGCGGATGAGCATTTCAAGCTTCCAGGTGTGATGAAAATGATTGAGCAGACATCTAAAGAAATACAAGTCATGAAAAGAACCACTCGATTCTACAAAAGACACTGCATTTCAACTTTCAGCATCAACCACAGCGATGAGATTTGCCAGGAGATGGGGTGGAGCCATTGGAGGAAGAGCAATTGGTTCTCTGAAGCTTTTAGCCCCTATAGCAGCCAAGACTATCTATAAAACAAGAAAAGTTACAACGCAAACGGCTACCCCATAAGATCTTGTTAGGAAAAACCAGAGCAATAAGGGCTTTCTATGACCATCCACTCATCGTTAATTTTACTATTTTTCCAGAATAAGTGCAATTGCACCTGTGAAATTAATTAATTGATTCTATTAGTTTCTTACCGGAAAATCGAGTGTTGCTTCCTCAAAATTCTTTGCTAGTTCTAAGTTTGACTTGATATATAATATGAAATGCCTTATTTTTCCAGAATAAGTTACAATGCAAGAGGCTACCCCACAAGATTTTGTTAGGAAAAACCAGAGCAATAAGGACTATCTATGACCATCGATTTATCGTTACTCTTATTATTTGTCAAGAAAAGAAAAAGTGCATTTGCATCTGTGAAATTAATGAATTCTGTTAGTTTCTTACCTACGAAATTGAGTGTTGTTTCCTTAAATTTTTTAGCTAGTCTTTTGTATAAGTTTGACTTTATATATATACTAGTATGTAACCCGTGTGATACACGGGATGAATAGGATTAACTATATTTTTTAAATATGATAAATGATAAAATTATACAAATAAATGGAGAGCACAGTAACATTGGAAATTGTTTAATTCATAAATAATATTAAGTGACCATAAAATATAGATTAATACAATATAATCAAGTGAGATTATTAAATACTTCCTTGTAAACAACATTTGTGGTTGTGTCACTTGAATTATCATCCTAATCTAGAATTAATATCTTCAATCCACTTCTAGATCGTACACATGATAAAGCAACATAAAGTTGTCCATGTGTGAATACTGATCTTGGTAAGTACAAACCCACATTGCATAGACTTTGTCCTTGACTTTTGTTAATTGTCATAGCAAAAGCTAACATTACAGGAAATTGACGTCGCTTCATAATAAATGGCAATCTTGAATCTGATGGAATCATAGATATTCTGGGTATACAAACTTTCATCCCTTCATTTGATCCAGACATGACTATAGCTTGAAGTACATGTTTGCCAGCTTGTGTAACAATGAGACGGGTACCATTACAAAGACCCAACGACTTATCAATATTTCTCATTAGAATAATAGGTGCACCAACCTTTAACTTAATTTCATGATTAGGAAGACCTGACATGGAAATTGAATTCAAAAATTCAGTGGAATGGAGATCATCAACAGAATCCATATTACAATTTTCCTTAATTATGCTATCAGAACTATAGTACACCATCTCTTCCCCTGATAATAAAGACAACATATATTCATTAACACGATCAACAACAGATAAAGTAGGGGCTAATATAGCTCTATCTCTGAAGTAAGATGATATGTTCAAATTCTCATAGAGATTCAGATAAGTGACTTCTACTATTAATTTGATAGGATCGTCTTACACATACAATAACAAATCTTCAGGAATTTTGATATCAGTGTTCCCATCATTAGTATCAGTACTTGTTCCATCACCTATAGAAAGAATCCAATCAGAAAACTCTTGTATTTCTCTATTGGCATCACATGAGTTTGTTACAAGGAGTCTCATATTTCTTGTCAGAGTAAGTAGTTTACAGTGATCCCAAATGTAAGATGAATTAATAGTAAAAAACACTATATCCTCCCGAGTCCCTCTTGGTATCACAGGTAGAATTTGTCTAAAATCCCCACCAAATACAATTACCTTACCTCCAAAAGGAAGACTCACAGCTGATGGATTGGATAGTTTTAAGATATCCCTTAAGCTACGGTCAAGAGCCTCAAAGCAAAATTTATTAACCATAGGTGCTTTATCCCATATAATTAAGGAAGTATGAACCAATAGCTTAGCAAGATGACTACCCTGTTTTATATTACATATAGTATCTTCATGAACATCAAGAGGTATACAGAATTGAGAAGGAGCAGTTCTTCCACCAGGTAGTAATAAAGAAGCAATATCACTTGATGCTACATTCAAAACAATTTTGCCCTGAGATCTTAAAGAGGTTGAAAGAGTATTCCATACATATGTTTTACCAGTTCCTCCATACCCATAAACAAAGAATACGCCTCCTTTACCATAGTTAACAGCTAAAACAATATCATCATAAATTCTCAATTGTTCAGGAGTTAAAGATTTAATCAATGCAGGCAATTGATTAATAAGAGCAGCTCTATCATAATTTAATTCTGCTTGGATCAACTTGTTCATACTTACATTTATGCTTGTTGTGTTAGGAACAGGCATGGAATGGAAATCAATAAGGCTCTTACCATTTGGTTGTAAAATATTTTCAATTTCTATAAGAGCAAAGTTTTGAATTTCTTCATCTGATAGATACAATCCTGTGCAAAAAAAAAACACATTAATATATAATACCTTTTGAAATGACTTACATTATAAATGTAATTGAATTATCAAATTGATTATTTATATAAAAATAATTGAGTATATATTTGAAACATACTTTGATGTCCTGTTATAGATCTTTGTTTATACAATATGTTGTCTGAAAGGAATTGTCATGTTTTCTCCCATACAAACTCTGGTCTTGACATAGAGCTAGACAACAGAGAAATACAGTATAACCTTCGAAGAAACTCTGCAGTAGCCCAATGACTTGCTTCTATAATTCCATCTATGTACTCCTTATCATCATCTAACAATCCAAGTGCATAACATGCATCTCTAAAAGTAGGATAAACAATTCCATCAATTGTTCTAATACTTTCATACGATGTACAACCTCTAACTGTAGTTAATAAAGTTCACAAATAGTACAATTCACCGCTACCAGGTGGAGTAAAATATAGTCTTCCAATTGAAAATCATTTCTTCCTAAGAGTCCACTCATGGTTTTTCTTCTTGTACACAAATTTAGTTAGGAATTCATGGTAACACAACTGTTTTGCTAAATCTTTATACTTAATATTAGCTTGAAACCATGCCAAAAACATGGTGTTCTTGTTTGAACTTCTTTCTAGCGCGGAATCAAGTGGCTCATCATCATCAAATACAACAGCTTGTTGATCTGGCAAATGAAAAGATAACCTTTCCACAAACGGTTTCCTATAATTGATATCAAAAGAAAATATTCTCCAAACAGCCTCACAGGGAGATAGATATCTACAATCATAGTACAGTTTTATCTCATCATGTATTCTATCATGATTATTGTCTTGTGAATCTGTATAAAAAGCCATCGTGACCCTATCATGCCCTTTGTTCACATACTTAAATAAATACTTAATTGATTGAGTATGATTGCAACGCTCAACATTTATATGAGCATTGTACTTTAACAATAAATATGGATTATAAGGGATAACAAATCTATTATCTAGTTCAACACCATTTTTTACTATGATTGCACCATTATCTGACCTTTTATACCTGGGATATCCATCTTCATCAATTATTGTGCTACCATTAAATGCCTTTGGATAATGCTTGGAGCATTCCCCATCAACCATACATAGTGAATTTGGATTCATTGAGCCACAAGGTCCATGAATCATAAAAGTGCTGATAGCTTCAAATAATCTAGGATTCTTATCCGTACCTGGGATTTCAGCTGATATTATTTTATCTATATCACTTGATGAAGGGAACTTGTCATTATTACATAAGAACACTAGAATATGAGCATGTGGTAAACCACGCTTCTGAAACTCTATTGTATATAAAGCTGCAATGATAATAAAATATTATTAGTAATATGAAGTTAAATATTGTACAAACAAATAAGTATAGCTATAGAAATAATTTATAAGAATAGTACATGCCTTCACCTTCCCAAAGATATCATTTTTCCGTATTTCTTTTATCATCATATCCAACTTCAACTTAAAAATTTTAACTATAGCATCTGGACGATCCTCAATATGCAAATTCTTATCCTCCAAAAGTCTAGTTATTTCAGGCCATTTAGGATTGCATGTGAATGTTATAAATAAATCTGGATATCCTGCCCACTTGCATATCGTCATTGCATCTTGATAATTTTGGACAGTATAACGAACACCACCTGTGAATGATGATGGGAGAATTATTCTTTTTCCTAAAGACGATGGCATATTCTCACCTCTTAACACAGCATCTGCAAGGCCTTTGTATAATTCAGCTCTCAACTTCTTTTGATTATTCCTTATAAACGACAACCTTTAGGGTTCAATCATTGCATACCCATCAACCAAAAATTGTTGGAACAATTTTCCAGAACAAAGGATTAATGATGTATCACCATGACGATCTTGAATCTTGTATGCAAAATATTCTCACAATGTCAGTTTGTTATTTCTGCCATGTGTAGTCAACATATTATCATTATGCAAAATGTCATCTCGATAACCATCCTCACGATGCACATATAATAATGGATATTGCATTGGCAAGTATAGCGGATGAGTTTCATGTATTCGCTCTAGTAGCCCTGACTTGTATTGAACAATAATATCCCTATCAGATTCTGTAGATCCAATATCACCAACTATTAATGCTGCAATTTCATTTGTAGTAGTAGGAAGATTATATCTCCTGTCATCTTTGCCACGTTTATGAATCAATCTAATTTTCACATGCTCAGTTTGATTTACGCCTAACATGTCTCGTGCCATGCGAAATGTTTGCACGATAACATTATGCTCATCCAGCATATCTTTAAGCAATTGAACCATATCTAATTGAAGTATACTGTCTCTGTCTTTCCCCCTACATACAAAAACATAAATAATACAATAAGTGAATAAAAAATAAAAAATAAAAAGCTCTATATGACATGTAAAATAAAGCACAATATAAGACATGTAAAATAAAGAACTATGTATTACCCAAATGAATGAATTTTGTTGGATACTTCATTGATTGTGTCATAAATATAAAGCTGTGCAAATCTTGAAGTCATTCCATCCATAGGAAGAACACTTCCAATAAGATGGACATTTTATCCACTTATTCTATATACATATGGACCACGACCATTGTTGACTTTTTTGTCAATTTTCCCTCCCATAGAAGTAAATGCGAACATCATATTATATGCTCTGATATTATCATGAAAATGTTTGCTGATGGCATCATTCCCATTAAAAAGTCTATCAAGTATGTATGAAGGAAGCTGAATCTTTCCCTTAAGACAACACATACTAAATAATGGGTTTCTTCTTGCACCATCTTTCCTTGTCCTTTCATCAAACCAAAATTTTGCATTGCAAAACTGACATGTATAAATTTGATCTTCGAGATCACAATATTCTACAAAAAAGATATATATGTATATAGTTTATTGAATTTGCATTTGGTACCAATTTAATAAAGACATATACTAAAATAACTACTTGTATAAAAAAAATATTGGATATTGTACCTGGGTCAGCAAATGATATATATGCAGGATAGTTATCTATCAACATTTGCAACATTAAAAATGGAATTAATATAAAAATAATCTTCATAAGTTAAATAATGCCATGAAAAACAAAATCAATATATCTTACTTTCATCATCAGTGTCATCTTCAAACATAATTGGATTGATAAATAATTGGTCTTCAAAATTTTCTTGTATAACTGTAAATATATTACAATTTTAACAAAGCAATACTGATAGGTATTAGTTATAATAATCTATTAAATATAGAATGTAAATGAGCATTTATTACATAATTAAATTATATTTTTTTCATAAACTTAATAAAACACACAATTAAAGATATAACGAAATATTAAGAATCAAACCTGCTT
Source organism: Adenanthera pavonina (assembly GCA_026686845.1). Classification (NCBI taxonomy): domain Eukaryota; kingdom Viridiplantae; phylum Streptophyta; class Magnoliopsida; order Fabales; family Fabaceae; genus Adenanthera; species Adenanthera pavonina. Next base: position 13,951,914 of record JAIVEN010000015.1, read on the forward strand.
TATCTGTAATAGCTTTAATGGAATATCCAACAGTTGAATTGGCAGAATTATTATGGTAAATAATAAATCATGATTTTGAGCTGTTATTATCTATCATCTCAATGGAATCTACCAAAATGAATTTAAATGCTTAAATTAGCAATAAAGTACAAATAAAATCTAAAAAGTAATGTATCTATAGTGTATTAATGTATTACTATTAGTTATTAAAGTAATAACCTATCATGTTTGAATAAAATAATAAACTTTTTCATATATATAATGCATATTTTTTGTAGAATCATTAATATATTTTACTATAATGTAACCTTGAGTCCGAGATAATAAAGAGTCTTGATCAACACTTGATGGCCCAGCTGTTTCAAGAGGACGATTTCCTATGCTGATATTCCTATGGTGCTGGCTTTTTGTTTTCTTTCTTGATGTGGGTTCATCTTTAATTAGAAAATAGAAGATTCATTATGTTAATATATTAGAGATAATATATATAAACACTCAGTTAGTATATATAGCGATATATATATAATGAAAATAATACCATGTCTTTGAACAGAATTTCCAATATTTGTGATGTTAGACAATGGAGAGCGTTCAATATATGTATCATTGCATGAAGAAACATCACAATTTTTCTCTGATCTATTCATATGCTCTGTTAAAAAGAGTAACCCAATTTATATCATATATATGTTACGTGTTAAATATAAAAACCATAATTTATAATAATAGAAAATACTTATTGCAATACTTACTCTTTTTCCTCATGATTTCAATTCGATTCTGACGTGCAACAACTTGTTCTGATCTATAATGAATTTTATCTACCAAAATTTTATATATTAGTAGTTCAAATTTTCTAAGAGAAATTATACAAAAAAATTAAATTAAATTGATTAAACAAAAAAATACAACTATTGGAAAATTAGAATATAAATATTATACAAATAATACACTCAAACTTAATTTACCATTTGTTGTCTCCATTTGTGTTAGATGAGTATGTGTTCCAGCTGATATAGACAACCTAAAAGTATTCTGATTCGATCCATCCATAGTTAATCATATTAAAAATATAAAAAAAAATTGTGAAAACAATAATACTTCATTTTGAAAAAAAAAACAGCTTGTGTTATTGTTAATAATTATAATCGTTATCATTATAGAGTAGTCTACAGTCCAATATTCTTTTCTGAAGAATGAAAGCAACATAACACTTTATAATTGGAGTTTACGTGTGATGATAATAATTACAACTTTCATATTGAGATCAAAATAACACACAAAATTTCATGATATAACTTTTAAAATTGTGCTTGTTATATAAAAATTTGAAACTTATCTCAAAGCTATGGAGCAACAACAAAAAACGTGAGGAACTTACTGAGGGTGTCGAAGAGATTGCTAAGGAGACTAAAAATCAAATAACAATCCAGTGTTTGCATGATAGAAGCATAAGACACGGCTAAATTAACATCATCCCGCATATGTCAGCTAAAACTTCTTGATAATTATCTTTATTATATAATGATTACATATACTTCCCAATTTATATAGATCATCATATCTTGATCCGCTTTAATTCTATATATTCTCGATACTTGCAACAAAGATTATGTGTTTTTCGTTGTTAAGAAGTTAGTTAAATTGACAAAAGATAAATATAAATTATTGATTTATAATAATATCTAAAAATCTAAATCTCTATATCTTAACTGATATTAAGATATAGTAGTAAATAACTAATATATAATCTCACAAATTGATTTATGGATAAATATAAACTATTAATTTATAATAATATATAAAAATCTAAATCTCGCATATTTTAACTGCTCCTAAGAGATAATAGTAAATGATTAATATATAATCTCACAAATTAATGTATGGTTAAATATTATTATATTAGTTAATTATAATAATATCTAAAAATCTAAATTCACATATCTTAACTGCTCTTAATATATAATAGTAAATAACTAACATATAATCTCACAAATTGATTTATGGATAAATATAAATTTTTATTTTATAATAATATCTAAATGTCTAAATTCTTATATATTAACTGCTATTAAGATATAATAGTAAATAACTAACAATATAATCTCACATATTGATTTATGGATAAATATAAACTACTGAATTATAATAATATTGAAACGTCTAAATCCCCATACCTTATTTATAAACTAACATTGATTTAGTGAATCTTTGGATAATATTGATTTTACAAACTAATATTCGCTATATGTTAATATGAAAGATATCACAATTAAGTATTGATAATACAATCGAGAATTTGATGTTGAAACAAATTAATTCATAATCACCATGAAAAAAACTTTTTTTTTCATTTCACAATTTTTAATGTTAATCAATAAACGATTATTGAAACATGTGATAAATGATTGTGACTAATCCATTGAAGTAATTAATATATAAATATCAAATTTGTTCAACATAAATCTACTAATTACTTAAAGAGTCATTATTCTAAAATCTAAATAGAAATAAATATTACATGAATAAGTATTATTGTAGGCATACTACATTAGCGTAATTCCATACATAAACTTTTAATGGCCATAAAAAATACTCAATAAATATTTTCCTAGATATTAATATTGTTGGCATGAGTTTTGTATGCAACGTTGATGTCACCCATTTGAATCACCAAATTTATAGAACTTACTTCATTGATATTGATTCTTTTGACAAGGACTGTGAAAATAAATTGCTTTCCAATTAAGGGTAGTGTTAAGCGGCTAACATCATCATTATCCTGTCATTATAACAATAGAGAAAATTAAATACTTTTCATCCTATGATAAAATGTTATCCAAAAAATATCAAACTAATGTTATTTGCTATAAATATTATACAAATTGTTTGAAAATTAATAATATTATCAAGGTGTCATATCCATAATAAGATAAACACATAAATATTTCTATAGATAAATTCATCATGCATACATTATTGTTTGACTTATATTGTAAAAAATAATTATACTACACTTTAAAGGTTAGATTTAAAATAAAATTTTCATGGAAAATTGCAAATACCTGGTGCATAGAACTATTCTGGTTAGGAGAAATACATTTAAAAAACTTGGGAATTTCACAAGCAAAGAGAATGAAATCAGCAGATCCAGAATCATCATTTACACGAAGATGAATATTATACCTATTAAACAATTAAATAGATGATTTCCTAAATAAATGCACTTACTTAAAAAATTCATAAATCAAACCATATACAGAGAGGATCCATAGAAAATAAATACTTGTAAATAACTTATTTACCAAATTGATCACAAATTGGGCAATATAAACCTGATCCATCATGAAATACCTGCACTAAATACCGGTAGCATGTATTACAAAATAACTTACGATGGGCATCAATGGCTTCAATGGTCGCAACTGTTGTATAAGTTCCCTGATCAATATTAGAAATTAGGCTAATATCTTTTAAAACAGCTAGAATCACATATGTTATGCCTATAACTTACATATCTCTTCGCATTCTTTGAGATCATTTAAATTTTTTAGCAAATACTTGATGAATGTTGGATGAAGAGCACTGATAGCCCAATTTTTTTATACCAAGCGCTTCTCCTTTAAATCAGATCGAGGTAAGCAAGATAGGATTCTGATGACCAATTCTTAAGGTAATTCTGTACCATTCTCAAACAACTCCATCATACAAATATTCACTGTATTTTCAATTAGAGAAAAAAGTATATGATAAGAAAAACATCGTTAAGATTAAAAATTGAAAACTTAGAAACAAAAACCAATAGAATAACAAAAGTTGAATGCCTAACAATTTTTCTTTTCATACATATATATGTGTTTACAGCATTTACAAGAACTTATATAAACATACATGTATTTATAGAGAATGACTAATGTACAAGTAGTATAATCTATATCTTCAATTATATATACCTACACAAATCATAACAATGTTTTTTTCATATCAGATTATACTCCCTGATTTTAAGATAACAACTAATATATAGATGATTTGCAAATCTTAGTATAACATTAACAACCTAATATATAATAATTGTTAATATCAATTGTTATTTGTTGAAAAAATAAAAATTATAAAAATGGGCATAATATAAAACTTTTTATAATCCCTATAAAGATGGAGATAATAATTTCATTCATAATTAATCACGATAAGTAAAAAGAAAATAATTTTCTAGCTATAATAATTTAAATTATTGATTTTTTATAACAACAAAAAATACATTCATTCAAAAAATTATATTTCTTTATAATGCAAACGTAATTGCTAATGTTTTAAGCTTGTTTCATTATTACATTTTTTAAAAATATGATTTTCATATTATTTAAAAAAGTGATTAATTGTGTAGAGATTTCATAAAAATATGTAATTATTTCATGTTTGATTAAGAGAAAAAAAAACATCAATCTTTACATTGTTGAGTAATTAAAGAGAAAAATATGGATTTATATTATAATATTTTTATTGTGCTACATGTTATTATTTTTGTAATTTTTAAAATTATTTGTGTACATATCTGCCTCAATCAATTTTTCCTCTCATCTACCATAACTTTTTTTTGTTCAAAAAGTACCGTGAGTAGCTTATCGAAATAAGTATAAAACTACTTTTTTTTTTTAGATTTTGGTTATCTTCTAAATTTTAAACAACTATTATATCTATGTATACAAGTGTTTTTTCAACTAAAAAAATTAATTTTTCCATAAAATAATTGAAACAAAAGGGCTCTAATATTTAAAAATCTGTATCATAATAAATGACATAGCATTTCAAAATTAAATTTATTATACTATTATTTGTCAAAAAATATACCTAATATTCTAGTGAAAAAATGTTAATGTGAAAATATCTAAAAGCAATTATGCAACAATCTGTAACAACTTGCATAAAGATATACTTAATATTCAAAATTGAAAAGTATAACTTTAATAAAAAAATTCCAAAATACTAACTGTTTAGGAAATAAATAGATGATCTTTCTACATCATGATTCTGCATATGCCGGATAAAACTTCTTGATAAAACTGTATATTTATTATTTAGATAAATATATATTTATTTATTCATAAATCTCCATATCTTAATTGTTATTGAGATATAATATATCATAACAACATATAATCTCACAAATTAATTTATAGATAAAAATAAACTATTTATTTATAATAATATCTAAAAGTGTAAATCCCCCATATGTTAACTGCTATTAATATATAATAGTAAATAATTAACATATAATTTCATAAATTGATTTATGAATAAATATTATTATACTACTAAAAAATTCGAGTTCCTCATATCTTACCTGCTCTTAAGATATAATTGTAAATAATTAACATATAATATCACAAATTGATTTATGAATAAATATCGACTATTAATTTATAATAATATCTAAAAGTCTAAATCTTCATATATTAAATGCTTTTAAGATATAATAGTAAATAACTAACTTTATAATCTCACAAATTGATTTATAGATAAATATAAACTATTTATTTATAATAATATCTAAAAGTCCAAATCCCCCATATTTTAACTGCTATTAATATATAATAGTAAATAACTAACATATAATTTCATAAATTGATTTATGAATAAATATTATTATACTACTGAAAAATTCTAGTTCCCCATATCTTACCTGCTCTTAAGATATAATAGTAAATAATTAACATATAATATCACAAATTAATTTATGAATAAATATCAACTATTAATTTATAATAATATCTAAAAGTCTAAATCATTATATATTAAATGCCTTTAAGATATAATAATAAATAACTAACATTATAATCTCACAAATTAATTTATAGATAAATACCATCTACTAAATTATAATAATATCTAAAAGTTTAAATCCTTATAGCTTATTGCTCTTAACATGGGACAGATATATAGATTATCTTCGATATAGTAATGTGAAGTCTTTTTTTTCATATATTTTAATCCAGTTAGATATATTATTAAAAGCTAACCAATTAGACTTTTGCATAAACAAATAATATATATATATATATATTATATCTTTATCTATATATTATAGTAAGATTCGCCAATTAGATGAGGATGAAAAAATTACAATAAAATATGCAATCAATAACTAATATATTATCTAATGAATTTATACACAAAAGTTACTACCATAGGTAATTTATAATAAAACCATAAATCCAAACGAATAGTAATAGAAGAGGGGGATAAATATTGAAATTCTCAAAATCCATACTTATTCAATATTAAGAAGGAAAAAATACTCAATAACATCAACATGAATACGTGATTTAAAATCTGAACATAACAAAAATATAATAAATGTCAATCAATAATTCTAAATAACAACATTATGAAATTGAGGAATTAATAGCATAATCGAAGCATTAATATCAGAATCAATCTTCAAGCTTGATGCGCTTGGTCATCTTATTGGTTGATAGGTCACAGCGAACACCTTCAATCATATCACCATCAATAACTTTCTTCTTAATATTCCTAGAATCCTTAGGCGTAATAGAATCAGACGTTCGAACTTCTGACTAAACACCAGAGCTATCATATTCCTGAATTAATATAGAATAGATTATGCATATATATATATATATAATCCATGGATAATGAGGATACTGGAACTACAAATAAATAAACAATTACACTTACAGATGCAGTAGTGTTCTCAGTGTCTAGTGTTCTTGGTAAATTGTATACATTATCTTCATTTGCCTTCAAAATATCATCATCATTAGACATTCGAAGGACAACAAAGTCAGAATGATAGGTCTTCCCATACGAGTCTGGTGTCTTAATCTTGAAAACAAATTTTTTCCCAAGGAATTTGTCAAAGCATTCTGGTACATAGTCATCATCTTGGTTAATCTACAAAAAAATAAGAAAATTAGGATAATCATAACTACATGTAAAAGAGCGACAACTATTAAATAGAGTTATTAAAGCTTTGTTCAAAATATTGATAAAACCTCGGAGATATTTTCCCTCAATTGAAGACCACTATACTGAACAAATTTGGAAAACTCCCGATCAAATACAATGAATTGAGCAGATCCAGTCTCATCAACCACAGTGAAATGAACCTTAAATCTGAAGTAAATCCCAACAGAAGTAAATACCATTACGATTGATAAACAAAGAAATACAAACATATTTGACTTTGATTTAATGAAAATAATAATTTAAATTAATTATATTTGGAGAACAAAAAATACCGTGGGACAACATCCTTCACAATACAATTACATTGCTCACAGAAGAAGCCATCCCCATCTGGGAGTGTACCCTTCGAACATGCCTTACATGCGTTATAATACCATCCTCGATCCAAATCAATGCGTAACACACTGGCCATCGTCAAACATATAGTATCATAAGCAAAATAATAACACATCAAGTTGACGAATAATCAGCAATAAAAAAGTATATTGTAAGGAAAAAAAGAGAAATACGTTGATTGAATAAAAAATTAAAACAATATTACTGCTAGACATTGGCACAAATCATCTACATTTCTCCTATCTTGCACATTAAGAATATAATCACTCCTAGAAGATGGTGTCATTTGTGATAATGTTGTGACTTGTTGATCAAGACTAACACCAATAGCTCTCAAACTGCAAATTTCAAGGGAATTAAAATAAATATATATTAATTAGTCTTATCAATTAATATAAAATAAGAGGGAATATACCTTTCAATGAATAAAGAAACTTCAGGAATAGATGGATGAACAAACATCCGACAACAATACAAAGAATTTGATAATTTACGAACACCTATAAAATAATACCATCATAAGTTCACTAATGTCAATAAAAAACATTAATTACTAATAAGCATAGACTTATTGACACACACACATATATACCATTAAACTCTTTAATCTTAAACCACTGCAAGATAACCACAATAGGTGGGATATAAGTATCTGACATATACTTCACCACATCATCAGCAAATGAACCCCATAGAGTACAACTCAATTGATTACTCCTAAATATAAAGATTAATGAAAAATAAGTCAAGTTAGTTCACGTAATTCGTTTGCAAAACAAATGAATATATAAAAAGAAGATATATATAGGTAATATTATATATATATATATAATAAAAAGATACGTTTCAATACAACAACTTTAAACACACATACTCATTATCTTCAATCATTATGTCCACCCTCTTTTGTTGCTTACCATCCTTTACCGGCTGCTCAATTGCTCCAATGCCACTTAACTTGCCAATGACATCTATAACAAATTGATTAGTGATAAATGAATTTATACATATTATAGAATAAAAAGTAAAATTGAATATAATTAAAATTATTCATACCAACTAAGAAACGATCATCTGAATTTCTTGATAAGATTTCATTAAAAGAAGTGAACAAAAAATCATATGGATGTATATATCTAGTATCAACTTGTAATTCCACATGAGTTGAATATTGGAAATGTAATTTGAATTCATGGTTAGTAATGCGGTATGAACCAGTATTATTTCCAACAACAAATGTCTTTATGATATACACTTTGCCCTCCTTTAATATATCATTAAACTTGAAGAAGAACACTTTTTTTACCACTCCATAAATACGATCACCCTAATTTAACATAAAAAATAAAAAAGTTAGAGAATAACATAACCAAGGACAATATATACACTATATATTAAAAACTTACATCAGCATCTTGTAAAACCAACTCAATTGAGTTATAATCATTTGGTGAATGATGTGAGGACATCTTCCATAAACGTATAACTCTAACTTTAATTCGTCAATCATGTCTCAGGATTAATAGCCCTTACAGCATCATAAGACACCTCCATGAAGAAACAATGAAAAAAATAAAAGAACAAATTATGGAAACAACTAATTGAGGAACGATGAAAAATGTGGTATGGATGCTAAATAGGAATGCTGATTTTATAGAAAAAAATAGCACATCACAATAATAAAAAAAAAAGAATAAATTTGGATTGCAATCATATCATAACAATATTTCCCAAATATCATAGATAAAACAAACAATAGGGTAAAACATAAATAAAATATATTATATATTTAGAAATAAGCGTATGTCAACCAAAAGAAAAAAAAGATTTTCATAACAATTTCTAAATCCCCTATCTTAACTGCTCCCTATCTTAACTTTTCCTATGATATAATAGTAAATATAGTCTAAATCACATATTTTAACTGCTCTTAAGATATAATAGTAAATAACTAATATAAAATCTCACGGATAATATAATATTTTTTTTCATTTTTTCCAAAATGATGATGTGGAGGCCTGAGATTCCAGCTTTTGGTTCTACTTTTATATATATAATAGATAACTAGATTTTTCAGTCAATACATTGCACGGAATGCCTAAGGAGTTTTTTGTATTGTTATATGTGAATATTTAAAGAGATAATAAAATAAAAAGAAAATTAAGTAGTTGTTCAAAGTTAAAATTATCATTCAAGTCATAGAAAAAAAAAAGATAATGCACAATACATTCCTAATATAATACTCCCATGCGTACTTTAAAAGAAAGGAAGTTAAGATATTTAATGAGTTTTAAAGATAAAATAAATTAAGGAAAAACGAAAATAAATTTTGAAAAATAGAAAGTTAGAGAGAGATGAATTAAAATTTGAGAAGATGATGATGCAAATTTTTATCTTTCAAATATTTTTTGTAATATTTTATAAAAAAAAAAGTAAATATTTAATAAATTTAAAAATTATGGGGATAATTTAAAAAATACTGATATTTTAAAAATTATGGGAAGCCATTCATCTCCAAATTCGATCTTTAACAATTCCCATCTACAGCAGAATTGCAATGTGAATTTTTAAATGGAAGGAAAAAAATTATAAATTAACTTACATCTTCTCAATTTCAATTTGCCTATCTCTGTACTCATATTCCTGTCTCTTCTTCTTGACTTCAACCAATTGTAAGTTGTGAATGTTGAATTCCGGAAATTAGTGGAACAGTCCAACATGAATTAAAGAATTCAACAGAAGTACAAAAAGGGGAAGAATAACTCGCAGCAAGGGCTAAAATTTCGTATGACTAAAATTTATACATAAGTACAAAAAGGAGAGAATACCTAGAATTTGGTAGGAGAATCAATTGTAGGATGAACAAAAATTTCATATAACTAAAATTTATACACAAGTATCAATTTGGAGAATACGTAGAGTTTGGTGGTTGTGTTTTTTCAATTGCAAGGAGAACCCAACAAAAGTAGGGAGAAAGTGAAGAGGCCAGAATCTTTCAATCCTCAAGTGAGAAAGATCTTTAAGCGAGAAAGAGATATAGGATGACAAAAAAAAAGTTAATCGGATAAAAAAAACTATTCAAAAAAAATAGGTGACAAATAAGAGGAAAGAAAAGAAAAAAATAAAGAGATAATATTTATAGGGAAGAGTAAAACATATAAGTTTGAGATAATGGGGGTGGAATAGCTAAGATAATGTCTAGAAGTTAAAAAAAAATTGAAACTTAAAATTAAAAAAAACCTTTTTGAAAATTTTGAAATTTAAAACTAAAATTGAGTTGAATAATTTTATTGTAATAAAAACTACGACCTATAATATATTCTATAATCATATCAATGCACAAAATTTTGAAAATATGGAAGTTTTAAATTAAATTAAAAATAAAAATTGAATAAAAATAATTCAAAATCTGAATAATATATTTAATAAAAAATGAAATAAAAAAACAAAAAATGTAATAAAAAAACGTGGGGGTGTGTGGGAAATTAAGGAAAGAGGGAGAGAGGTGATATTTAATTTTAAAAAGATAAATATGAGAAGGAAGGGAGATTTAAATTAAAAATTAAAAAATAAAATACAAAAACGTTGTGGGGAGGGGGGAGTTAAGACTCAAGATTAAAAAAATTATAGAGAGAGGAAATCAGGGGTAGAGAGAGCAGTAAAGAGAAAAAATAGGAGAGTTAAAATGAACTATATAAAATTATAAAGTAAACATTAAATAAGTTTAAAAATTATGGGGATAATTAAAAGAAATTATGGTTATCAAGTTGGAAGTCTAGCACTTCGTCTCTTGCCACTCAACATCCTCTTGTCTCTTTTGTTGTCTCGGCAATTCCGTCCTATGGTATGCAAACGTGTCCACTTCCTAGTAGTGTGTGTGAGGAGGTGGATAAGAAGTGTAGATGATTTTTATGGGGTGGTGATGGCACGACCCGTAAGGTATACTTGGTTGCTTGGGACGAGGTTTGTAAGAATAAGGATGCTGGGGGTTTGGAGTTACGTCATACCAAAGCTCAAAATAAAGCGTTTATGACCAAACTTGGTTGGGGTCTTATTACTAGACGGCATGCGTTATGGGTTAAATTGATACGTGAGAAATATATTTACTTCCTCGGATTGATCCTGAGCCTGTGGGTTCTAGAGCTTGGAGTGGTATTAAGAGCACATGGAACTTAACTGAAAATTAATGGCCTTGCTTGGAGCATTGGTAATGGAAAGCACGTTCGGTTATGCAGGGGAAGATGTCTGGGTTCCTTCTCTTGATGGTCTTATTTCTTATGTGGTAAGAGATTTACCTCCTGAGCTTTTGAATACGACTGTGGAGATGTCTCAAGCGCGGGTGGTTGCGATTGGAATAAGTTTGAACGGTATCTACCTTCATAGATATTATTTGAGATTAGTAAGGTGGTTATGAGTAATCAAGTTGTCAGGGGTGATATCTTCCACAATGGAGGTGGACGTCCAGTGGTGTTTTTACTACAAAGTCTTCTTATTGTCAAATTATGAAGGCTAACAGTAGCGTGAATCGTGGTTGTTGGAGAAGGATTTGGAAACTTTGGGTTCCACAAAGATGTAAGACTTTCCTGTGGCTTTGTATGCGAGAAAGGTTGCTGACTAACGAGGCTCGCTTATTTAGAGGTTTGAGCGATTCTTCTTTGTGTAGCATATGTAACAAGGAGTCCGAGTCCTTGTTGCATGCATTGCGAGACTATGTTCATGCTTCTGAGCTTTGGAGAACATTGATGCCGTCAAAGTTTGTTTCTTGTTTCTTCTCACAACCTGATCTCAAACGATGGGTTCAGTGGAATATCAGCCAACAATGGAATGTTAGTGGTATCCCTTGGAATATTTGGGATGCCATAGCTTGTAGGGAGGTGTGGCTTGATCGAATTACGTGTTTTTGACTAGAATGCACTGAGACCACTGGAGTTTAAGTACCAAAGTGCGAGCTTGTGCTAGCTGTGCCGGTACGAGGATGGGCCATTCTCCTGTTAGGAAAAGTATGGTTTGTAATTCTTGGAGGCCAACAGACCCGGGGATGTTGAAGGTGAAAGTTGATGGAGCTTATAGCATGGTGCATGGCGCTGCCGCTTGTGGGGGCATTGCTCGGGATTACCAAGGGAACGTGGTTCAAGGTTTCGTGTTTCATATTGGTGTAGGTAGCAGTTTTAATACTGAGATTTGGGCTATTGTGTAGGGTCTCAAGATGGCTTGGGATATTGGTACCCGGGTGGTTTGTGTGGAGAATGACTGTGATGAGGCGGTGAAAGCACTTGAGGAGCAAGTTGATGATTCTCATCTAGATTGGGTGCTTCTTGCTCAGATCAGAAGCTTACTTGAGAGAGATTGGTCTTCCTCTGTGGTGCTGCGTTTGTGTGACAAGAATGTGGTGGTGGATCTCCTTGCTAAAGAAGCTATTAATGTAGCTACAGGAATGTCGTTCTCCTCCTCTCCCCCTAGTTTTTTGCTTTTTGTGTTTTGCTTTGCGTAAGGATTCTAGTCTTACTAATGTGTAGTTTTTAGTTTCTCTTTCCTGATTATATTTAAAAAAAACGATAAAAAGAGAGAGAGAGGTTATATTTAATTAAAAAAACAAAATACAGAAACGTGGATATGAAGACGTGAATATGAGAGTTAAGACTTGAGATACAATTATAGAGAGAGATAGGGGAGTTAAGAGAAGAAATAGGAGAATGGGAAAGTAAAATAGAGAAGATAAGAAGAAAAATATAGTTGAAATAAATAATTGAGTACTAAATTAAGTATTTAAATTTAAAATTAAAAAGAGAAAGCCATAAGTGAGCCGACATTGTTCATACAAACAGTATTTTGTGAGAAAAGCCAACAATATTAATGGCTTGCTTCCTTGCACTTTTATAATATATTCTCTCTAATTTTTTTATAAGATATTTTTAACTATTTTATATAAATTAAAAATATGAGTTATATTATTAAAATTCTAAAAAAATCTAAATATTTTTTATTCCTATTTATTATAATAATGTAATTCTTATTAAATAAGTCTTTCAATTATTATTAAGTGGAAAAATACGAAATCAATTAAAATAAGGTTAAGAACATTATTATTGACCAATTATACAAAAACTTCAATAACAATTTATAAGATTAAGAAATAAATGATTAGAAATAAATAAAAATAATATTACTAAATATTACAAAATATCTTATAAAAAAAAACTAAAAATTTTTTTAGAAAGTGACTCATAAAAAACGATGGAAAAGTATATAGATTGCTTGCAGTGCTGCTGCAATACCATCATCAATGTTATTGTCTCTGGATGATTTGGACTGACTATGATGCGTAACTCACTTCTCAATTTCAACTTAGGCGGCCCATGAAAGTGAATATTGGGAAAGAGTAATCGGATCGGAATGCTAATAGTCTTCAACATTACTGCCTTCATTTGACCACTCCCCTTATTTCCTTAGCATTGAATCATAATTACGTCCGAGACACAGACCTTAAAATTTTCAAGTTTAAGAATTTTAAAATCCAAGATTATTATTTTCAAATATTAATAATTATTATTAGACTTTATGTCAAGTTCTAAGAAAATTATTAAGTTTTACAAATGTTATTTAAGTATTTAATGCTCCAAAAAAATTGATGATAATTTTCTCAAAATTTTTTAGTGGACCCCGTGTAGCATGGCCAAAAAAAAAAGCCATGAAGCCGAATAATATCTTTAAGCATCAAGTTTTAATGTAATTATAATATTTAAAATATTTTAACTTTAATATTTTAAAATTTAAATCTTTAAATATAATTTTATTTGTCAATATTTGTCACTTTTACATTTTTTGGTTTTCTATTCGCACTCTTTTTTCCTTCCCTTCCAGTTTTTCCTTTGTTTTTACATTCTCACCGTCTCTTTCTGTTGTGTCTCAGGTTTTGATGACTTAATAGGGTGGTCCAAAGGGAGTAAATTAAGGCCTGTAATAACCGATCAGGCCTACGACTGCGACGTCCATTCTTATCGCTTCGCTTTTTGGCTAAAAAAAATACTCACCTCTTCTTTCTTTTCTCTCTTCTTCTTCTTCTTCTTCTTCTTCTTTTTTGGGTAGCATCCTTCTTTCCATTAGTTCAACATTTTTAACATAAAAAGTAGAGGAAAAAATATCACAGGGAAAAAGAATATTCGTCTCATTATTTGGGGCCCACCCTTTCCATACAGTGCAAGCCTAGTGACTCAAATGGAGGAAAAATCAAGAGGTGCCAAAGATTTGATTTAACAAAAATAATCAATCGTTGTCACGCTAACCGCTCCTCATCCATACCTTCAATGTCTCCAATGTTGGTGCTGTCACATATGGTCATGAAATACGAAACGAAAGGAATGTGAATAGGCAAAAGGATTAGTGCATATCAAAAAAAGTAAAACCAAAAAGGCATGCATAGGCATGTACTAAATGGACTTGACCAGCGGCAATTCTTAACTGAGAAAAAGCAATTTCAGAAAAAAGGAGCTATTCCTGGTTCTGGGTTTGTCAAGGTGATGCAGCTTTAACAAGAAAAGCCTATAAGTTCTCTGACACAGGAAATGTAGATGGAGTATTATTAGCCTTAAACAATAAAGAATAGCTTGCCTTGACCTTACTAAAGAATTACTATTTGAAAGTGATACTATACTTCTCACTTGAGCCGAAAACCAAGTTTAAGATCCAAGGATGATTAGAAGAATAGTAATTGGACGAAGTAAGAGAACCTTGCGACTTCACTTCTCACTTGAGCCGAAAACCAAGTTTAACAATTTCCGCTTGAAATTGATTACAGAAATTGTTTATTCAACCATGTTCCTATCAAAGTCAGACTCATTAATGAGCCTGTTCCGACAACAGGGACTTCTTATTAACAAGATACTTTTTAGAAAAAATGGACTTATTTCGAGAGAATGAACAATAAAGTACATGTTCGTGTTTCTGAGAGGTTAAATGTTATTTAACTTTTAAAAAGTATTTATTTAAAGAAAAAGTATTTGACCAAACTTGCAGTTTCTTCTAAATAGTAATAAAAGGAATTTTTCTATTATGAGATAACAAAAATAAAATCAAATAATTACATAAAAATCAGAGGACGAAGCAAAAGATATATTTTTTATTACAATCCTATTGCTTTTAACTTCTGATAATAAATAATATTTTTTTAACAAAAAACTGCTAAACGCAATAGTGTTGACAAATCGCTCATCAAATGATTTTACCAAACGCACAACCTTTTTCTCACATAGCTTTTTACAAAAGTGTTTGAACGTAAACAAAAATCCCCAACAATCCCAAACGTGCTTCATGATACTGAAGCCTCATACCTAATGACTATCTAGGAACATTCGCCAATGACCCATAAAAATAGCTTATAGCCTAACAGAGACACACACATACGTACATACACACACATATATATATATTTTTTCGTTTTGAAGCGAAAGGTAGACAACAAGTATCCCAAGAAAAAACAAAATTCACAGATAACTAATAACCAGGCGAAAATTATACAGAAACAGAAGGTGAGAGTTGAGACCTGGTACAATGTCCCTTGCTATGTTACATAAGACTCGAACAAACTACCAACTTTCTTCTTCCTTTTTTCTTAGCATGTGAAACCAAAAAAACAAAAAGACTTCCTAATGAAATTTTTATTTAAAAAATTCTAAAACTTGTGGTCGAGCTTACCAAGGTAAGGCAGGATCTTGGAAGTAATCCTGTGAGCACTGTTCTAAACAGCTTTCATTTGCATTCAACCATGCCGGAAAGTCCATAACTTCCTCAAAAATATTGTATGCATCATCCTCAGTCTTAACATCAGTTGCTCCCTGTTCCATGCTCTTCAAAAACTTAAACCACCATGCTGATGTGACCAAATTCATAGTGTCATTCCATTCCATTTGATATTGCTCTCCTACCGATCTGATCTCTGCCATCCCCTCATCGTCCATGGCTGTATGCAGGCCCCCAGTATCCTGGACTATGGCACTAGAATCAATTGTATCAACTGCTGCAGCAGTACTCTCTCCCTGTGATATTGTGGCTGACGGAGTTTCCAGATCAGTTGCAAAAGAAAGGGGAGGAGAAGATGATGATGATGGAGACGAATATGAGTGCAATGAAGTGTTGATGCTGTTAAGGTAAAGGGTAGCATTTAAATTGGTGAAATCATGAACATTGAGATTCAAACCCAGAGTCTGATTTGGAAGCATGATATTGGGGGTTTCGGGCACAAGGGATGGAGCAATTGGAGAAGCACCAGCACAAGTATAAGAATTTGTAAACGATGGAAGAGGATGAGACAAGGATGAAAAAGAAAAATTATCCATGTAATTTGGGAAATTGGTTGCGCAGGATGGGTATGGTCCAGGATTTCTCCCAGACTTGACTCTTTCATCTTGCTCAAAACTTGGGTGCTGCAGATGCTGGAGGGATACTGATGGCTGTTGCTGGACTTCTTGCTGCTGCTGCTTCTGTTCATTAGCTTGTTTCATAGAAGCCCTGTGAAATTTCAGGGCAGTGACAATCTCCCTCCTAGCCTCTGCCATATTCAGAAGCTTTTCCTGGTAAGGCCTACTTGTGTGGAGTCTCCTCCTAACTTGTTTTTTATGTTGTTGTTGGGGTTGTGTGGGTTGCTTTCGCTGATAGGCATCTAAAACTCTGTCATGTTTGGTTAACTTTCGAGCTTGAGAAGTTTCACCAACAACAACACAATCAGGGTTTCTAGGGTTCATGGAATCTTTTGTTCTTGAAGTGGTCAGCTGCTTCACTAGGTTACGGATGTAAGCACCAGAAAGATGAGGCTCTTCTTCAAGGTTACAGAGCTTATCTAATTCCATTCCTTCTGTCTGTTTCTTTCTTGCCTTAAAAAAGATGGATCTCTCAACTCTATTCTGTGGACATTTTAATCAGTTTTGGTGTAAATAGAATTGAGAGAGGAGATGAAGGGTTGGTGGAATCATAGGTTTTCTCCTATAATTGTGAGAGACAAAGTACAGAAGGCAAAGGCAGAGACAGAGGCAGAAGCAGAAGCAGATATTGATACAGAGAAGTCCTGGTCTTCTTGGATGGCCTCATGGGTGTTATAAATAGTTGGGGACAGCCTAGGGCTTTCACAATATTTGTTTTTTTCCCTGTTTTGGCAAACTCCGTTTGTTACCGTTTTTGTTACCCGCTGTAAATGGATTCTTCATGGCGTTGGTCTCACTACAGCATCTCTCTCACATCTATGATACAAATATTGCCTCTTCGTAGAAATACCTTATTGGTTAATGTCTTCATGAAGAAGCAATATACCCCATAAGGTGCTTCTAAGTGTTGTCTTCAGCATAAAAAATTGTATTCTCAAACACTCAATTGGAAAAAAGAGAAAAATCACAAATCACACAAACAAAATCAGTAAGAAATCAAACATTACCGATCGAGTGGCAAGAATATCATAGGACTAATCAACAACTGGGCAAATACAAAACGTTAAACCAACAAAATCAGTCTCTAATTTCTCTGAAAGGGTAAAATACCGAATAATTAGGGATGGAATTATAGACAGAATAGGACCATAGTAATAAGTAATAACCTTTATACAAGGCACTCATACAACAGTGCCCAAACATATTCACTGTGCAATATATTAAGTGAAATAATGACGAGAAAAAAATGGCCAAAAAAAATTGATGAGGAAAAAACATATCCTTTTAAGTGTTCAATTCATCTAAGCAGCTGAAAGGTGCAGGTGCATTATAAGGACTTTCATTTCACTATTTTCATAAATTTTTTTGATACACTTTCTTTATTCTGCTTTTGTATGTATTCATATGTCTTCCATGCACGTAAACAGCATGTGTCATGTCTACAGGAGATGTGCTCATGCAAGAAAAGTAAAAACCACAAAGAGAGCTTGCACAAAACAAGTTGAACTTATGGCTAGCTTATACGTTAACTAAAATTACAAATTTTTCAATGTGTGCTCCGAAAAATTCACTCACATAATCCATTCGAAATTAACATAACCCAAAATAAAAAATTGTGCTCAAAGACAGGATTGAAAGCACATCCTATAATTGTTATAACAAAAAGATATAACAGGAGAGGCGATAAGGAAACACAGGGTATTTATGGCATTGAACAATTATTGGTATTTCAATTCAGTGGTACCTTGCCTGCAAGTACTATGGGACCAAAGCTTCCAATTCCAAGACGTCAGCAAAAGCCTATAGAGAATGACAGAAGAATCTCCATGACTGTTAACATCCTTGTCTTTTTTATTATGCATGCTAGTAAAACTCCATTTTCCCTGTTTTAACAAGTTGAATAACATTTGGATCGGTTCAGGGAAAAGAGAACTTGGACCCTTCGTAATACAAGACAGAAACACTCCATACCCTCCCTGCCCTGCTTTTCTTCTGTGTCTTTCTATTCCATGTACTAGCTCCTGCTTTCCCTTGTATGATTTTTAAGCTCCATTATTTACCTTGCAATGACAGAGAAATGGCGTTTAAATTTTTAATCATAATCTTCAGCCAGTAACAATGGCCTAAAAGACAGGATGATCCCAAACAGACATAGGAAAAATCCATTATTAGTATAACACCTATATGTAAATGACTCAACATAATTATTGAAAAGGAAGGGGGAATAAATATAGAAAAATAGTTGCATTTAGTGTAAACAATCAAAACAAAAAATTTTCTACTAAACACTGCAATCCGACACTAATTGTCTCTAGGGTACATACTCATTACTAAAACATGAGAAGAAAGATGAAGTGTCTGTTTGGTTTCAATTATCATATTCAATTATGAGCCACGTAATCAATTATCCTTAAGTAAAAGCAACAAATCGCTGCTCCTAGATAATTGATTTTGGACTCATAATTGATTATGATAATTGAAACCAAACAGGCATGAAGCATTGAAAGACAACGTAAAATTTGTCCGTCCCTAAAAGCTAAAACTAGAATTAAAATTGAAAAACATTATATTAGAATTTCTGCCTCCCAACCTTAGAATTCAAGTGCATGACTAAGGGGGGAAAACACGTATAAACAGAGAGTGAGATCAGGATATTATGATTAGCCATAGATTAACAGAAGAATTAGTTAAGAGATTGAAGCATCTAGACCTGATTATTTTAATAATATAACAGCTATTTAAATGCTTTTATTTCAGCACCATTGATGCAAACTGATACTACATCACTCCCCCAGATTAATGATTTATGAAATTAGCTTTTTCAGAAAGTGCTATTGGTCCAGTCACCTGAAAGACGAATTGAAAATGTTACTGTCCTCTTAATGCAGCTCCTGAACTCCACCACATTGCAAAACCATGACATTATGACTTATGACTACGAGACAACGCAGAAGTTCAACCTCTTCACACATCCTACATGATATCTTTAACTTGCTCATCAAAGGATTTGTTCTTTTGCTGAATGTGTATTTGTTTATTGTACGTTATTAAGCAATTCGGTTTCAATATATATACACATAGGATCCAAAACCTCACATCTAGAATATGACCTGCAGTCAAGCAGTAATTCTCATCCTATTTGGAGAAAAATCTGCATTTTACTATTTTACTAATAAAAATAACTAATTTAATCTTCTTAGAGATGAAGGGTAAATCATTTATGGACCGAAGAAACTATCTTTCATATGTGATGAAGCCTTAAACTAAAATTATACAAAAGAATAGTCAATAAGCTTAGCTAAACTTCCGTTTTTCGTTTCCTTATCTTTCCCTACAAGATGTGCCATTTTAGTATCCTCCAAAATTTACCGCGGAAAGTCTAGCACCACAAATGTGATTGCGCCAATAAGCCTTTCTAACAAGATAGAGTTCAAACATGGCGTTGGGGTTGAATAGTAGTTCAAAAACAGGAATAATAAAACCGCAGCAAAATAAGTGAGCGATAAAAAGAGATAAGAAGGAAATGGGAGTGGAGAGAGGAAGAGAAACAGGCCTCTTGTGGTTGAGTAAGCAGTGGATAACATCAAAGAAGGATGGATATTATGGGCTTTCTCGTTCTCTCTGAGGTGTGAGAAAAAACCAAAGCAAAGCAGCCAAGTTGAGCCAATGGGAGAAGCAGCAGGTGCAGTTGCCCCTTTCAGATAAAATTTTAATTAAAGGAAGGAAAAAAGAAGCCGCTTTTGGCGAATCGCAGACGCCCACATTCATCCACTTGTGCTTTGATTGCTTCTCTTCTCTGTTCCGGTCACAACCAAGCCATGAATCAATCCCCCTTTCATGCACCCAAACATAACCCTAGCAATCCTTCCCACCATTTACTTGGACCCGATCTCTCACTCTCTCTCACACTATCCGATTGATTGCCACAAATCAGGGCAATGGCAGTGATTATTGAATAACCTCATTAATTATCATTATTCATATATATGAAGCCACTCACGCTGTGAAGTGAACCCCACTCTCATGGAGCAATAACCTCCCTGCATCTTCTGTCCTTTTCGTGGGGTGACTGGGTGAGGACTGAGGATTAATTCTATGAAATTTTCATTTCAGGTCCAAAACAAAATTTTAATTCTAAATTCATATATTTATATATTTAATTTAAATTAAATTAAATAATATTAAAAAAATCACCCATCATTTTTTTTAATCCGTTGCTAACTACATACATTATTTTATGAATTGGCATCGATGGGTATTAGAAAATTAGAATCGATGGGTATTAGAAAATTAGAATCGATGGGTATTTGAAAATTAGAATCCAGTATACAAATTCAGCTGTCCTTTCTTCCTTTTTATCTTAAATAGATAGATTTATAAGATTTAGATTAAAGTTAAATAGTTCTGGCCGAAAAAAGATTAAAGTTAAATAGTTTAAATTCAATATTGAATAATAATATTAAAATTATCTAATTTTAATTTAAACAATCCAAGTCCAACACTTTTTTTTTTTTGCCACATCCAAGTCCAACACTTAAATGATAAGAGGGGGCCTATGCTCAGTATCATCCACCGCCTCTGTGGGGGAGTGACGGACGTGATGTGACGACTAATAATCAGACGACTAATCTTTTTTTTTCACTGAGGCTGCTCACTCTGACCATGCCACGTGGCTTCACATTCAACACTCCAATCACAATGTGGTGCCACGTGGGACGCCTGCGGTGTGACGATATGTATCCATCTCGCTCACCGTTCTCTGTTGATAGATTGCATGCTCATTTTTAAAAATAAGTCATATCATTTATGCCAAATAGTGTAAATTATGACTCCTTCCCATTTACTTATTGAAATTTTTTTTATAATCCTAAATTAAAAAAAAAGTTGTTGGCAAAAAAAAAAAAATATATATATATATAAAGAGTTAGTAATATATTAAATTTTTTATTTTCAAAAACTATCCTTCATCAACACATTATTAATTCAGACTATTATTAAATTAAATAGAAATAATTTGAAAAAAAATTTAAAATGTGAAATAAATTAATTAATTTCAACTAACTAAAACTACTTTTCTTAATACATACTTGTAAAATAATTTTTTTTCTCATAAATAAGATTGGAAGAATATAAATCAGACAATTGTTTTATGATATTTGTATGGAGTATGAAATAAATTTTATTATTTATGTTATGAATTATAAATAATGTGATTTTTTATAAATTTTATATTATGTATAAATTTTAAATCCATTTTTTGGTAAAAACATTTTACATTTATATAATATAAAAACTTGAACAAATTATATTATTTATAAGCATTTTTAATAAACTCGCCAAAAGAAAGACGATATGATTTAAGAAAAGGACGAATGAATATTTATCTTTTTCTTTTTGTATGTTTTTTTTGGGGCCTTTTTTCGCCACCGAGCATGTATATTTCATATTCCGTGATGAAGGCATGCCTATGCGTGGTAGATAGATAAAATTGCAGGCAACTGAAACGTCCTTAAGTCCCATCAATATTGTGGCGTCCACTCGAGAACTCGATTAATATGTGTATTTATGAATTATGAAATTAGATTTCAGGAAATTGCAAATTTACAAAGTATTTTTCAGAGCGAAAAATATAAAGATAAAATAAACAACTGAAAACAGAAAAAATACGTCACATACATTTCTTTTGGTGTTATAATTTTCTTTTAATTTCATAAGACCTAAATTATGCGTGTCTATGTGTAGGTGGAGGGAGGGTGGGTGAGATGAAATATTAATGAGAGGGGGAAAGCAAGGGCTTACACAATTTGGCTCCGTTGGAGATGAAAGGTCACTTTCTGATATAAAAGTGGGGATGGGACTGTGGGGACCAATTTCCATGTTTTAATCTGCAACCAACACCACCAACTTTCCTTTCCTTTGCTGCTCTGCTGTGAGACGTAATTTTCAATAATGACATCTTCAAACGGCAGCTTGCCCAAAATATTTTTCCAGATTGAGATGAGAACTAACCACTGAACCACATAATCACACACAGCTTCTAGAATGTCATCCAACCATCCTTACTTTAATGCCAACTTGCCACCAATCAAGCCCAATCCATCTCGGGTAGTGATAAAATAATAGCATAACAATCAAGTTAATTGCAATGTTCAGTTTCATTTTTTATTCCATCTCGTGAGGTTAGTTGCGTTGCGTTCTAGTCTAGACGATGATGAATGGGCTTAAGGGCAAATTAACCTGGTGTAAATCATTGGACAGTAGTAGGGTGGTCCCAGGAAGATCTCTTCAAGTTTGACTTTAATTCATATTTCTTGTACGTATACGTAAATGTGCTTGAGTGTTCACCATGTTTCCATTTATTCAAGTTCTATTTAGTTTCACCCAAGGAAGGTTGCCTTTTTCTCAAAAGCCTGCATCATCCTCGCCCACTTTCTTCATTGCTACGCTTACCCACCCTCCCTCCTCTTGCTCGCTCCCTCCACCAACTTCCTATCCTACCTATGCCTTCTCTTGACTTCCTTCCTTTAATATATGTATATATATATATATATATTCTCGAACCTTAATGTTGTTTCCATGTTGCTTTCGGCGTTGACTTTCCTTGGAATGAAATATCTTGTCCAACATATAATAATGCACGGAGGAGGTTGACAATTCATCAATTCGACTTGCAATGCAAAAACTGATGGACGTTACCGTATATAGTATATAGGTTGGCATTATTTTTATACGAACACCATCACACACAATCATTCAATTCAAAGCTGCATCAACTATCCCTCTTTTATTTAATCATATATAGTGGGCAGTGGGCACACAAGTTCTGAAACTCGAACGGTAGACTGGGAGGTAGAGGCAAATCTATAGGAAGTCATATATATTTAAATAGTCTTGACTCAAGAAGATTAACAACAATGCAAAATAAAAATTATTTAAATTACAGATAATGAAGAACTTATTGTAACTGAGTAGAAAAATAATCATTGTAATTTTATTTTCAAATTCGAGATTTCATAATTAGAAGCAGATTTAAGTAGATAAACACAGTTTTCCCTTAAATTGTATACACAAAATGGAAACTAGCAATATTTGGATATTAGTTTCCTATGCATGCCGTCCCGGTGCTAAAGTATACGAGTCTTCCCTGTCACTTCAACTCTCGAAACGCCTGAACCAGTCACTTATAGTTCTAGCAAGGATTTTAGTGTCATTCAAGGAAAGAGACTTGAGGCCTTGAGCAATAGCATCTGCTGGAGTATACAAGTCACCCACTCGCCATTTCGGATCCTAATCTCCCAGTGCACCCATAGCCAATCATGGAAAAAAGAAGCAACAAGACAGAATTACATGAATTCACAGGATATATCCATTTAGACGACAAAGGTTGAGGAGAATATGCCACCAACAATTAGAATGGCAAAACAAAAGAAACTCCTAAGTCCACGTTTGGTATGCAGGAATAGGAATTCTAGAATGGGAATGGGAGAGGAAAGCTATGATGATGTATGTTTGGTGTGCAAGACTCAGAAACCAAGGGAATGAATGATTCCCATAAACGTGGGAATGAGCAATCTCACCTTAACCCCTTGGAAATAGGATTGTAACAATGGGATAATAATTTTTTGACCAAATTACCCTTGTCCTAATCCTTCTCCAACAACGGCGTGGGCGGCATCTTCTTCATCAGCAACCTCCATCGTCAGCCTCCTCTCTCTTCTTCATCTCCGATGTCGTCACCACCACCATCCAACTCTTCCCTGCCGCCGTCGCTGACCACCCATCCACAGATCTTCTCCATCCTCTGCATGACTTCATCTAACCATTGTCGGCCTCCTCCCTCGCCTTCGATTTCCACAAATCTCAACCATGGGTGATTGGTGATTTCTCTGCCTGCAACCATCGCCGTTGACAACCGGAGAGCACGACTTTGATTTCTTTGCTCTCTATATACTGGCTTATCAATAATGATAATGATAGAGAAATCGCTGATGAACGGTGAGGGAACAAAAAATAATAAAAATATAATAAACCATTTTCACGCACGCCTCCCATCTCCTCCGTCGACCTTTGATCTTCATGGCGTTCCTCACCCTTCACCCCCTCACCTTTCATCAGGGTACATGAAAATAGTTTATTATGTTTTTATTAATTTTTTTTAAGGGCATTATAATCTTTTAAAAATTTTTGACCTTTTTTTCACGTCCAAATCTAGTCACATACCAAACATACATTTTAAAATCTATTCTCATCCTCATTCCCATCAAAATCATTCTGTCTACCAAACACAGTCTAGAAATAAAGTTTTTTTCTTCTATATAAATGTTAAGAAGTAAATTGATAAAAATTCTTTTTTTTTATTCTACTTTTTTTGGGTGAAAGAGACAGCTTTTTCCTGAAGCTTCTTCTCCAAAAATCTAGAGAAGCTTCAACGTGAAGAAAGTCTCTGTCTTGATAACTTAAAAGGATGCAGATCCCACCAAAGAAGAAAGATTTCCTACGCAATGAAACAAAATTTTGTACTGGGAGGAAGACATAAAGGGCTTTTACCTGTATGCAGGGCGTGATGTGGTTACCACTAAGTTGTACTTTTTCTAGTGTACCACCCAAGGAATCCACACGAGGCCTCAATGTTTCTTCAAGAATATCTGTCTCATCAATTGTGTCAGAATTGAATTTCACCTGGTGATGTAAGAGATACGCATCAAATAAAATATTTTATAAATGACTTTTACCCTTTGAAAATGCCCTATAATACAAGGCAACATACAAACCAGCAGTGTGTGTTCAACATTATATGAACTCTTGAAGCAATCACGGTTTTCAGATGGAGTTGGCTTGAACTCTGATACCCCTTGTGTAACCTGACAGAGATAATTATCATACTCAAGTTGAAACTCCATAGTTGTTTATAAATCAACGTCAAATTGCTTGCCATCACTTATTTATAGGTAAGGGACTATAAGCATCCAGAAGAAGCATAATTATCCAGAGTGAGCTCTTTATGGGTGGCTGCGATATTCTATGTGGGTGTGGAAGGCGCAGAAACATGTGTCTGGGCATTGAAATCAATAGCATAACATTAACATGATCTGATCTGTACTTAACACAGACCTCATTCATTACTGATGGCAACTGATCAACAAATTTAGTCAATGAAGCTAGAACTTCCTGCTCAGTTTCCTGTATAATTGATCCAACAGCATCCAGCAGCGTCTTCCACACATCTCCTGCATATAGTTTGAAGGTGACAAGTATAATTATTAGACATACAAGAGTTCAATGCACATGCATATATATGTGTGTGTGCACTAAATTATCACAAAAGATGGACAACAATTTTGGGTTTAACGGAGTGCTGATAATTGTTGTCCAAATTTTTATAATCAGAACAACGTTCAAGGAATTGGAGGATGGAATGACTTAGCCATGTTTAACCAGTCAGAAATTCAAGAGCAAGGAGGGAATTAGTTAGACATAGAAAAGTGCTTCAAGCAAGTGAGCAGTCCTTGGAGAACAAGTTTACAACCAGGTTAACCTTGACAAGGTTCTTCAAGCTTTGGCAATCCATGCCACCATCTTAAGCAATGCGTAGGAAAGTCTGCCCAGCCAACAAACTGAGGTAGTCCATCCCCTGGAAGATTTACTCAATGCAGAATTGTTCACAAGAGCCTTAGCAGGCTGAAACCCACCCCCTCCCAAAATGAAAGCCTGAGGTCACTAACTCCAGAGCCAACGGCAACCAGAGGTATGTGTTATCATGGTCCAAAGACCATAAATGTCTTTTTGAGAGTTTGACAGCTTGTCAATCTAAGTTTTTGAACATTATTCTAAGCAAGTGGAGATTTAAAGTCCCAAAGCTGACATTCTAAGACTTCAAGATTAAATTCTTGTCTAGCTAGCTTCTATGGCACCTATGTGAGAATGTCATAGCTTTTTGTAGCCACTTCAGCTTTTTCAGTTCAATGTGGGAACAAGCATGATTACAATATTGTACATGCATTTCTTTTCTAAATATTTTTCATCTCTCGTCACCTCCAATGACTAGTAAAATGATTAATCAGTGGGATCATAAGGTAATAAAGGTAGTATATACTTTTTTTCAAACCAGGTAATAACGGTTTTTTCCTGGAGTTATGCTTTAATACTCAAAGGAGTAAGATATAAGCTTTCAAGTTGAAAAATATAAAGCTTACACAGTTACAGCTACCTGTTGCACTTCTAGCCATTGCGTATACAGGAGTTGCTTCCACAGCCGGCATCATCTGGCTGACTACAGGACCCAACTGCAGAACAGCAAGCAAACTTTCAGAGCACAATTTAAACAAAGCAACTCAAAATATAAAAGCATGATTTTATAAAAAATATGATTATTAATTAATAACTAGTATGGGTTCTATATATTGCACGAAGTCTAAGAAATGAATTGCACTACTCATGGTTCATAATAGTCCAGCTTGTTAGAATTTTTATATTATATGAAGTGTCTCTATCAAATGGCCATATGAAGTGAGTGCATGAAGCAATTTACTCCAGCACATCAACTGCTGCACAGATCAGGGTAAATATAGGGAAATTATCAACTCCAACCATTATCAACATCATTGATTGTCTTTGACAAACTAAATATTGTATTCAGATTGCTTGTAAGTTTATGGTACGTTAACTGAACTTTATGATGAGTAAAAGTGTTACATTCGCAGGTCTTCAAATGGGAAATCAAATAATTTACATGCCAATGATCATATACGGCATTAGGAAAGAGGTTATCTTAAGAATGGAATTGGATAGACAAGGATTTCTGAAAGCTGAATATATTTTTTTAAAAAAAAGATGAATACCATACTATAGTCCAATCAGGCTTTTTCCAGCTTATCCATTTACAGTTTTTAAAATGCTTAAAATTACTTCAATCCCAACTTCATAGATTTGTGTAAAATCTCAAGCAGAAGAGTGGAATATCAAAGAAGCCAGTCCAAACCAACAAATATTTCAAAAGAAAATAGTCAGTTCAGAAGCCGCGTGAATCAAGAGACGGAATAGTACCTATGTTTAATAATAGAAACGAAATCTATCTTGTAAACCAATCATCTACAATTATCTAACCCTCAATAGAACTACTTCATTGCAACTGCAAGAATCATTCATCCTATAAAGGTAGCATACAAAAACGCTAAGATAAATTCAGCATTCAACAAGTGTCAGTGTTAATACCTGCTCAAAGTAAGGAACTGCCTCCGTTGCTGGCCTGTTGTTGTATGAGATTATGACATTAGCCTTCCACAAGAGACATATACCTTTTCGTCATACTCCTTGAATTGCTATTAACTATATCAGTTATTTAGAAATAAATAAAACTTCACAATTTGCATTATGCTTACACAAAATAAAAAGTTTAGAATACACACACATATAATACCACTTTTCAGATGAAGCATGGAAATCATTTTGTGCACAAACAGATATTAAATGTGATCTTGTGCAGCAGAAGCCAAAGAAATACACCTTGGGTATCTTCTCAGAAAAGTAGCTTCCTATGAGTAGTTGAAGAAGCGCACCGTTGCTACAGATTCAAAACAAGAAATATATTACTTTCTTACCACAGATTCCAAATAAGAGTGTTACTCAGTAACTCACTCACTTACCTATGGCCAACGGAGAAAAGCGGGAGGTCTCCAAACTGGGCAGGTGACAAATTGGCTTGAGGCAAACCAGAAGTCAGAATTTTATCCAAGCAAGCGTGGAACCTTTCATATACTTGTTTGGTAGCTTGTGCATGGTCAAATGTCACATTATAAGGCACCAAAACAACAAGAAAACCTTCCTTTGCCAGATACTCAATTAAATAGCTGCAATAAGCAAATCAAACAACGAAATCACCACACCAATATCAGAACTGCAGCTAGTAAGAGCAATGGATCTATGGTATAATGGGCAAAACAATATACCCGTAGGTTACTTCAGGAACAGCACCAATGAAAGCACCGCCCAAGAATTTGATAATAGCGCGAGGCTTGCCGCGATTGGGGATAGGAGGAATCGCCAAGCAAGAATCCATTTTTAGAATCTTGTTGTTGAATCCGATATTGCCGCCTCTGCCTCTGTACATATTAGAAACCATCTTCGTTGCCGATGCCACCGTTTTAAGACTTGGGGTATGAGGCGGACTGTGGAAGTGTAAGTATTTATCCAAAATCCCATGCGGGTATCTTAATCCACTAAACCTCGATAGATCCTTCGTCTTCTTCGAGGAGAGTATGCATCTGAAATCTGAGCCTACGCCGGAGGAAGAGGAAGTAGCTAGCGCCATGACTGTGTGACTACTGACTAGTTAACTAGTAATTTGAATGTTTGCAGACGCGGTCCAATAAAAAATTATATATATATATATATAAAGTATATTTTCTATTTTCATATTTTCCTGTTTCGAAAGAGACAATGACACAAACATATGTTAGAGATTTCGCCACGATTTGAGGTCTCTTCCTCTTCTTGAGTTGCTACTTGCTTACCGAATAGCCCATCGGATCAACGAGTTCGCCAATTGCGAGTCATTTTGAATTTGAAAATTGAAATAAAATCGGCAAAATACTCTTTAAGTTAAACTATTTGTTTGATTCTTTTATGGCAAGTGACGTCTGATTGCTTCACAATCACACGTACTCCATCTTTTATTATTCATTCGTTTCAAAATAATTCATATTTAAACCAAAATTAATATTATATTATTTTTTAATTATTAATTCACATATATTAAGAAAATGAATTAAAAATTAATTAACTCATTAAATTTGTTAAAAATTGACACTCCTTTATACTATTGTCTTTATTGAATACAATAAATTATAACATAACATTAATAAAAATGGGAATTGAAGACAAGAGCAAAAAAAGAAAAAAATCATTAGTATATGCAATATCTAAATATCATTTATATTTTATACCAAAATAATTTTTGAAAACATAACTTATATTATAGATAGAAGAGAATAAGTTTTTTCCTTGACACTTTAAACTTTTTCTTCTTATTTTAAAATAATTGTCACTTTACAATTAATTTTCAATATAGCATTAATTATCTTTTGACAAGTTTACTAGTTTAAGTGTTCATAAATAAGGATATTATAATAAAATAAATTCATATTTTACTAATTATTAGCTTATTTAATAATTTTTTTAATTTGTATGTATAACTTTAAAATGACAGTTATTTTAAAAAAATATGAAATATTAAGAAAATTAATTATAATCAATTGAAGATATTATTTTTTAAAAAATTACCTCATGTTTCCAATATTAACCTTAATTTAATTTATTAAACCTTAAGATCAGTTTTAACGACTGTATCTCCTAATTTCTCTCTTCATTTGATGTTGTGCACTTATTATTATCATAGTAATAAAAACCGAACCGGACCAACCAGTCCAACCAAGAACCGGCCCCTAGTCAGATCCGATCATAGATGGGAATTGGAGGGTTTCAGAATCGGTACAAACAGGTCAAAAATCGGTTGAACCGGTCAAAAATTGGTAAAAAATTAGATTGAAACGGTCCCAACTTTTTTTATTTTTAATTTTTTAAAATAAAATAATATTATTTTTAGTACTAAGTAGTATTATTTTTAATATAATTTTTTTCTTTCTATATTATAATATGTTATAAGTATTATTATGATACATAATGATTAATAATGATAAATTTACTTAACAGATAATATGAAAATAAAATATCAATTGACTATATTATTAAAAATATATTAATTTATTCACAACCGGTTTGACCCCAATCCAATCATTGAACCTTAAACCATTGTCTTATCCGATTTAATATCAGTCCAGTTTTTAATACCTTAATTATTATTATTATTTTCTTTTTGCCACGGATATTGTGCACTTAATAGATAGTATTTAATGCCACCCAAAAATTATAATAATAATTACTTCCAAAATCTTCTAAAAGGTAAATTTGCGAGTATACAAAATAAATATAATCTAACGTAATTTTATTTTTACAAAGAAATTTAATGTAATTCTTTCATCCCATTTTATTTGTAATGTTAAGGTTTTTTAAATAGACTAATAAAATAATTAAATGATTTAAATTATAGTAGAATTTAATAATATTTTACCCAAATATCTCTAAATTAAATGTTAAAAATTGACTTATATTGCACGTACTATTATTTTTAGTAAAGGATAAAATGGTAAAAATAATTTTTAATACTTCATCCTTTCTAACTTATAAAACACTTTTATCTATTGCATATAAATCAAGAGTGATAATTAATAATTGAAAAATTTTTTAACCTTTCCTAAATTATATTTTCCTAATAACCAATTTCTGAATATTTTTAGGGGTAATTTTGGAAACAAAATTAATTACATTACATAATTTGTAAAATGACTTATATTGTGAAGTATAAAGTACTTAGAAATGTGCCTTATAACGGATGAAATATTTTATTGATAATGTAAAATGATATATAAATTAAGATATTTAAATTTTTTTAAAATAATAAATAAAATATGACGGAGGGAGTAATATGCATAATTTTACATAATAAACTAGCAATAAATTAATGTCTACAATTATAAATTCACCTAATTTCAATTTTAATTATCAACTTCTTGAGTGTAAAAGAAAATAAGTATATTTTTCATGCTTCGAGTTGTTTAATAAAAAAACAATAAATGAGTAATTTGTATAATTAAACACTATATGATTAAATGTTTAAACATTTTTTATGCTTTCTTCATTTTTTTCCAACTATACATTCTATATTTTAGAATACAAAGTCGTGACAATTTTATATCACTAGTTAACAATCATATTCAGTTATTCTAATGGGAAAAAACCTCTCCCAATTGTTTTTCTATTTATGCATGGGATTTAATACTTGGATAAATTATTATTCAGGACCAGGATCTTAATTTAATTACAAAATAAGATTTATTATCTATTTAACTATAAAAATGGATCAACTTTTTAAAATTAAATATAAAAATATGAATTCATTAAAATGCCCTCGGGTGTTATCTCTCCCATTATCACTTGTCAATGCTTGCCGTCAGTTGGTCAACTATCACAGGTGACAGGTCAATGGCTGCGGGTAACCGATCAATGTTTGCAGGAAAAAATGGCATAAAAATTTTTTTTCTAAATTTTGCAACTTTCTTATTTTAAATTTGCAACTTAGTTTTTAAATTTTTATTATGAATTATTTTAGTGCTTTTACAACTTACTTACTCTGAATTTGTAATTTATTTTTTAAATTTTTATTATAAATAGTTTCAAAGTTTTACAACTTTCTTTTTAGGATTTACATCTTATTTACTTTGAATTTGTAACTTATTTTCGAAATTTTTACTATGAACTCTTACAATGTTGTTGTAACTAGTTTTACATATTTTACAACTTGTTTACTTTGAATTTGTAATTTATTTTCCAAATTTTTACTATCAATTGTTTTAGTAAATATTTTTACTAATTTCAAAATATGTTAAAGAAGTTGCAAAAGTACTTAAATAAGTTATAAATTTAGGAAAGGAAGTTGTAAATTGAAACCATTTATAATAAAAACTTAAAAGATAAATTATAAATTTAGAGTAAGTAAATTATAAAATCTGAAAAAGAAGTTGTAAAAGTATTAAAACAATTTACAGAAAAAAATTGAAAAATAAGTTGTAAATTTAGAGTAAAAAAGTTGCAAATCATAGAAAAAAATTGTCAAATAAAAATTTAAAAACTAAGTTATAAATTTATAATAAATAAGTTGTAAAATTTAAAAAAAGAAGTTGTAAGGCATTTTTGTCTGTGAACGTTGACTAGTCTCCAGTAACTATTGATCGGTTACTGGTGACCGATATTAACTAGCCACTGACAACTATTGGGTGGCGATAGTGGAAGAAGAAATAACATATGAGAATATTTTGGTATATTTTAATATTTAATTATAAAAAATTAATTTATTTTTATAATTAAATTAAATATAAGTCTCATTCTATAGTTAAATTGAGATATGATCTGAATTAGAATTTCCCCGTAATACTTTACTAAGGTGTAGATCGATTTGACCTTTTCTTTTGACCGAAAGGATGACTTGACTTAATTATCGGTATTTTGTGATTTTATATTATTTTATTCTACTAAAGATATAAATAAAAAATCTGTTATATTTTCCGGTCATACTGGATTTATGACATGTTATAAATTTTAAAATGTCAAATGTATTGGCACCAAAAATATAAAATTTTATATTATATTTTGATCAATGATTATTATTTAAAAATGGACTTTTATTAAAAATAAAAATATTCCTAGGTTCGTTGAGGGAATACTGTGCAAGGGAATACTGAAAAGAGGAAGATAGCTTAGACGAAAAAAATCTGAATCTCTCACTTTCTATATATATAACCAACCAAACATTAAAAATAAGGAGAAAAAAAATAGCAACTGGAAAGCGGAGTAATTTGGGCGCGGTGCCCTGTCTTTCACTGTTTCGTAGGCGGACCGGGAAGCAGTAACCGGTTCCGGCGTCCAAGTCGATTGAACCATGGATGACCACCGTCTCAGATCCGACGATCCATTCCTTCTCAATTATCAGCCTTCCGAGCTCCGAATCGCCTCTGAGTTCTTCACCACCTGGCTTCCCTTCCTCTCCAAAGATCTCTGCCGTCACTGCTCTCTAATTCTTTCTGATCGCATCCGTTCCATCGACCCAGGTCAACTGCTGTACTTTTCATTTTTGTTTCGTATTGGCCTTTTCTTCCTTCTTGTGGATTTGTTTGTCCTATTTGAGCGGAATAATTGAAAAGCAGTTAAGGAAGTTAGCAGATTACTTTCTTCTTGTTTCTTTGGTACTTATATGCTGCATGCGCTATAAGGTTTTGATAGTTCACTGATAGGCGCATTTCTCCCTTTATCGTCTTGTAGAGCCTCATACTGATGCTCCAAGAGAGCAATTTGATGACGATTCCAATGCTTCCATTGCTAATACTGTGCAATCGCATGAGGTGTGTGACAATCATGACGATAATTGTGATACCAATTCTCTTGGTAGTTGGAAAGATGGGGCAGAAGCAAGTTATTCGGGTGAAGCATCTGGGTGGTCTGAACCAGTGGCCGAAATTTCTGTAAGTGAAGTCAATTGCGAATCCCCTCAATTTGAGGCCCCGAGTCCTCGTATGTCTTGGGCGGACATGGCACAGGAGGATGAGTTTGGTGAAGAAGAGCATAGCAAGCTGCCGGTTAATGCAAATCCTTCGGATGGAACGATAGCAAAAGTTCCAGAGAAGCCTAAGTTGTCGTGGGGGCAGCGAGAGTACATCAGGTTCATGAATGTCCTGCGTAAGAAAGACTACATGTGCTTTGAGAGGGTTAATGGAAAACTTGTCAACATTCTTGAAGGGCTCGAACTCCACACGGGTATTTTTAGTGCTGCTGAACAGAAAAGGATAGTCAATTATGTTGCATCACTGCAAGAAATAGGGAAAAAGGGAGAATTGAAAGGTTTGTTGTCTCACCATGCTAGTACATTGCACCACATCTTTTCTTAGCATGAGTTATAAAATTTATGGTAATAGATAGATGTCATTGTCTTAAATTCATAGTGCATAGATAACTATTTAATTGAATTTTTAGCCTTAATTACATAGGTCACTGTTAAAAAATAGTAATAGCAGAAAGCCAATTTCAATATGAATGACAGGGCCTTTCATTTGAATTTACAAGCCACGTTGTTCTTCTCCTGGCAGTAGTTTTGGCTCTGTATTCTAAATTGACGCAGGACTTCTTTGTATTTAGTTGTCTTCTCTTTTGTTAAGTGTAGGAAATACTGCTTTCTGTATTCTCTGATTTTACATGTGTGAAAAGAAAAGCATCCATGCATTTTGAGATTTACTGCAATCACTTCTCTTGTCTTCATGTCTTGCATATTTGAAACTGAAGTTGGTGGTCTTTATCTTATTTAAAGTTAAATTGTAGGGTATAATTGAATTACTCTGTGTCATGCTGCATAGTGGTTGAGTAGAAGATTATGCAGATTAACTATCAGATGAATTTCATTCCAAAAAAAAAACTATTAGATGACTAAAAGCACTTGCTTGTATGATGAATTTGATGATCTATCATCTGTAGCTGTATTGTATATTTGTAGTAGTGATGTGTTTAAGACTCCATATTATTAACAGCAACCCTATTTTGTTTTGCCTTTTATTCTATGTTGTCATATGTCTGAAGCATGATTATTCCTCTGCGACTGATTGGCTCAGACCCTGTAAGTTTACGTGATAGCAACTTATGACCATGATATCATTAATAACAACTTAAAAATCCTTGAGCTTCTGGCTGAACTTAGTTGATTCGTAAAGGTATTTATAGGAGGTGATCTGACATATTCATTAGAGGTTTAAAGATCTACTCTAGGATTGTAGTGGTTATGAATCTTGAATCAGGCTCAACATTTATGCGTTTCAGGAAATAATTTTGTTATTGTAAAGGAGCATGGATCTTGTGAAAATATATTCCTTTTCGTATGAATTTATCTTCTGCGGTCTTTGCTAGTCATAACTAAAGTGAAAATTATATAATGACTTACTATCTGAATTCAGTCATGAGAATACAATTCTGACTATTGAAATGTGTGCTGAGAGTGAGGAAAACAATGAAGAGACTGGGATATGATTTTTAGTTGTAGATTATCTAATATCTATTATCTTAGTGGTAAGTACTAAATTATGTAGGTGTGATTTTCTTTTCTCTGGAATTTTAGGGGTACCAACAAGTTAGCTTGGTCAATGAGTTTGGGACTAATCGATGATCCTGTGTTTAGAGATATAGAGATATGGATGGCGGGTTATAAAATAAGTTATGGATCATGGATTGCTTGTGCTAACTACCATCCAGAAGACTGAAAAGAAAAACGATTTTCCCCGATTGGCCATACTGCATTGATTATTCAATAATTATATTGGATGGTATTATTGCTGAGGCACCATATGATGTTCATTCTTTTGAACTCTTGCAGATCGGACATATTCAGCTCCTCAAAAGTGGATGAGGGGCAAGGGGCGTCAAACCATCCAATTTGGGTGCTGTTACAATTATGCAACAGTTAGTCTATTTCTTATGCCACCTTTACATGTCTTATTTAAAATCTTATAATCATGCTTTGTTTGGAAATAGCGTAATTTTGATACCTGAGTAGCCCCAATGTAGTGACTGATAAGTTTGAGAGGGGGATGAAACTCTTAGTTTCTAACATTTTGCTTACAGGACAAAGATGGTAACCCACCTGGCATTCTTCTGAATGTGACTGTAGATCCAATCCCTGATCTTTTCAAGGTCATCATCCGACGGCTGATCAGGTGGCACGTACTTCCGCCTACTTGTGTGCCAGATAGTTGCATCGTTAATATTTATGAAGAAGGGGACTGTATACCTCCACACATAGACAACCATGATTTTGTTCGACCATTTTGCACCGTATCATTTCTTAGTGAGTGCAATATAGTCTTTGGATCCAACTTAAAGGCTGTAGGTGCTGGGGAATTTGATGGTTCAATTGCCATTCCCTTGCCTGTGGGGTAAGTATTCATTCTGTATGTATTTCTTACACTGCATATAATTAATTTTTCAATTAAATTAGCTTCACAAGAGATGTGTTTGTATTGACTTTCATTTAACCAATAATTGCAATGGAGAAATGAAAGTCTATGCTATCTGTCCCTCCAGATCTGTACTTGTCTTGAATGGAAATGGAGCTGATGTAGCTAAGCATTGTGTGCCTGCAGTTTCTTCAAAAAGGTACTCAATGAAATTGTATTTCTCCCACCCCTCCCCTCCTCCCTCCCCCTGTGATTTTGATGTTGATTTGATTCATATTCATTTTTCTTCCAATATCTATTAGGATATCAATCACATTTAGAAGGATGGATGTTTCCAAACGGCCTACAGGATATGTTCCAGAGCCTGATCTGCAGGGGATCCAGCCATTGGTCGTTGAGGAAAAGAGGTCAAATGGATCCAACCGTTATATGAGGAGACAGAAAGACCGAAGAGGTCGTAGGTTGGATGCAATGGTATCTGCAAATGGAAGAGATGGAAATTTGGAGCCTCATGAGTTAACTCAAAGTGCACAAAGGCCTCCAAATAGGCCAAGTAGAGCAAGGCTGGGTAGTTGATGGATGCCTGGTTATTAGGATTAAGGTTCCTGTTGGCTCAGGGTTCACTTTCTGGTCTTCACAACAAGGTGTTGGTTGTGGTCATGTAATTTTCTGTTCGCAAACAGGATTGTCATGTAGGCCTCTTCACTTTGGTTTCTGAAGAGATATAGAGAGCATGCAATATTATTTAATGACTTTGCTCAATCAAGTTGGTCAGTTGGGAATGCTTTGGTATGTTTCTCAAGCAAAGTGAACTTGGAAGTCAAGAATGGTTGCCATTTGGTGATATAAGTTACTGTGATTTGTAATTTTTTAGCACCAGGCTTAGACAGTGGGTGTATTGGTGACTTCAAATTTGTTCGCTTGATGCTTTATTAGATTGAAATTATTCGTTATTGAGGCAATGTTTGTGTTGAGAAGTCAGCGTCGCTGGATTTGATGGGTTGGAATCTATCGTCAGATCAACTACTCCTAAGTTGCTTATTTGTATAAAGATGGTGCTTGGTACATCAAATTAAACACGTTTGCCCTTTGAGTATTATGCTTGTCTGTATTGTTTTGGCCACGTGATTTGTATTTATCCGAGAGCACGAGTTATTTTAAGTATGGTTGTTCATCTAAGATGTAATTGATCTAGTGTCAAGCGATTGCTTCATATGAATGGTTGATATTTGATTCCCTATTATTTTTTGTTGTCAGCAGTACCTTCGTGGAGCCATGTTCTACGAATTCCTTACACATGATCGCCAATCGTCAAATTGACATTCACTTATCAATACTTAGACCCTTTGAAGTTATATTTTCAGCTGTGTAATGAATAAAGCGGCCCGTTAATTTTCGGCTCTCACGATAAGGCGAAGGTTCTCTCATCGAACATTATTGTTACTCATGATTCATGAATTGAATATTATAATGGGGTTGTGGGACTGCGTTCTCTGTTTGAATGTTCTTAAATTATTTTGTAAAATTATTTTTCAAAACAAGTTTTGGAAAAAAATCTATTTAAATAATTATTATCAAAATCATAATTAAAAAATCTTAAATAAGTTATTTAAAATTTATAACTTCACTATTAAATAAAAGAATATTTTTCATCATTTTCTGTGTTTTCTAGAAAAAAAAATACAACACATCCTAAAAATATTCTAAGTTGTCTGTTATTTCTTTTTTTATTTTTTAAAACATTTTATAAAAAACAAACTTATCAAACAAATTTTTTTATTTTTTATTTTTAAAAATAAAAAGCCCTTTATTTCTGAAAAGTCATCTAATTCAACTACCCATTCATCTTAAAGGAAAGGTAGAGCATAACCATCCCTTAATTACGTGAAGATATAGTTACTTCGCTCACCTTAAGATTTAAATCAACGCTGTTTTATGCGATAAACAAGAGAAATGCCATTTTGCAGCATAGTCAATCAGGCTATCACGGTCGTAGATATTTTTTTTAATTATTAAAAGGGTTTGGCGAGCTACTATTTGTTGGGGACAAATTGGTATGTTAGTGTCCAAGCCCGCGTATTCATATCGAGTTTATCTCACGGGATTCAACGCAGCGGTCAGGACCAAAGACACGCATCCATGTTGATGTCTCTGTCAACTTCGGTATACAGTATCGGTATAAAGTGGAAATACAATTAAATGGACACAAAATATCAAGAAACAGCAACATAAGTAGACAGACACCTTAGCAACTTGAAAGGGTGTGACTCTATAGCTTCAATAATGAACAATTCGCATGTAGTAAGCAGTTCAAAAACATTATTGACCATACATCCAATGGATAACCATCTAAACATACATGTATTCACCCCCACGAATGGCATTTTCGGCACCCTTCCTCTCTTCTTCTGCTTCCTTCTCACGTTCCTTCCAGCTCTCATATGCATGGTCGTCAGTTTGCAGCTCATACCGACAAATAGGGCATGAATTATGCTCGTCCTGAAATATAAAGACAATAATTTTAACAAGGACAAAATGTTACTTTGAAAAGGGAGACCAAAAAATCACATGTTCTTCCAAAAAAGTCTCCACCAAATCTGGGGAAGTTCCCAAATATACCAGCCATGGCTTTAGACAGGGTGGGTGGAATGTGTGCTTGCAAGGCAACTCCTGCATTTTGTCATTTAGTACCAAGTTTTCTTTGCAAATTGCACACTCAGCATCTTTCCCCAGCTTAGCCAGGATTTCCTCTGTAAGAGTAATGACTGGAAGTTTCGCCACAACTTCTTTGCTAGCAGGAGGGACTCTAGGAGGTACTGGACCATCACTCAGCATCTAAACAAAAAGAAATTACAGCAATATTTACCCTAAATGAAGTGGTGCAGAGTGTAACAACGGAACTGCCTTTCATTAGTAATAGGAACACTGACAAGTAACATAAACCAAGTGAAATAAATTAAGTAATAGGTTAATTAGGTTCTTTGATAAAAAATGACAATTGTATAATTTTTCAAAAATAACATAACATGACAAGTATATGGCTTTTACCTTTTACAGACAAGTGTATAATTCCCTAATTAAACTATATGCTCGTCCTACACTAGTTATAATTGATTGAAACTTAATAGTAAAGATACAAGGAACCATATATAAATCTAATCTTTCACATAAAACCTCTGAAAGGACAGGGACAATAAGCAACATTAAGAAAGGGATTAAAAAGAATGACATTAGCACATACTTAGGTTGCTTATGGTGGCTCCTTAAATAATCTGGAAGAAATACTTTACTGAACCAATCTGAAGTATAGGTTGGCTTACTCCGGAACAAGTAGAATGGACTTATGGGGGCTCACTTATTTTCCAAGTTGTACTATAAACTACTTTTCAATTGATCTCAAATCAAGGCTGAATGGTTTGGTTTGCTTAAGCTCCGAATCCAAACAAAGAATAAGCCACATAACATTAAATTACTTGACTGAAGCAACTGAATCTTGAAATTCAAACCCAATTGGACATCTGAGTAAAGAATTGGAGCAAAGTGATCGAAAGTTAAAAGAAACAAAGCAGAAAATTTGGGATGAATACCAGTGGCACAACATCTTCTATTCTATTTAGGAGATCCTGAAGCATATTTGCAGCATTTTCCCGTGAGGTTTCATCTGCCGCTAAACCTTGAGAAGATTCAGCAGCAAATAACGTAGCAGCTGTTGTCACGAGGTTTGACTGCACCAGCCATTGAGGCTGTGGTGGCTCTCGATCTACAGTAAGGTGTCCCTCAAAAAGATATCCTAAATCCACACAAAACGTGATAGCAGGTCACAGGGAAAGAAAAATTATTTCAAGTCTTTATAGAATGTAAAAGAGGGTCACCTCCGTTCGCAGGATTTTGAGCTGGCTGTGAAGCTTGTGATGGATTATCCTCTAGATGCAACTCTTCCCTCGCCTGAGAAATTAAACTCTTCAAGTTTTCCTTCTCAGATGGATCAGAAACAAGTAATTCAGCCTGCTCAAAAAGCCCCAGCCCAGCATTCCAGAAACCCGGCGCCGTATACCTGGTCTTCAATACAGTAGCAACTCGGCAGATAGCCGAATAAAACTGCCACCGACATCGAATTTAATTACTTGGTTAAATTGTTCAACAAAGGTGCCCAAGTTACACAGTAATATATAACAATAATAATGAATCCAAACAAACAGGAAATCAGGTATTTCTAACAAAACCAAGAGAATTTGAAAAACAAGAACCGAAAACAAAAACGGTGTTAAAATTAAATGAGTGATAGGAATTGAATGGAATAACATGAAGAAAAAGCAGAAGAAAGCATACGGATTTTTGGAGAGAGGGAGAAGCGGAAGGATATTTTTGTTGAAGGAGGGACTTCAGAGAGAAGACAGCGTTCTCGAACTTTTGCTTCTTCCCCAAATGTTTCTGCAATTCCTCCAATTGTTGTTTCACCAAATCCTCCGATTCCATTTTCTTCTTCAACTCAGGAATTTGGGAAGCCTTGTTGCTTGTTTTGGTTTATATATCCTTCGGGATTCGATTTTCTTGTCCAGGGGGAAACCGAGCCGGTTCAACGGACAGGGAGAAATAATCGCCTCCAAACAGGTCTACAGTTTGCTGAGCAACTCCCTAATTATTTCCGCACACGTTTTTGCATAATATCTATTTTATTTAATAATTAATTAATTTCCCTAGTACTGTAATCTTTTTTTTAATGAAAAAAATATACAAAATAACTCTAAAATATAAATTGAGAGGCAAATTTCTTTTTCAGCCAAGTAGGAGACAAAGTTTATATACCAATAACAAAGTTTTGATATAGTTAATAAATTACTGAATTTTTTAAATATGTTATGTGGATTTGATCCCTATCTATTGTTGGAGGATTTGATCACTGTTAAAAAAAAAGACAAAGTTTATACAACTAGAAAAATAATTATATATAATAGTATTATTTATATGTCAAAGAGAATTAAATACTTTAGAAAGAATAGGTATGCTTTTGTTGCATAATAATACCTCTAGTTGGCTTGGTTGGTCTAATCTAATCTAGTACCATCAGAACTATATATATATGTATGCATATTTTTTAAATTTTTTATAATTCTATGTATATTGATTGATTTGTAGGATTTTTTTCTATATCTTATGTAATATATTTATTATATAATTATTATAAAAAATTTTTAAGATTTTAAATTGATTTTTAATTTAATATTATATAAAAATAATTTATAATTATTGAGTATTCATAACTTTTAAAAATATTATTTTTTATCTTAATATTATTTTTCAAATAAATTTACTTTTTATATAAATAAGTATATTTTTACTAATAAATAAAGTTATTTTTATTTTTCTAATGTTTGAAAAAATGATTTGGTGCCAAGTTTACTTGTTTGGGTTAGGTAACACCCCAATAGTATGTAAACAGTAAATTTTACAATATTTCTACAGTAGCACTGAATATTATTTCACAAAAAAAAAGATGCCAAATTTTATTTTAATGTGTTGAATATAGTAAAGATCTTGTTATATATAAGCAAAAAAATGTAGCAACTGAAAAAAAAAAACAAATATGTAATTGATATAAATAAAGTAATTAATCAATATAAATGGACTAATTAGCATCAAGTTAAACTATGAATTAGCGCCTTGTTTTTAAACGGACTAATATAGATAATCCAATTAGTAAAAATATTCATAACATGCTAAACTGAATCTATTTATATCATATTAAATAAACTAGATCATATTATTAATCTATCAATTAATTAATTTGTCAACATAAATTTCTTTTTTTCTTGTCATCTTCCTGACAACAATTAAGACAGCAATTCGATTCTATTCATTTGAATTAGCAAGTACATGTCAAGTAAGTACATTAATAAATAAATAATCGTCAAGACTAGAATAGTAAGTATATGGCAAGTAAAAGAGGGGAAGATCAAGTAAAAAAACCTTTTTAATCACTCAATTATTTTTACATATCCTGAATTTATTCCCTTTTTTGTTTCTTTTTTTTTAACCTTTCGTAGATATGGATGACACTGTACTGTAGGAATTAGAAATTCTCAATTTAAATATGAAAATGTTGGCCAAAAAAATTTAAATAAGAAAATAACATTAATAGAGATTAAACTCTCCAAATCAATCAATATCAAACATAAAATGTATTAGAATAACGAGACTTTTCCGATTTCGCATATAGTCCACCATCCCCGCATCATATGAACGGTAAGCTTTCCCACTAAATCAACTAAATGGATTAGAAATTATCAACCGAAAGAATATGATATGAGTAGAGTACATAATAGCTGAGCACAGGCTGTTACTTGGGGATCCAGCTACAACATTCCAAACAAAATAAAGACATGGCAATAGCATCATTAGGAGAAGCCGAATCTGTCAGTTTCACTTGCTGAACATGTACACCAGAAGAAAACCCCAGAAAAAGAAAGGAGAATGGAAAGAATTCTCAAGGACATCATTCATTCATTCATTCATTCATTCATTAATAATATATAATATATATGTAAAAACGGTAATAATAATAATCACTGAAACAACGTACATCTAACAATTAATGAAGAGAATCACCATATCTCAGTTAGCTATGAGTCACTGGGTTAGTTTCATAAATATCTCCACTAGCTATTTGCTTCAACACTAACTCATGTAAACCTCACAACAAAAAATGCGCTAACATAACAGCAAAGGCAGGATAGTCCTACTCAAACAGTACAC
Organism: Adenanthera pavonina; assembly: GCA_026686845.1. Taxonomy (NCBI): domain Eukaryota; kingdom Viridiplantae; phylum Streptophyta; class Magnoliopsida; order Fabales; family Fabaceae; genus Adenanthera; species Adenanthera pavonina. The sequence continues at coordinate 13,995,010 of JAIVEN010000015.1, forward strand.
AGCGCGGGGGGCGTTTTGCTCTCATACAGAAGCCTCTATCCTCGGCTCAAACGAGAAGGCAGACATGAACTCCATGACTTGGCCTTTAATGCAACACTTTGGCAATTCAATCCATTTGTTAGTCCCCATATCACACAGAACATAAGTGCATAGCTCAGGGGAACTCAAGCATATAAATATCTGTTCATTAACCCCCACGCAGTTAATATCTGCCTTCTTCCCATACCACTCATGAGACATTGCTGCAGGCATGGCTGCAATCTGGTGCCAGCATCGGTTAGCCTCGTCATATTTCCACACCCGAAGACTTGCACTTTCCAAGAACTCTGACAACAGAACAACCAGCATCTCACCATTACACTCCACAACATCAATGGAGTACTCACAGAATGCAGGCAACAACCTGGGATACTCAGAGAAGCACTTGCATCTCAAATTGCAAGCCACTACTGTCCCTGAGGAACTTAGGAAGTAGACTATCTCCTCACCGTCTTTGTTGGTAACAACTGATGAATATTGCTTAGAAGGGCTTCTCTGCATGTTACTTGCCACCACATTTCCAGCCTTGCTTAGGAAGTAAACGACATTATCATCACTTGAATCATATTCCATAGAATTGTCATCAACCTTTCTGTTCAGTGCAGTCTCATCCTCCCAGTAACCACTGTTTGAGTCGTAGGATATAAAAGAGAGCCTTGGAAGTTCACCGAAGACTAATACTATCTTGTAGGAGACAGATGAACTCATCATCACAATGGCATTGAGGGGTTGATTTTGTTGGGCTAAATGCAGTGGAGGAAGAGTACTACGAGATCCTGTCACAGGATTGCGTACAATGAAGTTTCCAGATGATTCGCGGTAACAAATCAAGCCACCAGAAGAAGCAACTGGCATGCAACTTTGGTTAGATTCTTCCTGCAGTGGAGGAGGATGATTGAGTCTTTTCCAAGTGCCTTCAGCAGAGTCAAAGATAATAGACTGGTTGAGATTGGGAGAAACCATCAGGAACCAAGGATCCCGAGAAGGAATCTGAGAACAGGCAAGCTTGAAACTCGCAGAAGCAGCGGCTGATTTCCATCTTTTGCACACAGTGCTAAGGCGAAAGAATGTGGAAGTTGGCAGCCATGAGAGCACCCTTTCAAAGAGGTCTTCATTAAGGTCGTCTAGAGAGAAGCTGTTGGAGAGTAGATAATCTCCATTGTCCGGAGACTTTCTCTTCAAGCTTGTCCGTTTACTTTGCCAATTGTTACGTTCCATTGGCAAGAAGTTTGCGAGAGACAACTGCAACAACAAAGTGAACAAGACGTTACCAATTTTGCTTCTTTAGAACTCTCTATATCAATCATAGAAAACAATGGAAGCCACTTAAGGCTTCCAAATCGAAGCCGAAATTTGTCAACACAAAAGATAAAAAAAGAGTCGCCATGAAGTAATAAAAAAAAGTGGTTTGTTAGGTAAAAATCCAGACTTGAAAACTGATTAAAGCTGCAGATTTAGGGAACTGATACAGAACAGAAAGTAGAAAAAACCCTCGGAGAAAAAATTTCTGTTCTTCAAGAACATAGTGAAGCACCGAAGCTTGGGACTTTAGATGCGAACCAAATTCCCAATCCTCCCCCAATCCCGAAGAAAAATAAGGACACCTTCAATAAGGAGGAAAACTCATTGGTATGTTCCCTTGAAATTGGAGGGCAGAAGAGGACATGGAAACAAACAGACATAGCAAACCCCTCTAACATTGATGTCTAAAGTTGTGCAAGGGAACCAATTGTAGTCAAATCAAACTCCCTTGCTCCACTGCTAACTAAAAGAACGATCGGATTTTACAAAAGGAAAAGTCAAAGTGACTCACACACACACACATGATCGGAAGGCTGAAGACGGCTAACTGAATGAAAAGCCAGAAGCTAATAATAAGACAGAAGAACACAGTAAATCAAGAGAAATGTACCAGATAGAAGTGAAGCAGCCGCTTGGTGAAGTAGCAAGTGTCAAGGAATAGGGCTGGGGTTGTATCGTAAGTATGATGAGGTTGTATTTAAAAGGGGGGATATGGGGAAGGGCAGGAAGATCCGAAAAAAGAGAAAAAGGGAAAGCGAGCTCAACAAGTAGGAAATGAGGTGGGAAGCTTCGTGGGTAGCTCTTGGGTACACGGGTGGGTGTAAGGGAAGATATATAGAGAATAGGATCGGATAGGGTGAGTGAAGGGGGGATGAGAAATGGAAATGGTTGACTCTCGTCTCAAAGATTAGGGCTTTGGATTCGGGTTGACACCAAACAGACAAGTGCTGGCACATGTAATCACTTTAATCGTCGCAAAACTGCATAAAAGAAAGAGAAAGTAACACAGAGTTTCAAAGTCGCTCACCTATGTCAAAGGGGGTTTGTCATTTGTGTGGCTAGCTGACCCTCCCAAAGCAAAAGCAACTCTTCCTCGTTGAGGAATCTTTGTCTTTTGCTCCTGCAACACCCCACACACACATCCCTTCACCAACTAAAAGTCAATGCTCCCAAGTCCCATCCACAAGCCAAGCATATTTTTTCATTAAAATATTTATTAACAGCAAAAGCCGCTAATTAAGCTCGCTTCGCTTCTTCTCTCTTAACCTTCTTTTGCTGTTGCTCCGCCTCGTGTGCTCCCTTTCAGATTCATCCGCTAAACCCAGCGAGGCGACGCTCCTGTAGATTTCGCACATGATGCAGCCTCCCCCTTTTGATAAATCGGCCCAGCTTTTGGACCTTTTGCTTTTGATAAATTATCAATTCGAATAATCCCTTCTGTCCTTCTGGCAAAAAAAAAAAAAAACCATCCTGCGAGTCGATGCTCGTTAACTTCTCCAAATTACTGATGATGGGTCATTATCATTAACCTCTACAAATTTAGGCATACCTCTGCCAGCGCTATTTGAAAAAGCTTGTTTTACTGGTCTTGGTAAATTTTTTTTAACATTTAATTTATCTAAACTTTTCTAATAGCAAAAAAAAAATCAATAAATGAATGAGACTATGGAACCATTGATAGAAACTAGAGTTATAAATATGGGTTAGCTCTTCCCCCAAGCAAAAAAAAACACAAAGGATATGGGTTGGTTCAACCCCCAAACCACAACCCCCCTCCCAAAACACACACAGACACCGGGGGGAACCGATTTGAGACTTAAACCTTTTTTTTTAACATTTGTATGGTATATAATATGTGTTAAATATTAATGTATAATTCAACAATAACTAAATTAGGTTTTTTTTAATAACTGAAAAAATATATAATGGATCATACAAATTATAAATTATCAAAAATACAATTTATTTTTTCAAACTCTGAATTATAAAATTGGAACTTCTTGTTGTGAATAGCAATAATGCTGTGTGTACAACCCTTCAAGTCATCCTATAGCTATAGCTCATGTTGTGCATTGTCAGGTCAGCTGCCTGAACTTTTTAATTTTTCAGACGCATTTGGATTCTCACGCGGCTGTGTTTCTTTTGTAGATTATTTTAATGAGTATGCTACATGGTTTGAGAAAATTATTTTACTTTGCAAATTTTGCTAAACAAAAATAGTATGCATATAACAATAAGCAACAAAAGACGCATAAAATTATTGTCTTCAAAAATAAAAAATTGAAACAACTTACATGACACGTGAGATTGTTTATGTATACGCTATGTGCATCGTAAAAAATCTCAATTCTATTTTGTCTTTTTGTAATATACATCATTACACCCCCCCTCCCCTTTCAAAAAAAAAAAATAGTTGTCTTCAAAGTCAACATAATTATTGAAAAAACACAAGAACAAAATCATGTGGCATTAATCAATGAAGCGGTTCTAGAAACAAAAGAAATCAACGACGTAGTTCATCTTCGTCCACCATCAAAAAAACACGAGCATAGACTTAAGGATAATTTTTAGGTTTAATCTGATTTTTTCTTAAATGTTTAAGGGGTTGGCCCGTTACATTAGGCTCCTCTGATTGATAGTTTAGTTAATCACATCAGAAGTAATCAATTATAAAGCACTCCATAACTTAGTCGCGATAATAAAATTTCAATTGTAAATTTGTTTCTTAGCACGACATAATAAACTTAAAACCTCCTCATAGTTGTTGACTTCCTGTTTCTGCAATTATGTTAAACAGCATGCTCAATACTCTTCGCCACTAGATGATTAAGGAGTGTCATTTCATAAAACAGATATTTGAAATGAAACAAGGGAGGAGGTAATGGCGACCTATGTTAGGGTACCCTCTTCTCTATGAAGAGAGACAAATCATAAGAGATATGGTATCATCCTGTTAAAGCTAATGTAACGAAAAAAGAAAAAGAAAAAAAGATACGAGATGTTTATTATGGAATCAAAGCAAGCAGCACGTGGGGGGAGAAAGGAGTTCTATTCTGTCACTATAATCAAATTAGAGAATCCATCTAAAAATGTTGCAATAGGATCCAAGGTTCCTGCAAATAATGAAACCCCAGACAAAAATAATTCCCAACTCACCGCCTCTTGTTGATGATGGGATAATTAAATGATATGAACAAATAATAATAAATTTAACTATACCTACATTATTGTTAAGCTTATTACCTCCTCATTTTTTCTAGTTTAAGAACTGTAGAGTGGCGATCCCCGCTTCAGCTGGTGCATCTTGGCCGAGGATCTTTCAGTGGGTAATGTACTAATGCCAGAAAATATTGTACGACCCTCCTCAACTGGGATACCATACTCGCTTGCACTGGAATATCCATTCCCATAGCTTGACTTGAATTTAACATCCTCCACCTCTCCTGAGTCTCCCCCATTTCGATGATCCATTAATACGCTAGAATTCTTATCCAAGCAAGAAAAGCCATTTGGCAAACCATCACACTTGGCTGTGTGAATATCATCTTGCTCTTCCATGCAGCCTAAAGTCTCTTTTAAAACAGATGAACATGGATTTGATTCGTCCATATTTACATTCCCCAAGTCTTTGACCGCCTGAGAAGCAAGTACAGGCAGCGATTCAACAGCACTGCCAGAAATATTATTAACAGCATCAGAAGTTGACTCAACGTCAGTAGTGTCCATATCCATGGAATTCGTTCCAGTCAAGGACTCATTAGCAGAGCCAGAAGCCTCCAAATCTGGACTAACATCTGATGGCAAAACCTTCAAACTGCTACTGCAAGTCACAGTCTCCATACTTGAGATGCATTCTGGTTGCTCAGTTGAGCCAGGCTTCACTGTCACTTTGTCTGTCTGCTCTACTGGCATCCGTGAAGATTCAGGAGTTTGAAGGCCTGAGGGCCGGGCTCTGATCCTATCCCAATACAAATTAAAAATAGATAAAATGGTCATTTCTCATCTTCAAAATTACTTTCTTCATCAATTTTCATACTATTTCTTTCCATTAGATGTACCAAACAGGTATAAACACTGCCTTAGTGAGGCAAGGTATTCAAATCTGTACTGACTTGATCAACTAGTGAGCATGTTGACACAAACTACTACTTGGCTAAAATTAACTAAAATCAAACTTTTAAGAGAAGGGCTAGCGCTTCCTTTCTCAAAAAAACAAGCTCAAGTTCAAAGGGGATTTAGTTACTAGGCAGTCACAGTTTAAGTGTGCCAGTATCAGTAAGGAAGCGAGAGTCTTCGCCTCCACATGATCACATGAGTACCTGCTATATAACAGCATGTATGCTCCCTCAGAAAGTACCTCCTCCAATTCTACATTCACAACCTGAGAAAATGGCAAACCAAATGAGGATGCTGAAACTTAAAGCAAGTTATGCATTGTACTTGGTAATTAAAGAGGACAACATATGAAGTTGCATGGAAGAAACAGAAATCTTACTTTACAATCATCAATCCTATACCAATTTCCACGAAAATCCTTGATGTAGCAGATATAATGACCAAAAAACGATGCATTGAGCATATCAAGATGAACTACAACAGCATATAGCTTATAGATATCAGATCCATCTCCAGCTTCACTCATGTAAGGACTAAGGTTGAGAGTCTCAGGGAAAGTTATTCTTTTGTTGAGTTTCCCAAATCTTCCACTCTGCACATGCACAACACTAAATAATAACCATATTTATAAAATTTACCAAAAAAAAAAAAACAAGACAATAATCGGGATAAAAGTACAAGGTAAAGTTCAGAATACATTCAAACCTCTCTTATTTCTCTAGAAAAAGAATACTGTATTTGCATGATATTATGATTATTACCTATAATCATAAGGCTAAATCCCATACAAGTCACACAACGCAAAGCATTTTTTGGCAGGGGACAAAAGTACCACAGATCTTAATAACTGATCTCCAACTAATTTAGAGCACCTAAAAACAACCTAGTAAGTATTAAGAAATTGCAGATCAAATTACTCAAACCTGAAATCTTTTTAAGGCAATTGTGAGAATATTTGGAGCTCTTTTAACTGTAAGACGTTTCCATGCCTTGACGTAGTCATTACACCTGCAAGCAGCAGCAAAACTTGTAAGCAACAAGACCACGCTAGATATTGCAGAAGTTCCAAAGAGTCTTGGGATCCCTTAACATCAGTAATCTAAGCTAATTGATATACAAATTAGGTTATCTTTGCCGCTGCTTCTGTTTATTTGGCCTCTCTTCGGTGTTCAGCCCATGACCTCTTTTAAAGCAGCCTCCAAACAGAAATAGATAGGAATTGATGAGATAACATTTTGACGGCTTGCTTTGCTTTTACCATGTTATTTCTTTACATCTTTGCTTATGAAAATATCCTCATCTTTTCAGTAATCTTTATTTCCTCCCTCTAAAAGTATTTCTTCTTTTATCCAAAAAGAAACAGATTTGAGATTTGAAAATGGAATGTAGTAATTTTAAATGCAAGATAAGTTTCAATAATGTACTTTTACTGTTATTCTCCTAATAAACCTCCCACAACACCTGATTCATCTCAGCAAGCAGTAATTATTAATGGCTCACTGCAACAGAACTTGCAAGCTTCTCTTCTCCTAGAGAACCCCCCTTTTAAGTTAACAAAGAGATAATGGCTAGCTTTCCCACAGGAAAACCCAGAAAGGTTGAATGTCCAATCAAATGACCCTCACAAGAAAATCTCACGTGGTTCTTACATTCAATCTATAACCCCAGTGACATCTAAACATATATCAACTTAAAGCAAAGGGGGAAAAGGTTTCTATGCCACTGACGTCATCCAAGTAGTTGAAACAAAGTAAAAAAAAATTATGACAAGATAACCAAACATTTTAAGGCAACGGTATCTTCTCAAAAGGAAGGACAGTCTTACCCGTCACATTTATACATATTTTCCCCATGAAGCCACTCCTTGACAGTAAACTGGTCTAAACATTTCTCCAGGGAGGCAGCATCACCATGAATTTCAACAGTTAGGTCCATCATATTTTCATATTGATTTGAAACCTTATCACACTTTGTGCAAATAACCTATTTTCCAACCAAAAAAACAAAAAGTTGAACACGCAGCCACATCCATGTCAGCAGCAAAATAACACAAATGAATTTGATAACATAGAAAAAGGAATGAAAGATTTAAGCTCTCCAATAAGCACAATCATGAATCCATGAGAAAACCATGACTAACAAAACTCAAGAAGGTAAATTGCGTGACAACTTGTATTTTACCCAAATGACAACCCAGCAAGAATGCAGAAAAACATTATCTTTCACCATCTTGAGGGAGTTCCTTCCAGACCATCATTAGCATAAAAGCAAGACAGAGTGCCTTCTAGCACCTTTATAAAATTTGACATAGAATGTATTCCAGGCTACAGTAGAAGAGCTTACTACCTTATTCCATTAACCAATTGAAACTAAGTGCTTCAATGAAACTATCCTTCAAAATCTTAGGGATGATCTGTTGGTCACATATGGAAAATAAAGAGCATAAGGAATAAAAAGGATTGGAGAGAGCAGTAACAACTGCGTTGCTATACTCGAGATACAGGAATTGCACATAGAACATTAAGCTCAACAAATTTATAAGTCATAGAAGAATGATATAAGCCCACAACTTGACCACCATGCTGGCAGTGCTATATTCAGACTCTAAGCCCAATTCTCTCATCAGGGACTATTTAGACAGAAACAACATGTACCCTCATCTGAAGAGGATCAAGGGATCTGAAACTACATATATGTTAACCTTGAGCTAAACTAAAGAGAATTATATCAGAATATGAAGTCTTTGCTATTATCCTGAAACCACAGCTCATGTGCATGAGACAGAGTTCAGAAGAGAATCACTTATCTTCCACTCAACAATCATCTGACAAAGTACTCATTTAGTCTCCAATTTTCATTAAGCAGATAAAAAGTAATAACAAGGTATTCATTTCAATATGACAATGTTGATTTTCTTACTGATCAGCAGTATAACCTGAGATTGAAGGTGACCTCCAAAAATGTGTTGAATCAGGGTTGTCCCTTGAAGGTTAGAAGGGACAGCTCTTTCTCCACCAAATTCATCAAGGCAAATGGATTGCATTGTATCAATGGCAAACCTACAAGAATATTAGAAACTTTTACTGTCTTGACTAATAAATGATAAGATAGAGTTCTTCTTAAAGAGTTCTTCTTAACACAGTCAACATGCAGTTAACTACAGAAAGTTAAGAAATTGCTGCAATAGTAAATAAACCTCATGAACTCATGAGCATCTTCTTGTCTTCCGAGACCTAGAGTACCACCAATATTATGCAAGCCAGAAAGAATATGAATTGGAGAAAAGGCCTGTGAACTTTGCCTTACTCGTTCAAGGTGGACTTGAAACTCACACAGAAAGCACCAATCATTAGAACTGCCTGAAAAGGCAATAACAATTATAAGCATGAGGAAAAGTCACATAACCAATAAGAAGCAAAAGGTCTTATTTATGAAATTACATTCTTGACGGTGGCCTTTTTCCAACAAGTAGGCAACGAGTGGCTTTGTGAATGAGAGACATTGGAGAACAACATTAGCAAAGCAGCTGCACAGATTCGCAACAAATATAATTTTGTTCATGAATGTTTTTATGGCAATCTAATGATATCATATAGTAAAGCTTGCTTGTGACAAAAAAGGAACCTATTTCCACAATTCAAGAGTCCGCAAGGAAGAAATCCCGGTTTGTCCCAATTAAAAAATTTAACAAATTCGTCATATGGGAAAAGAACCTGAAATGGAAAAAAGAGTCAAATACTCAAAGTTCAGTATGCCAGAAAGTGCATAAGATTCAACCAGGTAAACAAAGTGCAATGTATTTTTTATCAAGGTATGTGTAAAAATTACAGTTTTGGGATGCTTGATAGGCCTGGAAGTGCCGCAAGCAGGTACCAGTGCTATTGAAGATAAAATTTTACCCCCAGCTGCAGAAGCTTTAAACCCACGATTAGTTGCCCCACTTTGAGTGGAATTATTTCCACTAGATAGATGAAAATCCTTGCATTTTGACTTATGCCCAGATTTCCAGTGTGACTGTTGGCATGTTTGTGAGCTGAAAAATTAACGCACGCAAACATCAACTTACCAGATAGGAAACCAATACAACTCGCCAACTTAATGGGTCAACGGTGAAGTTGTGGCATCAACTTAACAAAAATCAATAGCAGGGAAGACCCTTTGAATTATTAAGACCCAATAACTCAAAATCCCGTAATCACATTGAAAATAAGAATAACAAGAAACCAATGATTCACAATCAAGAATGAGGGACTAATTGTTTGACGTACCAGTATCTTACGGCTTTGCAGCGAGAGCACTTTTTAGTGCCGAAGTTTCCACAGACAACACAAACAGTGTCGTCCTTGGGAGTGCCAGGCATTGGAATTCGATCAGTGGATCGTTCCCCCTCGAAATTGGCGTCGACCTCAAAGTACTTCGAGGCCGTCCTCTTGACCAATGTGTGCAATCCAACAGCTACAACAAAAGCCGAGAATATTAATTGCAGGAACCAATTCAGATCCCACGATACTCCAGAGACAAGCATCTACGCCACCCCCGCGTTGATGATCGATGGAATTCCTTCGATCCTGCGGATGTTCATCGATTAAATTACATGCACAACAACATGGACTTCCCTCAACAAGTATTAGGGTTTTGTTTTTTCACTTTTTTTTTTTAATCCAGTCTCGTGATCAGCTTTGAGGAGCAGAGCTATCACTATCTCTTGTAGTTCTCTCTTCCTTCGTGAATATGTATGTATATCCAAGGAACAAATAATTAACGAGGTCCCTGCGCTTTCTTTGTTTTTTAGGTGAGTTCCCTGCGCTTTCTTGATTTCCTTTTCCTTTCCAAATCAAAACAACGAACGGAAACTGCTAGGGCTATTATTAATTATTAATAAAGAAAGAGTAGAACACTTAAAATTTCTTAATAATAATAATAATAATAATAATATATCACCACTTTTTTAACTGAATTACGTAGGTTAAGAATAAAAATTAAAATTAATTAATTATTTTAATTTTTTTTATTTTTAAAACTACCATTAATTAATTTCTTTCTCTTTAAATACATTAAATAAAAATATGTTTTAAAAATTTATAATAAATACTATCTTATACTCCCTCTGGTCCTATATATAAGACTATTTTAACCGAATCACGCGAATTAAGAAAGGGAGTTAAAACTAATTAACTACCTCGATTTCTCTAAAAATTTCAACTTTTTTTCAAAACTACCCTTATTTAATCTCTCTTTTTTTTTCTTTGAATACATTAAATATGGGCATTTTTTTGGAAATGCATAATAAATACCACCTCGTATATTGTAAAGGATCTTATATTTAGGACCAAGACAAAAGATCCTATATATAGGACCGGAGGGAGTATATTGTAAAGAGTCTTATATTTATGACAGTATAAAACGCCCTATATATAGGACCGGAGGAAGTAATAAATATGAAATGATAGTAGGAAAAAAGACACTTTAGGACACCAAATATAAATAATGATATTTTATAATCCATAATTTGTGTAATAACTTAGAAGTATCCAAGTTCTTGGAATATGAAAATAATTAAGTAATAAAAATATCTCTAAGTTAATTAATAAAAGATAGCCAAATTTCAAAGTGTTTATAATTAAATTTTTAATAGAATATAATTGAATTTTCAAATGGTTGAAATAAACTTTCTAAGTGTTTAAATCTAAATTTTCTACTGAGTATAACCGAATTCCCAAATTAATAAAACTACATTTCCAAATACTTATTACTATATTCCCAACTAAGTATAACTAAATTTCTAAGTGATAACAGCTAAATTTCTAAGTGTTTATAATTAAATTCCAAACTGAGTATAAATGAATTTTCAAGTGGTTGAAACTAATTTTTCAAGTGTTTAAATCTAAATTTCCAATTGAATATTACTGAATTCTCAAATTATTAAAATTATATTCCCAAGTGCTTACTATTATATTTCCAACTGAATATAACTAAATTTTTAAATATTGACAACTAAGTGCCCGTTTGGTTTGCCTTTTTGTAAAAGTACTTTTAGAATAACCACAGTTTACAAAAATGAAGTTTGGATAAAAGTAGAGAAGTTTACTGAAAAGCTGTTTGGATGAAAGAGGAGAAAATGATAGTTAGAAAGTACAGTTTGATTTGTAAAAATGCAAACCAAACAAGCCCTAAATTTTCAAGTGCTTACAATTAAATTTTCAACTGAATATAATTAAATTCTCAAGTAATTGAAACTAATTTTTCAAGTGTTTAAATCTAAATTTTTAGAAATATTTTTATTACTTAATTATTTTCATATTCCCTAAAAAAAACTTAAATACTTTTAAGTCATTATATAAATTAAAAATCTTAAAGTGCCCTTATTTATATTTAGGGCTCTTGAGATATCTTTTTTCACGTAATAGTAAATTAGTACTCCATAGGGTGTTTTGACTTGGTCATGTTTAGGACCAATACAAGGTACTACTTGGTGGGTTTTTAAAAAAATTGCTATTTTGGAGTTATGTGCATGCATAAATTTAAAAAAATAATAATAAATAGTTTAAAAATTAATAAAGTTTAATTATATTTTATTATTATACTCTTATTAATTATGTAGTATGCTTAAGGTTTTTCCATTTTTTTTTATTGTTAGTGAAGTGTAAACTTGTTTAACTATAATTAATACTCCCTTAAAAATTATAAAATTACAATTGTTTCTAAAAAAAATTTCAAATGACAATTGTTTGGAAAGAGAGAAAGTATTTATTACTTCATTTGTTTCAAAACAATTATATTTCTTTAAAGTTATGTACATAAATTAAAAAATTAATAAATAATCTACAAATTAATAAAGTTTAATTATATTTTATTTTAATACTTTATTAATTATTCTCTTCGACCTATATTATAAAATATTTTATATAATAAATCTTTTGTCCACATTTTAGGGTATTATATACAATTTTTTCAATTTTACTCCTTTCATTAATTCTCCTCTACTTTTCATAAAAATGCTGTACCTATGATAAGCTATGCTGACAGTTTAGCTAATATGAATAAAATGGAAAGTTTGGTACTTTTTTTTTATGAATTTTAGATGAATGAGTAATTTCCTTAATTTGTGTGTATTTTATAAAAAACATATCATAAAATGGATCAAAAGGAGTATATAATACTCTTCAATGCTTCTTTCTTTTTTTATTATTATTCTTCCATTTTTTTAATTATCACTTTTAAAGAAAAATTTTGTTTTCTTTTATCTATGATATTCAAATTCCAAAATAGCATTAATTACTATTTCTTTCAATTATATTCTTATCTACCATTTAAAAAGTCAATGATATCATTAATTATTTTTTTCTATTTACCTATTTCTTTAAGAGTAAATTTAAAAATTTAAAATAAATTCTAATATATTAAATACATTTCTTAATCTTGGTACAAAAACTTTAAAGGTTATATATAAATAAACGGATAAAGTATTAAAGGGTAAAGTTATCAAAATCATTAATATTATTATGAAAATGATTTTGACACGGAGGGAGTATGTGTTACCAAAAGTGCTCCCATTCATTGAGATGGTCATGAGCTAGAAATTAGTATGGGTGATTTTAAAAAATAATATTGTAATTTTTAAAGAAAATAACTTTAATTTTTATATTCGTGTGATTGGTTAAAAGATTATTACTCCATCCGGCCTTAATATAAGATTTTTTAACTAAATTACATAAATTAAGAATAAAAATTAAAGTTAATTAACTATATTGATTACTCTAAAAATCATAATATTTTTTTAAAATTACTTTTATTTAATTTTTTTTAAATATATTAAATAAATTTTTTTTAAAATACATAATAAATATTATCATATATATTATAAAAAATTTTATATTTAAAATTAAAATAAAAATTTTTTTATTTAGAATACGAGGGAATATAATCCTAGATAGCATAGAGTAATAAAAGTTGTTTTTTCGCGAAGGGAGGCGTGTCCTGAATAGTGTTTCTCACGTCTAGTGGGCTAACACGTGTGTCTAAGTCTAACTAAGGATCGAATCATCCAGAGGAGGACGGTGAGAATGCTCACAATTTGAAGAGGAAGCTCCACGTGCTTTTCCGTTTCCAAATTGTATTGGAATTGGAGGTGAAAAAGCATAGAGAGACATCATTATATCTTCTATAATAACTTTTTTATTAAAATTATGAAAAATATATAATTTTTAATAATATTATAATAAATATTATTTTTATAAGTAAATTTGCTATGCGACTATTTCTTTCAATAAAATTATATATGTTTATATTAATTTTTTTATGACCACATAATTATATATTCCAAAAGAATAATATAAAAAAATGAGATTATATGCAAGATTTTCTTTCTATAGTTATCTTATATTTTATCTTTATTTTGATATGATGGCATTATAAGCAATTTAATGTTGTAAGAACTGGATAAGTCACTAATTCAAAGTTCAAGGTTCAATGATTCAACGGAGATCGAACCGAGATCGGACCGGTAGTGATTAAAATAAATAATATAAGTTTAAATAAATTTTATAACTTAATTAAAGTCTCAAACTAAGTAATATTGAATTATCAATCTATTATTCACCACAAACAAATTATTAATAAGTTTCATAACTCAATATTTTAATTTAAATAAGTTAATATTCATCTATAATCATATTTTGAGTTCAAAATAATAAATTAATAATATATTATTTATTATTTATAAGTAAATATATAATTTTTAATAGTTATATATCATAATAATGCTTATATAATATTATAATATATAAAAAACATATTTTATACTAAAAATGATGTTATTTTATCTTAAAAATAAAAAAAAAATTTAAAAAAAAATTGGAAAAAAAATAATGCAGAACCGGTTCAAATCGGTTCAAAACTGGTTTTATCGGTTCAATGCCGGTTTCACCGGTTTTTGACCGATTCTTACCAGTTCTAAACATTGTTGGTCGTGTACTATGACCTGAATACCGGTTCCCGGTCCAACCGGTCGAATTGGCTGGTCCAATCTGATTTTAATAACAATGAAGCAACTAAATTGCAAGATGTAGGATCTAGTGCGTGTTTGGCAATCATATGCCAACCAAATTTGGTGTTCCAAACTTGGTTTGATATATTCAAAATGTGTTTGGTTGAATTTTCCACTCCCATTGAAAAATCATTTTCGGCTCAAAATGGAGTTTTAGTATAAACATTTAAGGACATGCTTTTCTGTTTTACTTCTTCGTTTCCATATGTATTTATTTTAAAATCAGATAAAAATAAATCAATAAAATGATAAAAAAAGAAAAATTGGGAAAATAAAATTTTCATAAAATTTCTCCTATTTATTAACTAAAATCTCCCTTCCAAATTTTCATAGATCATGACCTGTAAAAAAATGTTATACCAGATATATTATGTTTCCAATTAAATAAATGCAGATTAAATTTTAATTAAAGAAAATTAAATTAATCATGAGATTGAATTTAAGCTCAATTTAGAAGAAAATTATAAATTTTGTCAAAACTAATTTTTAAATAAATTATCTAAATATAAACATATTAATAAAAAATTAATTTTTATCATAACTACATTACATGAAAATCCCGTCTAGCAAACGATACTTTTCACAATTTGGAAATTACACAGTTTTGTATAAATTTATACTATTATCGTATATAGAACAGACATAGATCAATTTGTGATTGTAAAAGATTTATATTTATATTAGTTACAGTAGTATTAAAATTTATATTTTACTAAAGTTAATGAAAGAATTTGATAAGAATATATATCATGCATTTAAATTTAATTCTTCGATAATTTAAAAATTCTCGTGTATGAGGACTGAGGAGGAACTTTTAATTGATTAGTTTGGTAATTGCCTTTCTACTAATTTATATAAGGGAAGAAAAGAAAGATAATGATAGATCAATATAGAGACGGCGCTTTATTGATTAGTGATTACCGCAGAAACAGTCAAAATTATATGAGAATCATTGTTTCATGTTATCTGCTCGGTAATATGACACTTTTTTTTTTTTAATAAACTCCGTAATATGAACAAACGGTATTTTTTATTTTCATTTTTTTTGCCAACAAAATGGTTTTTTGTCCGTGGCCTTTTCATTAACATGCAGTAATATCCTCCTTAGAGAATCAATATATTATTAATATATATGATAAAATATAGAAAATACGCTATTCATTATTTTTGAATTGTGTTCATTTTAGAATTGGTACAGTTAGTTTCACCATAAAATTAGCCTCAAACCCCATGTCCTTATACAAAAATGTATTTTTTAAATTATACAGAATTAAAAAATATACCAATATATACATGGTAATTATAAGATTTTGTATGCCGTGCAATACGCACGAGTGGAGGCTAATTGTTAAAGAAAAACAAATCAATGATGACATTAATGAATAATAAAGTAATAATGATTAATTATTTTTATTTATATAGGAGTATAATACTCCTTCTGGTTCTATATATAAGACCATTTTAACCGAATCACGCGAATTAAGAAAGGGAGTTAAAACTAATTAACTATCTCAATTTCTCCGAAAATTTCAATATTTTTTTAAAACTACCATTATTTAATCTTCCTCTTTTTCTCTTTGAATGCATTAAATAGGGGCATTTTTTTGGAAATGCATAATAAATACCACCTCGTACATTGTAAAGGATCTTATATTTAGGATCAAGGCAAAAGATCCTATATATAGGACCGGAGAGAGTATATATTTATTGATTTAATAGACGCAATCTGTAAAGCAAACCAGAGACAGACATTTAAATTAATTCGGAAGATGAAATTTACACCTGCAAAGTCGGCATTGTCATAAAGAATATCTATACTTCATTTATTTAAGCAATCAAAGACGCTATTGCACCCAACAAAAACATCACTTTGTCGGTAGACAATAATATTGGATTATGAGTGTACAATTGATCTGAGAAAAACTCTTGATTTAACCAAATACGTTAAGTAAAACTTATGCGTGTGGATAACGAGGAGGAAATGTGCCTCAGCAGTAAAGTTGTTCTCTTTTCGTCGAGAGAATATTCTCCAAGAATTATGCTTCTTTGCTGGTTTCCTTGGCCATGTAATATTGGGTTCATCAAAATCAAAGCTACATCTGCCTTATTGCGTGCGATTACAGAATTGGTCGCAATTTTACTTTATTAGATTCTCCTTTCCTTCGGGCATCACGCATTATTTTCTTTTGCCGGTATGAAAAATGCAACTCCAGCCTAAAAGAATCCGTTCGAAGGGCTAGATTTTGTGGTTAAGCTTATTACTACTTTGAATATTTCGTTCAAACCGGTTCTATATATATATATATATATATATTTTATACAAAAAGAAGGATAAAGTCCTAATAAATCACTAAGGAATTAAATTCCAAAACTTTCATGAAGCACCAGGGGTTCCAAGAAAGAGGGAACCTCACCAAACAAAATATCAGAGATAAGCATATCAACACAACAAGCAAAACGATGAGCAGGTTTATCCGGTTCTATACTTTTGAGAGCAAGAAACGAAAGAATAGTTTACTCTTATAATGGACCAAAAATTAAGAAGTTACCCTACCCTTGTGGCCTTTTGGGCTCATTTTCCACGAACAACAATTATTGGGTTGCTCTAGCCCAATATGTTCTGGCCCATTACTCCCCACTCCCCCCACCCTTCTCCAAAAGAGAGGAACAGACAAAAAAGAAGGCGTAAAAGGAACGAGCACATTCAAATAATATTCAAACTCAATATAATCACGCTATTGGGGAAAAAAAGAGTGAACAGTTAAATGATTTGAGGTACCTAGGTAGTTGTCGTTTTAGACGGAGGAGATAGTGGAGGAACCACTTAGGACAATTTAATTGGATGAAGCCCGTTCCTTGAATTTGTCGTTAGTAACAAATATTTATTAAACAGCAATACAGAACACATTATTAGCAGCAGAATCGGCATTAAGCTTAATCATTCATTCTACTATTTAAATAACATATTCATTATGGTTAAGGTTGTCAATTAAAGGAGATAATGAAAACGTAATGAACAGAGAAATGGATGTCAATGAGGAAGGTAAACAGAGTTGGGAGGAAGAAAACCCGGAGTGGTGTTGTCCACTCACTGCTATAGTGATATACCAATTGTATGGGGAGCTAGGAAGCTATAGAGAGGTGAGGATGTTCCGGGAAGTGTGTAGGAAGTTGGATGGAATATTCTGGAGGAAGGATTCAGAAGGGTAGTTTGGTAATTTCAATGTGTGGCAATGGAAGCAATTTAAGGTTGCATAATTGGGACCAAGTTGTTCCCGGAGTTCACGGATTGTGTTGGCTTTGCCTCCGTTTGGCGTTGGTCGGTCCCTTCGCTGTCTTTTCCCCTCTCCGGTGTTTTGCTCTTCGTTTCAGCTACAACCCTTCCCCACTCTCTCCTTAATTCCACAATCAACTTGCTCATTATGTGTGTCTGTATATATATATATATATATATATATATCAGTCTCTTTATGTGATTTTTTATTTTGGTTTCGGATCTAGCCGCACCGTTTTGTCTTTTATGTTGACACAGGTAACATATTCTTGACCAACCGATATTGGTTCTGGCAAAATGAGTTAAGTAATATTTAAACCGTTAGAGCATAAGTGTGTGTCATGTCTTTAAAGAAGTCTCACATTACTCAAACTAAAAGAAATCTTAATATATAAATATTAAGATATGTTAGTAAGCAAGTAAAAAAGTCAAGAAAAAAAGTGGGTTTACGCGCCCAGAACGACGTTTCAACTGAAAAGTGACAAAATAACTCTTAAAAGATAGTGTTTTTGGGCACGACTTAAGTTTATTTTCTAACGTTATTTTATCAGTTACAACTAATATAAGTATGATATAAGACAGTGTTCTTGGGCATGACTTAGATTTATTTTTTAACATTATTTTACTAGTTACAACTAACATAAGTATGATATTTCAAGTTTAATACAAAAGAAGAGGTACCCCGCTTGGAGCCTTACCCACCTGGATCCAAATTAAATTGAATTCTAATAGATCTTCCAATCAGAGTGAGACAAGTTCAAAATATCATGCGTTCCAACAAAAAAGTATTATGTTTTCAAGTCCCATTGTTACTTTTGCATCATATATTGTTACTTTTGCATCATATATCAACACATTGAAATAACTCTTCCTTTTAATGTTCAATTCAAACAACGAAACAGGGAATTCTTCTCATTTCATTAAATTACGAGATTCTGTATTATTATCATCATCATCATCATCTTCTTTTCTCGTTTCGTCTTAACGGCTCCACTTCGCTGCCAAACATGACACAATCTGAGCCCAGGGGATGCATTTAAAAATCCTCAAGCATATCTAACACTTTCATTAATGACGTTGAAGCCGTATAATTAAGATGCAAAAACCATTATATTACTCTTATTATACATTGTACAAAGTTCAGACAATAATAAATACTCCCTCCGGTCCTATATATAGGGCCTTTTGCCTTGATCATAAATATAAGACCCTTTATAATATATGAGGTAATATTTATTATACATTTCTAAAAAATGTCCTTATTTAATGTATTCAAAAAGAAAGAGAGAGCGATTAAATAAGAGCAGTTTTAAAAAAATATTAGGATTTTTGGAGAAATCGAGATAGTTAATTAATTTTAATTTAAATTCTTAATCCGTGTGATTCAGTTAAAAGGATTTTATATTAAGGACCAGCGGGAGTAATATACAACTTATTATAGATTTTATATTTCATCTTGATATATATTGGTATGAATTAGAGTTTGATCTATGCATATGCACCAAATTCACAAGTTTATGGACAGTATAACTAGTCATGCTTTTTTATATTTTATATTAATATAATATAGATATTGAATTTGATCATATAAAAAATGTACACAAAATAAAATCATTATTATTATTTGCATGACTGTTTTCACGGGGATACAACTAAACATGCACGTCCAAGAGTATTTATGTTGAATATTTTTATCGGTAGATAGAATTTAGTTTTCGATTTCATGATTTTATATTGCAACTTGACTGGGTTGAGGCAGGTGGGGTGGGGGTATTCATGATCATCAAGTGCAAACTGGCATTCCACATTTGGTATTTTAATAATAAAGCAATCACATGGAGCATTAATAATAATTGTAATAATAATGATGATAATATTAATATAATAATAAATATTATTATTATTATTATTTTGTCATGCCTCGAAAAAAAACTAACCTCCATTGTCAACCGTGGTTAGATTGAATAATAAGAGACTCAACATTTTTTAAGTAAGATTTTGAGTTCAAGTCTTATAAATGAAAAAAATCATATAAGAAGAGTTATCTCCTTTAGACTTAGACAATACTTAAATCTAATCCAATTTGATAAATATATAAGAAAAAACCAGCAGCCCCCTAGTAGTCATACCCTCAGTAGTAATACATAAATTCCTAACAAAGAAATGTAAACTGATAATCACACAGGAAACACTAATTTCTTGGAACTTATTAGTGGCGAACGAATGTCAAATATCTATTCATAATTTCACGTTGGATGAATTGAGGCTTCAGTAATTCAGAATTTGACTCCAACAAATGGCCAAGTCACTGTGCACAAATGTGGCTTCGTCATTAGGCTAAGACAACTCCTACTAATGTACTTATAATTACCCCTGGACCCGTATTATAATTCACTATTGGCAAACTCTCGTCTCTCTTGAGCTTGTTGTCACGGGGCCATTACTCTCTCCCCCAAAAGCGCGTTCAAAGGGGTGTGCAGCGCACCCGCTTATATGCCCAGGTCATCCCCCAAGTCCATCCGATGTGGGATGTAACAACTCCCACGGCCAATCCGTGACGCCCACGTCACGGGTGGCCCACCGGAGGGCCCACCGACTGGGCAAACCCGGGGTAGGCTCTGATACCACTTGTCACGGGGCCATTACTCTCTCCCCCAAAAGCGCGCTCAAAGGGGTGTGCAGCGCACCCGCTTATATGCCCAGGTCATCCCCCAAGTCCATCCGATGTGGAACGTAACATTGTGCTTCCATTAAAATTTACATATTTGATTTTAAATATAATTAATTTTGAAAATTGATTTTAGTTATACTTAAGTTTATTATAATGTAATTTATGTTTAGATGCTTCCATATCAAAAGTAATTTTATATTTAAATGATTTTAATAAAAAAGACTTTTGAATGTATAATTATGAAGTATAAGTACTTGTAGAAAAGCATAAGTGTAAAAATATTGTTCATCACAAAAAGCACTTTTGAGATAGATAGAACCATAAAATGTTAATCACAAAAAGCATTTTCAATCAACTAATGCTTTATTCAAGACAAAACGATCAAATGGCATGGAGCGTAGATTACAAAGTGATAGTATCACTTCCAGAAGCTTATAGCCTGTGGGATCAAATGTAAAGCACAACTCAATATTTGAAAAATATATTTTCAAATATTAATTAAATACGAAGAATGGGCCTCTTGTTAGAAAGAATTGTGAGTTTTATAATTAGTCAAATTTTAACATATTTTATTTATTTCAAACAAAAAATGGTCAATTTCAAAGAAACGTTTTCAACAATATGCGTTGAAGTCTTTGAAAAAATTAAGGATATTTTCTGAAAATAGTAATGTTATGTCGGTACGTGATAAGTGACAGGAACTACATTTTTGGTGGGGAGTGCGGACAGCTGCTTTAAATTGTTTCATATATCCCGACCCTATATTATGAGTAGTATACCTTAAACATATTTGGTTTATCTTTTTTAAAATTAAACTATGATTTTCAATCATAATTTAAAAAAAAATATATTTGGTCAAACATAAATTATCTTTTTGAAAAATAAAAAATGGATTAGATTATAATTTTAAAAAATGAGAGAGATAGTCACTTTTATATTAAGAAAACCATAATTTTAGAAAAAAATGTTTATTTTATTATATACATATAAAAATACTTTTAATTCTTATTATCTAAATATATTTTTTTATCAAATTATGATAAGTGACAGGAACTACATTTTTGGTGGGGAGTGCGGACATGCTTTAAATTGTTTCATATATCCCTACCCTATATTATGAGTAGTATACCTTAAACATATTTGGTTTATCTTTTTTAAAATTAAACTATGATTTTCAATCATAATTAAAAAAAATATGTTTGGTCAAACATAAATTATTTTTTTAAAAAATAAAAAATGGATTAAATTATAATTTTAAAAAATGAGAGAGATAGTCACTTTTATATTAAGAAAACCATAATTTTAGAAAAAAATATTTATTTTATATTATACATCTAAAAATACTTTTAATTCTTATTATCTAAATATATTTTTTTATCAAATTATGATTTTATAAAAAAATATTTAAATATAATAATTTATAATAAATTTATTTTTACTGAACTTTATTTTTACAAATTTTATTTATTTTAACATGAAAACCAAACTGCCTATACCTAAACATATATAGACGAATGTCAATATGCATTACGAGTTAAGAAATCGAACAAAGCTGTAAGCTTTTTTAAATTTATTTTATCATTTTATTTTATTATCTACGTTCCTACTTATCACCGTCCAAATTAACATTGACCTGCAGCATGCCCAGGACAGACAAGTGAATAGTACGTGGTCTTACTTCACGCCTCACCGGGTGAACTTCTTAATCAAATCTTGAAAAGTTTTGACCTGGCCTTTCTTTAATTAATTTAGATTTAGATTAACCTGTTGCTAAGGAACACGTCCAGGGAAACAGATGCTAAAAAAACTACTTATTAGCATAGCATCCATTCCAACGGACCAAGTTAGCCCTTAGTTAAAACTTCATATCCAAGCATATTTTTTATTTATTTTTAATAATAAATAATTAATTTAAATATACTAAATATATAAATTTTTAAAAAATTTACTTTAGTTGTAAGAATTATATATTCATTATATTATTATTGAAAAATTTTACACTTATTATATTTTGATTTAAACTTTTATTGATAAAATAATTTAAAATTTTAAAAAACTTATAAATGGTTTTGAAATAAAAAATCATCTAATATGTTTTTCATTGCATCAAGAGAGTTTCAACTCTTTAATTACTACTCACATTCTACCTTATTCTTATATCTTTGCTAATTCTAGGTGGCCATATGAAAGTTTTTTATTGTAATATTTTTATTTTTATTTCAAAATACACTTCATAAATCTAAATCTATAACAATGATACAAACCATGCTATATATATATAGTAATGTAGATTTTCGTTAATTTAATTAATGTTAAGACTGAAACTCTTAATTAAGAATGAGTGCACCTGAACCTGCTGCTTATTTGAGTGTATTTTATTCTTAATTAATAAAATTTGAAGGTCTTAGTGATCAGTACATACATCAGCAATTAAAATATACTAATTAAAACAAATTTTATTTCTATTAGGTACTTAGATCATTCCTATTTTAACTGAAAAATCTATTGGGTGCAAACTAATGTGATCAAGTTAAATAGGATTCTTTTAAGTGACTAGTTCTACCCTCAAACATTTAATACAGTTACATTTCTAATGTTTGATACATTTAATACAGTTACATTTCTAATGTTTGATATCTCTAATTAATTAAAGTTATATAACAATGGTTGAGTGATAAAAAAAATTTTTTTACCTTGAAGGACTCAGATCTGTCATGTGGATTGTTTCGTGAAGAACCCAGAATCTCTCGCATGCAGCGCGTCAGAGAACGCGCTTTCATCACCACGTCGCCCTGTCATGGGCGGGGAACAGCATGAGCTTCCTTTGGATTTAAAAACTGCACTTCCCCATAAAAATTCATTTTCTCTTTTTACAATTCTATGATTGAATGAATCTGTTTCTGAAGAGAGAGAACGAGAAACGGTACTGCCAGGAAACATTATAAGATGAGAGTTTGATCGAAATATACAAGGCTTCGCAGAGGAAGGGAGCTCTCAAAGTTGTTGTCTCTAAAACCAAACCCTCACAACCAAGAAAGAAGACTTAAATTTAGAAAGGCAAAACAAATGGCCCAGACTAATTTTCTATGGTATTTGACCTCCTAATGCACATGGCTTCTGCCTCATTGGGTTTCTGCTCTCTTCATTTTTATTCTAGTTTTCCTTTTCCTTCACAATCACATGCTGTCCTCTCCCTAAGCGGGCCGTCTCTCTCCTCCAGTGTCTAGCTACGTTTTATGATGTATCATTGAAGGGTTTTGAGTTTTTGACTCCAGAGTCTTACTTGAAGAGATTCCTCAGATCTACAAGGAAATCATTTTGGACATTGTCAACCTCAATTCTTCTTCTTTCTGGGTCTCCTGTGGTATCTGCCTTTGATTGAGTGCAAAAAGGTTAGCTTCTTTTGAGCCCTTCATTTTGTTGTTGTAGTCTTTTGCAATTGGGATTTACTAATCGCTTCTAGCTATCCCGGTTCTAATGAAAACGTGTTCCAACTTTCAACTTCGTTTTTCACTTTGCAAGCGTTTGTTCAAGTATCAAATTCGTTTTCTGTCAGGTCTAGAAGTCACAAAGTTATGCAATACTGATGTTCAGTTTCTGTTGAAAAGCTCAACAATTCAAGAAAATGGTTCAATTATTCAATTCATTATTTCTTCGACTCCTGATATCGGATGATGATTTCTTCAACGGCTGTTTTCCACTTATGCACATTCAATGTTTCCTTGGATAACACTTTGTACTATCTCTTATCACCTAGCTTTTTGGTTGGTGGAAGTTAACATGTTTTGGCTACTTTTAATGTGCTGTTCACTAGCTTCTTTTTTTTTTTCCTGAAAATTGGCCATCTTGGCATGTCTGACTCAAAAGATGGTGTATTTAGGAGCAAAGTCGTGTAAGTAGCAATAATTTACCAATTCTTGAACTTTTTATCTTTCGTCTCCCACTTATCACTTTTATCTTTAATTTTTGCTTTTCATTAAGAGGAAAAAGAAGCTAATTCTCTCTTATTGTTTCCCATATTGTTGCTGATGTGGGATGTGGCTGATGCTGATCATTGAGCTTGAAACTATTGTCATACTCCTAGAGCTACTAATCGTTAAGTTTTTGTTTTTTGCTCTTAGAATGTTCTACAAAATGTGCATTTACTTCTATTTCAGTTGCTGATTCTTGCTTTCTTTGTATCTAGTACATATATGTCTATATATTTGTTACGCTATGAAATTTTTTTATTGAGTGCCTAACTTAAACTATTCTTGGCCAAACAGATTGCAACAAATGGTAGTACTTTAACTTCTCTCCAAGTGTTCTGTTATCTTTTGGATATAAAAATCCTTGAGTTAAGCCTCAGATTTTGAAATGCAGTTGTACGGCAAAGAGGGATGAACTAATTGAAATTTAAACTTGCTTATTATAAAAATAGATTGGCTTGGGAATTGAATGTGAACAGTGTGCTACCATGGCTTGTGAGATAGAGAATGACCCTATCGAGGACACGGACATCGAAGTCCTCTCTTCAATGTGGCCTGAAGATATTGGAACTGATGGTGGAAAACAATTTAATATGGAAAAGCCTGGAAAGGGCCAAGATATGTTGGAAGAGATTATAATAATGGAGGAGTCAACTATAGTTGATTTCAAGCGTCTCATGGAGCTTACAGATTATACAGATAAGGGGTCATCCCAACTATCCTACCTTATGAAACACTGGGAGTATAAGCAGGCCAATGCTGTGCGTCTTCTTAGGGAAGAACTTGACAACCTAAGCAAACAAAGGCGGGAGGTTGAGCTGAGGAAGTTGGAGATATTGGAGGAGCATCGATTTGAGGAAGAAAAATATGGGGATAAACGGCCAGTTTCTATTTTGGATGAAATATATGATATATGGCAAGATGTTCCATGCAGGAAATGTGATGTTGTTGTTCAAAACAAGAGAATTGAAATAGATGCTGAGTATGATACCATTGTATATTGGAAACAGCGGGCACTTCATTTGGAAAAATTGTTGGCCACAAGCGTTCAGAGAGAGCAGATACTTGAAGAAAAGTTGCAAGAAAGTATAAAGAATCTTGAAAAGCAGTCCTCACCTGTAGAAGAACTGTCCCAGATTTTAAAAAGGGCAGATAATTTCTTACATTTTGTACTCCAGAATGCACCTGTAGTTATTGGTCATCAGGTAAATTACAGTTAGTATGAAGCTTGCAACAGTATATTAAACAACTTATAAAATGATATTAGCACGTGACATTAAAATTTGTCAGAGATGTTGATTATATTTGTGAGTTTTTCCAGGACAAAGAGTTGCGCTATCGCTTTATCTATAATCATTTTCCAAGTTTGCACGAGGAGGTAATGAATTGCTGTTGAAGATCTTGTTTCAAGGTCATATGAGAAATATTATTTGAAGTTATTGCATTGTATTTGTTTTCTTTCAAAATGCTAACTTGTTCTTCAAACTGAAACTTCTTTTCCTCTGTTTAATGCCTTTTCCTTCTTTCCATAAGGAATTTCTGCAACAAGTAAGCTGAAATATCTGAACTCTTAAATTTAATCATCTTTTTCAGGACATCATTGGAAAAACAGATGTTGAAATTTTCACAGGATCTGGGGTTAAAGAATCTCAAGATTTTAAGAGAGAAGTTCTAGAAAAAGGTTTACCTGCAAAAAGGGAAATTACTTTTGAGACAGAATTATTTGGGTCCAAGACATTCTTGATTTACGTAGAACCTGTCTTCAGCAAGACTGGGGAGACGCTAGGAATAAACTATATGGGAATGGATGTCTCAGATCAGGTAAATGTTATTTTGCATTTAGTGGTACTTTCATCCTATTGACTATAAAGAGGAAATTAATTTTTCTGGCAAACTACAGGTAAGAAAAAGAGAAAGGATGGTGAAGATCCGTGAAGAAATCGCGGTACAGAAAGCCAAGGAAACAGAACTGAATAAAACTATTCACATTACAGGTTTGATCACCTAGTGAAGCACTAGTTGTGAATTTATTCTAATCTGCTTTGGCAGCAAGAAAGCTCATCCCTTTTTCTTTGTTTTTCTTGAACCTTCTAATAGAGGAGACTATGAGAGCAAAACAAATGTTGGCAACCATGTCTCATGAGATAAGATCTCCGTTGTCTGGGGTTGTTAGCATGGCTGAAATTCTTTCTAGGACAAAACTTGATCGGGAGCAAAGACAGCTCTTGGATGTCATGCTATCTTCAGGAGATTTGGTTCTTCAACTTATAAATGACATACTCGATCTTTCCAAGGTTGAGTCAGGTTTGAATACTATCCTTGTTCCATGGCTTATATCTGATATCTAAATCTCACAATAATGTAAATACTAAATACCAATTTTAATAGAGAAACCTGAAGTTAGGTACTGATCTTTTAATCTTCTCTATGTAGGAGTTATGAAGTTGGAAGTAACCAAGTTCCGGCCAAGAGAGGTAGTAAAGCATGTACTCCAGACTGCTGCAGCTTCACTGCAGAAAATGTTAACCTTAGAAGGACATGTAGCAGATGATGTCCCTACTGAGGTGAGAAGTTATTTTTAACTTCCATGCTTTGTGGTCAAATATTTCCTTTTAGCATTGGTGCTAAACTTTGTGTTATACAGGTCATCGGAGATGTTTTAAGGATTCGGCAAATCCTCACAAATTTAGTCAGGTACTAAGCTTTGTGAGATTCTTAGTCTCAGCTTGCAAGGGCCAACAGTAGTTGTACTCAATGAATGTATTTGTGCTACTTTGCACTTACATTTTTTATTCTTTGCAGCAATGCAATCAAGTTTACTCATGAAGGCAAAGTTGGCATAAATCTTTATGTTGTGCCAGAGCAGGCTTTTGCAAAAGCAGAAGAAAGCCTCCACAAGACTAGTGCAGACCAGTCTAGTATTTTGGGGAATGGAGTAAAAGAAGAGAAACATCTCTCAACATCTCAAAATAACAGTTACCAAAATCATGCATCGAGTGACGAAGACGGATCTCCAGTTAAAAGCAAATGCTTAATGAATGGAGATACTGAGGAGCAAACTCAACCAACTGAAACAACCGTGCGGATACGTTGTGATGTCTATGACACAGGAATTGGAATACCTGGTATCTTTTGAATCTTCTCTACATAAATATGATTTATCT
This sequence comes from Adenanthera pavonina, assembly GCA_026686845.1. Classification (NCBI taxonomy): domain Eukaryota; kingdom Viridiplantae; phylum Streptophyta; class Magnoliopsida; order Fabales; family Fabaceae; genus Adenanthera; species Adenanthera pavonina. The sequence continues at coordinate 14,022,590 of JAIVEN010000015.1, forward strand.
TACAGAATAGTGATCATGAGAAATAATTTTTTGTTTCAATTTATCATGCAACAGAGAAGGCTATGCCTACTTTGTTCAAAAGGTACATGCAGGTGAGTGCAGACCATGCTCGAAAGTATGGTGGCACAGGGCTAGGACTGGCAATATGCAAACAACTGGTAAGCTTTCTGTTCCCCCTTCTATTAATGGAAGTTATATTTCATTCGATCTTCATAGCGTTGTTGTTTTTGCACTTGTGATAATAGGTTGAGTTAATGGGTGGTCATCTTACAGTGTCTAGCAAAGAACACTGCGGTTCTACATTCACGTTCATACTGCCATACAAGGTTTCAGTTGTTTGTGATCCTTCTGATGAGCTCTCAGATGTGGAGGATGACGATGCTACATCTGATGATACCACAGGGGGCTTCTTCCAATTTCAACCACCCACTTTGGGCTCTATGTTTTCCTCCTATGGATCTAGCACGAGCCAGAAGTTAATACCTCAAAAACTTGGGCGTACAACCTCGCATAAATTCAATGGGTTTTTAGAGAATTCATGCTCAACTCTCTCTAATGACATCAATTCAAAAGGAATAACTTCAGTTGAGGATGCATCAGTTATTGATGGCCTGGAGATATCTGAATCTGCATGTTCATCAAATGACAGCCTGGAGATAGGGAACAAAAATGTAGTAACAAGAAACAAATCGCAAAATGTCAGGGCCGACTCGTATCATGCAGAGGTAGATCAAGATCGCGTAGATACCGCAACAAAGTCAAGAGAACTCCAACAAGCAAGTCAGAGTCAAGAAAGGACAGAGATAACTTCGCAGTGTGTCACTGGCAGCAGCAATTCAGAAGTAGCCAAACCAGAATTAAAGCCTAAGATCCTTCTCGTAGAGGATAACAAGATCAATGTTATGGTGACGCAGTCAATGATGAAGCAGTTAGGTCATAGCATAGATGTTGTTAATAATGGAGTGGAAGCTGTGCGTGCTGTACAGCGCCAGAGTTATGACCTAATTCTTATGGTGCAATCCCATACTTCCTTCTTATGGCCTTTTTACTCTCTTGATTCAATGCTTTACATGTTAAGAAAATTGACTTGCTTACTTCAGGAGATGATACACTTGTCCGAACTTGTTTTGGAGCTCGCAAAAGAATATGCTTTCACGTATATAATTCTGTCCCGTTCGTGTTTGTATTATTGCTTAGTCCTAAAATTTAACTATTTCACTTTTTCTTCACATTTTTGTTGCATGCAATGCAAATAAGTCACACAGATATGTCTATTGCTCCATCGTCTATAGCACCATGTAGGTTTATTGACTTTCAAGCAATTGATCCCATTTATTTCTTTTGTAGTTTTTTTTTTCTTTTTTCCCTTTTTTTGACCAGCCTTTTCTAGTTTGTGTGTATATATATATACATATATATATCTATCTTAACAAGAGAGTTAAGAAGTGTAAGTCATTATTGTTAACGTTCATAATCTTTTGGGTTAAGTTCTGCATATATATATATATAAATTTAATTTTTTGGTGATAAAGCTCATGTGCTTGCATTTTGCAGGATGTGTGCATGCCAGTTATGAATGGTCTGCAAGCAACAAAGCTGATTCGTTCTTTTGAAGAAACAGGAAACTGGGATGCTGCAAGAGCAGTTGGGATTGAGCCAAATCTGCCAGCTTCATGTTTGCATAAGAATGAATTTTCTCTACCTACCACCAAGTTGAACCGCATCCCCATTATTGCGGTGAGCATTTATTCATAGTGATTTTATTATCGGGAGGATTTGCTTCTTATATTGACAAAATCTTTGAATGTTAAATGACCATTGATTTCATTACCGAATATTAATGCAGATGACAGCAAATGCTTTGTCAGAGAGTGCAGAAGAGTGTTTTGCAAATGGTATGGATTCGTTTGTATCAAAACCTGTGACTTTCCAAAAATTGAAAGAGTGTCTTGAACAGTACCTACAGTGACATCCTTGTAAATTTCTGTCTCTGTATAAAAGAATAAGAGCCTAGGAAAGTTTTGTAATGAATCATGTTCTCCTCTGTCATGAATGTCTACATAAAAGTGTATAGATGTGCAATTTTTTTTTATCACTTAATAGTCTATAATTCTAATTGAGAACAGGGGTATCTGCATTATAGTTAGGGATAGGAGCAAATGGAACGGGAATGTAAAGTTGCTGAAGCATTTTCTTGAAGTGTTGGTGAGTCATAGAAAGTAAGGGCTTAGGCACTAGAAAGAAGCTTTAAAAGAGGATGAAATCATGCCAGCCAGGAGGTAATCTCTTCAAAAGTTGATGGTGATAACTATCTCAATTCTATGCCATCTGACTAGATTGAATTGTGTGGGGAAAGCATGAAAGAAAGGATCTCAGGAACAGTAGGCATTAGTATACAAAGAAATAAAAAATTGGTTCACTTTTTGTATAGTGGCTGACTACTGCAAGTGTCTAACCTGTACTGTGACCTCTGGGGATGTCTATCTATAATTGTATATCCTACTGTAATGGTGCTGCTGACAAAACCATATCAGCTGTTCAGATGGGTTACTGTGTACCGTCAGTAGTTGTTGCAGGCGAGACACTGACCTCAATGGTTGCTTCTTTGTCATGAGATGCTCGACCAAGAGAATTGACCTCGATATTGTCCCGGTCCACATAAAAGGAAATGTTTGATTCTGTGTGGCTGGATGGAGCTGTTGGGCTGTATGAACTGGGAGAATCCTCAATTGCACTGAAGCTATGATGATGAGTACAGCTAATTTCGCTCTTATCTGACACTTCACTTTTCCTGTTAGTGTGGGAGCTCAAGTCTCTTTCGTCGAAGATTCTTAGCAAGACGCCAATTCGTCTCCATATTGAGGTATTGGGATTATCACGTAACCAGATGTGTCTTTGCTCATATAAGAATGTAACTGCAAAGATCATTAGAGCTGAGACCGAGGCAACCCCAGCTATAAGAAATAGGCCCCAAAAACTATCAAGGCTAAGACTATTAGAAGAGACAGAGGTACTGGAGTCAGAACAGGTGCTGAGGTTGGGGAGCCAAGCATTTTCAATTTCTTTCATTCTGGAACCCTCAATTACCTTCAGGATCGCTTTCGAAAGATCAGCTTGAAGAGGGGATCCCCTTGGGAAAACCTGTAACTCGCACCCAAAAAAAAAGAGAAAAGGTCACCACACTTTAGCATCAAATCAGTGCACTAAAGAGAGGTAGAGAGGAGAAAGGTAGTATACAAAACCAAGGCCATCAATTTTGAATGTAGGTTCAACCATGGTGTACTTGGAGCAGTGAGTCCCAAGAAGAATCCTTATATAATGGATTTCGTCCAAGGCTGCAGCTATTCCTCCATCTGCACTTCCTTTTGTGAAAAGTTCATCCAATTATTCCGAAGAGTTGTAAGGTTTAAGCTGGAAATCTTCAAAGCCTAAGTCTTTCAAGATCCCTCGGAAAAAGAACCCTCTTGGTATCCAACGCTCCACCTATTTTTCTTGACCTCATAGATATCAGTCACAGTTGGTTGCAGCTGCTCAACCGTTAATCGGGAAAGTCAAACTTGCCGTGTAGCTCTGAGTCAGAATCAGCACCACGAATACCCAAATGATCAGCACAAACCTAGCCAAGTTGCTCACCACTCTCTCCCCTGAAATTGCCCCAAAGAATTAAAAAAAACGGCCATCACCTTGGAATGAAAGAACTTTTTTTCGTTACTGCATGAATAGTATTGTTACTTACGATGTGCGAAGACCATGGTGGAGAAGGAGAACCACAGGCTGGTGCCAATCTGGTGGGACGGAGGCCCTCGACAATCTTGGTTTATTCGGTGTTTAAGAACCCAGACTACAAATCCAATGAACACCAAAGAACAACCGATCATCACCCACAGGCCCTATGTCAGAGGTTTCAGGAACGCCCACGCACTCTTGACCCGATTGTCTCTGATGGGCACCACCATTGACACTCCAGATTCTGTGTATGGCAAAGTGAAGTCCACATAGTGGGATCTGCTTGCTATTATTGTCCTGTCTCCCACCACTGCATCGAAGTTCTGTTCATCATCATTAATTAGTATAGCTGAACATTTTCACTACAGAACAGAAACAGAGTTATGATATGATTACTTCATTTATTTTAGGGAAAATTAACTTTTTAGTCCCTGAATTTTACATTAATTTTGAAATCAGTCTCTAAATTAATTTTTTTTAGATAATATTCCCTAAACTATTTAACCGTGGCATAGTTAGTCCCTCAACTATCATATTATTTGTAAATTAGTCCCTATGAGTGTCACGTGGCAAAATGAAAAGGTGCTGAAGTAATAAATAGAGTTGCTGATGTGACAGACACGTAAGTAAGAGGTGATTACTAGGATTAAAGAGTAGCTGATTTTAGTCATTATATTTTACCATAATTTATAATTTAGTTCTTAAACTTTATTATTTTTCTTATATTCATCCTCAAACTTTATGTCTATTTAAATAGTCATCATTCAACTATTTAGAGACCATTTAATCCTACTCAACATTCCTTATAATTAAAACATATTTCAATTTGTCAAACTTACTTTTACAAAAAGAATATCCAAACATATCATTTTCCAATAAACTTACTTTTATCTAAACTTTATTTTTACAAATTTTATTTGTAAAAGTAAGTTAGAATAAATGAAATTTATAAAAATAAAGTTTGGATAAAAGTAAGTTTGTTGGAAGATGATGTGTTTGGATATTCTTTTTGTAAAAGTAAGTTTGACAAATTGAAATATGTTTTAATTATAAGGAATGTTGAGTAGGATTAAATAGTCCTAAATAGTTGAATGATGACTATTTAAATAAACATAAAGTTTGGGGATGAATATAAGAAAAATAATAAAGTTTAAGGACTAAATTATAAATTATGGTAAAATATAAGGACTAAAATTAGTTACTCTTTAATTCTAGTCAGCACCTCTTACCTATGTGTTTATCATATCAGCAACTCTATTTGTTACATCAGCACTGTTTCATATCAATCTTGCCACGTGACACTCATAGGGACTAATTTACAAATAATATAATAGTTGAGGGACTAACTATGCCACGGTTAAATAGTTTAGGGAGCATTATCTAAAAAAAATTAGTTCAGGGACTGATTTCAAAATTGATGTAAAGTTTAGGGACTAAAAGATTAATTTTCCTATTATTTTACCTCATCATAGGCTTGGCTGATCAATTCATCGTAGGTTCCAGCGCTCTCTCCATTAGGCTTTGCAAAAGAATGAGTTCGTATGGCAGAGCATACGACAACTCTTGTACTGCTGCATCGAAGATGTCAATACAATAACCAACGACTTTTGTTGCGTTAGTGTCAGGATCATTCACTATCTTCACAAATTCAAAGAAACCGTGCTTTACTGGAACTCCTACCATCAACTTCCCCTCATTTGTAGGAGTCTGCCATCCTTTTGGAACAGAGTAACTATACCCGGCCATCTAATGGGTCCTAGATTTTTCTTGAATGAACTTAGATTCCTCATTTTTCCATTCTTTGGCGTCCAAATTCCTACCCCATTTTCGCCATTACCGTTCACGTTAATTATCTGAAACGCCGTCGCTTGCATTTGCCCATTTTCTATGCCAAAATCTCCAGACAGACCCGTAAAGCTAGTTTTTGATATAGCGTTCCGTAACTTCTCGCCATTTTGTGAGACTCCTAATGTGTCAAGATCAGTCAAATTGCCAAAAGCATTTCTTATTTGGAAGTCAGAATTGGTAATCCCAGCCTTCTCAATTGCCATTGCTAGTGCTGTGGCAGCATCACAAGCCCATAGTCCATAAACATTCAAATCAGGATTATCTCGCAGGAACTGCCTTTTCCATCGGAGTCTGAAATCTTCAAGCCTTTTCCTTTTCGGAATAAAGGTCTTCACACCCAACACACCCTGCATTGCATCTATGACAGAGGCATTCAAAGAGGTTAACATATCACCCATTCCCTTGGTGATGATCCAAGCATAGCCTTCCCTCATCATTCCAATCTGTTTTGCAATGGTAAACAGTCTAGAGCCCAGATCAATTGACATGTGTACAATGAAGACTCTGGTTTGCATGGTCATCAACTTGTAAAGCTCACTAGAAATTTGAGCATCTGAAGCCGACGGAGGTATAGCACTGAGATATGGGACTCGGGCATTAACTTCTTGCAGGGCAGTGATTAAAAATGGTATAACCCCATTTCCATACTCGTTATCTGCATAAATGGGCACTGCTTCTCTCCACTTAGAAGTTTGGACGACTGCATTAATGGCATCTACTTGTGCTGCGTCATTTTGTGCAACTCGGAAAAAATATGAACTCTTTAAGGAAGCAAGAGAAGGGCTTGTTGCTGTGAAGGACAGGACAGGAACGTGAGCTTTTTCTCCAAGATTCACTATAAAACTGGTTTGCGTTGTTGATATGGGTCCCATAATGGCTTGTACTTCTGCGTTCTTGATGAGGTCTAGAGCTGTGTTTTAACAGAAAAATAGTCCCATTCTCATTTAGCTTATCCTTGTTTGCTATAGATAGTTCGAATTTTTGGAAACTCCAATTTTTTATAGGTAGTCTAAGACCACTTGAAAAGAAATTTTGAAACATGAGCTTCATCTATAAATTAGAAAATTGAAGATGTATTATTGATATTTCTAAGCTAAGTATCTGAATTAATCTCATTTGTTATTTACAATTACAGTAAAACCTCATTTGATAGAATCAAAATCTAACCAAAAAGAATTAGTTAAACAAATATAACTAAATTTAGACATCAACTTTAACATGAGAAATAAATTGTAGGATCGACGCGGGGCAACTTTCATAAAATTGACGTTTATCTTGAGTACCATCAACATGACAGCAACGTATGAGGGACTTACTTCCCATGATTAAATTGCTGTTCAAAGTATTCATTTTCTCAGTAGCAATTTCCTTGTTCACGCGAAGACTTAACTGTGCCAAGCGGCCATTATTGCACCTTAAATTCATTAGTCCTCTACACATATTTGTCTTAATAGGCAAACCTATCTTGGTCTAACTCTAACTCTGAGGTCATTTCTTGAACTAGTATATTGGACAAGTCGACAATCAACAACTTCTGGACAAATTATGTTCTATTATTTATTTATTTTTTCATAGCTGTATTGCATGCGATAAATAATCATCCTTCATCGTCTCGACCAATGTTTCGTGCCATCGACTCTCAACTTATGAATGAATACGAGAAGATAGAAAAGAGATTTTATGAAAAGGCAAGAAACAGATTTTGCAACAGTACTTTTCCCTAGAATAAATGGTAATATTCCCTCATTTTTAAGTCCTTTTTACACACATTAAATGCTTGTGTGGATAAGCCAAATAGTGTTTTATGAAAAAAAAAAAGTGATTATGTTGATGGGTTTCGAAAAGGGATAAAATAATCACTTATGGCTATTTAAGTGATTATTTTTATAAATTATTTTTTTTATTTATGATAATCATTTATTCTTCCATAATTACTTATTTCATTTTTTTTCTCATTATCTACCTAATAATTACTTAAACTAACAAAATTCAAACACATTTATTTTCTTAAAATCATTTATAAGGTACAAATATTTAAACACAAATCACTTTTGACATAATCACTTATTCTTATAAGCATTTATCCTTATAATTACTTATATATAAATTAATTTAAACACACCCTTAGAAAAGTTAGTTACGTAATTGAATTTGTCTGAAAATTCTAATAATTTCCAATATTATCCTTATTAAGTGCATCAAATTCCAACAATAAATTAATTGTCCTTTACCTTTCTCATATTTTTCATAAGTCAATCAATGTGGCACCTCTTAATTGCATATAAAGTAAATTAAGGGCGTTGTTGGAAAAAAATAATTAATGGCCTAGTTTATATTTAAAATCAAAAAGCTCTTTTAAAAGATGTTTTATATTTACCTGTTGCGGGAGTATATTAGAAACGTCAAAAGTTTTTCTTGTTTTACTACATTCATGAAAAACTATTACTCTCTCTTGTATCATATATAGGATTTTTTATACTAATTCTAAATATAAGATCTTTTATAATATACGAAGTAGTATTTATTATATATTTTCAAAAAATATCTCTATTTAATGTATAAAAAAAGAAAGAGAGAAATATTAAATAAGGGTAGTTTTGTAAAAATGTTGAAATTTTCAGAAAAATCGAGATAATTAATTAGTTTTAATTTTTATTCTTAATCCACATGATTCGGTTAAAAGGATCTTATATTAAAGAGTAGAATACCTTTTTTCAGGTTCTTTTAAGTATTCATTCATCAAACTTAAACAAACTGTTAACTGTCTCAACAATTTTATCCACAATATGAACTTAAACCAGGTCTTCCTCCGTGTATACGTAGAACATGGTTTTAAGAACCAGTAGTTCACAGAACCGTATATATATAAATATATATGGGGTGCAAAAAGTAGATGTAGAGGAAAGAAAGAATTACCTGCAGAAGCTGCAAGGACAACGTCCCCATGGGAGTCTCTAAGGTGAAGAACCAATCTGGTGTTATAATGAGGATGAGAAGCAGAGAAGTGTGAGAGGGACATATTGATGCAGCTCAACCCCATCTTTCCCACGCTTTGATCAAAATCAAGTACAACCCCCACATTCACTCCCACTGTTGCCTTTTGTGCTTTGCCTAACAAAATCCATGCACAAAAACACAACATCATCATCACACCCAATACTGGTTTGCTCCTCCTGGTCCCATCCTCCATGTTTCGTGTCCACCATTTGTGTCGTAGGAACCAAATTTATAGTATTCTTTAGATTTTAAAATTCAAATAGTGGACCACACCAAGAAATTCTAGTCGTAATTGCCCTTTTCTGGTGGTGCCTTCAAAATAATTGAACAGATTCATTTATGTATTTATTACTCGTTCTCATTCATATTATAAAATGACTTGAGAGATTTTTCTTGATTCATAATACTATAAAATAATATGTAGTAATTTATTATTTTTAGCCCTCATTTATTATATTTCTAGTATTGTAATTTGTGGTGTATTTAATAAAAAGAGTGTAATTAATAGAAGTAAATATGAAAATTTTAGCTTTTTTTTTCAAAGTTTAAAAAAATAATAAATTTTTTTTAATATACATAAAAATAGTTCTAATACTTTATAATATGAACAGGAGAATATAAAATGTGGTGTTGACTTCATTAGTTTAATAATTAATAACAACAGTTTGATTCCGTCATATGGATTTTGTATCAAATCTCAAATAGTTTTATACTCCCTTTGATTATTAATATATGACCATTTTAATTGAATTATGTGAATTAAGAATTGCAATTAAAACTAATTAACTATCTCAATTTCTCCAAAAATCGTAATATTTTTCTAAAATTACCCATATTTAATCTCTTTCTCTTTCTTTTTGAGTACATTAAATATGAGTATTTTTTAAAAATGTATAATAAATACTACTTCATATATTATAAATAATCTTACATTTAGGATCAGAATTAAAAATGTTACAAGAATCGGAGGGAGTAACAAATAAATAGCTATCAATGATTTGTGACCAAAAAGGAGAAAAAGATCTACCAATGATTACTACCATAAGACACGCTGGACTGGTCATTTACATAACTGAAAGAAAATTATTGATTGCTCATTACTTGTATTAACTGATTAAAGTATAGAAAATTTATCTTTACAAGATAAGCAGAGCCCAATGATTATTATATTTATTTGTATGCGTTTATCTGCATATCTACGGAACAATAAGTACAGGCAGTATACCGTCATTTACGGTCTAACATGTTTTCCTTTTATTTTTTTTGGCTGACACCCAGAGTCAGAATCATTGGCAAACATACAGGATATTTTACTTTAGTTGTGCAGCTATAGGAAGGGGCCAAGTTTTGAGTTCAATGGTGTTACTTCGTTTATCTTTGACCTAATCAAACATGTGGTTTTAAATATTATGTGTATATATATTAAGATTTTCCAATTTCATGACCGGTACAATTGAAACTCTGATGTGTAAGCCGAATCTCCGCCAAGAGTTGAAGGCCAAGTGATTTCGTTCATATGAAAATCAGTTTATAACGGGAAAGATATAATTGTGGAATAATCTATTAATTAGGTTTAGTCTTTGAGTATTCACTCGCAAGGTGCTTCAATAAGAAATACGAAAATTAATAACTAAACTAAAACGGTTGATACAAACATTCAGCCACGACATTTTGAAATTCAAATGAAAAATCTTGAAAGATAACTCAATGGTTACACGTAGTCTCATATTATTCAGTCAAAAAGGACATGGGTTAATATTCTCGGTTCAAACAATAACAGTCAGCTAAAAGGGAAACTTCCCCGTATTATTAGATTTACCCAAAAAAAGATGATTCGCCTAGAAAGTGACTAGAAAACCCAAAAAAAAAAAAATCTACTTTAATTTATGCTGACTATAGCGTTGGATTCCATGAACATCTAGGATCCCCGGAGGAAAAACAGGATCAGTAGCAGCTCTTACAGCAACTTTTGCTACCGCAGTAACACTGACTGGAGGAGTGAATAAAGGCCCCACAAGTGGGATCCGGTTCAACGGTCCCGCATGTTGCAGAATCTACAGTAATTTCAGTTACGTACATATTAAGCAACCAAAAACATATTATATGAACAAATTTAAAAAAAGATTTGGGGGACTATGCTGACTTAGAAGAACATGAAGTTACCATTTCCATTGGCGAACCAATTGCACCTAAGGGTATCTTCATCCTCCCAACACTTCGGGTCCCATAAATGAATCCCGGTCTCAGAATGACCCCTGCAAAAGGAATTTAAAGTAAAGCATCCCATCACATACGAACATGGAGCCACACACTAGGAACCACCGGTAACTTTCCTCTCCAATTCCCAGCTACTTGAAAATTTAAGTTTCATGACACAACTATCTTTGCTAATGTCAAACTTAAAAAAAAGAAAAAAAGAAATAAGGGGAGAGGGTTAGAATGGACAGTGTCCCTATCGTCAGAGAATGAGCATGAGAGTATAAATTATTCCTAGATGGACGGTTTAAGAGTTTAAGTAGTAGTAAGTTGAAAAGTCCCGGCCTAAATTTATGTTACTTATGCCATATCCACTGCATTGACCATTAATATTCTAGAACATCCCAAGAGTAATTTAAAGAGACAGAACACTGACCTCCATAAGGGAATCTAGTCAGAACTTCTGTTTCTGCAGCTCTCTACATCAATACAAGACGCAATAAAAATATTGAGAAGATAAATATTGAAAAAGTTCAGCAACATATGTGCATATAGTAAATTTTCTGAGCCCATGTAAAGAAAGAGCACTCAAAACATTATAATTGAAAAGGTCAAGGATAATTATCAGTATCAAGACAAAAAAAGGCCAATCACTGATATATATGCATATTTCTGAACTGTAAATCCTAATGGACTTAAATCCAAACCCACAAAAAAAGAAAAAAATATCAATGCTTCTCTTTTGTAGAAAGTCTCCGTACTATGCAGTTGGGTTCTGCAGTAGAACCCATACTGATGATTCCTCAAGATATTCTCAATATTTACAGATTAGAAAAATTACCTTTCCTTCATAATACCCCTGCAGTAAGAAATTTACTACACCAAAGTCAGCAGCAGAGATATAGACAAATCTTTTGACACCTGCAGGTGACAACAGCATGTGACACATTAACTCAAAAGAGGTTTTGCAGTTAATTCGTTATATCTATATATAAAATTCTAGGAGCAAGAATGTTCACATCTGGAGATTAAATAAATAGAAATCAAGCCCAATGCACTATCTGAAACGGAAACAAGAGCCAAAGCAGTATAACACTAGAACACATGACTAGAGTGCAAAAACTCTAATGGGGCAAAAGAAAAGCATGGTTAAAAAGGACCGCCTATCTACTTCAACTGAAAAGGGAAAATAATCTTCTCCCAACCGAAGCATAATAAACAGATATTTATAACTGATAGAAAGGGAAGAGTTTCCATAATCAGTCTATAGACATCTTCAAATCCAATATAATAATCACGTACAAAGTTAAATATTGTCCAATAAGTTTAATAGAAGACAACAGTTCATCTTTCACTTTATTCAAGTTGACATTTGCTTCTATCAGTATTACATTAAACATAAACATACAATAGTCGAAAAGCAAAAGCTTCACTGAGACACCATCTGAGAAAACCTAATGGAACAAAAATGTCCCTACTATTTAATTACCTTGTTCTGAAGCTGCTCTAACTGCATTGATATTGGCAGTCCCGTTAATCTTGTACATGTATGAGTTGGAGCCAAAGCCACCGACACAGGAAATCTCAGAAAATAAACAAAATTTAGAAAAATGCATCAATAGGAATTCTTATGCAACCAATTGGGTAAACCAAAGGTAACAACATGCAGTTGCAAAAGGAAACAGAGCATTTAAAAGTACACCCAGCTGAATCTAGGAGAGAGATTTAGAGAGAGGGACGGTGAGAGTTTAAATGACTGAAAGAAGAAAAATGAATGACTGATGAATTTTAAAATGATAATAGATAAGCAATAAACTTTCTTATTGACCCCTAGCTTCCTCCTAGCCAAATATATACCAAAATTTCAAGTGCAACTTACAACAGCCGTGACCTCATTTAGAGCTTCCTTCAAAGAATCAGTTGAAAGAAGGTTCCCTGGTTACAGTATGACAGATTAGAGACATCACAGAATCCCATATCAATATTGTCTTCAAGGAAAATTGTCAAACAAGAAAGCGGACCTTGATACCAGGTGACACTGTTGGCCCAGGAATCATGCAGAGATGACCCACCAGACCTGGAAGCAATAGACAGAATGATGCATCAAGTAGACATACTCCAAAGAAAAGGTGGATAACTATGAAAAGGAGGCATCAAAACCTACACAAACAGATTAAAAAAAAACAGTTTTTTTTTCCTGGTACACAAGTTTGAACCTTCAATCTCCTGCGCACTACTTAAAACTCTCACCACTAGCATACTCCTAGAGTCCTAGTAACTTACAACAGACTATAGTATTATCTAGAACTTTTGCAAAACTATCCCCTCATTATGAGAAATCCATGAGGCAGCAATAAACAACTACCTAGTGCCAAATGCCAATACTTAAAGTTTGACTGATAGTTACTGGGGAAAAAAAAAGTGCCAAACCTGCTAAGACTTGCAACAGACAGACCACGATCTAAGGCTTCTCTGCAAACGTGAGAGCCAACAAATCCGTTGCCACCCAACACAAGCAACTAGTATATGCATACAAGTTAAAATGTCATGATAATAATCACGAATACAAAATGAGTACAAAAGCTTATATTTAGACATCATTATCATTTTAGCATACCTTGTCTGTTGGAGGTGGGGGAGTATTTATGGTCTCTGCTTCCTCAACTTTGAAGGGATCGTCAACCTTATTAGACTCCGTGCAGAGATATCTCCCATTCTTGGCTATAGTAATTGCACTTCATCATAATGCCAGGTAAACAAAATTTAATGGCTTGTTACTAGGGGAAAAACTTGGATATAGTTTTAATATCTTGCCCATAAGATTCTTCGATAAGAATATGATATATATATATATATATTATTGGATCTTTTGTTAAAGAACTTGATCGCAAAGATATAACGAAATGTAAGTCTAGACCTAATACAAATCATGAAAGCAGCAACCAATACTCCAATTGAGCATACCATTCCCACCACATTAGCTCTAGTTAAGATTCCGCAGAATCCATTGATAAGTTCAGAAAACACATAATTTGCACAACAATCCTCTGTCTACTCATCGTAGATTTGCAATAAATTGTACAAACAATTTCACCCCAAAACACCCTCCCGGGGCCCAACAAATAGTGGTTGCGTCAAATATCCAACTTCATAAAAATATAGCCAGAAACCCAGGATACGGTCACAGCTTCAAATCCAAATACAAGTTCGAATAATAGAACAGTGCGCAAATTATTAAATTCCATCGGTATATCCACTCTTTCCCAAAACCCATCAAGCAGACAACGAATTGAACGGCGTTAAAATATAATATGCACCATCAAAATAACACGGAAATAGAATGCGGTGAAAATTATATAGCTAGATGCTCGAAATTTCGGCAAAACACAAGGAGGGAAAAAACTTACTTGAGCTTGGAAATGGAAACTCTGGAATGGATCAATCGCGAGACGACTGTCCTCATTTGATAGTTCGCTTCCTTCGATCCCTTTTCAGCTGTGGTCTAGCACGACGATAGCTGGATTTTCAACGACTTAGTGTCCCGGGGACGTATGATTCTCTGCGAAGACGAAGAATTGGGGTGGTTGTGCTTGTGTCTTGGGGAGAGACAGAGAAAAGAATATAGTCTACACATGGCATCAAAACCTGCTGACACCTTTCCTAGCTTATGTGGCTCACTGGGGACCTGGAGAAGCTCCTGTCCAGGAAATTCTACGCTGCTTTGCTGACGCAACGTAACAATGGTGTTTCCTTTTTTTTAAATTGAAAACGCCACGCATTTTAGATGGGCTTACATTTGCGTTTTCAGCTCAAAACCCAACCTGTGGGCTCGTGCGTTTCGAGATGTCCATAATCAATTATCCGAAAGCAATCATAATCTCCATGACTTTGGGCCATAAAGTCCCCCTGGCAAAGCTTCTAATATTTCAATTTTGTTTTGCCCATTTTACCCTTTTTTTGCTCTTCATTTCCACACATAATTCCATTTTATCTAGCATTGGATTTTCACTTTTGTTTTTTTTAACCATTTGACATCCATTACTGTCAGAATTTAAGTTGTGTGAGATGAAAGCTCTGTCAACATGATTTTTTTTCATTTAAAATGATTAAATTTGATATCTTACTTAAGAAATATTAAATTTCTTTTATTTAATTCATTTATCATTGGTTCACTTTTGTTTGTCTCCTTGCATTTGCTTCGTCTCCAAGGAATTAGAAAAGAAAAAAGAGTATCTAGGAAGCAGACATGGAAGCATTTTGGTAGGGAAGAAGAATGTTAAAAGCATGTGCTATATTCTCGAAGCTGACCCTTACAATATTCTTTAGATGGACTGTTATGAACATTTAGTGCTCAAACGCGTAACTGTCTTGAGATGAGTTACATGGTTCAAAATTTTCAAATAGATAGAGTTTCATATATAATAGATTCATTTATATCTTACACCTAAAACTGTTCGTGAAGAAAGAAAATTCATGACATTCTTTTTCTGCAGCTTAAATATATAGGCACGTTTTTGGGTCTATATTTGCAAATGGCCCGACACTGTAAAAGGGAATCCCAATACGTAAAAAAAGGGGCCCTACGCAAGTTGGTTCCTACTTATTACATGGCATAGCAAGTGATGGAATTGACCTTCCATCATGAGATGCCATTTTATGGAAAGTAAGAGAGAAGCTCAAAATCTCAGATATAACAGTGACTTTGGCGAATTCTGAAACAGCTTTATCTTTTTTTTTTTTTTGTATAAGAAAGAGGGCCGAAGCCTAAGCATCAAATATTAATCATCAACCACAGAGACTAAAACCCCAGAAACATCATTACAAAGCAGATGCTCCACAGATAAAGGAGTAGCCTCATAAAGATTATAATCAGAAGAAATAGTAGAGTGAGAATTAGTTTCTCTAAAGTCATGTGTTGTCTTGATTTCTCAGTCTTTGCATATCCATTCCTTAACTACCAACAAAAGAGACGCACAGCAACCAATCTCCTGCTCAGGTTGATTTAGTGCATTAACAATATTGATGGCATCCATCTGACCTTCAACCTTCCTAAATCCTCTATCCCAGGCCACTCTCAGCCCTTCCAACAACCCCCACAATTCAGCATTACCGTACGGCGAAATATAAAAGGTCCATCAGGTGCTCCTTTTGTTGAGAGGGCACGTACGTTATATTTTATATTTGATATATACCATGCACTACAATAATTTATATTACATATATACCTAGTCAATATATATAATATGTATTAGATAGGGGACAGAAGGGATCAAAGACCTATAATAATGACCACCGAGCGCGTAGTTCAGGTGGTAAAGGTACTGAACTAGCTTAACCATATGTTCAGGGTTTGATTCCTGGTGATGGGAATGCAACTGGGATTAAAATACTCAATGGGAGAGCTTTGCCTCCCGACAGGCACCCACTCAGTTCAAATTTGGAGTAGTCTAGACTATCGGTCTAGGATATCGGATGGTCTTGTCACTGAAAAAAGACCCATAATAGTGTGCTTTAACCAAGTTTAATTGGTGGAGACCAAAGAAACCTTTAGTGTATGATCAATATTAGACTACTTTGGATGCCAAGTTAATTTTGATGAAACTTATACATTAACGTGGCCCAAGGCCGAAGCGCTCTACGCACTTGATTTCGGTGCTCGTCCTTCCCAGCGCGTTGCTAGTGATCATTAAATATATATATATATATATATAACGAGTTCAATACATAGCGTGATTATATATAGGTGATGTCGCAAAACTCATCGTTCATGCTCCAAATATTATACATAATTACCACAAATGAAAGTGTATGGTTAATTGACAGTGTGAAAATAAACCATTAACAAGTAAGGAGATTGAGAGTCTTCTCCTAGTTACAAGCCAAGACGACCTTTCTAAAATATCATTTGCCGTGTGTGAGTAACAAATAATACATATGTAATATATATACTGAATAAAATTGGACTTCAACGGATATATAAAAGTTAAAAAGATCCAAATATACTTGAACTAAATAACTTAAAATTTTGGATCAAAAAGCAAGTGACGTCAAATCTTTTTTGCTAATCCTCAATGGCTAATATGGGCTTACATACTTAAGAGCACCGTTGAATTAAAACACACACACACGCAAATTGATATCAGACATTTCGTAGACATGTCATCAGAATCTGACCGGTTCATACACACACACACACACACACACACATATGTATATATATTTATTGGGATGAATCATGGGAAAAGAGAAGCGAGCCTTGAAAATTCGAAGAATCAAAAGTTGGGGAGCATTTTACCTTACGGGTTGCTTTTATTTTATGTAATGGGAAGCGAATATTTTTTATATAAACGTAGCGTAGCATCAAGTTGGACATGTTACGTACTTGATGCCAATTAAGGGCGAAAGTGGACGGTATATATCTTGGTCCCAACAAATTTTTTATTTTCTATAAACTATAATCAATCAAAGTAACAAGCAGATGAAAGAGCCATCCTAAATTCAGTTAAAAAAGAAAGAAAGAAAGAGTCCTCATTTATATATGCGAGCCCTTCGGGTGCCAATATGCTGAAAAGACAGCTCCATATGAGTTGCGGAATAGATTTTGTTCTTTGAGGATAAGAAGGCGGAAATAGTGAAGTTATTTTCAAGATCAACCTGAAAGAATGAGATGAAATTAATTTATGATCAAGGGACTTAAAAAAGTAAGAGAATCATTTTAGGCAGTGAGAGTTTTCGTGAAATTGAAATTAAAGGATAGAGAGGTAAAAAGAGATAAATACGGAAAGCAAACTCAGGGATTGACTCAGGCAAAAGAAAAATGACCTGGATATATACATAAGCAAGTCACTAGCTAAGCGCAAAAGCGAAAGAGAAAGATTGGTGATGCTGCGTGATTAATTGTTGGAGCATTTGGCAAATGATGCTTAATTGATACGTATGAAGCAAATATTGATGTTACTTTTTCCTGGGACTGATTCTTGTGTCTCATGCATGGGATTTATTCTTTGGCTGAATTCACTATATGGACATGGTTTAATTTGGAGAGGTGGTAGGTCCTTCGATGTCATTTTCTCAAGAATATATTTTTCCGATGGCCTAAACCCACTATTTATATTCAGTTAGGTAATTAAATGAATATCATGCAGTACCAGTTTAGGTTGATGAATGTGGTAAAAATTTTCATCAATAAAATAAGTGGTTGAAAATTCAATTTTAAGTTTTGCAGCAGAATTAGTTAGGAAGAATTTACGGCAGTAAGAGGAAGTTTAATTATCTTTACTAACACTTCTCATCTATAATTTAAAAATAAATATTATTAAAGTGCAAGGATATTTTTTTTTTCATGTATGCACCCGATATCCTGGAGTCTACCTCACTCGAGCTATGAGGATTTCAACGTGATCCAGACTAATCCGAATTCGAGGCTTGACAAGTATCATAAAGGTGGCACCCCTGCTACTCTACGCTGCTGTGTTCCTAAGTCTCAAACTCAAAACTTTTAATTAAACTAAAATGACTCTTATCAATTAATCTAAGTATTCGGTGGTTAAAGTGCGAGGATATTACTATAGTGATGTGTATAGGAAATAGGGGCAGGTGGCCTCAATAACTAATGGCCAACAGAATTTCACGAGTGACCGGTGAGGACCGCTGTTGCTTCTGACTGACTCTATTTCTTTCAAATATGAAAGTTGCCAGCAACGCCTTCACATCACATCACAGCCATTTGACTTTTATATTTGAAAATAATAATAATGCAATTATCATAAGGCTACCAAATAACAATTGCAACTTTGAGAAAGCTAGCGTGAGGGGATGAGAATCTATATATATATATATATATCACTATATATAGTGACATATACTATGACTATAACTGGCCACAAGAAAAAAAATAAAATAACACCATGTGACCATTGATATAGAGGTGGGGAGGTAAATGGTCAATTACATCTAATATCATTGAGCTTTCCTCGCAACTCTGAAATAAGAGTACTACATAATTAATTAATGTAAGGCCAACAAGAAAACAGAAAAAGAAACAAGAGTACAAAGTAATATATACTGAGACTGTGTGGGAATTAACGGTCGAATTGGGGAAGCCTCTGCTGCTTTGTTTCCACTTTGCCTACATTGTTCTATTCGCTTTTAATATCCCATCTCAATATTGTTTGATGATTGTGGTTACTTTTAGAACACAAATATCTTACTTATACCTTACAGCACTCTGCACTTTTGCTGTGGCCTTGGATAGGGACTCAAGAATCGCACTCCTTTCTTTGCTCTATATATAATTTAAAATGACAACTCCATGTTGTTCTTAAATAATCCTTATTTAATTTTTTTCAATCAAAAAAGATCATCAACATATTCTTCTACTGAAGACTTATAGTTTGCAGTATAATAATATTTCCCACTATTTTCTTTTGTGCTTAATTATAATAATAAAGTCTTTCCGATAATATCTTTAAAATGCATCGTTGTAAAATTTCTTATTAGCATAATAACATATTCTTTTATCTGGAATTGGAATGCAAATGAACAGGTGAGGTAAATAAAAAAAATTGACCTGCTCTTTTAATCCATTTCAGAATACATAACTTGGAAAGATAAAAGAAGGAATCGGTCATTTTAACACCAGACCCCACAATACCCACGAGTTTAGTCCAAAAGAAGTCGAAGACCATTTCACAGCAAGTTTTAAGGGGAAGGCACTAGTTATTACATAGGAGTATATATATAGTATACACACACACACACCTCCCTAACAATAAAACAGTGCCAAGTCCGTGATCCACCTCCAGAAAGCCAAAGAAAAACGGTTTTCCGAATTAATTGCCTTTACTTTTAGATTACTTATTACTTAAATAATATTTTAAATTTATTTTCTGCATATATATATATATATTTAAAAAAATTAATTGAATTGAATTTTAAATAATCGACATGTAAGAAACTAAGAAACACGTGTAATGAGCCATGGATGATTAGATTCCGTGAACATAAAGGAAGGAAGTACTGTTGTTTATTATAAATAAGCTTTTATCAGCATCCTCCACTGCTTGTGAGCTCTGAACAAGCTCACATCGTTGGCCCTTATTTCCCTGTGCCTCAGCGCAAAGCGAAATGGGAAGTGTCTCCGCCTCAGAATCAGATAAAGCCACCACCACCACCTCATCAGCACTAGAATCACCCCCAAGTGCTCCGCCTCAGCTGTCTCCGTGGCACTCTCCCGTTCCTTATTTATTTGGAGGACTAGCCGCCGTCATCTGTCTCATAATGTTTTCCCTTCTCATCTTAGCTTTCTCTTACAGGAGGCATTCTCCCCGACGACACCAGGAAATCGGCGGTGCGGCTCATCGCAAACAAGGTGACTCTGGTATGGCGGAATCAGTTCAAGCTCACGACCAAAAGGTTCTGGTCATTATGGCCGGCGATCAGCACCCCACGTATTTGGCCACTCCTGTCGTCGTCTGTACCAATTGCTCGTCTCTTGGCGATGGATTCGAGGAGGTTCATGAGAAAGCAGACGAGAAGAAGGAAAGTCGTCAGAAAACTGAGGAGCAAATGCACGACCATGTCGCAACTTCCAGCACAACTGCACGGCCGGAAAATGAAGGTGCGCAATAAAGTCGACCAGGGAGAAAGCAGGGTACTGCTTCCTTTTCTTGAAGAGCCTTTCATTTTTGCATATTACTCCCCCTGTTTCTGGGTTTTGGACCTTATTTATGGTCATGTATGATTCGGAAAAGTGGTAAGTTTAAGCCGAGATGAATGAAAATTTCACAAAGTTCCCCTTCAATCCAACAACAGCTGCATACAATGATATGACTATTGAGTAATTAACGCCATTCCTAGTGATAGTACTAGCAGACTTATTTTTGTGTGGCTAGAGGCAAAATCCTGGAATGGTAAACAGAGTGGGAATTTTTGTGTCTAAAACTAAAAACTGGATATATATATACTCACTCACAATGATATAAGGTGTTTCTTTTATGGTGGAGGGAGGCGTTAGCATAAGAGGAGGAGGAAAACAGCGGGAAGAGAGGAAGCGGCGGTCGGCGGAGACGAGGCGTGGCGTTTGGGGCACCACAAAAGACCAAAAAGTGTCGAGTTTTACCTGAGATGAGGTGTTACACGTGTCCTCTCTCCCTCTCTTTATTTCATTGCTTTAATGTTCAAAGCCTCCTCCAGCATTTAATATTTCCGTCATACGCGGCTTCTCAAGGCCGCATCCCCTAACCTTTTTATTTTTCATATTAACTTTTTTCTTAAAAAATTATAATTATAATATACTTAAATGTGAAAATAGTTCATTCAAATTCGAATTCATCTCATAAAAATTTAATCTTAAGTGAGTTTTATTAATTTTAAATGTTTATTTATTGTTGTATTGATATGAGCACCAGATGCATTTTTTATTGTAAATTTAAATGATGTAGCCAGCCAAAAAAATTAAATGATAAAAATGTCATCAGAGTGGGAGCTCTTAGATATTAGCACTAGTATTAAATAAATTTCCGCTTCAACAAAGGAACCGAAATACAGGCTGACAGCAGCCTTGTTATACTTTCGTGAAGATAAAGTCCGACGGGAAGAAGACAACTTGAAAATTAGCTGTCATTATTTCTTTAATTCTTTTGGTACTCGGCAAATTAAATGGCCAGCATCGTGGTATTGTTCTGTCTGCCAAATCAGAATTCATCCAGAATAGAAAAGCATTCATGTTATTGATCTTCTGGCCAAAATGAATTAAAAAAAAAACGTAAATGTTGTTGCTACTTATAAATTATGACTTTTATTTTATGTGTTTGGATTAAAATTGAAGGATTGACCTGAACTTGACATTCTTTCTAGCTATAAATCGCGAGACACCCGAGTTGAGCATAACGATTGTACTGGAAGCTAAATTTGACAAATATTAAAAGAAAATTTATCATTTTTTTGGCATTTGACAAGTTTATGCATGCACCAAAAGCAAATGATATCTAATTGTCTTATTTATGAAGCACATTTCAAAAGTTTTTTCTTATTCCTTTTATAAAATACTCTCTCGGTGAGTTAATATAAAAGATAATTTAGTAAGTTTTTAGGTTTTAAAATATAAGGAATACATATGGGACAATTTTTTTTTAAATTATCCCTAATTAAGATGATATTTTTTAAAAAAAAATTAGTAATATAATTCATTTATATTAATTATATGATATAAAAATTATTAATATTAAATGAGAACCTTTTTTACAACTATTTTATATTAAGATAAATTTATTATTTTTCTTGGTCAATATTATTTTATTTTTTATCTCTTATATTAAGAAATAGAGAAAATATTTTATAATATTTAATAATATTATTCCTATTTTAACCATAATCATTTATTTATTCACTTCGTAAATTGTCATTAAAATTTTTATATAATTGGTCAAGCTCTTAATCTTATTTTAATTAATTTCATACTTTCTTACTTAATAATAATTAAAAATATTATTTAATAAAAATTGTATTATTATAATAAATAGAAATAAAAAATATTTAATTTATTTAATTTAAAAAATATAATTAAGTTTTTTAATTTACATAAAATTATTGGACGTGCCTTTAAAAATAAGACCGACGGAGGGGAGAGTATATCATTCAACTGAGGCAGAGAACATTAATGAACAAAGAATGTAGGTAAGTAAGAATGGACAAAGATGAGAAGAATTTAAGAGTACTGTGCTCTGTTTCGTGGGGCTCGAGCGATGGTTTGACGCGAGAGAGAGAAGCACCGGTTGAGTCTGAGAGTCCTGAAAAGCTGTCCATAATGAACATTACTGGAGTATACGAGAACTAATTAATGACCCACCCATTGGACAAAGTCATGCTTTGTATAAATACGAAAAGTAATACTTCCTCTTATATTATTGTATTAGGATCCTTTTAATCAAATGTGTATTAAAAATTGAAATTAAAATTAATTAATTATTTTAATTTTTTTAAAAATTTTAATATTTTTCTAAAATTACCCTTATTTAATATTTTTCTCTTTCTCTTTGGATATATTAAATAGAGGTATTTTTTAGAAATATATAATAAATATTATCTCATATATTATAAAGGGTCTTATATTTAGGAGAAGATAAAATATCTTATATATAGGACCGGATAAAGTAATAAATACGGAGGCTGTGTATCCCATTACATATCATGGGAACTAATTCCTGGAACTTCATGCACCCACTCCCTTCACAATGCTAGCATGTAGGATCTATCCTTTTTCAATGTGATTATGATATTTGTAGAATAAACCACAGCCTCTATAATCTATGACACACAAATATCATTCTTTTGTGATTATTGTAAGGGCTTTCTATTTTTTTTTTCATTTATCGAAATTGTGGAACCATGTTAAGAGTAGCGCGAGTAAAAGTATTGTTGTCTTTTTTTTTTGGTTTTTTTTTGTACAAAAAGTGTTTTTTGGTAAACTATTAATAGAATGTTGATAGGCAACCGCAGCAAAGTGGAAGTAGGGCCAGCGAAAGAGTTGGGTTGGTCAGCCCATATTTGACCCCTTCATGGTTGTTAGTTACACTATGCAGACAGCTTATTTACGTGAGCCATATATCCTGAGCCCAAACATGTTCACCAAACTGTGGATCTTTTCATATTTAGTTTCATTCGTTCTCCAAGAAAAAGACTGTTTTGACTTTTTGTGCCGCGCTTTGTCTATAACTGCAGTTCTACACTTAACATGCATTATTGTATTATATTTATTCACCAAAAATAATTACTATATTATATTTCACCCGAAAAATTAAAAAAGATGAAGTACCCTATGAGAAATTTTTCTTATTTCATAATATAAGATAATATATAATAATTTATTATTTTTATTTTTTATTTATTATATTATTAATATTGTAATATGTGTTATATTTAATAAAATAAATAAAATTAATAGAGGTAAAATTGAAAATTTTATTTTTTTTAAATTTAAAAATATAATAAATATTTCTTAATATGCATAAAACCCTTCACATTGCCTTATACTCCCTTCATCTTATAATATAAGGCAATGCTTGATATTTTTCTTATCCCATAATATAAAACAACATTTGGAAATTTGATAATTTTATCCCTCATTAATATAATACATAGTATTATAAATTGTGTTGGAATGATGAAAATGAGAGTATTTAATAATGTTCGATAGGGATAAAATATGAACGATCGAGTTTTTTTTTTGAAGAATTTAAGAAATTTTTTTATTTTTAATTTACGTGAAATCCTAAATATTGGCTTGTAATATCGAGAGACAGATGGAGTAATATAACATAGGGAGTAAATAGTTTTTTCAACTGTACTTCCTTTTATTTTTTGATATAAATTTTTTTTAATTAAATTACACAAATTAATAATAAAAATTAAAATTAATTATCTATCTTGATTATTTTAAAAATTATAATATTTTTCTAAAAATATTTTTATTTAATCTATTTATTTCTCTTATTAAAATATATTAAATGATGATATTTTTTAAAATTATATAATAAATGATTGTTTGACCTGGACAATTTTTTTTTTGGAACAACTCAGATAAAAGACCTGGCGTTTGATAAAAGTGAAGTGAACAATTACAATGCAAAAACAAAGGTACATTCTAGAGAAATCATGGCTACATAAATCTGATATTCAAAATTTTAAGACTAGGCAATTGGAGATATAATTAGTTAATTACATATCAGCAAGTAATACAAGAAATACTTATCTTAAGAAAAATAAACTGCTGCCGTAACATTGTGATTTCTGATTCTGTATTGTATGATGTTCCGTCAAAAAATCGAGAGACTATTCCCTTCTCCCCGTGTGCGGTGCCCTCCCCTCTTTATGCTTATCTTTTCTCCTTTTATGTCTCTCCTCTGAGTTGACTTCCAAGATTAGTGCACCGATCTTCACCGGCGAGCTGAAATTTCTGTAATTCTTCAATAGGCCTTGGCCTTTGGTCCTGCACATCAAATCGAGGATCAAGCTCCACCAAGCTTACTGATGTTGTATCCTTCCTCGTATGCTCACCGTTGCCAACTACCCTTCCCCTGGTGACTTTTAGACTATCTACATACAATTGTCTTGCAACCTTTTGATCAGCCTTTATTGCAACTACGTTCCCGGACACCGAGGGAAACTTCATCGTGAGGTGCGGAGTGGAAACCACGGCGCCGAGCTCGTTAAACTCAGGTCGACCTATCAAGATATTATAAGAAGTTATTGCATCAATGATAAGGTACCTGATTATAATAGTTTTTGACCCGAGATCTCCCCGGAAGGTGGTCAACAATTCCACATATCCTCGGGTATGAACATATTCTCCTGCAAAGCTGACCAACGGATCACGATAAGGCTTAATCGTCTCCTCGGGTATCTCAAGCTTCTGAAAGGTGGTATAATACAAGATATCCGCCGAGCTTCCTTGGTCTATCAGTGTCTTTCTGACGACGTAATTGACCACTTCCACCGAAATCACCATGGGGTCGTCCTGATTAGGATCGACTCCTTCGAAATCCTCATCCGAGAAGGTGATGGAACAAGAACTTCGGGGCGCTCGGTGCATCGTCGTATTTACTGTCTGAATGGCCCTCAGGTGTCTTTTTCTGGCCGAACTGGTTGCTCCTCCTCCGGCAAACGCACCAGCTATAGTGTTGATTACCCCTCTTATTCTGTTTTCTTCCCTGTTTCGAGTGTCGTCTGGCTGTCTTCTTTCCTGTTCGGTTGCCAAGGTTCTTCCTGAGCTCGGGTCTGACCTCTACCGCGGCCTCGCTCATTATAAGAGAGACGATTACCGTGACCCCTCTGTACAAAGTTGCCGAGATGCCCAGCCTGGATCAGTTCCTCAATCTTGTCTTGTAATGTCCAGCACTCCTCCGTGGTGTGACCATAATTGCGATGGTACCTGCAATGCTTTGATTGATCGGCCGTCTCCGGGGTGTGTCCAGGAGCTGGGAGCCGTATCAATTCGGTATTGCAAGCTTCTTCCAGAATTCGAGCTCGGTTGGTATTTAGTGGGGTGTAGAAGTCATACTTCGGCCCCCGGCTAGTACCTTCTCTTTTAAACTTCCCCTTCTCTAACATCGGCCTTAGACTTCCATGGTTGTTTAATTCCGTTCGCTTGTCCAGATCAGTCCTGACCCTATTTCTAAACTTCGACACCTCCTCCATTTGTATATATCCGGCCGCACGATTTCTAAGCTCATCCATGTCGGAAGGTAGTTTTCGACATAGGTGGTCGGCAAACAGTCCCGGCTTGAGAGCCATCAGCATCGTGTGCATTGCTACTTCAGGGTTTAGATCCCGGATCTTTACCGAGACTGATGAGAAGCGCTCCATGAAACTCCTAAGGGACTCATCCTTCTCCTGTCGCAAGTTTACCAACGCAGCCGAGGTAAGCTGGTGAGGTCGGCTGGTAGCGTATTGCGCGCTGAATTTATTGACTAAGGTTTCAAAGCAATCGATAGATCGTGATGGGAGCCGGGTATACCAACTCAAAGCTGCTCCTTTCAAGGACGTAGGGAAGACCCTACACAAAACTGCATCCTCATTTGTGAACAGATTCACCTGCATGACATACGCATCCACATGCTCATCAGGATCGGTAGTACCGTCATATCTTTCTAGGTTTAAGCCCTTCCACCCTTTTGGCAATGGCGTCTCCATGATGCCATCAACGAACGGATGTCTCCAGACGGCCTGCTTATCCCCTCGTAAATTGTCAATGTTTGTCTCTGAATGGTGTGTTTCCTCCCGTCGACTTCCCTCATGATGTGACCGCTGAGTATCTCTGTTGGTATTCCCCCGTTTCGTAGAGCACAAGGCTCTTAACCTTGTGGTCGTGGGTTCGAGCCCCACGGTGGGCGCCAAAATGTTCCGTAAAAAAACCGAGAGACTATTCCCTTCTCCCCGTGTGCGGTGCCCTCCCCTCTTTATGCTTATCTTTTCTCCTTTTATTGACCTGCTCCTGACCATTAAGGTTAAACCATCTTCTCCCTGTAATCCCTAATTTATCGGGATTGTTCATAAATGATCATTATGGAGTATCGCGCTCTTTTTGCATGATCCCTGATTTTTCATCCTATAGTTATAATTCCATAACTGTCATGATCCCATAACTGTTACTCCTAGCCGGGTGTTTTTGGGGCAATATAGTTTTCGTGGAGAAACCCGTAGTCGGCCATATGATTACTCGGCCTTATCGTTCGATAACCGATGTATTACTCGGCTCGTTGCGCTTAAGTTCGGCCTCCGAATTATAGCTCAGTATATATAAGTCCGAAAAGTGGGGTTTCAAAGGGGCATCCATCCATCCATCTCAGACTTGTAATCTTGGGACACTCATTTTGGCCCGCACATATGAAGTGACAAGAAAGCGACGCAAGGTACATAAGATGACAAAAGCCTTACGGGCCGCCCCGGAACACCTCACCTCCATTGAAGCCAAGTGGGCTCCACTTTCTAAAACGACGACCATTTTCTTCTTCCTTCATCCCCATCTCCATATTATACTCTCTAGTTTTTTTGGCTAAGCCTTGTCCACGTGTCATCCGGCAATTGGCGATTCTCCAGATCTCTCTGACCCCACCAGGACCAGGATAGGTAGGCTTGTTTCGAATAATCACGGTTCCTCCTCAACCACCCATACTAACATTTCCTTGTTGAGTTCCTACATTACAATCGAGGGGCTGGGACCCTACCTTCACTGATACCCTTCCTTCCTCCATGGCTTCCAAGCTCTGTGATTCCTGCAAGTCTGCCACTGCCACCCTATTCTGCCGTGCCGACTCTGCCTTCCTTTGTCTCGGCTGTGACTCCAAGGTTCATGCCGCGAACAAGCTCGCTTCCCGTCACGCACGCGTATGGGTTTGTGAGGTCTGCGAGCAGGCTCCTGCTCACGTCACCTGCAAGGCTGACGCTGCTGCTCTCTGCATCACCTGCGACCGTGACATCCACTCTGCGAATCCACTCGCTCGCCGCCACGAGCGCGTCCCCGTCACTCCCTTCTATGATCCGGTCCACTCCGTCGGTGTCCCATCCGGCTCCGCCATCAACTTCCTCGACGACCGTTACTTCTCCGACGCCGATGCAGATGCTGATGTCAGCAGGGAAGAGGCTGAAGCCGCTTCCTGGTTGCTACCTACCCCTTCCAATCCCAAGGCCGTGGAGAGCCCAGATCTGAACTCCGGTGAGTACGTATTTCCCGAAATGGAGCCATGCCTAGATCTGGATTTCGGGGTGGATGCAAAGGAGGAAGCTCAGGAGCAGAACAGTTCCGGCACCGACGGTGTTGTACCTGTTCAGAGCAAGAGTACACAGATTCCTTCCCTCAACGAACACTGCTATGACATGGATTTGACTGGGTCCAAGAATTTCGCCTTTGGCTACACTAGCAGCCAGTGTTTGAGCCAGAGTGTAAGACCTTGGTTCTGGAATTTTACAATTCATTCATTCATTCCATTTAGAGCTTGATTGTAGCTAACATGAAAGAGTTCAGGTGTCGTCGTCTTCCATGGAAGTCGGGGTGGTTCCAGATGGGAATGCGATATCGAACGGTTACAGCAAGACGGTGATGGGGAGTGAGAATCAGACGGTGCAGATATCAGCAGCAGACAGGGAAGCAAGGGTGTTGAGGTACAGGGAGAAGAGGAAGAACCGCAAGTTCGAGAAGACCATTCGCTATGCTTCCAGAAAAGCGTATGCGGAGACGAGACCGAGGATCAAAGGCAGATTCGCAAAACGGTCGGAGGTAGACCGTTTCGAAGGATACGGCGTCGTACCGAGCTGTTGAGTGCACTGGTGCCTGGTGGCTGCACATCAATTAGATGTCTGGTTAGCAGTGTATATATTTTTTGTTGTGGTTGGTTTTGTTGTTTTTGGATCTGAACGTGTTTGTGTGTGATAATATATATAAATATGTCGTTATGAATTTTGGTGGTTGATGATACAGTATGGGAATCAATGGCTGCTCCGGCTTTTGAGGAAGCATTAGATATGGTTTTAGACTTGAATTGGGGTTATATATTAATTGAAAAAGCGAAGCATGATGATGGGGGTAAGGGAAGCACAGAAGAAGAGCGTATCAGAATCTGGAGCACTATTGGTTAAGTGCAGAGGTTTAATTATTAATTAATTAATTTAAACTAAGACTAGAGCACTAATGAATGAATTGTAAATGTAGTAAATAGTTTGGAGAAGGAAGGGATGTCTGGGGACTCCGTTGTTTGTTTGTGGATGGAGATTGGATTAGATATCGATCAGGCTACGTATGCGCGTCAAAAGCTCCTTTTTTTGTCCTCGGCCGGGTGCAATTAAAAGTTCATAATGGTGGGCCCGAGTGAATGGTGCCATTAAATTAATCATGCTGTGAGGTCAATTATTAATAATTACATATGGTTAATTTTTAGTTGGTACCTTCTTCCGAATAAAATTGTAATTTTTGTGCTTACTTTGATTTACAAATTGTTCCAAGTCTAATTCTAATAAGATTTTTTCATGAAAAATTAATTGTTTTATTTATAATTCATAATTTATGAATACTATAATTTAGTTGTTATAAATTTTATGTTATATATCGAAATATATGATATACATTGTTATAGTTTTTTAGAAGAAATAAAATTTCTTAACTGCTTTTATCATTTTATTATACTATTATTAGTTATTAATATGTATAAAGTCATATACGCATATTCATAGATAGATAGTTTTGACCCAAAAAAATAAAAAAAGCTTGAATATATATCAAAATATACTATGGAAGTCAAATATAGTTTTTAAAAAATAATTAGCAAGAGTGACTTGATGTAATTTATTCAATTCTTTTTTATTAATATAAAGGCTATCTAAATATTTTTCCTTTAAAAAAAGGATCTAAATTCAAGGTTCTGTAAATATTTACAGTGTTCACGCAATTTAATGCTTGGTTAAAAGAAGTAAGATAAGATTCTTTTTGGTACTTTGAAGTCTCAAGAAAAAAGAGAGGGAAGTAATTTTATTGAGCCTCTCTATCCCTCCCTCTCTCACGGATCCTCTCTGATTTGTGAAAGGTGCCGTACGATTAAAAGACGAAACACATCCACTTGTAACTTGTTTGAACATTTTAATTCATGTTAGAAAATTGATATATAAGCTTCTCGTAAAGAATAAGTAGGGAATTGCCCGATTTAAGTGTTACCAGTATATGCTAGTGTTCCCCGTTGGCCAGAAATAAACTCAACAGTTGAAAGATATGTGGTTGGGTGCCTGGGAATAGCATTCTTAAGAATTCAATATGTTCCTGTGAAACGAATATTCCATACGTCAAACGTCAATGGTTCCGACGCAAAAATATGAATTAGGTGCCCTTTGAACATCCACCTCAGGTCCTTCTATTGGCCATTGTGGTCGAGGATGGAATGTGAGACACGTTTTCTCCCACATTTTCCATACTAAGCTAAGCTAGCATCGTCATGAATTGAAATTGAAATTGGATGAAAATATACATCCAATAGACTGAGTCACCTTTCCAATTCCTACCTCTCGTTCCCCCTCACTTGTCATCTCTTCTCTTCGTTCGAATCGATTTGGACCCTTCAATTCCTTGTCCAATCCAGATCCTAGTAGTTTTACTTCAGAACTTCAACATCCTGATTCACTTAGCTCATTCCATAGTTTCTACATAGTTACCCTAACACGTAAATGTTTTTTACAAGATTATAATCTTAATACTACACTTGGTACAAACAATGAACCATGTAAAACAAAAATGCTACACAGTACAAATAAAAGAGAACTTCAACAACAACGAAGCACACGACTTTTTGGGGGGCAAACTACAGGATCAACACCACATATACAGCATGAGCAATCACTCTTTACACATATTCCCCCTTGCTACACAAAGCACAACTCTATGCTAGATGACCATTACCATTTTGATTTTTGTTTTTCTATTCTTGCAACATGATACATGACTGTGTAGAACACCTATGACAATGAACTATATAAAACATTATTTGTTACATCCCATCTTTCAATCTGCCACATACCACAACCATGCAGGGTTCTACCCTTCTACTGAAGGACGTGAGTTACTTCGAGAAGCGCCGCTTTGGTTCGTCGTCAAGAAACGAACCACAACGCAAGTGATATTATCAGAACTACCTCTTTGATATGCTTCATTCATCAGGCTCTTTGCCGCCTCCTCTGCATCCTCAATTGGTTTTATCATAGCAACAGCTTCCTGAGGACAATATCAAGAATTAAAAGAGAGTGAATTTGTTCTACAACTGTGTATTAAATCCCAGTAAAAGATATGTGATTTTTGAAACCAATATCATGTGTGTCAGCCCTGAGCTTGTTTCGAAGAAGGATAAAACTACCCCCTCTCGATATGTTAGTGTAGGCAATATTTGACTCATGTTTTCCAGAAACCAAGTTATTGGCTTGACTTAACCAACGCATGGTTCTGTGCAACTAACTATGCGTAAAAATAGTAACATTCCAACTCTTTGCGGTAGCGCCTGATTCATTTCAACGTGCTTTTATTTTAAATAATGGAGATGCATTACAGTTATCGAAGAAAAGAGGGAAAGAAATGAAAAATATGCAAACCTCATTACTGACAACATCCCAAAGCCCATCACTTGCCAATATGAGAAACTCAAGAGA
Organism: Adenanthera pavonina; assembly: GCA_026686845.1. Classification (NCBI taxonomy): domain Eukaryota; kingdom Viridiplantae; phylum Streptophyta; class Magnoliopsida; order Fabales; family Fabaceae; genus Adenanthera; species Adenanthera pavonina. The sequence continues at coordinate 14,054,033 of JAIVEN010000015.1, forward strand.
GCTGTCAACTTTTTCTTCCTGCAGAGCCAAATGCATTTTTGTGAATAAAAACATATAAAGAGGGACAAAAGAGGCGGGGAAGAAAACAGTTTTAAGGCCATGTCAAGTAGAAGAAAGAAGATCACTCACAAATACTGATCTTTCTAAATAGTCTTAATTTTTTAATTGGTCAATTAACCTCTTCCATTCACCTTTAAGCTACATTTTAATGTGAACTAGAATAGCGCCTTATCAGTTATCACATTACATACACAGCAGAATAGTAAAGTAGGTTATAAACTCATTTTTCATGTTGTCCTCTCTCATAGAACATTCAATCTTTGACTCACTAATGGAATGCTTTTGAATGTAAATCATATACTATCTTTACGCTGCTTGTGATAAATCTATAAATATGTCCAAGAATGGATGTCACCATTATAGAAACACACCTGGATTTCTGGATCTGCAACAACATACTGCTTCAGGAGTCTATCACCAAATGCCCGAGAAACAGCAAGAACACCACCAACTCTCCAAGTTCCTGTGAATATAATTAAGTTTTGAATGGCAATAAGCCAGATGGATTTCAAAATTGAACCAAGAAAGATAACAACGAGATGAACTTACCAGCCCACATGACAAAGCCTCCTGCATCTTCAATCCTTTGCCTCTCATCATGTTGGTCTGGCTTATGATCTCGAGATACAGCAATGGCTAGAGGAAACCACAAAAGGAAGTATTATATTAAGTATTTGTTCAATATGGGACGGTTGAACTAATTCTGTATAAATGAATGCATAAGAAACATTCATAGATACATGTAGACACCCATAATCTTACACGCGCACGAACAGTATAATCATAAAACCTAACATATCTTGGGTATAGTATCTCAACAATAAATGATGCCAATATAGAATTCTCAGAAGTAGAAGTGGACCTTCCACATAGATGCCTTTCATCAGACACTAGGTCATTAGACAAATTTCTCAAAAGTAATAATTAAAAAATTACCAAAAAACAAATTATATGCATATTTCTAAGAATACACACAAGTGTAGATAAAGCCACTAGCCTTACCATTACCACCCCTGCATATAACAGCTCTGGAGTCCCCAACATTTGCAACAAGCAAACGGTCACCAACCAGGATGGCAGTGGAAGCAGTTGATCCAGCATCTCTGTTTTGGGTATTTTCTGATTTAAGAAATTCAGAATCGGTATGGTTATATGCATCAGCTGCAGAGAAGAAAAGTTTGGCGATAAAACAAAGTTATCTTCTGAGCTTTGCATATCAGAGAGCATCAAACAAAAGGATCATAAAGCTAAAGGTAGGAGATGACAAACCAATAGCTGATTTGGTGTCCGAAATAAACTTTGGATGTCTGATCAAATTACTGAAGAGGTTTTGCTTGACATACTCAGCAGCCCGTGCACCCCCATGACCTGAAAGAGTTATAGTCTTATAACCTATGTACTTACAACTGCATTTTTCATTTCTGAGTGACGAAAAAACCATCAAGCATATGCTAGATAAATGAAAATTTGAATCCAGCCAACAAATAATCATTCCTACATGATTAGATAAAGAAAACAAAACTTACTTTCTCATGTCAAACGAGAAAGAAAACAATATATAGTTTCTCCCACCAAACAAGAAACACTATACAGCAGAATGAAGGTTCTAAATCACTTGCAAGAAACAAATGAAAATAACATGTAATCCTTATCGGCAGAAAAATTAGAGTTTAAGAAGAGGTTGAAGCATCTGGAAATTGCTCCCAAAGAAAATAAGCACAGAAGCATTTGCATATGGTATTATGATAACATGGGAGAATTATTTTCTCATTATTTTTAAATGGGAAATGCGGGGGGATTGAAACATATCAATGAAAAACAGTGATAAAAAAAAAAGTTCGTCATTCTGTAAGCAACATGTTCACATACTCTTCAAAAAAGTACAAGGAGGGGAAGAGAACAGAAATTTGTAAATATACCATCAAAAACTCCAAAAAGGCCAACGATTTCACCATCAACACCATCAATTCTTGTCTCATAAAAATCTTCCATTGAAGATCTCTTGCCAGGAGAGCTAGCATATCCATAACTGAACTTACCGTTCTGACTGTTGACACAAAATAAAAGAAAAAGTTTCAAAATCATCTCATACAGTCTCATTCTTGAGCATTGCAATAAAGGGAAATTATACAGAATTTTAAATGTTACCATATCATCCATTTTAAAGCAGTATAAAATATACATGACTATTTGTTCTAATCAACGAGTGAATCATACAAGTCATGCATAAAACCCAAAGCTAATTTGAACAAAGCAGAAGAAACTCTCATCAGAGTATTAAGCATGGAGATGCAACAAGCTAAGACCCAACTCACACAGATTTGACACATTCAATTTGATATTATGACAACCACCTGTATATTAGTCTTAAAGATAAAGAAATCAAAAGGTAATACTAGTCTAATAATGAGGGAGATTAACAAAGAGGAAATAGTTAGGAAAAACAAGAAAAATGGCTTACTTGATATATTGGCAATATGATCACATACATCAGATATTTTTAATGTAGATTCAATGTCCTCCAATAAAACATCTCTCAGAAATCGATGAATGACTCTAATTCTGAGGCTTATTAGAGGCAGTGCAAAAATTATAAGTCGCTAATTATTTTCATTTAAATCACTAACATAAGTTTCCACTTCCTTAAGGGATTATATGGAGGATGCACACTGGAAATGGACGAGTTGGAGTTTGTAAATAGAAAAAAAAGGTGACACGCTGTCTTTATGACAGTTATATCATGAATTACTGCTAGATATAATCCCAACACTAATTTCCCACAAAACTCACAAGTTAAAATATAAAATTTTTTAATATAATTTTCACCATAAATGTTAATTAAACCTTTTTGCTTCCAAGGCATTGTCCTGAAAAAAAAAAAAGGAAAAATGTCTACTGCTGCGTCATGTGTTAGGCTCAACTGATAATTTTATAAAAACATGAAAAAAATAGGAGATTTAAATGAACTGCCTGCTAACATAATCTAGATAATAATCAAAAGCAGCAATAATTATCAGCAAAATTATCTCATAAAGTAATTGATCATAATATTCTCAGCTTGAAAAGGTGAATGGCTCAATAGTTTAGTTGTTTTTCTCTTGCTCATGCTCTTGGCATGGGTGGGGAGAACAAGGTCCAGGAAACAAGCCAAAAAAGCAAGGAACTCAACCAGATATCAGAAATACTGAGCCAAAACATGACAAACACATAAAAAAAAAAACAGCCACAAAACATGAGATAGGCACTTTGGTCCCCTTAGCTGACATTGTTTATCAACACTTGTCTACACGTGTTTTTCATGGACACAAAACATAAACTACTTTCTATGATAGCTCAACTGAAACTGACGAAAGGTCAGAAAATCCAAAAGGAACACATGTTAAAGCCTTCTAACATAGCATCATGCAAATAGATCAACAAAATCTCACAGGAAAAGGGGGGAGACATGGAAAAGCTTTAATGAAGCCAATACATTTCTGCCATTTTTCTGCTTTTTCTTTTTTCCTTTTTCTGTTAGTTTGGTGAGTTTGGGTTCATTAAGCAATTGGACTGAATCTAACCAACAGGGCAGCTTAAGGAGAATAAATGAATCACTCGAGAAGTTCCCTTTTTGTCAAAGGAACAGAACTTGTAGTTACTCGGTTCATTCCATCACAAGGATGAACCTGAACTGGTATATGAACCACAAAAGAAAATACCAATCAAACTGAACAGGAATACCAGTTATAGTAACTATTATTGCACAAAGAGGAATCCTTACAGCAGTATCAGCAATTTATCCAACTTTCCTCCACATATCATCAAGTAGTCACGCTAGAGAAATACCAAAAGGACAAGCCACAATCCAGAACTATTATTTAGTATTAACCACCTCAAAGGTTGAACAGGATCTACAGAGGCCTAGTCGGAGAATTTCATTAATGATAAATAAATGCATTATAATTCCGAAGTATCCGCCGAACTCGTGTTCATGAATCGCACAGGAAATAAAAAGTTCTGAATATACAAATTAACTCAATAAGGAGTAATTTAACCCTGTGGATATAAACGACAAAGATTCAATACAACTACCAAGTATGGATGAAATCAATCAGCAACATTGACTATTAAACGCATGGATAAAGCTACCATTTTATCCTATTCTAGATCTAAAAAAGGATCGATATGCTAAAAGAAGTTAACCTGAGGCCTCCGCCGCTCACAGGGGCATCTTCAGCAGCATGAACCTGGCTTGAAGAGGACAAAACAGAATTGAGATAGCCCATATTATAGCTTGAATATTCTGGGTTCCCGGATACTATTTCCGTGACCAATATGAGAAAATGAAGAAACAAAAGCTGTATTGCGGATGTAAAGCTGATTCTTGCGTGCCAACGATTCCAAGTAATCATGACATGAGTGGGGTCACTCAGAAATTAATAGCTGTCAAGTTTAACCTTCACAGAAAACCCACAAGGAGGAAATAGTAAATAATTTCACAAGACGCGATAAATTGCATAAGATGGGAACTTTGTACATTGATCTTGTAATTACAGCAACTAAACAAAAAATACTAAATCCAAAATAGGATTAGTAACTGGCAGGAATTATTGAACGCGGGAAAGAGGGTAATCATTTGATTAGACAGAAAAGGTACCTGAGGAAGAAAAATAGAGACGAAATGCCATGACAAAGAGAGACAGAAAGTTGAAGACGATGGAGGAGAAAAGGACGAGAATGGGGGAAGCCAGAGGGTACTCTCGTTCAATTGGGTTCAAATCAGCTAATTGTTTGTTCAACAATAGAGTTGAGAATGGGGGCATAACAAATGCAATCTGTTTTTAGAAAAATACATAATTCCATCGTCTGAAAATTAAAAAGAAATACTATAATCTTATTAATTTTGTTATATTATCATTTATTGGTCATTGTTGTTTAGTTGGGCTCAATGGTCGTTTCTTCATATGCTAAAAATAGTGCGGTGCGGGCACACGCGTCGCCGGAGGATGCGGTAAGGCTTAAGGTGGGGCAGAGTCAAGGCGAAAATAGACTGTATCCCTTAATTAACAAAGTCATCTTAGCCTGTGGTGCTGACACATGTAGCTTACATGCGGAAGGAGACACAGCTCTTTACCTGGGCTGAGGTGATTTGACCCGCAGTTTCACTGTCCTTTCACCTTCACCAGTAATTAAATGTTCTTCTTACTCGCAAGAAAACTAAAAGCAAATGAAACAATGACACATATATTGACATTCCCTAGATTTTGCTTCATTGAAGGTTGACAAAATATTGTTGGACTTTGTCTACTCCTTTGCCGTTTGTGTCCAAACGATTTCTACTGTTTGGCAACACCATTGGAAACTCCTAATTCCTTTAAGATTTTTTTTTATAAAAAAAAAATACTTATTATATTATTCAGTTTATGTTATAAGATATTTTATATTAATTATATTTATATTAAAAAAATTATTTTTTATTTAAAATTAATATAATAAGTATAAATATTTTTTATTTTATTTTTATTAAATATCTTATTCTATTATCATTATAAGATTATAAATAAAAAAAATAAAAATATTAAAAATAAGAATAAAATAAAAAAAAATCTAATATCTAATATTCATATTTTAGATAAAAACTCATCATACAAGCTGACCGGAGAGAGTAAGTATAATTATAAACACTAAGCAGGCTCGTTAGTGGTCAAAAAAAAAAAAAGCAGGCTGGTTAAGGAACTGATTGTCAGAGCCTTAAAAAACAGCTGCGAACAACGAGCGGTTTGTTCCCCATCCATAATGCGATGGAAATTGGAAACTTGAATCAGGAATTCCAACTAGAATGTTCACTATGATGAACAATGTGACCTTGGACAATGATTTATCTAACTCGGATGCCGCATTTGGGTTGTCCAGCAGCCAACTAGCATTTTCAGGAACCTTGGGTATAATGGCATTTTTGTTTTTCATTTCACAGTATCATGCAGCGCAGCTTGCTACCAACTTCCTTTAATACTACTTCTAATCATCATTGGATCTTGAGGCCTGCAGAAGCCGATAAGAGTAGATTGCTTGAACTAGCAAGTACAATTAGATATCGTGATAGGGACGAGAAAGCATCAATAAGCTTGGCTTTTCTTGAAAAAATTATTTGAGAAAAGTTCTTTTCAAATTGGGTGGAATTGGCGTCAACCAGGATGTGGAGAGCGTCAACCTTGTTTCTTTAGTCCTCACAGAAAATTGTGGGGCTTGTTGATTGCCTATACTCAACGAAGTTATCCTCCATTATTCAAGAATACATGGCCGGACTAGTGTACGACTATGATATATAGTTGACCAGCAAGATATATTAGTTCAACATTTTTTCCTGTGCTCACTGAATAGACTATTAGCTTACTTGCAGGCCTCAAAGACAGTGATTCAGTTGTAGCTAGCTACATCGCGGGACAATTAAACAAACAAAACTCCTTCCCAAATGGAGATGATAAACGGATCTCAACGAACCTGAAGGAAAATTTCTGTGGTCACCTCAAATAGTCCTCACCTTAAATAATACTGAAATATAGGTAATTGGCTTATTGATAATTCTTAAATTTCTCTGGTTGATGGTTAGTGCCCTTCGGAGATGGAAACAAATGCAATGGCAGCCAAGTGGCAAGCAATGGAAGAAGTATAAAAGAGAAGGAAAAATATAAAATACACCCAATAAGACTCTGTATGGTATTTCGTTAGAAAAGTAGTTTGGGGTCCAAAATGAGTTTGATAAAATTATGGATCTGTTTATTCCATTTCTACTTTCCCGTTTAAAAATGAGTTTGCACACGAAGTTTTCCGAAGAAGGAGATTAATGGTTGGTCTTCCATTTTACTTTTTCATTTTTGTCTATATTTATTTTAAAGTCAGATAAAAATAGATCAATAAAAATGAGAAAAAATAATAAATTTTATAAAATAAAATTTCCATAAAATTTCTTCTATCTATTGACTAAAATATCCCCTCAAAATTTTAATTTTCATAAATCATGACCTGTAAAAAAATATTATATCAGATATACTATATTTTCAATTAAATAAATACAGATTAAATTTTAGTTCAAGGAAATTGAATCAATCATGAAATAGAGTTTAAGTTTAATTTAGAGAAAAATTATGAGTTTTATCAAAACCAATTTTCAAATAAATCATCCAAATATAAACAAGTTAGTCCAAAACTAATTTTTATCATAACTACGTTACAAAACCAATTCTAACAAAACTCATTTTTAACCAACTGAAAACCAAACGGGCCCTAAAATTCTATGCTTGGAAACCACCTCGTTCAAGGTGATTCTCCAAAATGTATTTAACGAAACATTAACCAAGAAAAAAATAGCGTACTACATTTACTATATTCCTTTCCTTTCTAAATAGTAAACTCAACATCTTTATGAATCTACATTTTAACATAACCATATATCAAAAAATATATTACTGACAAAATTTGATTTAAAAAAAAAAATTCCAACAGATACAAAAGAATGACCCCCTTTCACAAGCCATTTTGCTCTCCAGGCAAGATTAATTCATGAGGTTTTATTTACTTCATGACCCCTTTGAAAGAAAAAAGAAAAAAATTGGGCCATTCATCAACAGCTTTTAAAGCACCAACAACACGGAAAGTTTGGGAGACCAAGACTTGTGATGATATCCGCTCACTCTGAATTCGTAAATGCTAACAGCTGTACTTCTACTTCAATTTGTGAAGAAGTTTTGAAAAATAAAGCCAAGATGCTTCCTGCAGTCTCTGGTTAAAATGCAAAGCTAGAGCACAAATAATGTCTATAGTAAATTTGTGAACCTCAGGTTTCATTGCCATCCGTAGAAGCATTGCTGTCCACTCATCTGGCGCCAACTTGATCACCTCATGAAAGTAGTAAAACCCTTTTCCAATCCTATTGAGAATAACACGCTCCTGCAGTGCACAATAACGTCATATTTCAACATATTAGCACTTCCACTTATAAGGTCTGACGGAGCGTGTGTATGCATATATAGTGGAACAAGGACGCACAAAGGCAGGCAAACATGGGACCATGATAGTTTCATCCTTTCTTTCAGGATTTTCTCTGCCGTAAAATCCTCTCACAAACCCACACCCCCCCCCCCCCCTTTTTCCCTCCCCCCTAAAAAACCCCTCCTCTGTAAGATATAGACTAACATCTCCATTGATTTACTTGTGTTTCATAACTAGCAGAGTACAACTCAACCTTTAAAGCTTATGCCAGAAGGCTTCATATAGTGAATTCTACCATAAAGTTCATTTTAATAGGGGCACCAACCAATGTTTTAGTTATAAAAAAATCCCCTATCCAGATACGTGCTCAACGAGACAAACTTCAACATTACCTCAAATAGCAGTCTGCTTTGGCCTTGAGGCTTCTCCTTTAACAAGCAATCAACGACTTCATCTTGCAGGAATATATCAGCTGCTTCTATTATATCTCGAACAAGGAAGAGACGAACTCTCAGACCCTTGTCAGATAGAAGGAACAATAAAAGATCTTCAGTGGCATCAACAACAGCATGCATGTCAAAGTATTTCCAACCCAAAGGACTTGAAGACTTCTCAGAACTAGGGTCTTCAATTGACTCAGAAGCCTGTTCAGATATTGCTGCTATCTGAAAATGGAATCCATACAAAATTTAGTATAAAATTAATATAACCACATGAAAATTATCTCATATTTTATCTGAGAGTATTTAAACTTGAGTGGATCAATACATGGGAGCAACATTTGCAATCCTCCAAAAACAACTACTAGCATTGACCTGCAGTTTCAACCTCAACAAATCATGTTCGCACTTTCTAAGGGTCTGTTTGGTTCAACAGGAGAGGGGATTAGAGGGAAAGAGATTGGAGGAGTTTTAAAACTTCCTTATTTGGCAGGATTGGAGGAGAGGTGATTAGAGAAAAATCGCTTAAAGTGGTTTGGGTATGTATAAAGAAAATAACAAGAGGAGTCAGTAAAGAGAGCTGGTCAAATGGCTTGGAGCTTTATTAAAAGGCGTAGAGAAAGGCCAAGAAAGACACCAAGAGAAGTTATAAGGCGTGACCTCTTAATAAATAATTTATCTGAAAAGATAGTGTTTGGTAGAGCCTATTGGTGTCGCATAATCCATATAGCCAACCCCACTTAGTGGGATAATGCTAATGTTATTATTGTTGTATTATTTGATTTAGGTGGGGATTAGAGGAGATTGAGTAATAAATACTCTCTCCCCTACAAAAAACCCCAATTTGGGAGGATTTAAAAGTGGAGTGAGGGAGGAGATTAGTTCCCCTCTAATTTTTTGAACCAAACAAGGGGATGGGATTTAATCCCCTCCCCTCTCTTAAAAAAACCCCCAAAAACCCCCCACCAAACACATTGTAAGGGAGCATGACATAATCCACTTGCAAATTTATGATCTGATTTTCCCGGGGCAGCATGTAACAAATGAACAGTATGCTCATCATGCACAGGATCTAAAAGTAGCTTGATCAACTTCAGTGCAGTACCCACGCAGCATCTCTACCCCAGACCCCTGCACACAGATTAAGGCAGGGGAGAGTGGGGGGCAAGGAATGAAACTTGAGAAAAGCAAACTTAGTTAAATGATTGCTGATAAGGCCATGCAATTTAAATGATACAGTTATTCAAATACACATGGCAAACCACAGGAACACAGGAAACCTACAGACGCTGTTATGCTCCCCATGTGGGGTTCCAAACTTCCAACTCCAAGAGCAAGTAAGAAAATAAAGTTCATCAAGATATGAAACTTAAACATAAAAAAGTAATCCATTATGATGAGATGATTTGATTATAATGAAGCATATAGTAAAAATATTTCAACCTTAAACCATGTAAGTTTCTTTCAGGCTATATACAGAAACCAGCCTACCCACCCAAAAATAGCATTGGAGAGCATATGACATATTTAGAGAGAAAGAGAGGTCTACCAAGCGCTCAAGTCGATTCCACCTAATAGCTCCATTGTTACAAATGAGAAGTTGCCTCAAAATTCTTCTCATATCAGGACTTGGGTCTGCTATCAGTCTTCCAATGACAAATGGATATGCACTCTCAATTACTTTAAAATCAGGATCTAGAACTTTTGCTGTGCCTTCAAGTGATCCCAATGCTCTTACCACTAGAGCATAGTCTGGCGGGAGGGAGAAGTTAAATTCATACATTACATCATAAAGTATGTTCATAATTCCCTGAAATCCAAGGTAAGAATGAAAATTAAAACATTGAGTGCTACAATGCCCCGCACTTGGGCTTCCCACAGAAATTAAACTAAAAAAAAGAATGATCCCTGTTAAAAAATTTTCAGGAACAAATCTGAAAATTTATTTTAAAAAATAATTCCAAGGCTTTGGAGCCCAACATAGGATAAAAGCATAGATGCTGATAGGCGTTATGGTGAAGACACTTTGCTGCCACTAAAATTCTACATGCCAAAATAATAGATTTGTGATAGCTACACTATTCTATCTTATAAACAAGACGATTAAAAGAGATGGAATGACAAGGCTAAAGTGACAATATACATTTCGCTTCCAGAAGGAAATCAATGCAAACCCTAGAAGAAGGAAAAGCACAAGATAGAACCTGGAAATCTTGAGATTGACTGGCGTGATCAGCAAAGGATGCTTTGAAAGCATCAGAAACTGTGTATAAGTCAACTCCTTCAGGAATAAATCCCAAAGAAAGGAAGTCATTTGCCAAACCCAGAGAATCGCGGTTAACAAAGTGCACTAGCTGAAATAAAGAAAAGCTTATTGACGCAGGAAACTGCCTAAAAAATTATTTTGTCCATAAGAAGAAAGCATAATATTGACAAGAAATTGAGGGGAGAAAAACAAATGACAAAGAAAATGCATACTAAAGAAGATTTCATCCAAGAGAATCTGATTTACCAGATGCCCAAATTCTACTGAGAAAACATCTTTCAGAAAGTAAGACTCTTGTGACCATACAAAAAGAAATTTCCAGTAAATATTTAATATAATTCCTTACAATTTATAGAATAAATATTCAAACACAATAAATTCAGCAAGTATGATTCAGAAATAAGAGACCGAGATCTTCCATGAAAAAGTGATGTTACGTAAGCAGTTTTTCAATTATACATGAGAAGTCATAAAGCATTCAACATCTAACTCATTTTCTGAGTCTTCTTTGGCACCACCACATATAGGAACACATAGATGAAATTTCACATAAATTGTCCACATTGAAACATAACAGGCTAAACTCTAGAACCACAGAATTTAACACATCTCATAGAGAGAGAATTGAAAGATGTGTCCATTGATCATGTCTAAAATGAATGCAATCCAACTTCAAACATATTTTTGGTGAAACTGAAGTGGAAATTATCAAGGACCAATCAATTTCAGTTCACTACTCCATCAATTAATTGTTGTTCAAATATTTCTCACCATTTGAATAAGTCCAATCCGGTAATGCCTAGGAATATCCCCCATCATTCCAAAGTCAAAATATGCCAGTGATCCATCATCAGTTGCCACCAGGTTTCCTGGATGTGGATCAGCATGGAAATAACCAACTTCAAGCAGTTGCATCAAAGAGCAGTATAATCCCTACAAAACCCACAAAAGAGGGAAGGTATATTGATTGGTAATCTTAAGTTTTAAGTTATTAAAGAAACATGCATTGAAGGTTGAAGCAAATAAAGTAATAGCACACCTGATACTTACTCAAGGCATGAAAACACACAAAATGGCACGTGTGTTTACTTAAAGAAATGCCATGTAATAGATATATCATATATGTAAACAGACAAAGCATGTGACCAAGAACAATTTTTTCATTTATACCTGGTCAATGAGTTCTCTTCTGTTCAAAGAAGCATTATTCAGTCGTGTTTCATCAGTAAGCTTGATTCCATCTACCCACTCCATAGTCAGCACAGTGGTACGTGTATAGTCCCAATATATTTTTGGAACTTTGATGCGTTTCATTCCTTTGAGTTTACTTTCATTTATGCCTCCAGCTCTGCAACCCTGCTCGTTTCCACCTGTTGACAAGAGTCACCAATCTAAATCCCAAGCTAAATTTGACATAAAGGCACAAAGAAAAAGAACCCACATTAAACTTGAGCATTACTAATCATTTGACCAAAGTAAAAAAAGGCAAATTCATAGATTAACGTGTGCACACTACCTATAATATTTGAGGAACATACTTGAAGTTCAAAAATATCATCGGCCAACATAGAAGCAAATATCTTCATGTGTACATTGCTCATAAGTATTTGCTGTGGGAAATGCCTAAAAAATTGAGCAACAACTAATGCATAGCATTCAGGATTATGTAAAATTTGAATTTCAGACTCAAACATCAGGTTGAATTGTACACAATGCTAGAGAGATTATGATAGAAAATAGTGACAGCACTTTTGGCACTTGTGTATTAACTTACTTGCTAGGAGACTGTAAAGAGAAGCAAAACGCTCAGCATTTTTTCCCTCTAGGACATAATCAATTTCATCAAACATATGCCTGACCTGTTGCATTGGTTTTCAGTGATTGATGTATAAAACAATTTCAATGTAAACAAACAAGTGAGGGTCTAGGTAGGAGTTGTTTGGTAATAAGATAAATTTAGAGGTGGAATTTTAATGTTCGTTTTTATAAGTGAAAAACAGGTTATGCATAAAGCAACCAAGATATCTGTGCACTCTGGAGTAATGGTACTCACCATTTCATTCACAGCTACAATAAGATCTCTACGAGCCTTGGCAAATCGCTTTAATTGGCCACCAATCATATGAAACAACAAGGCATCAAGGGTTAATGAAAGTGACATACCAGGCCTCTGTACTTTTACAGCTACCAGCTCTCCAGAACGCAGGTGAGCTGCAACACTTAAAACAAAAAAGGTAAACACTTCAATTTTCCTCAAACATGTAAATCCTTCTCTAGATTCTGAAACATAATAACAAGGAGCAAAGGAAATAATATCAGAATAAAATCCCAAGTCACTTCAAAATAAAGCTAACCTTTATAAACTTGTCCTAAGGATGCTGCTGCAATAGGCCCTGGGCTAATGTCACTGAATATCTCAGAAACAGGGGCACCTAACTGGGTTTCTATAGATCTAATAGCAACATCAGTTGAAAATGGGGGTATTTGATCCTAACATGAAAGAAAAATTAATAAGGCTTCGTCAGAACCAGAAAAGTTGACAGAATACAGTAGCATGAATAAAATTGGATGTGCAGCAATTGATTACATTCTTTCAAGTGCAAACAAAAAGGCCTGCATACCTGTAGCTTAGCAAGTTCCTGGCAGTATACGGTTGGTAGTATGTCAGGCCTAGTGCTCAAAGCCTGGCCAAGCTGTAATGATAAGAAGATTCAAAATAAAGGACCGCCCTTAGAGTAATTGAAATTTAAAATAACAGAATTGTTTATCCTGGTTTCATTCAGTATGGTATCAATAAGATGAAGCAAAAGAATGAAAACAAGGAGGAAAAAGTTCACAGTTGAATTTTTCCTTGAATTTACTCCAGAAACCATCAAATCTTAAATCTACTTTTCATGGTACACGAAAAGTCACTGATTCTCATTGCTTGCAGAACAACCTTACCCTCACATACACAGTTACCTTTGAATCCTTGGCCTCCACAAATCTTTTATCCTTAACCCCTCCAAGAAAAACCCTACTTTATGAAATTCTAAGCCTTCTGCTTTGCAACGTGAGAATTATAGAAGACAAATATTCATCCAGTTGAGGCCAAGGAACTAATGGCAAAACTGAAAGTCACCACGAATTGGATGGAGGATTGCCATATGCATATTGACTTCGGAGAAAAGAAATTGCAATACAATTGAAGTGTGATGCTTCTTCCAACTATACTTTGCCAACTTTATCAGCTACTTGCATCACGAGATTCACATGCACATCACTCATTTCAAGTCAAATTGAAGAAGCAAACCTGTCAATACAGGCCTGCTGAGTGTGTTCATAGCATGAATAGTGTTTCAATGAGAATGGCTGCATGCTTATGAAGAGAGTAATTTTTGTTTGTTTAGTGATCTTTCTATTATTCAATTATTATTTTTTTTTTTTTTGGTCTTTACCTGCAGAATGAGTATAAAGCTAAACAGCAGATATTTCTTGTGTTCATTGATACAGCAATTTTACCATTTTGCCCCATTAATCCTGTTCACGTATGGTAGCCTTAACACAGCAGATTTAAGTATTTTCCCCCTTTTAGAAGCAATACAATGAATGAGGAAAACAGATATGATGAATCAGAAAGTCAAGATTGGAATCAGAAAATAGCCTGTGAAAGAAACTTGCCTTAATGTAGAATGGACCCAAACGAATTAGAGTTTGGCGAAACTGCAAAAAAAAAAAAATACAGAAATCACGGTTGATTCAGTAAGTCACTTTTCCCGCCCAACAAATATAAACTAATGAGTTCATACACTGGGGAAAAATGGTCAATGGAACACAACTTAAAAGGCAAGTAAAAGAGAAATAATTTTGTACAGAATGGATCCAAGCGTATTAGAGTTTAGCGAAACTGCAAAAAAATTGTATAGAAATCACAGTTCATTCAGTCGGTCACTTTTCCCCCCCAACAAATATAAACCAATGAGTTCATACACTGGAGAAAAAAAGGTCAATGGAATACACCTGAAAAAGCAAGTAAAAGAGAAATAATTTTCTGCCACCTTCCAAAATCCAAAATATAAGTAAATATATCAATGGTTTGGTAATGCAAGTGAATGTAATGCTTAAATCTACAATTATAGCGGACAGCAAAATATCAAGTACGTCTTCTAGGGTCTCGAGCAGTTTACTTGCTGATCAGAATACCAGATTATCGTAAAAATGCTCCTACATGGCAATGTATTTGTGTTTAAAACAATGCACAATCAATCAAATTTATAGTCCAGGATTTTGACAAAACCTGGTACGTGCTCAAACAGGGAAAGGAAAAATGAAGAAATAGAAAGGATGAATCTATTAAGAAAAGATAGAACAAGGATCTTGCCCTATGGATTCTTAATAGCCAAATACTTAGGAGAATCTCCAAATTGAAATAAACTGACTTGTTATTCTCGTAACTAGCTTCTGGAGTTGCTAGTCTATTTATAAAGCTGAAATTACATTAATATAATCTGAAAAATCCCTAGAATATCTAAAACAGACTCCAACAGCTATAAAATAACAAACTGAACGTTAAGAAACCACTTAACAGATTATGTGGCTCCTTATTTAGCTGAACTACTTCCTAAAATCCCTAAAAAATAATAATTTAATAAAAGAATCAGCAAAATATAAAAGAATTAAATCAACTTTTGACGCTTTCTCCTCCTAAAATAGGTCTGCATTGGTCTCTTATCAATACCCCCCCCCTTGGAAACTCAACTTGTCCGCAAGTTGAAAAGAGGGAAATTGAGCTTGCAAAAGGTCATAATCCTCCCAACTTGCTTCTTCAAGCGGTCTGTTATGCCATTGAATCAACAATTCAAGAGTATTATGGCCAGTCCAGCGATGAGCCAGCACCTGTGCAGGTTCCAAACGCAACTCTAAGTCGGTAGAAAGTGGAAGATATACTGGCGGAGAAGACGGTTGCTGTCCACATGCTGGGCGAAGGAGTGAGACATGGAAAACAGGGTGAATCTTTGAGTCTTGAGGCAATTCCAATTCATATGCAACTTGTCCAATCCTCCGAAGAATTTTGTAAGGGCCAAAGAATCTAGGAGATAACTTCTCAAACTTCCTCTTAGAGAGTGATTTTTGACGAAAGGGTTGCACTCGAAGCCAAACAACATCCCCCTCTTTGAATTCCACCTCCCTTCTATGTTGATCAGCATAAATCTTCATTCTATCTTGAGCCTTGCGCAAATTGTCCTTGAGAAGTTTAAGCATAGCATCTCTAGTCTCCAATTGTTCTTCCAATTCAGCAATCAGTGTTTCCCCTTTAACATATGCAGACAAGGGGGGTGGGTCACGTCCGTACACAATCTTGAAAGGAGAAGAGTTGGTAGAAACATGATGGCCAGTGTTGTAGGAGTATTCTGCCCAACAAAGAAATTTGTACCACAAACGGGGTTGCTCATGTGCAAAACATCACAAGTAAGCTTCAAGACATCTATTGACCACTTCTGGTTGACCATCTGTTTGAGGATGGTAAGCTGTGCTCATCTTCAACTGAGTTTGACTTAATCTGAACAGCTCTTACCAAAATGTGCTCATGAATAAAGAATCTCTATCAGAAACGATAGAGTAGGGTATACCATGGAGACGCACAATTTCCTCACAAAAGACAGCAGCAACTTTCTTGGCAGTGAAAGGGTGAGCAAGGGCAATAAAGTGAGCATGTTTACTCAATCTATCCACCACTACCAAAATGACATCAAATCCACCAGATTTTGGAAGACCAGTGATGAAATCAAGAGAAATATCTTCCCAAATCTGAGATGGAATTGGCAAAGGATGAAGAAGACCTGCAGGAGCCAAGGTTTGATACTTATTTTGCTGACATGTTGCACAATTCTGAACATATGCTTGCACATCAGCTTTCATCGAAGGCCAATAAAAATTTTCAGCAAGCCTTTTCAAGGTTTTGAGGTAACCACCATGGCCACCGATGGGAGAAGAATGTGCTTCAGCTAATAATGTGGTCCGAAGCTGGAAATTGTGAGGAATAACCAAACGATTGTTATAAAACAACCGCTCTTCCACCAATTGAAATCTTGGTCGAGACGGAGAGTTATTTTGCAAATCCAACATAATGCTATTAGTGAAAGGGTCTTGTGCTAGATCTGTGGAAAGATCTTGCAACTCAGTAGAAAAAGGTACTGCCAGCTGGAAGAAATCAGCATATTGGGGTCTTCTAGATAATGCATCAGCTCCTTTATTATCACTTCCAGCCTTGTAAATAGTAGTAAAATCAAATGGCAAGAGCTTCATAATCAACCGCTGTTGTGTATTAGTGATAATCCGCTGCTGTAATAAGTGCTTGAGACTTGCATGATCAGTTTTGACATAGAAATGCCTACCAAGAAGATAATGACGCCATTTCTGCAAAGCAAGTACTAAAGCAAGAAGTTCTCTATCATAGGCAGATTTGAAGCGATTAGAAAAAGAGAATCCCTTACTATAGTATGCAATTGGATGGTTGCTCTGCATAAGAACGGCTCCAATACCGTCCATGGAAGCGTCACATTCAACAGTAAAATCAGCAGCAAAGTTTGGAAGTTGCAAAACAGGAGCGGTGATCAAGGCAAGCTTGAGGCGATCAAAGGCTTTTTGTGCTTGTTCAGACCATAGGAATGCATCTTTTTTGGTTAAATCAGTAAGAGGTCTCGCAATGATGCCATAATTCTTAACAAAGCATCAGTAGTACCCTCAAAGCCCAAGAAAACCTCACAATTCTTTCACATTTGTAGGAGTTAGCCACTCATGCACAGCTTCAATTTTTTCAGCATCAACTTGAACACCTTGTGCTGAGATCCTATGTCACAAGAATGGAACTCTGGGTCGCCCAAGAAAACATTTTTTAAGGTTGACACAGAAAGAATTCTCCTGTAGGGCCCTTAAAACAATATGCAAGTGTTCTTGATGGAGTTGGTAAGAAGAGCTGTAGATTAAAATGTCATCAAAGAACACAAGTACACATTTCCTTAAATATGGGCAAAATAAGTCATTCATGGCTGCCTGGAAAGTTGCTGGAGCGTTAGTTAAGCCAAAGGGCATCACTACAAATTCATAATGCCCAGAATGAGTGCAAAAAGCAGGCTTATGAATATCAGCGGGCAAGACACGAATTTGATGATACCCCGAACGAAGATCAAGTTTAGAAAAATAAACAGACCTATAAAGTTCATCCAATAATTCATCCACATTAGGAATGGGATACTTATCTGGAATAGTGATAGTGTTGAGTCCTCTGTAGTCCACACAGAAGCGCCATGAATCATCTTTCTTTTTGACTAACAGTACCGGACTCGCAAATGGGCTAGAACAGGGTCTAATGAAGCCTTTCTGTAGCAATTCATCAATTTTCTTTTCAATTTTGGTTTTCTGGTAATAGGGATAACGATACGGCCGAATGTTGGGTGGCTTAGGACCAGGCACTAATGGAATGGCATGGCAATGTTTTCTGAATGGTGGTAGCGTAGTTGGCTCCTCAAAAACATTAGGAAAATCTTTAAATAAAGGCTTAGGATTGAAATAGGCATATGAAACAGAGTCGATAGAAGCCTTGGTGTGTTGCATTGAATGAAGTTGAGCACCCTTACCATTGTCATGCGGCACTCCCTGGAGCTTGTATCGTTTTCCATTCATCCAGAAGACCATGAACATTTGATTCCAATTTGCCTGAACAGTGTTGAGGGATGCCAGCCATTTGATTCCCAACACCAAATCTGCCCCTCCTAAAGAAAAAGGGTAGAAATCCTCTTTAATAGTCAAACCAGAGAGCTTGACTTCAACATTCTTGCACAATTTGTTGCAACGCACAATACTCCCATTCCCAATTTGAACACTGAAAGTAGCAATGGACTGAGTAGGAAGGTTAAGCTCTTGAACTAGTGAGTCTAAGATGAAATTGTGAGTGGACCCACTATCCACTAACAACAGTACCTCACGTGAAGACAAAAGCCCACGAAGTTTCATTGCTGCCCCTGTGTTTCTGCCCAAGATAGCATTAAGAGAAATTTCGGCTCCTTCAGGTTCTATCTCAGCGTCTTCGTCACCTTCAAGAGGAGGAATGATCTCTTCACCTTCTTCAGTAATCTCCATCAACGAAAAAGAGGACTTGCAGCGATGCCCAGGTCTAAATACCTCACCACAACGAAAGCAGAGACCTTTATCTCTTCGTCGTTGAAGCTCCGAATCCGTAAAACTAGGTCTGGCTGAAATCGCAAGCGGAGGTCTTGGGAGAAACGAAGTCGCAGAGGTTGATTTTTGAGGATTCGAAGATGATGATGAACTTCCTTTAAGGTCATGTGCTATTTGAGGATGGGCATAAGGGTTAAAGGTCCTATTTTGGTTCTGAAAGGCAGCTTTGGGTCCATGAGAATTTTGGGCCTTCATCCCATACTCAAGAGCCAGACTGGTAGCCCTATAAACAGACCTGGGTTTATGAATTCTCACATCAGATTTCAATTCTGCCTTGAGGCCGTTGATGAAGACTCCCAAGAGGCAATGATCTAGCCAGTTCTTCACACGTGCAGATCGCCTAGCGAATTCCATTCGATAGTCCTGAACAAAACCAGTTTGCTTGATGCTGCAAAGAAATTCATCCGGGTTTTGATATTCAGGTGGCCCATAATTCTCTTGCAAAGCTTTGACTAATTCTTCCCAATAGAGAATGGTGCGTTCATTGTTGACCCAAGCAAATAGATCCAACGCATCACCCTCCAGGTACATGGACGCCACGTCAACCTTGAATTCCTCAGGTGTGTCATAATATCTGAAATACTTCTTAGCTTTAAGAATCCATCCTCTTAGGTCACCTCCACTGAATTTGGGAAATTCAATTTTGGTGTGAGGAAGCTTGCTACGTCTATAACTCCATGGATTTTCTGGGTCATCTTCGTTGTCTTCTTCCCAATGGGAACAATGTTTGCCTTTGCCTCTGTCATTGGTGTTCTTATTTGAGGCAGCTTCAAGTGCAGCAACTTTGTCTGCCAAAACTTCAAGGGTTTCAAGTCTGGAGGCTATAGTGACTAAGGGATCAGATGAAGAAGCAAAAGGGTTGTCGGAGGTGTCATGGGGAACATTGGAGGATCGTGTGGTTACCATCTCCAACTAGGGCCCTGATACCAAATTGGTAAGTGCTCAAACAAGGAAAGAAAAAATGAAGAAAATAGAAAGAATGAATCTATTAAGAAAAGATAGAACAAGGATCTTGCCCTATGGATTCTTAATAGCCAAATACTTAGGAGAATCTCCAAATTGAAATAAACTGACTTGTTATTCTCGTGACTAGCTTCTGGAGTTGCTAGTATAAAGCTGGAATTACATTAATATAATCTGAAAAATCCCTAGCATATCTGAAACAGACTCCAACGGCTATAAAATAACAAACTGAATGTTAAGAAACCACTTAACAGATTATGTGGCTCCTTATTTGGCTGAACTACTTCCTAAAATCTCTAAAAAATAATAATTTAATAAAAGAATCAGCAAAATGTAAAAGAATTAAATCAACTTTTGACACTTTCTCCTCCTAAAATAGGTCTGCATTGGTCTCTTATCAAAACCCAAGAGCATCAAAAGAATAA
Source organism: Adenanthera pavonina (assembly GCA_026686845.1). Classification (NCBI taxonomy): domain Eukaryota; kingdom Viridiplantae; phylum Streptophyta; class Magnoliopsida; order Fabales; family Fabaceae; genus Adenanthera; species Adenanthera pavonina. The sequence continues at coordinate 14,074,372 of JAIVEN010000015.1, forward strand.
AAAGGTCAGACACCAAAGGATGCCTCAAATGCAAAACAGCAAAACTGCTTAAAGGAAGAGTCCATATAGGGAAACATAACACAAAATAAGAACAAGCGTGCAAGCATGTATACACCAGTAGCATGCCAACTATCTCAACCAAATTTTACTGTCTTTATTTTATGGAAAAATATTTTTATTTTTTTGAGACGGACTTTAATCCACAGGTATAAATAAAATATCCATCATATCATTACTTTAGTGTTGTCTAATCAAATATGGTAAGAAACATGCTAGAAATGAAGATTTAAAACCTAATCAATGATGACTTGATGAATTGAACAAGAGTACAATTGTTCAACCATTTTTGGACTTCTTTAATTTCAAAACATACAGACATCTCCCTAGGACAAGAAGAGTTGGTAAGGATTTCCTGGGTGGACTACATAGAAGCTTTTAAAGATCGAAGTATTTTGCTTTTTGAACTATATCTCAGAAGCGTTGTGTTCTACAAGTGTCAACGCACAAATGCAAGGAAAGCCTTTGATAGCATCAAAAGCTTTGGCATAGAAAATGAATTACCTTGATTGCACGCTTTTTTATGTCTTGAACAAAGAGCTGCCAAAATCCTAGCCTGAGCACATGAAATGAAATGATTGCTGCCCTGTACAAAGCCAAAAATGGGCCAAACCGGTAGATAGTGGAGAAACTTTTTGAGCCATAAGCTCCAAGAGCATGCCCAAATTCACTTTCTAGGGATTCTCTCCTGAGTTTTGCATACTCAGCAGATGGCTTTTCTCCATGCACACTGGTGAAGCCAGTTGAATACCTGCACCAATATCCCCAAGCTCATGTGCCAGTGCAACAACCATGGAAGAAGAATCCAATGAACATAAGTTTGAAACCATAATACATTAGAGACAATAATTTTTTCCTAATCCGGTAAAGTAGCATTCCACTCACAAATTGTGATGCAACAAGCAACATGGCAACCAGCCAAAATCTGATCTCTTGACAACCTCAATGTGTTTCAGATATCCCAGTGGCATGCATTTGCGTAAGATGACTTCAGTGGCACTCTCATGATGTAACTCTGCGAGATAGGTAGAGACAGTAATACTAACCAACAGTATAGGTGGAGAAAGAATAGCTACTCAGCAGCTAAAGCCACAATAACTCATTCCCCCAAAAGATGAAAAACTCAGCTGTCACACATCATCCACTTCCAGCAAATTCTTCGAACTACCCCCCTCCCAACAAAAAAAAAAACCCCTACCAGTCGGCAAATAAGCAACTGGAGTATGACTGCTCTTGAATCTGTCCATTGAAACATCTCCTAAAATCGCTTAACGTAAACTAGTTCCAATGGTATGAACAAAACATTCCAATTGCAGAAAAATCATGCAAAGTCTAGTTTGTAAAATATGGTGATGATTGGAAAATACATAATATACAAGCAACTACGTTATCAAATCAAACCTAAGCGAAAAATCAGCTCCGTTAACACGTAACAATGCAAGGTAAACATAAAAAACTTGATCAACCGATCAGTTTTCACACTAAACTCGCACAAAATGGGGAACATTAGACGAAGCTACAAGGGTCAAGAGAATATTTAGTGGTATATACTTCTGGAGAGAACCAAGGCTCCACGGTGACGGTAGATAGTCGCAAAGGCGAAGGCATTCCTCATTGACTGGTGATAAAATCTTTGACAGAAGTTCAGTTAGAGCAGATTTCGCGAAAATGACGCATGGAAGAAATCTGAACACGAACTATTCGAAACAATGCGTAGCACAGACCAGTGCGCCAACACTAATAAGAAACCCCGGCAGCCTGACATTGATACGGCCCGAGCAGCGATATGCGTTTGTGTGCCTTGAAGAGAGAGCGATGAAGGTACTCGCCTGCTAAGTTATAACTTGAGAGCACATCAAACTAACACGTCCTGCATTTGAGAGAACAACTTGGAAGCATTGACGGACACGAACCGCCGGAAAGTGAGAATTGGGGCTTTCGTGTCCGTCCCATTTTATTTTATCTCTTAAAAATTTTAAATGTTACAATTTTTTTTTCTCTTCGTTACAATTTATTTATTATTTTATACTAATAATAATGTATTATTTTTTATTACAAATATTAAATAAAAGTATTTGTTTTAATAATATTTTAAAAAAATATTATTAAATTTTATTATTATCTAAATTATTTAATAATAATTTTATGAGTTTGTATAAATAATTTAAAATAATAGATAAAATAAGGAGTAAATAATTTTCTAAATGGGACTAATGAAAAATTAGATACTTTTGGAGACTTTTCTAAGATTTAAAAACAAATAAAATTGGGAATTTTTCATTTTTAGATGAATTTTCTTTTGGGCCAATTCATTTTGTAATGAATATGACAGAGTAAATGATAAATTATGGACAAAAAAGGTAAGTAATTAGTTTGTAATACTTATTGAGAGTTTCAAATGCACTTATGAAACATTAATAGGTTAATCTTAGTGTTAAATATTTATTATTTTGTCAAAAAAATATTTATTATTTCTTTTATTATTATTTATAAGGCATATTCTATAAATTTTTAATTTATTTAAAATATAATGTATTTTATAATACTTTCTAGATCCTTAATATAAGATTCTTTAAATTAAATTACGTAGATTAAAAATAAAAATTAAAATTATTAATTATTTTATTTTTAAAAAAAATCATAATATTTTTCTAAAACTACCATTATTAAATTTTTTTATTTTTTTCTCATGTATTAAATATAATTTTTTTTTGTAATACGTATTGTACCATATTTTAGAAATCATCATATATTTAATACTAGGAGTCTAGGACAACATGTGCTATATTTAAAAATATTTCTTTCAATGAAATAAAAAAAAATTACCCATAAGTGTTGCAGATTTAAATCGAATATTTTTCAATTTGATATATAGGAACATGAGGAGTAGAGAACTCACAAATTCAGAAATGTCAAAGAACTGTGAAAGAAATGAATTGAAGAGGAAGAGGATACAGCTAAAATGGAAAAAAGGAGCCGGAAGCAGGGAGGAGACTTTTTGTATACCGCGTTTGGATCAATGGTCCTAATTTTTTCAAATAATGCTACAATTTGAAATACTTAATATAAAATATAAAAATTACAAAAAAATTTAAAAATTATAATGTAATTATAATTATAATTATTTTAAATAGTGCAACTCACTTCACTAATCTAATTTGCTCTAAATTTTTGATGTAAAATATTAAAAACTCTATTGTATAGAAGTGGCTGTTAATTGTTAAACCCTGAAAAGCTCGCTTAATCCAAATAAATCAATCTAAGAAAAAAGTATGGGTTTGGAAAATAAAACAGGTTGAGTTTGATCTTCTTTTTACTCTTCTTTTATAAAAACTTTAGGTGAGCCTAACTTAAGTAATTTTTTTCAATTATTTTCTTATTGTAGCACTTTGAGACTTTTTTTTGGTTCTGCTTGTTTGTATTTTACCTTTTATTTATAAAGAATAAATTAATAATACAATCTAAAAGAATAATATATTTTTTACTGTTGATATTTTTATTATTAAAATGAAATTAAAATAAGAATTGATTGCATATATAAACAGTGGATAAATATTCTTGGATAGTAGAACGTTTTTTTTTTTAGCCTCAAAAGGATCAAAGATCCCAACAAATACACTTCATGGGTAAAAACCCTACAAATCCTAGATAAACAGGTCCTTTACAAAAATCTGGTACAGAATTATATGTATACAACATATTCAACATTAAGTTCATACTAGCTAGGAAATCAACACATATAATATTCTCCCTTGCTGTATACTGCATGGATATGCTCCAATCCCTTCCTATAATCTCCCTGATTGCATCAATGATCTCACTATGAGGATGATGATTAGAAGACAGTGGTTTAACAATCAGATTTAAAGCTTCAATAGAATATTAGGAAGCGAGATAACATATTTTTACAATTAATAGACCAGCAAAGTTCCAGTCCTACTTTAAATGCCCAACATTCAGCGATTGAAGAAGGATAGAAGCCTAATTTTTATCACTTATAATCCCACCACATGAAGCTCTACCTTCCAAGCAGGCTATTTCAGGGCATCTCAGGCCTTCAGTCTTCCATTGATCATTTATAACAAATATTTACTTGTATATATATATATATATATCATTTGCTATTAGTTGGTATTTGATAAAGAAGAAATCAAGGATTAATATCAATATATAATATAAACTAGAGCATGTTTAATTCACTATTTGTACGTGGCACTGAATTCATGTATTAAAATGTTATTTTATAAAACAGAGAACGAGTGACATAATGAATATAGGATCGATGTAGGTCCTGTTTGATTCTATTTCCGAAAATAATAAAATTATTTTCGGAAATAGAAAACTCAGAAAACTTGTTTGGTAAATCTGTTTTTTATAAACTGTTCCGGAAAACAGAAAAATAAAATAACAGAAAACTCAGAATACCTTTTAGGTGTTTTGTAGTTTTTGTTCTGGAAAACAGAAGGAAAGGTGAGAAACATTCACCTCATTAATAGTAAACTTATAAATTTTGAATAACTCATATATCACTCACTAGTTATGATTTTTAGAACAATTATTCGAACAGATTTTTTTATTTTATTATTTTCAAAACTTATTCTTGAAAACAGTTTTATAAAACTGTTTTTGAGAACATAAAATAGAAAACACTGTCAAACGTGCCCATAGTTTTTGCTTTTGCAGCTTGACAGAAAGCACTGGCTTAGATTAATTGACCACTGTATTTAAGTAGTCAGTACTTCATTTTAATACTCGACGAGCCAGATCCCATTCGCAATGTATTTAGTTTAGACCACTGTATTAAATAGAGGAAGCCATGAAAACTTCATCACCAGCGAAGTATTGAGAGAGTGCAAAGAGTGTATAGTGGAAAACAAGAATGGTTTCTAACAACAAGGGCTAACTTTGAATAAAACAAACTTTTTCTACTCTTAAAAAATGTGAGGTTAAATTTTTTGTTTCACAGTTTATGTTATTAATTCAAGGAATCTCACGAAAGCCATTATATTTTGTGTGGTATTAAGAATTATTTTTATGACAAATATTTTAACACACACACACATATGATATATATATATATATATATGAGAGAGAATAGAATTTTTGTCAAATCAAACGCACACAAATATTTAATGTGTTTATAGCATACTAAATATATTTATCTTATCTCATTAAATTTAATTTCCATTCTTATATTTATTCATATTTCCACACCCATAAAAACATTTTAAATATGAGATAATAGTACAATAAATTAAATAAAAAAGAAGCCAAATGAAAAATAATAAGCTGACTAGAAGAAATATATATATATATATATATTTATAAACAATTAAAAATTGAATTGCAATTTTGTTTTTGGTGAGAAGTGAAATAGGACAACTCCATGTATCTTTTTCTTTTGCCGCTCTTTTGACACGTGATTTACAATAGTAATAATCCATTTTCGTAAAATGCTCAAACTTTCCTTGGCGGGGTTCAGTTAGGGGTTTTTTTATTTTTGCGGCTTTGAGAAGAATTCCCCGTTAGTCGTAATTTGTAAAGAAGGGTAAAAGGCAAGAATCGGAACCAGCGTTGGAACTTGGGAGTAAAGCGAAAACCTGGTTTCACCCTAGAGCTTCTTCTTGCTTCTCATCTCTGTTTGTGACGTTTACAACTTTCTTCAACCATGGCGAACGAGCAACAGTTACCATTGCGGCCATGGTTCCTCGACCTAGTACCTTTTTTGGTGGTTGTCTTAATAGCAGCTCATGTCCTCGCTTTGGTACTCTCTCACTAGTCGATCCTCTTCCCTCTAGTGTCATCTCTTTCGTGTTTCTTTATTTTTCTTGTATTGCCAGAAATTCCTGACCTTTCTTTATCTACTCCTGTGATTTTAGGTATACTGGATTTACAGATTAGCAACTGAGAGACAACCGCAGAGGAGAAAGGCTCACTGAGGAACTGCTTGATCTGTTGAACACTGAGGACGAAGGTTGGTGAACCCTAATTAATCTGCTGGGAATTTTTGATCGATTATCGAATTATGATACTTGTTACCATTGTCGATAGATAGCGAAAGTACCCATGATTTTTTCGTCATCGATCAAAGCTCTTCTAGTTTCAAGTACTGGAATTTGACTGGTTTGAAGTTTAAGTCAATACTGACGAGTTTCTGTGTTTTTCATCTAATGATTACGCACGGCCTCATATTATCGGGATTTTGATTACTAGTTTATGTGGGTAAAACTTCGAGTTGAGCCCGTTTATTGATTTAGACTTCGCTATCTGAACTTAGCGTCTATGGTTATTTACCAAATTTTAACTGATGTAACGCTCTCCAAAGGTTTCTTTCCGTGTCATTATAATTCTACTAATGCCATGTAGTAATTACTGATTCATAAGGACGCTGTGTGAAATTGCTAGGAATTATGTTTCGTTGTTTGTACCACCATGTCAGGAGCCGTGGAATTTGATCATTCCAACATTAGGATCCATCATTTAGTAATGCGCCTAATGGTTTTAGTTTGCACGAGAATGTAGTGATACAATTGTAAAGTCGTTGAGATAATGAGATTGCAGCTCTTCTCTCTAAGATATGTTATATTCGGCTGTCACTGTCAGACATAAAGATGAATGTGTTTATGTGAAATAACATGAAACATGCTTGAGCAAATGGGAAATCCAAAAGCAATAAGCATGGTAGAAGATATAAACAAGTTTGAAATATGGTTGCATATTACTGAATACTCTTTAAAGTTAGTATAAGTAGAGGTTGGATGCTGCACAAAATTCTTAAGTTGGTTGTGTATTTTTCCAAAGGGAAACTGTTTCTTCGGAATAGAAAAAAAGGTTAAGATTTGAATTCATAGCATATCATGCTTATGCTTAGATGCTAATACCAAATTTTCAAGAATGACAAGTTCGTATCAATGTTAGATGTAGTAGAATCATATAAAGGTAAAAGAAACTGAAGAATATCTATAAGTTGGAAACTAAGGAATACAAGTTGACAGTGGCGCACATTTTATCATATAAGGTAGACGCAACATGTATCATAACAAGGTTGTGACAGAGCTGAGACCGGGCTATGAATGTACCCTAAATTGTGAAAATGAGCTGAGTTGAAGATGTCTTCTGATAAACTTGTTTGCTAGCTTTTACCTTATAGCCCTGTGTTAAACGAAGCTACAGGACGTGTTGTTAACTCGCTTTATAATGCTAGTGTCCGACCTATTATTGGGATTTTGGCTTAGATGTAAAAATATCTTTTACTCAAAGGAATCAAGTTCATTTTTTCCTTGCCTTGTTGCTGTTGTATTACCTTTTATGTATACTTTTTTTTTAACTTTTTAACCTGGCCAGATTGTCGACAACTTCTGAAATATGGATGTTTATACTAGTTAATGTGGATTGGAATTCTCCAAATTTGATATGAAAATTACCCAGTAAATTTTGATGTTTCTTCACTGTTAAATTCAACTTAATTCCTCATATCTATGGTTATGCTAATAGGTTTATTGTAGTTAGAAGCATGAAATGGTGTTTTTTCAAGTGCTTGTTCAAGGTTAGATTTGTCTCCTTGCAGTTGTAGTATTTTCCTGCAGACTGATTATAAAATGAACACAAAAGGTTGTAAGATATGGACAAGTGACCTAATGTGTTCTTTCAGCCTGATTCAAGTATATATTGAAAATATAATGCTAGTATCCCAGTTAGGGCCTTCTGATGCAAACAATGAAATTGTTGTCATTACTTGCGAGAAATAACACTTGCTCCTTTGATGTTAGTTACCCTTTTTGGAACGAGAAAGGATCTTTCAACAATCATTTCTTGTATGACTTGTAGTTACATTAGAGCATAGAATGTCTCCCACAGTACATATCGAAGTTAACCCTTGAAGTTTACTGAAGTCTGCATTCTGTTTATGCTGTTATTTTCTGTATGGATTTGTATTAATATGCATTTCATGTGAAAAAGTGATTTTGTATTTGGTTGTCAACAAATAACAATAAACATGGAAAAGTAACTAGTTGATTAGCATGCTAAGATAGACACGTTTTGTACCATACTCAAATGAATACAGTACAGACTACAGACCTTGTTGAATTAAAAGACGGGACACATGCGTAAATCCTGCAGTGATTTCTGTTCCTCTCGTCTGGATTTTATTTAGCTAAATAATTGCAGTGATCCAATTTTATCTTGAAAAGAAATTTTGCTGCAGATTTTGTGAAATCAGCATAGCAGATTTGGAAGTGTAAATTGGATCATCCCTTCCTAGGTCTTTGAATATTGTTGCAATGTCATCCGTATGGAACTGGCCTTACCTAGGGCTAAAACCGTCAACTGCTTTGGGGTGTGTCTAGGATATAGCTTAAGATCCAAGTTTGATCCATGTGTGAGCGCTTGAGTTATTTGTCTCCGTTTGCTGGATGTACTGAGACAATGTCTAGGTAGTGAAGTTTTCTTTCGATTGGCCAAGAAAACTTACAACAATGGATTCTGTTGTCAAGCAATTGCAATGGTGACATCGCTGACATGCTAGTGATTCTTATGGCATACTCTGGGTCTGAGAAATGGAGACAAAAGGAACCCAAGGCAAAAAGAAAGAAGACTTTGACAGGCTTACGGCATCAGGCAAAACATGCGCTGAATTGTAACATAAACGGAGCTTGTGTATTACCACGGACGCCAATGAGCTTATATTTTTCTATTGACTTGCATTGCATAACAGTTCCCATATTCGTGGTTTAGAGATAACGAAGTGGGTTTGATAACCCCAAAATGATGATAAAAGGAAGTGCATTCCATGCACGAAGGAACCACATTGTATGACACATACTGCGTCTCCTGTAAAATAAACAGTCTTGTACCCTCGTAGCAAGCACTCTTTCCTTCTTGCTGAGAAGAACTGTGTCCAGAGTGAGCCATTCCACTAAGGATTTAGAAATTGTTGTTTACAATAAAGATACTCGACCTCCTGTGATTGTCCGCTTATTGAATGTTTGAGCCTTGAGTTAGCACAAGAGACTATAAAATGAAAAACCTGCTGGAGGTGAGATGTTATTCCCCAAGACAGAAGGTGACGGTTAAGATTCCATATTCATCCAGGTCGATAATGACTAGCGTGCTCTGGTTCGTTTTGGGTTATTGAATGAGTGAAAGTCGGGAACCAAATTACTGAGCAGTAAATGAACTAGTACTAGTTCACCGATCATGTCTTCCTTGTGATAATAAACGTGCCCACATAAAGAGTTGAAATTTTGTGTAACTCCCACTTGCCACTTCCTAATGTGATCGCTGCATGAATCAATGAGAAAGTGGGTATGGCTATACCAGTTGGCGTTCGTAAGAATTGGGGAACTAAGCGGAAGGAAATGGTGTGCAAACTTAAACTTCCGTCCAGCATCTATGCGCTGTTCCACTTCCAACTTCTTTCCATGTGCATCCTTGGACTTGGAGGGGTGCACGTGCCCAGGTCTTTCTTTTTCTTTTACAATCCGTCAAATCCAATCCAATATATATAATACGGATCCAGAGGTTGTCATTAGGAGCCGTTATGGGGTAGGATATGCACAGAAACAAGAAGACAAAGGAAGGAAGGCGAAGGAAGGTAGGAACATTATGGAATTGACTGGAGAGCAGAGCTCACGTTTATGATGAATTTTTAACTATTGTCTAGGGGTGTCGATATCTCTGATCCTTGTCTTTGTGCATCGCTATCGTAATCGTCAACGATAACATCTATGAGAGCCCAGCACAGTGTCAACTTTGCAGTTTGCCGTCTCCACTCTCATGTCACTTCAATGTAATGTCTAGTTTACGTAGTTCTCGGAGAAAGCAACAACCTACTCCTGTCTATTTTAACTTGCCTTTGCCGATATCATTACGTCAAAATCAGCATCTTTAGCTCTCTCTCTCCCTCTCTCTCTCTCTCTCTCTCTCTATATATATATATATATATATATTTAATTTTTAATAGCTAAAGCACCCAAACGCTTGCCTCTTCATTCTCAAATGCCATTTAACCTCATCGTCTGAGTATGTTTAAATTACATATCCTTTTTTAACTACAAAATTTACATATAATTTTTTAAAAACTATAATATAATAAAATATCGTAGGGATACTATTGAATACTTTCATGAAAATACTACTTATTAAAAATCGATTTCTAAATTTTTATTCCAATGTTATATATTGTGTTAAAAATTATAAAACGGAACTATTTTATATTAATCAAATACGTAGTAAATGCAGTGGCCAAAAAAAAAAACGTAGTCAATGCTTATTAAATTATATGAATGGTACATGTAAATATATTTTTGGTCAAAATCAATATAATTTTAGCTTATCTTTTACTAATGAGACGTCAATACAACGTTTGCTGGGTGTTGCTTCCTCCTGCGATGCTGGTGCCGAACGCTCGGGAATTGGCCAAGTTTATTTTGTTACTTTTGCACTTTTTTTGTTGGTTTGGCATTGCTGCTTTGTTATGTTGGCCTTCTGTTTCTGACTTCTGGTTAATGATACTGGCGTATTTTCCGGTAAAAATACAATATATATTTTTAATTTAAAATAATAAAATTCTAAAATTCAATCAAAAGTTAATGTTATGTTATTGCCATAAATGATTAATCTGACCTTTGGATATTTTTGTTGTTACGTTTTCTTGTATAACACTGATATTCATTATTATCTCTAGGATTGGAGTTAGGTCTTTGGATGGACAATATCGATTGTGCCTAATGTAAACACAATTTGCTTAAAACCTTTTTCAAAATCACCATTAAAATTCAAGAATTTGGTTTATATGATATAAAAAGATGGGAAGATATTATCAATTCTGGCTGACCTAAATGATAAATAGGTAGTTAGGGATATAATGTTGAAAAAATAGCAAAGAAGATAATATATATTAATGACAAATTTAATTTTGAAGTTAGTTTTATTTTAGTCATTTAATTTTATTATGTTTCATATTAATCATTTAACTATTAACATATAACAAAAAATTTCCTAATTCTTAACATCGTTAAATAAATTAAGAAAAAATGATAATTTACCTATTTAAAAGTCACATCATTAATATTATTATGTATTAATTAATATAAAACTTGTAACAAAAATAATTTTAAGACTTAAATATTTACTACTTTAAAAATATGTTAACGGAAGAGGTTAAATATTACAACCTTAAAATCAAAAGTTTTATTTTTAGGTTTTAAATATTTATTTTAAGACATTAAAATATTTTTATTATAAAAAATAAATATTTATTTTTTATACTTACATTCTCAAATTAAATTTTTTAACTTATCAACTTGTGCAAAATAAAGAAAAATTATTAATTTTAATATAATAATTTTAAACATTTTACCACTATTTTAAAAATAATTTATTCTGAGGTTATAATTTTTAATGCTTTAAATTAACATATTTTTTAACTTTTTTATTTTTCTAAGGTACTAATTATTTATTTTGATCCTAAAAAATGATAATTATAATTATTATATTAATTAATGTATAATAACAGTAATTAGATAAATTTAAATAAATTTTCTGTTAACTTGTATAACAATGTTAAGTTCAGGAAGTTTTTTACCGCATCTTTAAAGTTAAAAGATTATAATAAAATTTTTAAAAGTTAAAGAATTAAAATAAAATTTGTTTCAAAGTTAAGGGATTAAATGGATATTTCTACCTATATTAATATATATATATATATCCTTTTTTTACTACAAAAATTATATATTTTAGGTTGATTATAAGTAACGATTAATTGAGTATTTTCGATGGTTTAGACAATATAATGTATAAATTTCAATTTGAATTTCTTTCCTCACTTGTTCCTCCAAACAGGGGAAGTAATATTCATGGACAAAACCATTAATATTAGTTGAATCTTTTGTCACATTTGATCTTTATTTTCTGAGTAAATCATATTAACATTAGAAATCTGTTCATATCATGATGACTTTTATTTTAAAAATACCATTCAAAACTTTTTTATATTCTATATATATCAATATCAATATATTTATAAAATAAAAACACAAGAAATTGCATTATTAAATAATATATTTTTTATTACGTGTCATGCCAATTTTAAACTTTAAAACTTTTAAAGTATTGCAGGGATTCTCTTTAGTTATAAATATTTTTAATTTATTTTATCAATAAATTACATTTTAAATAATGTATGTTAATTGTAAATATTAAAATTATACCTTCACGTGTAACTTTTTATATTCGAATATAAACAAAAGTAGGTTTAATCATATTATTGCTTTACAACTAGATCTGATATTATTGAGGTGTTTGAATCAGTTAATTAATAAAACTATCTAGTATATGTTTCTGTCACCACAAATATTTAATATTTCATTGTTGATTATTGGAGCTGATAAGTCGCATAAAATATCTTAAAATTCATAAATTCAATTTTTAATCCAAAAAACCATGATTAATTAATCTATAATCACTCAGGATCCTGCCAGCGTGTTGCAGCGGTACAAATATAGCTAGCTGGCCCTAGCTCAGTCCGCATCGTAGAAGTTTTTTTTTTTAAACATAATAATAATTTATTTAAAAAAAAAAGAAGAAGAAGGAGGAGGAGAGAGAGAATATGGGAAGGGGCTATTTGGTAGTTTCAAGTTTCAACTTTCACCACACTCCTATCTTAAAAACGGAGTTCTGTGTGGAGTGGAGATCAGTGCAAGCGTTCTCGTCCCCGGATTGAAGACTCCCTTGTATTATCAATAATCCATCTATGTACCCCAAGACGAATAATTGCCGGAGCTCCGGCTCCGATTCCGTCCCGGCCATTACCGCCAGGTCCGTCGAATCCGCCTCCGCCGCTGACTGGATTTCCGAGGCAATCGAAGGTGGATCTCTACGCCACGTCGACATGCACCATGGAACCAACGGCTGGGCGTCACCTCCCGGCGACCTTTTCTTTCTTCGCTCCAAAAACTACTTAACAAAACGACAGAAGGTTCCTGCTGGAGACTATCTGCTTTCTCCTGCAGGTATGGATTGGCTCAAATCTGGCACTAAGCTCGATAATGTACTCGGCCGCCCCGATAATCGTGTGTCGCATGCACTCCGAAAAGCCCAAGATCAAGGCAGATCGTTGAAGGGCTTTATCTTTGCCGTGAATCTCCAAGTTCCTGGTAAGGATTTTCACAGTGCTGTGTTCTATTTCGCCACGGAGGATCCAGTTCCTACCGGCTCACTCCTTTATCGGTTTATCAATGGCGATGACGCCTTCAGAAATCAGCGGTTTAAATTGGTGAACCGGATCGTGAAGGGACCGTGGATTGTGAAGAAGGCGGTTGGAAATTATAGTGCCTGTTTGTTAGGTAAGGCTTTAACATGTAATTACCAGAGAGGGCCAAATTATTTAGAAATTGACATCGACATCGGAAGCTCGGCAATTGCGAGCGCTATTCTGCATCTTGCATTGGGATATGTAACGAGTGTCACTATCGACATGGGATTTTTGGTGGAATCGCAAACGGAGGATGAATTACCGGAGAGACTAATAGGTGCCGTCAGGGTCTCTCAGATGGAGATGTCATCGGCCAGGGTCGTCACAGATAATGCTCTGCCTGTAGCGCGTGGGATAGGATTGTCGAAGGTGAATCACGATAAATCTACCGGTGATGAGGAAGGAGTAGATGCCTAGTTAGGGTAAAATAATTTATTTAATTCTTAAGCTTTTTATTATATTTAATTTCTTGTATTTGGAATGATTTTTTTTTTCTCCCGGGATTGGTCAATTGGGAATATCACATAATAACCTAATTTCGGTGTTCATAAAGTCTTTATTTTATGCGTTGGTAATCTTGTTATGAAAGCATAGCTTCCGAAGGATAGTGTACAGAAAAGAAATGGAATTACTAGTTGACACTGAATTATATAAACAGTTAGACTGAAGACGCACACAGTAAGGCAGGAAAATGGAATCTGATGATTTGTGTATTTTCCTTTTGCTTTTTGGGCGGTCATAGCTGTGGTCGTGGATGCTTGTTCAGGTATGCAGTGGCCAGTGGGAACTTTGGTGGGTAATCTTTTGTTTAGTGAAAGAATGCACTTTTTTTTTTGTAGTAATGGAAGATATGGAACCCGTAACATCATAGAATCTTTTCGTTGATGGTTAGAGAGCCGCGCTTTTCTTGGTTGAAAAAATTATAGATTTTTTGTGCAGAAAATATTACTTTAGAAAAATAGTATCATAATGAACTCTTGGCAAATGCGATGGTTGTGACCCGAGTAATTTCCCCAGCACGTGTGTAATCTTTTTTTTATTATTCAATTTAATTAATTAATGTTTTAAAGGATATGTTATGAACATAAGGTTAACGAAATAGCCCATCTTAAAAGATTATTTCATTAAGTGGGAAAATTTCTTAAACTTTTATTATAGGCTGGACTTTTTCTTTGGACTTGGTGCTCATAATAGTGTACTAGTATTAAGTTTTTGTACCATTCAAATACAATGTAACGATTTGATTGATTCTTCCAACGGTTGTTAATTTTTCTTTTTTTTGGTTGGTAAAGGAAGAGTTAACTTAATATGGAGAGTGGCTAATGACTTGAAAGCATTAGTAGAGGAGGATTTAAAGAATTACGTGAGTGACCCACTGCCTTGCGTCACAAAGAGATTCCGTTACGCCTCATTTCAGAAGGAAGACGACGAAGAAGATGATTCCACCAAGTCAGAATATTATAGTGGGGGTTCTTTATAGAACAAGGCTGATTAACCTTATTCAGAGCCTTGCTGGTTGGAGATATTGAGAATAAAACGTTGAAACATATCGCTGTTCACACCTCTGGCCTACCTCTGTACAGATTCATTCGCTGGGACATCCATTTGCAAAGCAAGAAACACCACTGTTGACCTCAATTTTGGATTTTCTCCTCCTCCTTATCCCTCTGTATTTGTAACGCCATAAATTCAGTCCTTCTCCAGAGTACTAATACTTTCGTAATTTATATTTAAAATTTTAATTTAATTTGCTTTTAAAAAAAAAAAGGATCCCCAGTTTCAAAGGGTTTGGTATTATATGATATATGAGGACGGCTTTTAATCCTGTGCTGACAGGTGGCGGCTAAATTTTGGGGATTGAATAGGGGGCACTCAAAGTCAAAAACCGCCGAGAAAATGGAAGACGAATCAGGATGGGCACCCGCACCCGCACCCCCACACCCAAGGGTCTTTTGTTAAAAAAAATGAAAAAAAGAAAAAGCAAAAGACACACGTGACACGTGATCCTAATCCTTTTTTGTTTTGGGGCCGGCCGCCCCCGCCGCCCCGGGGTGTCGCGGTGGTGCTGTTTTAGGGATCCTCCTCTATTTCTCAAGTAACACAACTTCTTGGCCCTTAAAGGCTACTAAATTTTAATTTTATGAAGAAAATTGTTTTGTCTTCTATTGTTCAATGTCTTGTCTCACAGTTGATTCAAATTACTTGAGAAATAGAAGTAGGGGGGAAAAGATAAATTTTTTTAACTAAAACCAAATTAAAAAACCACATAAGGTAATTTATTTAGGAATAAAAAGTTTCATTATATTTAGTATGTAACAAGCCCCAAATATTTCCTAATTTTGATACAAGTACAAATCTATAGCATTTTTTCGGTGACAGAAATCAAGATAATTTGAACCACTTATTCTTCAATTATTTTGGCACATGCATGATTGAAATTTTGCTTTATTCCTATATTCTCCACAAACTGGTATTCATTTGACTAGGACAAGAAAAATGCAAACAAAACGGGGCGGTTGTTTCGCTGTCACATCCCAAGTCAGGTGCAATATGGTTGAGGAGGCTCCTCCAGATACTGATTTCATTAGCATTATTCACTCTTTAGGCCAGCCTCATAGTTCGTACCCCGCTTTGAACATGTCTGGCTTACGAACTAGATGATTGGCTTCCAGAGCATTCATGATTATGAAGCACGTAAAACATATTATATATGTAGCGACATTTAAATTATTTTAGATTTTTTTTACTGTCGTGATATAATAATTCGAATTGTCTTGTGTTTGTGTAAGGGACTTCCTAAGGTGGGTATACCAAAATTGATACGAGATAGCATTCTTACCAAGTTACCTGTTGGTATCCTAATTTTGGATAATATCATCATCTTTCACAGTCCCTATCAGTATATATTATAATTTATGCATATTTCAAATGAAATTCAGGTCAAAATATTTGGAATAGGATTTATTTTTATTTCATTTCTTGGATAAAAATTGATCAAGCTGGGAATTCGTAGATTGTGACACTTGACAAGGCTACTATTATGAGACATTGTTTTTTGCCCTCTAGAGATCTCAGACTATTAGATCCTGTGTTCATTTATCCTTCAAGCATATTAGGATGGAAACAGGTTGTTGAAGTCAACCTTAAACAAATCTTGTGCACAATCAATGTTGATGAGGTTTTCTTGGTGAACTCCTTGCATGATAGTGTTGGCCAATACAAGTCTTCTATGCAATCAACTTTAGAAGGAAAAACCTGGTAAGGATTCTAACTCTTTTCTGTGGCAATGTTGACACCAATGCATGAAGGAGACAGAGAAAAATTGTTTATCAGTAGTTGGGACCAATATGATAACTCTTTTTTTCCTAATGTTCTTTTATTTTGCAGCACTTTCAGAATTCATGCAAGATGATGTGGAAATGGCATTGACTATTGTGATTTTAGTTTTAGCGAGATAGTTAATGGAACTAATATGAATATGATATATCTTTAACCTTCAATAGCTCTTTTTACCTTATGCCTAAGAACAGAGTTTGTTGGTTATACTTAAAAATTTGTGTTGAGCTTTTGGAAGTCTGTGATAGGGTAACCATTGCTTAAAATTTCTAACATACTTGTCTTTTTGATACAGATGATTTACCTTTTGAAATTTGAGCACTGGAGCTGGCTTTGGAATTGACATGCACATATTTAGATGCTGAGGTATAAATTAACCTACACCATTGCATTGCTATTAGTTTTAAATAATCTCAGTATTTTTTTGCACATTTTTTCCCATTATAGATCATCACATGGAATTGAAACTCTTGCCAAATTTGTTATGTAGTTGTGATGGATATGACTTTGATAGTGGATGTAGCTGGAATGGTAGGCCCTATTGGACTAGACTATTGTTGTTTGACAAAATGCTTCGGAGGTTTAAACTTTTTGTAGTATAGTTTTCTTTTGGGGGTAGAGAAGCTAATTTGGAAATTTCCTATATTTTGGCTTAGTCTCCATTTACTTGGGAAGTATCTTGATGTGGTGAAGAATTATTCAAGTGCCCCTTGATGCTTCACGATGCTGTGATTCTTGAATTAGTTCTACTTTTTTGTTTTTAATGGATGAATTAGTTTTACTTTGTTTTGCATGCTTGGGCTGCTTATAATTGGTTCATTAAGAGTTTATAATGTTTTGCAGCAAACAATGGCTTAATGATATGAGCATCCATTGTCATGAAATATAACAGCTGCCATGTCTTTGTTTTTTTTTACTCGTCTCTTGTATTGTGGTTAGTTGTGCAATGCATATAGAGGAAGTTTCAGCCCCTCTTGCTTTAGTTACAACACTTGCTTTCCTTTCTCACATTGCAACCTGGACAACAACAACATGAATGGTGAAATGTCCTCAATGATGATTTGAATAATATATTGCAGATTAATATGCCTAAATTTTCCTTTAGGGTAAAAATCAATTTAGACCTCAATGGTGCAAATTTATTCAAACAATATTGATTTGGTTGGAACCAAATCAATATACACTTCTTTATTGTCGTTGTCATTTTGATTTGGTTTATGAGTGAAAGTTTTATGAATTTATTATGGGGAAAGTAATAAAAAAGGGGTAAAGTTCTTATTCAAAGGTCAACTTCTAATTCCTGTGTATTGAGGATTTCATCTTTAAACTATTTGCTCGAAAACTAGTTTTACTCTTTTCTTTGTGAATGACTTCTATAAAGATTATATCATGGGTTGCTAGAACCTGGTTTATTATCAATATTTACTATGTTCTTCTTGCAAAGGAGTAGCCTCTTGATCATTAGAAATTTGTTACAAGATACTTTAGCACTTGCATATGCCTTAATGGTGACAAAAGGGGCCAAAAGCAATTAGGCTCCACTCTTGAATAGTAATAATACAAGCCAGATGGTGCCCTGAAAATTATTGATAGAAAAAAGAATATCTTTTAGCAGCCTCAAGGGAATATATTGCTGTTGAGAATACCAAAAGCCAGTATTCACATTGCCCTCTAATAACATTGGTATGTTTCTTCATTAATCACAGAGCATTATACGAATTTAGAGAAATGCAAGTGACATTCCATTGCTACAGTATGATAACTTCATTGGTAAAAGGGGTCTTACATTAGCCATGTCTAACATTGATGAGGTTGATTTACAATTTCCTTTACTGGTTTGACTGTGTGAGGTTCATTGCATTTTCATTCTTGAGAAATTGAATGGGTATTAGAGTGGTGGTTTCTTTGGATAAATTTCCTAGGGACTTCAGGTCTGTTCATGCTTTTGTGGTTTTTTTTATGGTTCTTAAGAAAATTTGCTCTTTGTGATTCTAAATTTCAATCTCTCTCTGATGCAGAACCAATAGCCTTGCTTATTGCTGTATGTAATGCCCCGGTATAAAAGTTTCAAGAAATTTTAAGAACGTTTTATGATCAACGAAGTTTTACATATTGAAAATATAATTGTGTTTGGGATGACATAATGCTTTTTGGATGTTTGGCTAGGATGTTTTCATGGTATTATTCCATGTATGGTTTGTAGACTCCATTTTCAGCAAGGGTAGCTATCTTTTCTTTAGCTATGGACATTCCTTCGTCTTGGGTTATGATTCTTACTGGGTATATATTGGCATTAATTATGTTCTGCTTTAAATTTGCACTGGGTGATGATTCTTTAGCTATCCATTTTGAGCAAGGCTTTATGCCTTTTACTTAATATTTGTTTAAAATATCACAACATCTATTTTGCAAAATGGTAATAATATTATGTGAACTGTGAGGTTTTTGAAACCTGAGTTTATGCATTTATTTGGTTTTGGGGCATAAATGTATATAGGCTTCACTGATTTTGTTTCTCTCCATATTCATGCATTTGACCTTTTTGGAACTTAAGTACTGCAAATTGATCAATTTCATTGAAGTGACATGGCTTTGAAATTCTGAAGTTAATCTTTAGACTTCATTTGATGATGAGCTGGACCGAATCTTATTTAGGCACATATGATGTTTCTCCAATACTATTTATGTAGGCATAATTGAAGACTGAATGACAGAAGAAGAATACATACTTTGCTATCAGGAAATTTGCCATTAAGGTGTAGGATTTTTGGGCAATCTTTGTTATGCTTTTTATACAAATCTTCACGTAGAAGTTTTGCCACAAAATACTCTACATTTATGATTATCATGTGAATTATATGGCTATTTGGCTCTCATTGTCTGATACAACCAAAAATTGGATTACTTTTCTACATTGTTTCATTAAAGCAATGTTATAATAAGAGGTTTGAACAAGGGGGTTTGTAGATGCTTTATTTAGTATATTCATGTTTTTGCCTACATAGTATCAAATGTGCGAACATGCTTTATTGTATATTCATATTTGCATATTATTATCAGCAAATATGCAAAAAAAGATGATTCTACTTAAACTTACCTATCCTTATGTATTTGTCCCACACCATGCTTCTCTTTTCACTAAATAGCAGATATCATTGAAATAAGAATTTCTTTGTGAAGGAATGAATGATGATTGTTCTTTATTTTTCATATAATAGACTCTTCTGTTAAAGATGAGTGTGTTGTCTTTGTAGAAATCTTGATTATTACTGTGAGATAGGTTAATTTTTGTTTTAAGTTCATATTTTGTCTTGAAAAATGGCATACATTAAAATTAGGACCTTTGGGATATGCATGCATTTGCATTCATTTTATCATTATTTTTGTCCTCTACATACTTTGGAGGTCTTCAGTTTCTCTTATTGCAAAAACAATATTAACAGGATATGTATTTGCATTAGGACCTTCATAGAGGCTTGAAGACCTATCATGGACATGTGAGTTCTCTAAACTAGAATTTTAGTAAATTCTTTTCTCCTCTTCTTTGTACATGTACATACTATAGATGTTGTTGCTAGACTCCCCTCCACAAGTATTTGTTTGCTTTGGCAATTATTAATACAGATGCCAAAGGACATCAAATGAAGACATTGTCGCAAAGATTTTCCCTCCTTACTCGTGACAAGACCTTTAAACTTGATAAGAAGAAAGTGCTCCAAGCTCTATTGGTGTGCCAATTATTCAATACACCAAGAAGCCTTTCCGAAGCATATTTGGTTTTAGGTGCCAACCCTATGTCATGGATCTTATTGAATCGAAAATGTAAATTTGGTTTTAGGTGACAATCCTGTGTCATGGATCTCACTTAATCGAAAATGTAAATTTTGAGTTGCTCAAAGGAGATGGATTTATTTGTGAAGGGCCAATATTTTGATAAATTGCCCTGGAAAACTTAACTTTCTGGAACTGAATTTAAGCTGTTGGAAAATAAGTTGAAGTACTCAAAATTATTTCATGTTAACAAGAATATAATTATAACAAGTTATATTTTTATATATTTATCTTTCAAATAGATAATTCTCATATTGAAGCAAAATGGTTTTATGTCTCCAATGGTTTATTAAAATTTCTTGATAGTGTCATCTAACATTCTAAGGTGAGCATTTGTATATTATATTTATAATTGTATTTATGTGGATAAAATTATTGTTGTTTCTTTTGTTATCTAATGTAACATCCCCATTTTTCATGTCTGAATATTATGACCAGATAATATTACAAATTATGTTAAATTGTTCTGGATTAATTTATGATGATTGGGGAAGCCTGGATATTTAATTAAATTAGTTTAAGGTCCAAAATATCCTAAAATATAAAAAGGAGCTTAAAAAGGTAAAAATTATTATTTACTATAAGACAAATAAAATAATATTTTAAATACTCTGGTACAAGTTAAAAGTACAAGTAATACTGGTTATGTGGGCTATGAGAGGAAAAAGTATAAGTCCGGTAAGAGGCAAGTCCCACATAAATAGTAAATGCCGGAAGAGATGAATAGTAAAAAAGTAAGTAAGATAAGTGGACCTTATATGAAAAGTAAAAGAGAAAGATAATGGATCTCCTAGATAAAGTAAATAGGAAGGACACTGAGTATAATAGAAAATCCGATTAAAAAAAGTACTCAACGCAGAGCCAAATTTATCTGCAAAAGTAAAAAGTACACTATCTGCTTTTCTTGATTTGACATAAAGTAAGGAGGAAAAAGTTATACAGTTTTGCCCTTCCCTACTCTCTCACATACCCAAAAATATTTAGGGGTATAATGAGCAATTGTTATATTAAATGTGAGAATAATTGTGAGTTCTCGAATTAATCCTTGATCTGACGGTCGACAATTCTCAGGCTTCCCTATAAATAACCCCCCTCCCCTTCCTTTTTTTTTTTTTTCACACACACTCACACACAAAAAGAGAGGGAAAGCGTGAGAGAGAGCAAAAGGAAGAAGAAAGAGGAAGGAAAAGGAGGAAGAAGGAGGAAGAAAAAGGAAAAAGAAAGAAGGAAGGGAAGACAAGTAGGGGTCTTTTGAGATAAACTTCTACTCTAGATCTCTTCTAGATTTCCTCTTTATTTATTTAGGTTAAAGATTAGTTAGAGTTTAAGTTATTTTCTTCCTCTCTCTTGTTCTTCTTTTTGGATCAATACATGATTTTGACGGAAGAGTTTATAGTCTATGGTTGAGTTAAATTTATATGATGATATTATATTATTAAGTAAGGTTTAATGATACTTTAAGCTTCAATCAAGCTAAGGAAGTGATTTAAAGTTAAATGAAAGTAATGTTCAAATAAAAGTTAGTAAAGCTCCAAGGTAGTCTCTTGTCCTTACTTAATGTTATTGCATATGAATATTTTATATATTATAATGATTTGTAAATGATACCATGTTGCTGTTATGAATATTTTTTTATGATTGGTGGCTGTTTTATGTTAAAGGCTAAACCCCAAGATACCCATTTACTAAATCGTTATGCTGCTAAAATTTAGTTAGACAACATGAAAATTTTGATGATTTAATAAAAGTATGTAATGTTTTCAAATATTTTTGTGATGACATATGCAAGTTGACTACTGAGATTTTCTCAATCTCACCCCATAGCTAACTAATGTTAGGGTCAAGTCATGGCAAATGAGAGCATGTCGAGCATGAGGAATAATGATGATGAAACCTTACTGAAAACTGTTAATATTCTGTTTATGTACTATCTGCTTCTAGTTACTATATAAATTTGTACATATCTCCAAAAATTCATTGGTTTATATGTATAGATAGATCTATGTCTTAGGAATAAAATGACACTTATGTGGCTATATTTGGAGTTATATAATGGTAGTTATTCCTATTTTACCAAAACTGCTCCAGTAGACATTATTTCTGACATCTGATGACATATATTGCTGCTCTAATTAGTAGGAGTAGAATAAATGCATGAAAAAATATGCTTAGAAAGTAGACAAGTAAAGCTTTCTAATGATGCTAAGTATGTCCCAAATGACTTTTTATATTAAGAGAAATGAATTTTCAAAGTTAAGGTTCAGAATTTCGAATAGAAACAGAGACGTGAAATGAACAGTAATATATTTATAATAAACTGTACGAATTGGTACGTTCATTTCCCAGTTTCTGATTTTTCCCTAAAAATTAGAGCATGAGGAATAATGATGATGAAACCTTGTTGAAAGCTGTTAATATTCTGTTTATGTACTATCTAATTTTGATTACTGTATAAATTTATACATATCTCCAAAAAATCATTGGTTTATATGTATAGATAAATCTATGTCTTAGGAACAAAATGACACTAGTTTGGCTGTATTTGAAGCTATATAATGGTAGTTATTCCTGTTTTACCAAAACTGCTCCAGTAGACATTATTTCTGACCTCTAATGATATATATTACTGCTCTAACCAGTAAGAGTAGAATAAATGTACAAAAAAAAATATGATTAGAAAGTAGATAAGTAGAGCTTTCCAATGATACTAATTATGTTCCAAATGGCTTTGTATATTAAGAGAAATGAATTTTCAAAGTTAAGGTTCAGATTTCTAGACAGAAACAGAGACGTGAAATGTACGGTAACATGTTTATAATAAACTGTACGAATTGGTACGTTCATTTCCCAGTTTCTAATTTTTCCTTGAAAATTAAGATATGCATGATTTTTAGAAACTTAAACTACTGGAAAAGAATTTTTCTACATTTAGTTATGATTTTTGAAAAATTACTGTGCAATGAGCTGTAAACCAGCAAGAACGATTTTGTACAATCTTAAGATTTTAATTAGTTTAAATTTTTCTAAAAATATTTTCATACATCAAATAAGCATTTTTTCATGGGAAAATGTTTTTAAATATAAGATATAACTTCTAATGTTTTAGTTTAACTGTTGATGTTGATAAAAGATTTTTGTTGCACATCTATTATGTGCAGCATAAGAGATGGCATGAAGACCCAAGCATAAGAGATGGCACGAAGACCCCAACAATCTATTGTATTATTTAGTATAATGTGTACTTGTCACCTGGAGCCTCATTTCATAATGATGATCTTTATCCATAATTTGTTTAAATATTTTGTTATATTTTAATGGTATAGGGGATCAAAGCATTCTATTTTATAGTATTTGATTAGAATACAGGTTTCTGATGTAACAAATGTTGTGCTTTATATAATTGAAATATATATTTGCAATTATTAATTTGATTGGTATGATTTATACATCTATCTTCTTGCACAACTTAAATTGGTCATGAACAACTTTTATTGCATGCGAGAACATTTTTCTCAAGGTTGCAGATGCTAAGTTTCATATTTAGGTTTTCCCTCAATTTGTGATCTATATAAGTAATCAAAATTGTAGTCATTTTATTCTATGATCATTGTGTTATATGAAAACAATTTATTAATGTAGTACCAAATATCAAATTATACTCCTCACAAAAAAAATGATTAAACTGTACAATTTATTTCAATTATTAATATACTCAATATGAAAATATTATAATGTACCTTATTTTTGTTTATATTTTACTAGCAATAATGATAATTAAAAATAAATCCTTTGTTTAACCCGCGTATCATGGAGGGGAAAAGTCTAGTTTTGGATAATATTTGGCTGCTATTGAATCACTATTCATCATCTTTCACAGTCCCTATCAGTATATCCTTTTCATATTATAATTTATGCATATTTGAAATGAAATTCAGGTCAAAATATTTGGAATAGAATTTATTTTTATTTCATTTCTAAAATATAATGCATAGTTTCAATAAAATTCAGACTCAATATGGATGGTTAATTGATGAGATTAGGCAATATATTGAGAAGGATTAGGGCATTCCCCTACATTGAATAAATAGAGGTAAGCTACCCTGTGCCGATTGGTTAGCTACCAATTCACAGAAATTTCGTACTAGAATTAAATGGTACGACTCAGTTCCCATGGAATGCTTAGACATGGATAAAAATGACGAACAATTAACCAGTGATGCTTTGAGGCTACAACTTATTTACGTGAAATAAATGATATTATTAAAAAAATTAATGAAAGACTTCCAGAATAAAAAAATCTACAATAAACCAAAAATATACAATTTAAAAATAAAAACATTTATGCAATTTCAACAAAATCAAGAAAAATTTATTCTTAAAGATAAGTAACATTATCAGTCAATTCATTCATTCTTTTAACTGATTTTTAGCTAAAGCAATTCAACAGTACTTCCATTGTCTTTTTCATTGGTTGACTATACTTCCATTGTTCCTCCATCGTCAGATGTCAAAACTATTAATCATGACAATCAATAGAAACTGGTTAATTTGCCCAGAACTTCAAGCAATGCCAACTAAATGAAACTGCATAAGTGTCCTCAAATGAAAGTGAGAATACTAGTTTCCACTTACCAAGGTGTTACAAACTCAGAAACACCTTTCTTTCTAAATTTAACGAAAAAAGGTGGTAGTGGAGGAGATCCTATAAACAATAGTTGATCTAAAATGAATGAAGTCCTCTGAGACTCTTCGGAATGTTCTTAAGTACATTCATTTACTCTTCACCATAATCGAATGGAAGGACCTCCTCTGTGACATCAACCACTTCCTCAATTTCAATTTCCTTGGCCTCATACTCCTCCTCTTCATCACTGGCTTCTCCATCCCTAAGTTTCTGCCTCTCTAACTTCTCTTCTTCATTCAACCTCTTCCATTCGTTTACCCATTTGTCCCATTCTTCTTTCAACATCCTCCGCTTCTCACGGTCCTGCTCACTTAACAGCATTGATACATCTTGGTCTTCTGCCTCGTACTTCTTGCTATACTTCTTCAAGTTCTTAGCAATCTCTTCCTCTTTCTCAGGACTCAGGAAAGATGGTGGCCGAGGCCGCCACAAGAACTGTGATTAACAGACAGGAAAACATGTGATAGATGTATGTTTGTATAAAACCAGACTCGGTAGATTTAGTGTCCAAATTACCACACAACATTCTATCTTGCATGAACTCAAGTTTCTAAACACATTAGAAAACAAACTGAGATAATCTCAAGAAAATAATCCAAACACACAACACACACACACACACAGAAGTTCAAATATAGAATGCATCCTCATAATAATAAGTGTTAATATATCTCTCGCCTTTTTGAATCAATAGTCAAGGTAGACCAAATTGTAAGCACCAATACATGCATCTATCATAATTTGTGCATGAACATCTCCTTAGAAACAGAATCGGCAGATAAAAGCAAGGTTGATAAAGTAATTACCTGAAAGAAATGATCCTTGAGAATCCGATAAAGGAGCTTGCCATGAAAAGACCATATATTGAAACCATTTTCCATTTCATGAACAGAAGTCACAGAAGTTGCTACATACCTACAGAAACATGCCAGTCAATAACAGATAGCAGAGCCAACTCAACACAGGATAGTAAAATATTTTTTTGTTAACAGAGAATAAACATTTCATTCAACTAGCTTGAATTTCACAGCCAATTACATTTAGGCCTTATATATAAACAAACAATAATAGCAAATAAAATTAACCATACGATTTAACTATGAATACATTTGGTACAAAAGCACGTAACTACCTATAAGAACCATACTTTACTAGTTTAAACCAAAAAGGCTATTTTTATTGAATTTAACCAATGTAACAATTGAAAGGCCCAGCCTTTCTCCTTCAAACAAAGCATTTATTTAATGTATGTACAGGCTTATTTAACTTCATGTTATTTACCTTCCAGTAGGATCCCATTCAATATCTGTAGCCATAAAATGCTCAGCTGTTGCCATGGTTTCAAGCTCATCCACATTATAAAATTCAAGCTGTCCATTAAAGCCCTTTAATCCTGCAAGTATTATGTAATGACCAACAGGTGACCAGAAAAGAGCATTCGCCTGCTTTCCCTTGAGAGTTGTGAGCTTTGAAACCCGGCCAGTATTCTGAGCAGTTCGCATCGAGTAAAAACTAACATCAGGCCTTGGATTATCGCCATGAATAACAGCAAACCTATGGCCTTTTGGCTCCCAAGCAAACGCAATGATCTTGTCATTTTTATTCTCAAGCTCCAAAACTTCAATAGGTATGTCTCGCTCTTTTATATGGAAAAGTTCAAAGCCTGTGTATGTGCTTTTCTTGGTTTTTGTATAACGATCAACCTTAACAGCCAGGTAGTCCCCATTGCTTTGCCAATACATATTGCAATCACTTACACTAAAAAGATTCTTCTGCCTGAGTTCCTCTTTGCCAGGAATTTGAACCAGACTCACCTGTAGAATATGCAAGCACAGGGCTTAATTCATCTTATTTCACACCCAAAACAATCCTTTGTCCATGAATAAAGAGGTAGATTCCTAAAATGGACTTACCCTAGCAGGCTGGTTCCCACCACCTAATTCAGGAACAAAAAGTGCGAGGATTGGATCAGTTGGTGACCAGCTGAAATCCATTACGTTTTCAACCTTTAAGGACTTCTTGTCAATGAGGGAAAATGTCTCAGACTCATAGCCAGAGATAATATTTTTTCCCAGTCTTGCAAAATACTTATCATCCTTTCCACCACCCCATCTAGAAAAACAACAAAATCCTTCCATTATGCCAATGAGTCATAAGCGAAAATAATTAAAATCCAGCCAAAGAAAAACCAAATACCTGAATATGGGCCATGAGACCCCAGTGACACCCCCAGTACCTCCAGTTGCAAAATCATCTGCACTTCCCTTGAAATCTCTCATTACTTTTCCAGTCCTCACATCAAATATATTTATAACTACCCTCTGAATAAAATAACTTAATTAGAAATAGCACCATAATATAAATAAAACAATCAAGTAAAAATTCAAGATAGCAAAATGCTCACATTTGCATCTCGAGGATTGCTAGGTTCATGGCTGCTATAGGTTACCAAATACTTCTCACCAGGTGAAAAATCAATAAGTTTAACCTGCAGTTATATATGTTCAATACTAAATAATAACAGCAATGTGCAGGTCAAATAATGCATAAACAAAATCCAAAATTAACCTGAGGATGAGCATATCGCATGAGACGATTGAATGTTGTAGCACCTCCCCAAACTGCTGCTCCTTGTCTGTGAACTGTTGCCAAGTATGTTCCCAGTGGAGACCATTGCACAAAGCTTTCTGTCCAAAACTGCAAAGTAAACATATTTAAACACTCAGCATCTTATTAACCTAAAAAATACTCAGCATCTTCATGCACAAATACTAGGTTGATATTGAGAGAATATTGAAGGTAAAAAAGATTCCACTCACAGTTCGCTTATAAACAGGGTCAGGCTTCAAATGCCTTGCATCATTCCACAACACCTCAGTATCTGAACCAGCACGAATTACAAATTGATCTCGGGCTTTTGAATCAGTTAGCCAATGCTGAAGATTTTCCTGCAAGAGTATTTGACCAAACAATAGCAAAAATCATCAAGGAGCTGTATCTATTTGTCTCAACAGATTCATCAGTAATTGAGAATGATCCAGAAACTTCACGATCTCCATAAAACTAGACAAAATTAATCATGACAGGAACATGATGACATAAAAGAGTAAAAGAACCAAAGAACAACCATGGAGAGGAGAAAAATGAATTCAACATTCAAAGAAAGCACACCAGGAGAAAACAAGAACTACAGCAAACTAATAAATTAGTAGATAGATGTTATCACTGAATATATAAAATTCACATGAGTTAGGACTACAGCCTTAACATACCAAATGAAATATAAATTATAATGTCATTGACTCGTTGATTAGAATTTGGCCTTAAGGTAATTATGCCCCGTAAACATTGATTAAGACAACATGAAAATCTAAATCATAACTGTATACTATATTTTATGATGAGGACCAAAGAAAATGTAACAGGTTCCTCAAAGGTACCACAGCTTCAGCTGAAAATACAATTTGCATCAATATTTATTGGCAATATCTGCAGCATATCTTATCGCACAATATAAGGCTAAGGAAACAATAAAAAAGACCCCTAAATCTAACAAAAATATAACTGTTTTAGCATATTTACCCCTGGTGTATATGGCTTCGTTTCAGGAGGAGCCCACTCATCTGGAACTTTCATGAACCTCTCAAAGTCATCAAACATGTTTACAGAAAAGATATGGGAGCGATCCAACTTGTATCCATGTGTCTTCTCTTTAGCAAGCTCAGCTTCCTACAATGCCACACAAAATGAAACAGAAAGTGATAAGCAATTTATCTTGCAGGCTGTATAACAGAATGAGCTAACCTATGAAAGCACATACACTCTTTTGCGGTGGCATACAACCTTCCGACAACATGATTTAGAGAGCATAGAAACTTAAGTATGATATGCACACCAACACAGAAAAACAAACTAGCATCAAATGTAAAATGCACATCTACATGTTTTAATTCGAAACAAATAATATTTAACAGTCAATACCACAACATAGATTAGATCACTGACACTCAGACACAGATTGGATTGAATACACAATTTCTAATAAAATAATACAAAAACATAACAAAACTATCATCCATTTTCATCACTGCACCAAAAATTGCTCAGACACTTCCACTCCACGAAAAGAGAAAGGAAAGTGAGGGTAGAATATCATATTTTCGTTTTTATTTTCAGATAAAACACTTTTTCTCTCATTATGATTTTATGTTTATCTGACAATCATACTTTTGATAGAACCGGACAATAAAGATAAAATACGAAGCTGTAAATAAATCAGTGTGGTTAACAGACTTGTCAATTAAGTATTAGCTTAGTAGAAACTATACAAATGAACAAGGTTTGGGGAAATGATGCACCTGAGGCGTATTATACTCAATAAAGCAATAACCCAAAGTTTTCTCCGTATCTGGATCAACAGGCATCCACAGGCCATCTTCCTTTATCACGCCAATCTGGCTATAGATCTTTCGTATCACGCCTTCAAGCTTCTCAAACTTCTCCCGAGGAACTACGGGGAGGTTGTCCACAACTATAATGTTGCCAAATCCAGTTTCAAACTCCTGACTATCCTCTTGGTAAATATCTTCATCATCACTGTAATTCAAAAATAATGAACGATGTTGAGTGGTATCCAGAGTGCAAACCAGCCGAGCCTTTAAACAGTTTTAAATATAGAGGAACCCTAACGAACATGAAAAAAAGAAAGTTTGGCCAGCAAGATCATCTTTTTTCATATAGCAGTTTCAGCAAGCCAACCATGTATGGGCACAAAACGCAGGTAGCCCAAAATCCATAAAAAAATGGCAAGCTCTCACTCCATAATTCTTGGATAACGAGATTTTTCAAGTTGCAGGCACAACAACATATACAAGATGCAGACACGCAGAGAAGTCACTTAAAAACTATGCAAGGCGCACCTAATTATGCCGAAGTTATCGCCCGGAGGGAGGCGAATAGAGTCCAGATCGATGGAGGAGAGATCGACGCCGAGACGGGACGCCGTGGCCTCAATTTCAGTCATCACTGCCACATCCGCCATAGCTGATTTCTGCTACTTCAACCGGTAAAAATTGTTACGGCTTTTAGCTTTTCGACTCAGATTCTTCGGATTGAACTCTCCGCGAAAATCTACTATAGAAAACGAAGCAGCCAGACCAGACCCGTTGGAGCCCTGCAGGTTTGCAGCTTCCCTAGGTTTCTAGAGAGGTTTTTGTATTTTAACCCTTTTTTTTTCTTTTTATTAAGTTCTCTTGCCCGAAAGTGTGATTGACTGAAAGTAATTTGTAGGGGGGAAAAAAAAAAAGATGTGTGATTGTAAGGTGATAATTATTTTTATATTGGCCAAAAAAAGGTGATAATTATTTTTTTTCATTCTTCTCATTATAACTAATAATGAATGCCTACTTTTCATATAGTATAAAATAAAAGCCACATTTTTTATTAATCATTAATAATATGATTTATATTAAAATCTTTGACAAAGACCTATCTTAAAATCTATACACGTAGCTGAAATAATTGCATAGAATTTGAGGTATATAAATTACATTGATAGTCTTGTAGATAAATAGTGAGACTTATTATCAATTTGATATTTCTTATCATTAATCGATTTTTTTATTTTTTTTATTTTTTTAATTTAATTATAATTCAATTTCAATTTTGTAACAAACCATTTTATTCCAAATTAATCTTTAATTATTTTATTTTTTAAACTTGATATTTATTTTTAATTTATATTATACTTATCTCCTAATTTTAATGGACTTAAGAAAAATATTTAGATAAATTTCATCAAACTAAAGGTGGATCATGTGTTTTGCATAGTTTAAGATAGCTAATGAATAATGCCACATCATATTAATTAATTTTAATATATCCAACAATAAAAGATCTTTTTTGTAATCTAAAACAATTTTCCCCCAATATTTCACAAGTTTTGCTTGTCTTGCAAGCTAGGGGAAATCGTACCAAAAAAAAAGCATCCAAGGACAAAAAGAGACCGGCACCAATGTAACATCTACAGAAGCTGTTGTTTTTACATGATGATACAAAAATGGTGTGACTATTATTTTCCATTTTACAAGTAGGGCATCACTTCACTTCTATTATTCATTTGTTGCTGCGCAAGAACAACGCGTATGACCCACATCACCTTATTTAACTCCAACACTGGGAAACATTAAGGGCGAGACCCCATCTTTCAAAGAAAGGTCTTGGCCATCTGAAATCCCCTCCTAATTCCCATGTTCTGACATCGTTTTGATGTAACAAAATCAGACTGGAATTGCCCTGGCCAACCAAGTCATTACACCTTTAATTAAATTTTTCTCCCAACAAATCCGTACAAAAAGACACAAACGTTTTATTTAGTTTTAAAACATATTGAATTTAAAAAAAATTACATCACTAATTTCACCCATTCTAAAAAAATAGGATCCATCCAAACAAAAAAGAGAGAAAAAATAGAAAAGAAAAGGACACGGGTTAAATGAAACCACATCGTTTGCCTTCTAAACAGTGCCGCTCCATTTCACTTTATATTATATATTGATATATACTTGACACCAAACCCAGACTGAATGATATAGTCTAACTATTAATCTTTAGGATATCGAAAGACAAATGAAGAAGGGCGTGGAACAAATATCCTTAACACGGCAAGTTTCTGAACCATGAAACAAGAGGTTGCTGAAATTAGCAAACAGCTATAGCAGGCCATTATAGATCCAACTGGACTTAGCTGCAATAATTCATGTGACAAATCACAACTGATGAACTATTTTAATCGCAGGTAGTAAAGGTTAAAAAGCTTCATTCGGTGCTTGTACCTCGCCCCATACAACAGATGATGTAGTGCTACAACTGTAATAATGAAAAAGGCCTATCAGCATTCTTATTTTTGTTTAATTAATTAATATACATGCAACTGAAATTAAAATAAATGAGAAAGAAGAAAATCCAGAATCTTTTATGAACACACATCAGCATGTCAGGCTACTAATGACTATGCATTTGACATAAATAGCCAGGCGCTGACCCCTAGCAATTCAGCATATTTGGAATGAAGCTTCACAGATTCACAGTCTCAATTACCACATCAACTCCTCAGAGCTATTCATCATCATCAACATCATCTCCATCGTCAATCGGAATGTCCTCACTGTCATAACCAATGGGACCTAGAAAATATATACCAGGTACAAGCAATTAACTCTGAGAAATGGAAAATAGAAATATTATTCTCAAAATTAACGCAACTGGCTTAATTGTTAAAATATTGCTCACCACTTCATCTATGCGGTCCCATGCATGCAAATGTTATGATAATGTTGTATTGATTAACATGTTTCTAAATTCCTAATTAATAGTGTCAAGAATTAGGTCAATCTCTAAAAAGGTCCAGTTTAGACAAATCTGCAAGAAGCCTTCATTTATTAACGTTATAGAGCTCAATGCAGAAAAGAAAGTTGAGCTTGGAAGCCATCTCAAATGGGACAGGTGCAAGGTCAGTAATATACTACTAGGTTTCCCCTTTACATGAAGCTGTCAATGCACTCCCAAGCAGTAGAAACACTATGAAAGACTGGGATTGTGGAACTTCTAGTCCATTGAGTTCTAAAGAAGCATTATAATAGAATCATAAATGGTCACACCTCCAATTCGTTCAGATCAAAGCTGAATATCTGGTTCCTTCTCAAAATTCTGCTAGGCATGGCAAAATTCTCTCATGGCATTATTAAAATATAAAAACCAATGACTTGAGAAGAGATGGCTCAAAACTAAGAGACCAGAAGACCAACCATGAGAAGGAGAGAGTTAAAAAAACGTTGGTCCCATACAAAAATGTTCATTCAGGGGCATACCTAGAATTTTGCCATGCCCTATTTCGTGTTTCACACAAAATGGATTTGTTTCTCATTTATAACCAATTTTGAAGAGAAAGAAAGAGGCTGGACTTTACCTCTTTGAATTGAGGGAGAAGGATAAGGTGATAAGCCCTGCATTTCAGGAATACTATCAAGAAGAAACGGAAGTCCTAGGAGCTGCAAAAGAGATTCTGTCTGTGGATTTCGAGGATATACTGCAAATAATCAAAAGGCATCAAAAAGAAATAAATCCTCTAAACTCACTACTTTTAAAACTATAAGTCATGGCACAATAAAACCATGGAAAGAACCAACAGAAGAGAGCTAAGCTTTATTTCAAGTCTTTTGTCCAAGCAAAAGAGATCCAGTCAGTAAAATTAATTAAATATATAGAGGTGTGAATTGTGATTATAAAAGAAACGGTAAGGCATTATAATTGACAACTAGACTAAAAAGTAACTAAATATCACCTTGCAACTAAATTTTTCGTGTACTATTACAAAAGGCTCAATCACAGAATTTGCCCCGAAAAAAAAGCTGAAGAATCATGCATACATAATACTTGAGAAAATTGCATTAAGATATCCTGCACATTCAAACAAAACAGGAGAAAAAGGTAGAAAAGAAAAGTCAACTCACAACTTGACATCCCTACATGGAGCCAACTCTCAATTTATAACTAACTTAAGTCGGTATATATATTCAAATGAAAGGAGTGCTTTGAACTAATGTCTTTGCTGAACTACTGAGCCAGAGTACCAGCATCCAACTTTCTAAATCAACAAATCTACAATTGATGAGAGACAAACATATGTAATGTGCGACTTGTGAAAACAAGGAAGCAAAAGATACAAACAAATAAGATCAGTGAACTGCAAATTAGCCCAAACACTGTAAATGATTGTGAATATGAAATTATGAATTTCTTTAAGCCAAAAACAAGCAGAAGCAAAATAAATTTGTTGTATACCATGTAGGATTAATGATGTGAAATTAAGAGTTACCAGCAAAGGAACCCTCAACATTGGATTGAGAAGGATCGTAACATGGAGCAGTTCTAACAAATTCAAAAGGCTTGCACCCTCTCTCTTGTAGCCTGCTTCTAACCCATTGACGACAGTCCTCCATCTCAAGATCTATACCTCTATCAGCAAACACACACACATCATTTTATTTGTGAGGGGAGAAAAGGGAGGACAAAATCAAAGATTTTAGACATTTCAAATTTTAAACACTAACAAAGGCATTTGCCCATCACATGCATACTCACTTCAAATCTGCAGTTTTTGCAGTCAGAGGGAAGACAGAGTTGAACCTCCGTGTTATAGCCAACCATTCTTCGTCATACTGGATTTCATAAGGTCCTGCTGCTGATTCAATTTCCACAATCTAAAAACACAGAACAAGCCACAGTTTAAATTGCTAACTCAAACATTAATTGCAAGAAACACCCTGGACACTATTGATATCACATTCAGCCATCCACATACAATACCTGTAAGAAATCCCGCCCAGCAATGCACTTATCAAGTGCAAGAAATTTCGTCTGAGGACCACCTTCCCCATGTTGAACAAGAGCAGAAAATTTGCAGTGTAAGTGAGCAGAAAACCAATAACGTGGTTTCAATTTTTCCAGAAGTTG
This sequence comes from Adenanthera pavonina, assembly GCA_026686845.1. Taxonomy (NCBI): domain Eukaryota; kingdom Viridiplantae; phylum Streptophyta; class Magnoliopsida; order Fabales; family Fabaceae; genus Adenanthera; species Adenanthera pavonina. The sequence continues at coordinate 14,109,048 of JAIVEN010000015.1, forward strand.
AGCTGCAGCTTTATTCCCAAGTCTTCTTTCCTCTATCTAGCAAATGTTTATTTAGGCAACTGAAGTGAGGATATTATGTTTTTAGCATCATTAAAATGTTATGCAAGTTAAACATTACACACAAGGGGGAGGTTGGTTACAAAACCCAATGAATATTGAACAAATAAATGCCTCATCCACATTTACACAGTTATTTCAGATCATCAACACTAATGCCAATTAGTAATCTGTATTGACAAGCATTACATGCAAAAAACAGTGATATGAATAATAGATAAAACAAAATGCCTCTCACCCAAGCAACAAATACAATGTGTGAACAATGAGGCAAACATGAATATATTGTACTGATCAGATGTTCATACACATCACGAATCATAAAGTGATAGTGATCCAAAAGTACACTAGAACATAAGAAGCATGGATACTAACACAGTATACTCCACGGAAACCTCAAGAGCCCAGGGTACTTTGAAGTGTCAAAAGTGTTTGACAAGAGTATGAGACATTAATATTGAACATGGCAGAACTCATTTTTACATTTCCATGAACCTAAACCCAATACAGAAGTGACTGATTTCACACTGAATATTAAAATTGAACATTCTAATATCTCTCTTTATTACTCTAACTTAACTTTCCCATTCATGCTGAATGTTTAATTCCAGGAGTTCTGGCAGCAAACTGATACTTAAGGGGAATTTACATTGATCATTGGTTGTTCATCTTAGTGTAATTCAATTTGTTAATAGGGATTCGTAATAGAGGTAAAACGCCCTAACTGTGCATGGAAATCATTCTTGGTTCCTTACATTGGATAAGAAAATCACATATGATGTCAGTTCTTTGTAATTTTCCTGTCCAAACGGTATATCCATTCCATTTACAATCTTTTTTCCTGTCATTTGAGAGGCTGCTGTATCATCGAATAGCAAAAAATACAAATAAAACTAAGAACTCATGACCTGGTTTGCATTTGATTAAAAAAAATTGCCACCAAACTCATCATTTAACAATCAACTAAACAAACTTATAAAAATTTACCTCCTGCTTAAAAAAATGTTTGCGCTTAATGAGATCCTTCCAATTCCCATAATCAGTGATTCCCACTGGCCAATCATGCGAAAGAAAGATATCAATTGGTTCCTCAACTTGAATGAGCTTGTGAACATCATATTCACGAACATGATACACAGATCTGATTGTACTCTGATCATATGGAGGCCTCTCAAAATGTCCTGCTCAAAGAAAGACCTATGTCACTGTTCTTACAGGACAAATGCTGCATGCAGAGCTATAGCTTATGATACTTTTGCATATAACTCAGTGTTATCAAGCAAATGAAAAGGGCTTATGAGTAGCAAGTAACTGAGAAGGTATCAACATAAACCCATAATCCATGTCATGACCAGAGGTGCGGAACAAATAAACAACCTAATTTATAATGACGGGCATTATAAATTCCAGACACTCCACCAATTCGGATATTCCCAAACCTGACCACCCCAGCAACTCCTAAGAAATATATATTAGGCGCAGCCCATCCTCCATGGTACCTAGAAGAAATAACCAACAAATATCAAGGGTCTAGGATGCCAAAGCCATTCTGCAATATGCTCTTAAGAAAGACAAGCGTGCTCACGAAACATAAACTGGTATTAAAGCAAATAATAGGTAATTCAGAAAATAACCAACAAATAACAAAACGGGAAGGTAAAAATTAGTCAAACGCAAAAAGCGAAGTAAGAAAATGATGAATAAAGCCAACTATATGAGGCACAGTATCAGATTAAAGTACCCCGACTCACAATTCCCACAAATAATTAGATGCTTCGTGGTTTCCACCAATGAATATTGTCGGATAGGGGGCAACCTCCAGCCCGGAATAGTACTTCCAGAACGAATTCATGGAGCGATAGCGCGGCGGCACATTCAAACTCTTCAAATCTTCTTCATTTCTGACAGCCTAAATCCAGCATATAACAATGTTGATTGATGAAACTGAAGCTTTTATGGAATCAAACAAGCGAAAACGATGGTTGAGGGTAAGAAATGTGCCCACCTGAAAATCGCCGCAGCAGAGGAGGAGGTCGATTTTGGTGTCGTGCACTTTTTCAAGATGTTGAATGGTTTTGTAGACATTGTCGAGGTCGCCATGCATACAACCCTCCACGGCTATCTTCATCATCCCACAAACTTTTGGGGACAGGAGGCTCAGGGGGGAAATCCTAGGGTTTAAGCTTTACCGGGTCTTTGAGGATTTGTTTGGTTGAACTGGGAAAGCAAAGGAAGGGATTTTAATGGAGGGAATTAGAGGGGAGGATTGAAGAGATTTTAAAATTTTTTTGTTTGGTGGAATTCGAGGGGAGAGAATTGGAGGGATTTTAATGAAACTTTATTTGGTTCAGAAAGGGATTTGAGGGGATTGAGTAATAAAACTCAATTTCCTCCAAAAAAATCTGAAATTGGAGGGAAATAAAAAAGGGATGGGGAAAGGAATTAGGGAGAATTAAATCACATCCAATCCCCTCCAAATTTATGAACTAAACAAGGAGAGGGGACTCCTTTCCCTTTCCCTCAAAAAAACCCTAACTAAACAACGCCTGAGTGATCATCGACGTTGGTTGAGCTTGGAAAACGGGTCATCAACCCGTGGATGGCCTGTGGTATGGTGGTTTTGGAAAAAATAGATCAACCCGCCAAGCCTATAGATTAGTTTATTTAGTTTGTTTTTTTATTTTTTTTAAATTATCTTTCTTTATTTCTTTATATATATTTTATTTAATATTAAAATTTAAAATTAGAATTATTTTATACTTAAAGTTAAAATTTTCTTATATTTCATATTTAATGTTATTGAATTATGATACTTACATAAATTATCATTAGTATATATTAATGTGTTTTGATAAATTGATGGTTTATGTGATTTTTTTTCTAATTTTATTATAAATCAATCATGTTATTTTTTTATTATTTATATTAGTGATTTAGGTTATTATTCAAATATAAAAAAATTAAAATATATATAATATATGGCTAGTTGGTGGATCACCTTGGTGATTCTGAGCTAGGCAAATCCCAGCCCGCCAGAAAATGGGTTAGCTCACCCCCAACCCATTTTCTGATAGCTCGCAGTGGACCAGCCCGTTTAAGAGCGAACTGGTCCATTTTCCCAGCTCTAGCTGGTTGGTGCTTTTTTTAAAAAAAATAAGAAATTAAAAAAATAGGACTCGCATGGTAGCCTGGTACATAAAAATAAGTTACATTATTTTTTTTTAAGAGAAGACTTGTGTACATATAGTACTTTTCAGTAAATTTTAAATTTAAATATAGATTAATAACATCTATAATATATATAAAAATAAGTAATTTGTATGAATATTTTTGGAATGATTCTGGTGTTTCAAATGAGATTTGCTATAATTTTATGCTTCGGAATTAGATTCGAAACTGATACTATTATTATTTTTTTAAATTAAAAATACCAAATCTAATGAGATTATTCTAATTATAATCAATTATATCTATTTTTTCAATAACTAATTATATCTATTTCATTTAAATTATATATATTTATATAATTTATTTATGCATTTTAATATTTTTCAAAAAATTCTCCATAAAAATCTTCTAAATTCAAATGCCCTCTCATCTATTATTAGATTTTTTTTAGTTTAGAATTATATTTTTTAGATCTTTTTCAATCAATTATAATATTTATTTATATGCTTTAATTATAACAAATTTTCTATTTTAATCCCAGCGTGTAATTCCTCCAATAAAAAACATACAAGAAACAAAGAAATTACATAAAATAAAAGATATATGTTAGTTATACATATAAAAAACATTTAATTAGAAGTAAATACCTTAAGTAATAGAACTCTTACTCCCTCTTTTCACACAAAAAAAATCTTAAAATAAGCTATGAGGGTTATATAGGGTTAAGTGTTTGGATTAATTGAGCACAAAGTGTAAACCGGATATTGGATGGTTTTACAAAAAAAATTAGTAAAACATGTTGTAAAGTGTTGGATAGTATTTGCTATGCCTTAAATTGTATTCATATATGATCAACTTTATACCACTGTGTTATATGTGTAAAGTAGACATAACTTGAATATATTAATTATAATTTTATTATTGATGAGATTAGATAACTACTAAATTAAATTTGACTTGTCACCTTGAAATGAATTTATTATAATTTCCGTCAGTCAACTAATTAGCTTTCAATAAGTGTTTAGGGTTTTGTTTCATAAATGAGTTGATTTAATAGGATCTTCTTAGGCATATGGAGAGAGAAAGTACTTGCAACTTTGTTTTAGAAATTAATAAATTTCAAGCCTTTTGAATATGTAGTATGACTTAAATTCATTTAAAGTTATTTTTTAATTTTATTATTTATCATATATTTTTTATATTTAAATTTTTTAAATATTTATTTTTTGTATATATGACCAAATGAATTCATGCATCACATGAGTGCACGTTTAGTTAATAATAAAAGTAAGTTATACAATAAATAATATACATGAAAAAATATACTTAGCCTAATTTAGTTGGAATAAACTATCTAAAGTATATAAAGTGAATTTCTTAATTTTTTTAACCAACAGTTTTAGAAATAACATGTTTTAACTTAGATTTTATAAAATTGACAAATTGATGATTAATTAATTGTTGCGTTGATCTTAAGCTTAATGGGAATTAAAAAAAAAGTGTATGTAAAATATTTTTTAAAAAAATGAGTAAATTATAACTTTTATGTTAGAAAATCTTTGTAAGAAAAATAAAATAATTAATTCATTTTTGAACGAAAACAAAAGTTGGAAATATTGTCGATTAATGTTAGTAAACGTTTTCTTTTTTGGCTGAAATTTATATGTAAATTAATAATGTCATAGATCATAGTCATAGATTACTGCACACAATATACTCCCTCCGGTCCCTATTATAAGATATTTTTAACTACCACACGTGGATTAAGAAAAGTTGGTTAGAGTCTAAAATTAATGAAAATTTTTTTTGACATTCCCATTTTATTCTCAAGGAGAGATTAAAAATACATTAAATAGGAGGAGAGAGAAGTTAATTAAGACTTGTAATGAAAGCATTTAATAGGGGCAAAATTGAGACTAAAATTAAATTTATTACTTAACATCTTATATTTTGGACTAGACAAGTTTTCTAAATAACACCTTATAATAGGGAGAGGAGGGAGTAGTTCATATTTCTACTGGAGCCGATTTGGCACAAAAAGACGTTGTGGGAAGTTGAACTGCACATCACCTCTGCTTTTGGCACATGTTAGACAGCAACGTCGTCGAAGCTTTCATTCCTGCAGAGAGACCACCTGTCCTTATTGCGTGGCCATAAATGGCATAACAATCCCCCAAGCAACACCCACCTAACAATGAAAAATTGACTTCCTCTTCTTCTTCTTCTGGTGCTTGCCCTCTTGTTTTGCCGTTCATGGCTTCATATTGATTTCTTTATGTACATCGAATCTGCTTTCGCTACCATCTTCATTCTCCATTTCCGCCGCAACCAGCAATGGCTTTGGTGAACACATGTCTCTTGCACGCTCAACCTTCTCAGGCTTCACGTCTTTATAGACCAATATCCTGGAAAATCTCACACCCGGGGTTGCTTTGGTCTTCTTCATCACTCTCTTTCAAGTTCAAACCTTTATCATCATCCAGAAGGAACCACGCAAGGTGTGGGGCTATTGCAGACATCAGAGCTGTGTCTTCGCTTGATCACAAAGATGAGGAAGATCACCAGGTTCTTGTGGGGCCTTCCAGTGAGGGGGACGTGGCGAACTACAATTGGATGGAAGAATGGTACCCCTTGTACCTCACTGAGCATGTGCCCGACGATGCACCTCTGGCTCTCAAGGTGTTTGACAAGCAGCTTGTATTGTTTAGGGACGGCAATGGCCAGCTTCAGTGTTACGAAGATCGCTGCCCCCACAGGTAACCCGTTCAATAACCTTACTGTACACATTTTCATAGCTGTAACATGTAAGTAGGTTTGCTTTCAAGTGCCATCTGCTCACATCCCTTTGAAGAACACAAATAAAGTGGCTGTGTTTTAATTAAATAGAAGTAGAAAATATGGCTGCTTGCTCCATTTTACTCGATTGGTCAAATGCACCTACTATTGCTAAAAAAAATAACTTGCAGTATGAGAAAAAAATCCTGAAAAAAAAAAAACACTAATCTTATGTAATTCAGGTTAGCGAAACTATCTGAAGGCCAGTTGATTGATGGAAGGCTTGAATGCTTATACCATGGATGGCAATTCGAAGGCCAAGGCAAATGTGTGAAGATACCTCAGGTATGTCACAGTTCTCCCCAAGTAGTAAATATGTATGTATTTGTGTATGTGACTATGCTAATCACATTTTTTCTGTTTTCTATAGCTTCCAATGGGTGCCAAAATTCCTCGATCTGCTTGTGTTAAGACGTACGAGGTCAGGGACTCACAAGGAGTTGTGTGGGTATGGATGTCTTCAAGTATTCCTCCAAACATCAACAAGCTTCCTTGGTTTGAGAACTTTGCGCGACCAGGGTTTCAAGATGTTTCAACAATCCACGAACTCCCTTATGACCACTCCATTCTTCTGGAAAACTTAATGGATCCTGCTCATATCCCAATTTCACACGATAGAACAGATTGGTCTGCCAAAAGAGAAGATGCTCAACCACTATGCTTTGAGGTGACCGAACGCACAAACAGAGGATTTGCAGGTTGGTGGGGCAGAGAAAAAGATGGGTCCATGTCTAACTTCTTAAGGTTCGAAGCTCCTTGCGTTCTTCAAAACAATCGAGAAATCACCGACAAAAATGGCAAAACAGACTACTTCACAGGTCTCTTCCTTTGTAGGCCAACCGGCCAAGGAAAGTCCATGCTGATAGTGAGGTTTGGAGGGACAAAAAGTTCTCCACTAGCAAAATTATTCCCAACATGGTACTTCCATCAGAATGCAAGCAAAGTCTTTGAGCAAGACATGGGGTTTTTGTCATCTCAGAATGAAACTTTAATGAAGGAGAAAGTTCCCACAAAGGAACTTTACCTCAGCCTAAAATCCTCTGACACATGGGTCGCTGAGTACAGAAAGTGGATGGACAAAGTGGGGCATGGGATGCCCTATCATTTTGGGCACTGTACCATCTCTTTGCCCAAAGAATCCGCTGTGGTTGAACATGCGCCTGCTGGACTCATTGCAGGATTTTCAGCTTCTTCACCTGCAAAAGGGGGTATTGGAGCAATGCATGCGCCCAATTTATCCAATAGATATTTTAGGCATGTGATACACTGCAAGGTTTGTAGGAGTGCTGTGAAAGCTTTTGGAGCTTGGAAGAATGCATTTTCAGCTATGGCTGTTGGAATGGCTGCATTGGCAATTCTGGTAGCAGGGAGGCAGTGGAAGGTCCTTTTACTAGTGCTCGCATCCATGTGCTTAATTGGAGTGAATGTGTGTTCAACTGCTATTGCAATGAATACAACCAACTTTATAAGGGCACACAGAAGATTTTGAGATATTCGGTGATGAAGTCCTTTTTCTAAAGGATACCCGTAGTATGTGCTATAAATTATATTGTTTGAATACATCAATACAACTAACCTAGTACTCTTCAATTTGCGGATAAGTTTTTTCTTTTTCTTTTTCTCCTTAATGTTTGTTACTTTCCCTATAACTCCTTTAAATGGGTGCTAAAATATCGAGTAAACATTCTTGTGTGATGACTATGAGGGATAGCAACGTGATTAATTCGCTGATTGACTGATGAATATATTGAATATAGAGCGAAATCTAATATAGTTTTGGAGCGGGGAATCTGTTTTCAGTTTTCACAAAGGGAACAAATAAATATTTTACTTTTGAATTACTTGTTGACTTTTACAGTTTTGATTTTTATGATATAGGGTGTTTGGTTGGGGGCATTCAAAATAAGGAAAAATTATAGTGAAAATTTGTAAGAGTTGATAATTATTGAAAATGATCACAAAAAATATAATTAATATGGATGATAAAAAAACTAAATAAAGAACGTGCCAATTAACTCTTATGTAGTGAACTAAAAATCGGATTTGACCGGCCAGTTTGACCGATCTGACCCGGAACCAGTCTCTGTTCTGATTTGGTCACAGATGTAGATAGGAGATTTTCATAACTGATTAAAAACCGGTTTGAATCGGTCCGGGCTTTTTTTAAAATAAAATAACATAATTTTTAGTATTAAATAGTATTATTTTTTGTATAAATTTTTTTTTCTATATTATAATATGTTATAAGTATTATTATGATATATAATTATTAATAATAATAAATTTACTTAACAAATAATATGAAAATAGAATATCAATTGATTATTTTAAATTTTAAATATAATTATAGATGAATATTAACTTGTTTAGATTTTAATATTATATTGTAAAATTTATTAATAATATTTTTAATTTTTTATATATTATTAAATTTATTTTTTATCCTGAATGTTAATTTTATAATATGAATAAATATTTTTTATGGACCAGGGAGATTAAAGTTCTTTATATGGGTTGTGTAGGAGGTGTTTGTATCCAACAAGGAAGCGGCCCGACAAAGAGGAGAGTCCAAACTCCAAAGCAATGGCTTCCATCTACTGAAGGAGGCACGGAACCAGATCTGACACTGTTGACGACGGTCATGTCGACGACGAACTCGGTGTAGCAGAAGGCAGAGGGGAGAGCACAGAGCAAATCATCCAGTTTTCGAAAGCTAAAGGAGACGGGGACCACTTGGTAACTTTACATTTAAAATTTTAGTGCTAGTTAGGTACTTTAATATAATTAGAGTTAGAACTTTTAAAAAATATCGTTCTCTCTTTATCATTCACAGTAATTTTCACTGAAAATACGAAGACGAGAGGGAGGGGGAGGAATGGCGCATAATTATCGGCACCGCCATCAAGCATCGGATGGACTTCTTAACTTATTCACCAAAGCGAATCACGATCTTGCTTTGGTCCATCTCAGGCTCGAGAAGGAGTTTCAACAGGTTTACCCTGACAATGTAAGAAAACTTCTCTCTCATTCTTCAGCCTTTTCCCGGATTTTAGTTTTACCGCCTCTTTGATTCCTTGGAATTCTATAAATTTTTAGCATCTCGCGCCAGTATATAGATTTTTACGGCTTAATCGAATTGGATTCACTTCCCAGTATATAGATTCATCGGGTGCTGTGGTTTGTTTGCAGGCAAATCCTATGAAGCTGGTTTCTAGAATCAAAAGGATACAAGAAGATATATCAACCTTGAAAGAGCAGTGCCACGAGCTACTGGCAGCGAAACAGGTATACAATATACTTTTTTTAAACTGTGGGCTGAAGAAAAGGAATTTTCGATGGTGTCTCAGATAATCAGTTACCACTTACTGGCATATTTCCCTATTTCCTTACCAGACCAAAATTGAAGTATACATAATGGTTCCTTACCCATATTTTGAAGTTGATCCTGCTTGTGAACTTGGGCAGGATTTGATTGATAAGGCTCAAAGAACTCTGGTTGAGAACAGAGATTTGGTGCAGCGCATGCAAACCTCCATGGGCACCTCTCTCACCGATGAAGATGATTCTGCATTCACTAACTTCAAACAGGTAATTGCGTGTGTTAAAAATAAAATGAAAGAAGAGTAGCCCCTTCAAAATTTCAATATTGCCATCAGATAATTAAGTAATTCTATTTCTATAGTTGGACGTGCTCTTTCTTTCAATAATCATTCTACGGTCTACCATGCTTCCAAGTTCCCCTATCATCTTAAGCTGATGAATGGCTTTATAGTGGAGTCTTTCAAGTATTTATGTGAGGTTTTGATTGCTTAGGGGAATAAAAATGTATTATCATGCAGTATCTTCCATTTTGGATGCAGTAAAGTGAAACATGAACATGATGATAATTTGCGTATCTCTTGCCATCTTAAAGGGTTGCCTGTTTTCCAAATGGTGTTTAAAGTTTTTGCACCATTTGCCAGTAAGCAACCAAGATTAAAATATACGGGCCTTTGCTTAGTATTTACCCAAACAAATATGTCCTTGGGTTGCTTTCCAGTTGCTTAGCCTACATGACTAAGTTTGTTCTTTTTTCTTTTGTTGGCCACTCTTTATAACTAAGTCTTGTTGCCATAATTTTGGCGTAATTTTGACTGATCATGCAGGTTATTGAAGAATGGACAGCACAAGTAAGATCAAGAACAGGTAGAAATTTTTTAATTCAGTTAATTTGATTGTTATTAAATATTGATCTCGGTGTCATTATTCATGGGTATTGGAAGCAAATTTACTATTTGCCAAAATAAAGGTTTAGATTAAATTTCAGTTTTATGGAAGACAAATATACAGATGACAGGAATTCTGGTTTGCATAAATATAATGTGTTTTCACCTTTCTGCTTCATTTATTTGTATTTCTCTAGAATCTAATGTATTAGGGAGACTTATGTCTGAAGAAGTACCTTGGAACTCAGTGGTAAAGAGATGGGAAGGGGGTTTGGGATGGAGATCCGAAGTGAAGGAGGGACAGAAGAGGGGAATATTGGGCTTGGGGTCTTGAAGTGGATTAATTGTTGAGTTTCCCTATTCATGTAGAGTTCAGGTCAAGGTTTGTGTGAAACAACTATTCTTGGGCCTCCGTGAAAACTGTTAGACCTTGCTTCATAGGAATCAATGTTTTTGTGGTAAAGAAAGTGCAGAAAGCCTTGGAAGGGGAGGGTGATTGAATGATGAGGATGGAATAAAGTCTATTCTGATTTGTAATAATGAGAGGCAAACATTCACTTTTAGTCCCTAAAATTTTATTCAATTTTTGTTTTAGTTCCAGATCCAGAAGTTCATTTTATTTCAATGTGAAGTGTCAAACAGAGTTCAATACTGTCTTTTTTCCAAATGCTAATTCACTCTTGTTTGAACTTTTCTTTTGTTTTCTTAACTTTCAGTCAATGATGGGATTTGAGAGAATCGAATTTGACGGCACAATCTCGAGGAATTTTTTTTTCTCCTTTTCCCGAGGGATGGGATAAATTGATAAAGGGATAGATTTTTTAGTGCAAGAATGATTGGAAGCATGATTTAGAAAATTGGACTATATCAAAAACCTTTATTATTTTTTTTTGGTATGATTTAATGCCCATGATTGTATGTTGTTGCAGGGGACGAAACACATGATTCCGATTCTGGAGATGTCAACAAACTGCTCTTCTCTGCTATTGTTGAAAGCAATTGAGCTGCTCTCGTAAAAATTCTAGATGCCACCCTGATTCTTTAGAACTCTGCTTCATTTTAGGTACTTTTCTAATTTTTTTGGTAGCTGATTGTATGTAAACCTATCTGTTCTCACTATTCAATGGAATTATACATTTCTCCTCTCACCACCGTCTGCCATGCCTAAGAGTATCAACGGGTTGCCTTGCCTAAGAGTATCAACGCGTTTACGCCAGTAACAAACATCATGAAGAACCTTTTGTGATGGTTAACCAATGTGAGACTTTTTGGATGAGGACAATGATGACATGAGTGGTGATGAGTGATATAACATGCCGTCATAAATAGTTTTTCATAATCAATTATATTTATTTTTCTTATAACTAATTATATCTATTTTGAGATTTAATTATATTTTTTGGATCTATGTAAGCTAATTATAATATTTGTTTATGTGATTTAATTTTTTCCATAACTAAATATATTTATTTTGTTTTACTTATATTTAATTTTTATATAATTTATTAGTGTGTTTTAATTTTTTCCGCAACTAATTTTATCTATTTCATTTGAATTAAATATAATTTTTTATATAACTTATTTGTGTGTTTTAATATTTTTTAAAAAAATTTTCTTAAAAATACTAAAATATAACTAACTATATTTATTTCGTTTAAATTGAGAAAAATTGTATAAGTTTTTGTTATATCTCATAATTTTTTCTATACATAATTTTTTACACTCTATTAAAAAATCATTGCTTCTAGCTTTTCCTGTCCCTACTCATTTAAAACTAAAGCCATCTTCTCTTTTGTATTTTTTATTTTATGCAGGTTTGTTTTTATATCTCATTGATCATCGAGAAAATTTTTCTTTTTCATTTTCAAAACCTAGACATCGCAATTTCATACTTCAAAATTTCTACTTTAGAGTTAAGACGTATTATTTTATTTTACATTTTGAAATTAAAAATAAAAAATCTAATAAGATTTTTTTAATCATAACGAATATTTTTTTAAATCTTATGTGTTTTAATTTTTTACTAAAAAAATCTCCTCAAATGATATTTTTTAATAATATAGTATTTGATTTTATAATTTAAAAGTAAAACACTAAATCTTATTAAATTTATTTTATAACCAATAAATATTAAATCTATTTTAACTTAAATTTGACTTGACTATATATACTACAAAATTAAATATGATATACATTTAGTTACATGAGTCACTTAATTATTTTTTAAAATTTCATATGTAAGATTAACATAATAATTATATATAATAATAATTTGATCTATCATATTAAAATTTTAAATTAATTGAAAAGTTGTTTTTAAATTATAACAAATTTTCTATTTTAGTCCCAGCGCGTAATTCCTTCAATAAAAAAAAGTACATGAAATAAAAAAATTACATAGGATATCAAGATATATATTAGTTATACATATAGAAAATTTTTAGTTAGTAGTAAATATCTCAAAGAATTGGGCTTTTGCCCCATCTTTTCACACAAAAAAAAATCTTAAAATGAGTTGTGAGGGTTATATAGGGTTAAATGTCTGAATTAATTGAGTACAAAGTGTTTAACCGGATATTGAATATTTTTACAAAAAACATTAATAAAATATGTTTTGTAGTATTGGATAATAATTGTCATGCTTTGAGTTACATTCATACATGATTAACTTTATGTTGTTGTGTCATAAAGTAGACATAACTTAAAAATATTAAATATAATTGGATTATTGATGAAATTAAACAACTATTAAATAAAGTTTGGGTTGCTACCTTAGAAATGAATTTGTCATGATTTCTGTTAATTAACTAATTGACTTGCAATGAGTGATTGAGATTTTGTTTATGAAATTAGTTACTCTGACAGTGTTCTCTTGGATGTATCGAGAGAAATAATACTTGTAACTTTATTTTTTAAAATTAATAAATTTCAAGTCTTTTGAATATCTATTATTACTTAAATTCATTTAAAATTATTTTTTTATTTTAATTTTCTAATACTTAATTTTATTATTTATCATATTTTTTATATTTAAATATTTTTAATTATTTATTTTTTTGGACATATGACTAAATGAACCCTATATCACAAGGGTACATATCTAGTTTTAATGTAAGGTATAACACTAGCCATCAAATAAATGAATAAAGAGGTAAAAAAGATGAATAGATATATCTGATTTTATATTATGGATAAAAAAATACCTCTATCCATAAGTTATATGGATAGGAGGGAATACTAAACAATAACTGCACAAGCCTCAACGCATGAATGAGAGGACCCAATTCCAGCTACAGTTCCATCTAATTTACAGTAACTAGATATATATATATATATATATATAATAAATTTCGTGCAAGAATTTTATATTTTATGTTTTGATAAATCCTAAGATAAGCAGCTCATTCGGCTCATACCTGTGAGCATTGAATTTACCTTTTTGGCAAAATAAATAAACAAAAAGAGCATTGAATTTACTTTGAAATGATTGGTTAAAGTGAGAATTTTATGGGCGGAGCTCTTTATTCATTTGACCTCCTATATGAGGTGGCAGTCATCTATTGGCCACTTTGATCGTCCTGGCGGTTGTCTTGTCTTGTCGAATTTGCATTCGTGCTCAGAATTTGGTCTGATAAGCACCCATGCTCATCAGTCAAAGAAAATTTCAACCGTTCAAATTTAACTTGGTACAAATTTATAATTTTTTATTTTAATTTTTTACATAAAAATAATATTTTTTTAAAAATTAATAATTATAAAATTATTTTTATTTTATATTTTATAAAATAAAAATATATTAAAAATATAATTAAATCTTAACCGTTCAAATCAAAATCAGGATGGTCCAATCATATGATGAGCATGGAATGTGCTCTCCTGTCCCCGAAGAGTCCAAATACGTATGGCCAGGACTCTAGGCCGATGTCACTGCACTCCCCTCCATGAGGTCGACGCAAACCCAATCCAAAATTTTCAGTGGCTGGCTCTATAAATCCCGTATCTCTCTGTGGATAACCATTTCCAAAATTTTCGCTTTCATTGTTTTTACCTGCACTTCCACGTAATCTGTTCCTTGCTTTTTTATAAGGAAAGTTGCAGCACCTCTTCTTCCTTCGATGATGGAAGCAAGGAGTTAAATAAGTTATTCATCCTTCAAATTCGCCGCAACAGAAAAGTCATGCAGCATTCGACGACAACTAAGCAAGAACCCAGTTTTGTTCTTCATTCCGTATCTCAATTCGGTCGCGTTGCGTTTTATTCGAGATTTCTAAACTTGGGATCAGATAGGTGCTCCTCAGCTTTTTCAAATTTCCTGTTCTTTAATGGCGTTGGGGGTCCGATTGGTCGCAAGAAGCCAAGGGCGGCCCCTGTACTAAGTTTAGGCGGTAGAGGAGGTTCTAGTGTTTGGAAAAAATTGAATGATTTTAACAGAACTGTTGGGTTTCACTGTCAGAAAATTCCATTTGGATTTGCTTCTCTTCAGGCTGGTTCGAGGGATGATAATGGCCTTAGAGAAGATGGGTCTGGTGTTCTGGAGGATGATAGATTGCCATTAAATGGTGCTCAGGCCGAGAACCCCAAAAAGGTTCTGATTTTGATGAGTGACACAGGTGGTGGCCATCGAGCGTCTGCTGAAGCTATCAAGGCAGCTTTCTTTGAAGAATTTGGAGATGATTATCAGGTTGGCTTTTTAATTGGTTGCGTTACTTTGGTGTATGTCCGGTTGTCTGGCCATGCTGGATGGAGAAGAATAAAAGAAGAAATAGAACATCTAGATTATCATTTGAGTGATAACAAAATGTGGAATACCTTTAAATTCAATCTCCATTTTCCTCCAATTCCCCTGCTAGAATAGAGAGTTCCAGAGTTAGATTCAATCTAATGAACGGGCGGGTAGTTTGCTTTTTTATATGTTCTCAGTCAGGAATTCGTGTTACAGGTATTTATTGCTGATTTATGGTCTGACCACACCCCTTGGCCGTTCAATCAACTTCCTAGGAGCTATAGCTTTTTGGTTAAACATGGAACATTATGGAAAATGACGTACTATGTATCTGCCCCACGTGTGGTGCATCAATCTCATTTTGCTGCAACTTCAACATTCATAGCTCGGTGAGACATTATTTGCCTTCACAATGCAATTCCTTGACCTATTTCTTGTCGATTTACTTCAACGAAGAGAAAAACTGAGTGGGAAGGTGGGGGGGAGGGGCTTAAAGCAGAGTTACATGGCTACATGCCCTTGTGGATAGACTAAAGGACTAAATGACACCATATTGATGTCTGTAGGTTCAAGGGTGTACTGGCATACCATTATAAATTTTTACTCATTATACTTCTGAAGGATCTGTTCTTGCCGCACTTTTCTTTCACCACTGTAAGTTTGTATAAAAAATTAGCTGCCTGTTTTCAAGTTAAAGTTTCTCTTTGAGCAGTAAAGAAATAGAAAAAGATCTATGCCAGAACAGTTCCATGTTTTTTGGTGCTTTATTTTGAGTTGTAAAAATGATTTGTCTGCTCATATTTAAAACACTTGGCAGTATTTGTAAATATAGACATAGATATACATGAAATCAAAGTATGCTTATTGACATGGTCATGGACTTCTGCATGTGCAGCAGTCATACCGTATAGTTAAAAAAATAAGAAGAAGAAGAAGAAGAAAAGGAAAGAAATGTTATAGTCAGTGTTATGGGATCTAAGTTTGCTGTGTTGTTCTGATTTGGCTTATATTAAATTCTGAATTGTTTGAGCATGGTTCTGATTTGAAATTTGTATATTGAAAATATAAACTGCACCAAATTATGGAACAACTGTCCCTGGTTGTGGTTTATTATTTTTGTGGTACATGGTCTCAATATTGAGCTGGAGGTATTGACACATTTGCTGCTATGCGTGAGCTGCTAGTTATAGAATCTATGTTTTGGAGCGTATATTGTTCTTAGACAGTATGATTTAATATCACATGTAATATTGAATAATTTATCTGGTTTTACAGTGAGGTTGCTAAAGGGCTAATGAAATATCAACCAGATATAATAATTAGTGTGCATCCGCTGATGCAGCACGTTCCACTTCGTATTTTGAGGGCAAAGGGTCTTTTAAAGAAGATTGTGTTTACCACAGTTGTCACAGATTTAAGTACCTGTCATCCCACATGGTCAGTTCAATATTTTCTTTCGAAAAGCATATTAGTAGTCTAATTATGACATCTATATCTTGTCTCTTCAGGTTTCATAAGCTTGTAACTAGATGCTATTGTCCGACAACAGATGTTGCAAAAAGGGCCCAAAGAGCTGGACTGCTTCCATCTCAAACAAAGATTTTTGGCCTACCTGTGCGACCTTCCTTTGTGAAGTCTGTTCGACCAAAGGTTTGTTGTGTCCTTATTACTATGCCTCAAACTGGATGCTAGTGCAAATACAACTCTGGAGTTGGAATACATTTTGTAGTGCTAACCTATATTTTTTATCGTGAAGTGACTTTCATAATGTGTAGTTGATGAGATAGGATATAGCAATACAGTAATTGCCCAGTCACAAAAGGTCGAGTTTTTAAGTTGCATTAGGTTTTCATATTTTATGGACAGCTAATTTCTGCCAATTAGAGTTGCAGCCATTATTTCATCCTCTATTATTTTTTTCATCATATTTATAAGCGAAAGGGAACTGAAAATAGCTGATAATAATTATATGTAGAAGGGTGAAATCCTTAACTATCTGTGGGGTTTGTTATTTCACAATAAAAGCCTGTACTAATTTATTTTAATTGCCGGTAATGATGTAGTGGACACCAATCTAGGTACTTGAATCATGCAACAGTAGCATATTTTGGAATTTGATGCTATTAACTCACGTAATGTTGACTATCGTTTTTTGGGACTGAATATTGATTATCTTTGGCTTCTCTAATTTATGCCATAGGAGGAACTTAGGAGAGAATTAGGCATGGATGAAGATCTTCCTGCGGTATTATTGATGGGGGGAGGAGAAGGTATGGGCCCTATTGAGGCTACTGCTCGGGCACTTGGAGATATGTTGTACGATGAGAATCTTGAGGCTTCAATTGGTCAGATTCTTGTTATATGTGGACGAAATAAAAAGCTAGCTAAGAAATTGCTTTCAATTAATTGGAAGGTTCCTGTGCAGGTATTGATGCCCTCAAAATCTTTCCTGAGCCTTGTTCCTACTTTCCTGGTACCATATTTATCTGTCTGCATTTATTCCTACACATGCATAAAGATTTACTAGTACTTACTCCCATTGAATCCGCGTCCTTTGGTTTAGAAATTTGCTTTGCTCTGTTACACAAAGGTGCTTGGGATTCTCTTTGAACCATCTTTCCACAGCTTTGTCATCAATTCTTTTTATGTCAAATTTGGCCCACCATCTTACTGAGGGTACTCTCTGAAGTATGGGCAGGATGTTTGATCCTGGAGTTGTTGATGAAAACCTGTATTTTTATAGGATCTTTTGTCCTGATCTTAAATATAAGATCCTTTACAATATACGAGGTAGTATTTATTATACATTTCCAAAAAATACCCCTATTTGATGTATCCAAAGAGAAAGAGAGATTAAATAAGGGTAGTTTTGGAAAAATGTTGGGATTTTCGGAGAAATCGAGGTAGTTAATTAGTTTTAATTCCAATTCTTAATCTGCGTAATTTGGTTAAAAGGATCTTATATTAATGACCAGAGGGAGTATTTGTCAGATATTGTAGTCCATGCTGATTTCCATTTATTTCGGTTAAAACAAAATCCATATGGTTGACCAGCATTATTAATGAAAGTCTGTAGGTGGCTCTTACTTTGCCTTCTGCAATGATTTTAATATTTTAGTGTCCTTAAAGTAATCGAGTGTATATATTATAAATGCCTTGAGGTGGGCAAGTAGAGTTCAAGCGTTGAACTTTCAAATTAACCTTTTTTTATTATATGTGGTAAAATTGATGCATTGATCTACTTTTCATGTAATGAGTATTGACTATAGAAGCCGTTCAACATTTATGTTTGACCCTATTTGGGTTATTGGCAAAACAAAAAAACCCCTATTTAGGTTAAGGGATTTGTCACCAAAATGGAGGAATGCATGGGAGCTTGTGATTGCATCATTACTAAGGTATTTAGAAGCTTCTTATAGTAATAAGTATTAACTAATATTTTCCAACCTCATTATGACTAGATTTAGTTATTCTGTCACTCTTGTAGGCAGGTCCGGGGACAATTGCAGAGGCCATGATCCGAGGCCTCCCTATTATTTTGAATGATTATATTGCTGGACAGGTAATTCTGATATTGGCTATAATTCATCAACGTATTGAATAATTTCATTTTCAACTAGCCCAATCGTGTCCACAGAAGACAGTATTTGAGGTTGAGCTGAAACTGTTGTTAGAATTTTTTAGAGGAAAAAAAAAACAGTAGGATGAATGATTCATGAACTGAAGTTGACATTATAAAGAGCTTCATGAACAAAGCGTACTAACTTGTATGATGGAATCTTTCACGGAGTACGCGCCTGTCCAAAATTGTTTTATTATGTATACTTTCTGTAAGAGATAAGAAATAGAAAGTTCTTCCACTTTTTGAACCCTCTGGAGTTGTTGTGACATCAGTCGGACCCAAGTTCATACTTTGCAGCCTTAGAATTCAATTTTGGTTTTGAAGGGATGTGACTGGTGGATTTGCAGTCACTTGTAAAAATGTTGGCTGAGCCCTGTATCTCCTCATACAAGAACTAGGAAAAATGGTGAGCTTACTGGAGTTTCTTTCCATTACAGGAAGCTGGCAATGTTCCCTATGTAGTTGAAAATGGATGTGGGAAGTTCTCTAAATCGCCACAGGAGATAGCGGGAATTGTTGCAGAGTGGTTTGGTCCAAAAGCCGAGGAGCTGAAGGCAATGTCACAAAATGCATTGAGGCTAGCAAGACCAGATGCCGTATTCAAGATTGTTCATGATCTTCATGAGCTTGTTAGACAAAGAAGTTCCCTACCACCACACTACACCTGTACAGCTTAACTCTACCGCCAGGCAATTTTTGTACGAGTTTCTGAGATTTTTATCCATGCTCAAAATGTTGGTTCTTCGGCCATTTCCATCGCATTATTTCCATAGCATTGGTTGTTCCCTGCGAATAATATTTTGGTTTTTGGATTCGGTTTTTTATTTAATAATATTTCCGTCTATTCAGTTTGGTTCCGTTTGAAAGATAGATAAGAAACCTAAATAAATCAAACCAAGCCAAAATTAAAACTATGAACCTTTCTTTAAAGAGTGAATAAAATTAAGCATTCGGGAACTTTCCTGCATAAAAGAAAAAGGTTGTAAAAGGATCGGTTGGTCTTTTTATTGCTTTACCTAGAGGCTAAATTATGTATAATCTCTTAAACTCTGTTACGTGCAGATAATCTCCTTGGTTTTTAAAACTTTACATTAAACCCTTTAAACTTGTGTGTGTGTGTGTATATTGTGCGCGCGCAACTCTTTTACTTTTAATCTACCCGTTATTTTACTTATAGAAAGAAATATAATAAAGGATTTATTTGCACATAACTCAAATTTTGAGGGGTTATTTACACAAACAAATAAAGTTTAAGGGGGCATATAGTTAATGGCTTGTTGTGCTCTGTTAGTAAAATAATGGAATAATTAATGGTAGGGTTTATCTACACAAATTTGAAAGTTTAAAGGATTTTTTTTTGTCAAATTTTAAATGTCAAGAGGTTATTTGTAAATAATTCAAAATTGAAGGAAATTATGGAAAATTTGTATAGTTTAGCCTTACCTAAATATACGATAAATGATATGGGTAGAGACTATAGAGAGAGAGAGATCTTTTTGTAACAAGGAGTGAAGGAGAAACATATTTTGTTGGCGTACGAATCGGTGTTAGTATTTACTCCTTCGGTTGTGTCTGCATATGGAAAAAAATTTTCTTTTTTATAGTTCTATTTATAAGAAAAAAATAAAGTTAATATTATATTAATTTTTTTATCAAAATTATCTTCCTTCATTTCATCAACACTATTGAGAATCACAATATGTGTATTTTGAAAGAATTGAGAAAGGGATTAATTAAGTAGGGATAATTTAAAAAAAAATTAAAAATATAAAATAAATTAATTATCTTTAACTAGTTTCAACTCTCTTATTTAACACTCATAAAATAATTTTTTTTCTTATAAATAAAATCATAGCGAGTAATATTATAAGAAATATCCTAGGTTGGTATCTAATATTATAAGAAAAAACTATAAATTCACATGTTATACTTTTCTTTTTCTTTATTTTTTTCCTCTCAACGATCATTCAACCTTAATAACTGTCAGGTACAGTCAAAATGCTTTGGAGTATTTGAGGATGAATTTAAGGAAGGAAGTTAATTGTTAAAAAATGTGCATCCAACCTGAAAATGAATTGTTGGTAAAAATTCCCCAAAAAAAAAAAAAAAAGAAATTGTTGGTAAAGAAAACCAGAAAACGAAATTCAATTAATGGCTGGTTGAATATTAATTAAAGATGATTAATTTTTAATACTCCCTCTGTTTCAAAAAAATTTGACATTTAAGGTTGTATACACAGTTTAAGAAAATCATTAAATTATAGGAAAATTTAATGTTGATGGACTAAAATGTTCCCATTATTATGTGGAACTATAAGAATTGCTTTCGTACCCAATCAAATTTTTTAAGTTTAAATTATTATTTGGTTTGACTTATTATTATTAATGAAGAATAAAATTATAAAAAAATAATTTATATTTCTCGAAATTCTAAAGTGATGAATTTTTAAAAAAATAGCCAAAACGGACAAAATTTTTAAAACGAAGGTACTATCACAGAGCATCAGTAGGATTTGAGGAATGGGTCAATTTTTGGTCAGTATATCACCCCCTCAATGTATTCAGCGCAATGTGACAATTTTTTTTTTCCGGGTAAATTAAGATAAACGTGGCAAGATCCATGATCTCCACGAGTCAATAGGCTTATGGTAGGCCACATTAGTCTATAATTAATATGGCAGGTGTCACTGATCTCCGCACTTAACGACGATAACGCCCAGACTAGAGAGACAACAAACGTCACCTCTTGGGCTCAAGGCCCTGCCTCTTTCATGCAAGAGGCAACATAAGCTTGTCATACAAGGATTATGCCAATTTTATAGCAAAAACACAGTTCTTCTCTGCTTAAACATATTCCCATTTCAAGTTTTACGTCTTTATCTCGTAACAGAATTGATAGCTCTGATGGGTTGGAGGTACCTGGCTGGGTTAGGGCTGATTGGAGCATTTGTGTTAATATGGGTTGCTTCTGCTGAAGTTACCCAGGTTTGGGAATCCATGATCTCTTGTTTTTCCGTTCTCCTCTTGTTCTTATTTTCTTTTACTTGATCACACTTTTCATCTGTTCTTTGGATTTGCTTAACTTCTTTAATACGTTACTTTGTGCTCCCTTTGTTGGCTGAGAAAAAGTTAGGAGAACAGATCTGAACTTTAACGGTTAGCTGTGATGAAACTGCAAATGTGTCAGTTAGGAAAATAATATGGGCAGTTAGCTAGGTGCTGAGCGGAGCTCTGATCAGACAAGTGTTTCTAAATGTTCCTTTTTTCTCATAACTTGTTATTACTTCACAAATAACATCTGAAAATTTCCATCATGTATGGTCAGATTTCTTATGCTGAGGATATGCTGTTTACTGCAGAGAATTTTTACAGAGTATAAACAGCCATTTGCACTGTGCTACCTTGGGATATCTTTGATGGCGATTCATTTACCAATTTCAGTTTTCAGCGAGTGGATCTGCAAATTACCGAAAATGTCATGTAGAAACCTTCACAAGGACTACTCTTCAGTCACCATCTCCTCTGGACTTGGTGTCCCTCTTGGAATTGATGAGACTTACCAAACATCAGTAAAAAATCTGAAAAGCTGTTTAATTTCTGACAAGGGAATTAGTGAAAGAGAAGAGGGAAAGCCTTTTGTCAAATATGATGAACCTCACTTGCTCCCAGAGAATTATGAATATAGTTCCTGGAAAATTGCAAAGTGTGGCATATATCTCACTCCAATATGGTTTGCATCAGAGGTAACAAGATGACTGTGAATCTCCTATTCTTTAATTTAAAGATTTGGCTCTCTATTTCCTTCCAAATTATTTCTGGAGACTCAGAATACAAGGTGGCTACAGGTAGAAACAGCATTGCCTACATTATAAGATGATCATCCATTAAACTAAATCATAATAGCGTTGCCAAAGATAAAAGATTGAACGGGCTTTTTATTTCAGAACTGATTTAACATGATATAGAAATCATTGAGAAAAAAAACCATTAGTTAATTATTATGAACAACTGAAATATCAGGATAAACAATTTAAGATTTGCCTGGTATAAGTTCGCCCTATTCTCTCAAACATGTTTAGCTCAATAATTTCCCTATCTTATCACGTCTATGATGTTGCAATTGATTGGACATGCAGTATATGTCGAACCTAGCGCTTGCAAATACAAGTGTCACGAGTACGACGGTTCTGAATTCCACATCAGGTCTCTTTACCCTTTTCTTTGGAGTTCTTCTTGGTCAGGACTCAGTTAACATCACTAAGGTGGTCGCTGTGTTAATCAGCATGGTTGGTGTCGTCACGACAACAGTGGGGAAAACTTGGGCACCAGATGAAAAAACAAGCATCTCTGAGTAAGTCTACACTGTTTACTTTCTATTTTAGTGATTCTATATGGACATATTATGTATGTAGTGCTCTTATAATTTTTCTTTCAAATTCTGAATTGGAAACTACTCTTCTTGGTGAGGACTAGAAAGCACTCCATTGCTGGGGACACTTTCGGTCTACTCTCAGCAATATTTTATGGCTTATTCACTGGTGTGACTATCTCTAACTTGCTGTACATTCTAAAGTCAGATTGACTTCTGACTCTGCATATTATAACTATTGTTAATCACTGGTCAACTAACTGCAGTTCTTCTGAAGAAATCTGCTGGATCAGAAGGAGACCAGGTTGACATGCAAAAGCTGTTTGGCTACATTGGTCTTTACTGTCTTATTGGATTTTGGTGGCTAGGTAAGGAGATTAGCATCTCCTATTGATTGAAAATTGCCCTGAAGTTTAGCTATTCAAATTTACCTGCGACAGGAGAGATCCTGTAGGGTCCTCCCTCTTTCTTCCTATCTCTCTCTTCCCACCTCCTTTCTTTTGAAACTTTTCTGACCAGTGCTACTCTTTCATGCAGCATGGCCACTAAGTGCTGTGGGTATTGAACCTCCATTCAAGTTTCCAAGTTCTGGGTCTACTGGGGAGATTGTGATCGCAAATAGCTTTATTTGCAACATAATTTCAGATTATTTTTGGTGTGTTGACCTACCTCCATTAAGCTTGATTCTGAGGAATTAGGTTCAACTATAGTAACTGATAAATTAGCTCCTTAAGATCCTCGATATTACTCAAGTTTGTTTAACAAGAATCATTTCATTAAATTATGCAAAATTCACATTTTAAATGGTAAAATGTCCGTTATTGCAGGATAATCTTTTCATTAACCCCAATGAATACACACTGTGACTGACAGGGCCCTTTCAATAGTTTGGACGACTCCTCTGGTTGCTACACTGGGCATGTCCTTGACAATTCCTCTGGCAATGTTAGCTGACATGGTAATACATGGTCGCCAATACTCTGCAATCTACATCCTCGGATGCATTCAGGTCTTTGCTTTTTCTTTCGAACATGTTTATATATATATATATATATCTTATGCGAAACATGTTTATATTTACTGATAAGTTAGTAGGGTTATCATCACATTTAACACAATCTTTACATCTACCAACCTGTGACTGATTCGCAAGGAAAACAGGTATTTGCAGGATTTGTTCTTGCAAACCTTTCGGATAAGTTTTCAAAAAAGGAAGCTGAGATTGCCACGTGACGTTCTGCGAAGCAGAATTTGGATATGAAACAAACTGCGCAGAAACTCCATGATATGTATATATATACATATAGCCGTAATTTTTAATGGCCATTTTCCATCCTGTTCGTTACAAAATGCTTTATTAGAGTTAGAGGATTGTCTCAGATTCTGGAATCTGTATTATATATAGTAACTTTCACGACTTTCTTCACAACAATGTATTTTTCTCGGGCCTTATTTCATTGACTTTAGGCCTATGCATGATTATACCAAACGGCATAAACTAGTCATTCTGATAATAGGAAGATTGGCTAGGATTATTTGAAAATAGTACTTCATTTTTTAATTTTTACGAACTCAAATTTTTAATCCCTTTATTTATTAAAATATATATATGTACAAAAATAAAAAATTAAAATAAGAAATGTGAAATAATATTTTTGAAAGTTCCAAAAAATCATAAATAATACTTTCTTTAAACTTTTTTTTTCCTTTTTTATGCCTCAAGAGGATCTAAGATCCTCAAAAATACATTTCATGGGTAAACACCCTGCCAGTAAAATTTCCTTTTGAACTTTAGTGCCAGTAAAATCTGATACTCATTTTAGTTATTATTACATTTCTTTCTATATTATTTTCTTAAAAATTTTGACTCCCTTTTTTAAAAAAAAAAATCTTTCTTATATTTTTAAGCTAATAACGATCCTGCTTCTCAGTGTGGCGAAGTTTCTGCTTTTTTTTTTTTGGTGAACATATGAACATAGGGGAGTCAAGAGACCCCAAACAAGAAGACCAATCTAAAAGTAAACTTGAAAAAAATACAATAAAAAAAAAAAAGAACACAAAAACAGTAAAAGAAATCACTCTAAAAAAGAAGTTTCTGTTCATTTACAGAGTAAACTAGGCAATAGGCATAAAGGCCAGGAGAATAATTTATTGGTTAAAAAATGTTCTCGAATATTTGGGTTTTAATTTTGGCATAAGAATTAAAAAAAGTGCTTTAATTTTGTTTGAATTTACCATTTTGGCGCTTGCCTTTTGTCATATTACGATATAGGCCAACTCTTGGTTTGATTACACAGTTGTTTTTGTCGACGAATTTAACATAAAACAATTTATTGGAGAGTAAAGATAATTTTTCAAAACGAAAAAGTCTAGCGGTCAAAGATTACATGGTCATAGATTACAGGCTGTCATTGAATTTTGACTTCATGAGTTGAACATTTTGCGTAAGCATTTTAAAGAATTTATTTTACAATGCGCAATGCTAAATTGCGTGGAACACTTCTTTAAAATTGTTTGAAGAATTTAATTTTAATTAATACAAGAGTTAGTCTGAATTTGAGCTCCGAAAAGATACATACTATTATTTGGTGCTTTTGTACTTTTTCCCTATTATTAGTTCACAGAAATGACTAATAATTTATTAATATAAAAATTTATTGGAGAGGAAATATATACCAAAACAACTAAAAGTTATAGTCCAAATTTAAAATAACAAATGAATGAAGAAAGGTAATATATAACTATTTTTAAGTGCTCTTTAAACTCTAAGATCTGTTGTGATCCTTATAAATCCCCTAGATTGAATCTACCTAAACTTTTCTCCATAAAAAAACAAAAATTGAGAATTCACCAATCTCATCTTTAGTCAGAATATATATTAAGCTGGTCAAACACTGTCCGTGATTCATTAAATCGAATTAAAAATGAACCTGCGATTTCATTAAAAAAAAAAATGAACCTGCACTATACTACACACATATATAGCCGTTGAAATCCTATGGGTGCAACTGCAATATATTAAACGTTTAAAGTACTACTTTTTCACCGACTGTGGTGGGGACAAGTTCCAAGCTCTCTTCATCAGTCAATTTCTTTCCCGAAAGCTCAGAAGGAAGCAATCCTTCAGATTGATCAGCCTTAGGGACAAGGAAAATTAAACCAAGCGTAGCAAATCTGAGCATATTTCTAAAAAATACAGCCAACCACAGGTTGGTGAAGTCAGACCTAGTGACATGGAAGAGATGAAGAACCACTCCTCCCATTGTTCTCGACAAGAGAGCACCAAGGCTATCAATGCACATTAACAGAGCGAAAAAAGTGCCTTCAATGCCTAAAGGGCAAAGCTGGGTGCTCAGTACAATCATGGGCATCCATCTGATTTTCATTGAGATTCGAGTAGCAGATTCTTCCATGACAACGAAGAAGTAGTCGGGGATTCCAAGGATCAAGTTCCATCGAAGGACGAACAAGAGGTCCAGCATACCAGATATGGCATATAGGAGCTGTGCATAGAATAGTATTTTTCTGAATGGGAAGTCTTTCAGAGCCTTGTGGTAGATCACAACACCTATTATTGAACTCACAGCACCAATGGCATAGATCATACCAACGAACTCCTGCATATATAGATGGACAAAAGTAAGTAAGAAGTAGTGTTTGTGTTAGAAATATGGTTCTTGTCGGTCAGCAACAGCAGAATATAGAAGAGAGACCTGAGAGAAAGCAGGGCCGGCTTTTGGATCTGTGTACCAGTAGAAATTGCCTTCGTGAGTGCTTATGCTTAAAGCCAAGGACAGGAACATGTAAAGAGAAGGTTTCCACACTTGAGGGTACCCAATTGTTTTGTACATGCTCCTAATGGTCATTCCTACGTTCTCCATCACCTGCTAAAATGTATATACTAAATGACATTCATGCAGTTATGATTATTAACGCTAGATGTTAGAAATATGCAAAGGATATCTTTTCATCACCTGTTGTAAGTAAAGGTACTTTTGTCATTTAGTTTTAGTTATCTTGTTGCTCTCTCTCTCTCTCTCTCTCTCTCTATATATATATATATATATAGAGAGAGAGAGAGAGAGGGTTTTGATGCTTATTTTGTATTCAGACCAGGGGAAAAAAATATCTTCAAAATATCATATCCCATGCTTCATTACTCAACAACAATTTTCCCGCATCATATTCCTAACACTAGAAGTTGAGTTTTTTATGGGTAGTGATAGAATAGATATTTTCTAGTCAAACAAAAACACGCCTTCTCGGAATCCCATCTAACAACCAAATTCTTCTGAATCAAGAATTTATCACAAAAATTTTAGATGACATCAGATTGTCGACAATAAATCTACAGCAGAAAGTTGCTAACCTGCTTCTTTTCATTATGGAAACCGCTTATTTTATGTTCATACATCACGAAACCCAGCACAACAAATAAAGTAGGTGGGATCGCCAAAAGACCCAGTGACCCCTGCAAAAACCAGAAATCGAAAAATATACATACATTATACATACATACATTTATATATAGCGAAGATTACGGACGGAAACAATAAGAAAATTATCATGATATAAATCTAAAACTAGATGGCTATATTTAGCAATCTGGCAAATAGTATATAAATACATTATGCGGAAGAAGCAAAAATGGTAAATAGAGTCACATGACAACTTTCTCTGTTCATAAAGTCACATGACAACTACAAGGAGAGCAGATATGAAGAAGACCAATAGGAAAATGAGCGTTGACCTGAGGGCCAAGATGGTGAACGAAAAATCCACTAGTTGAATACCCAATCAAGGCCCCTGTGGAAGTACAATATCCACAAAGACTCTGCAAATCAGGGGCCAATGACCGAAACTCGATGCTATTCCTTGCAATACAGGCGTCAATGGTGACATCAGCAATGGCCATTGACGCCGACACGCCAATCAAGCATAGCAGAGCCACCACAACAGCCAAATTCGCCTTGACAGCGACCACCAATCCCGAGACGAAGCCCAGAACTCCAGCGACCACGAAGTACGGGCGACGCCGGTACCCTCGAACCGGGAACGTATCGGTGAGGATTCCCCAAACGGGTTTCATGACCCAGGGGATGAAGTAGAGACCGGCATAAAGCTGAACCACAGAGGGCTGAACCTTCTGCACGTCCTTCCAGTAATAGTCAGAAACCACCTTGAAGCAAGATCCGGAAAAGCCCTGACCCAGACCGTAGACGAGGAAAACACCAGCGATGAAGGTTGGATTGAGCTGAGAAGATAGCATTGCTAGCCATTGAAAGGGTTCAAGGAAGATGGAAAGAGGGTTGTTAGTTGTTGGAGTTGGTAAGGCAGGACCTTTCAAGGGACGAGAATCGTCGTTTTGGCAATCTGGAGTGGACATGGGTGGGAAGGAAATGGTTGTATGGGTAATGGGTAATTGAGGGAACTGTGAGAGGGAATGGTGGCTTGGATTCAGAGGGCATGGACGATGGATGGATCTGGTGAAATTGTACATTGTTTAATTCTTGTTGACTCGAGGTTACGGAGAGCCGGTGAGGTGGCGTTGAGGCCAACCTTCTGATTTTTTAAGTGAAAAAAAAGAAAGAAACTGCGTTTCCACTAAAACACTAGAACCTGTACTCAAATCCCCCCCTCGCACACGTGTTTCAAATGGAGAAATGTACATATCTCTCTCCCTATATCTGATAAATTTATAGCCATCTGATTAATATCAATCCATCAATATAAAATATAAACTTTATAATAAATTATATTATATGCAATGTTGCTCATATCAAATTTCTTATAATGTGACAAACTAATAATATTTAATTAGTTTAAATTTATTTTATTTTTTTAAAAATACTTACATTCATCTCTTTATAAATTTTTATTTTTACCTGTCTCTACTGATTTATTTAATTTAAAATATTTTTATTAGGAAATGCTTTAATAATAAATATTTTGCAAAATGATTTCATTTGTGTGAACCCCATAATTATCAGGTTTTCTCACGTCTTGTATGGAATTTAAAAAATTAGTTAAATCACTTATATTATTCATATTCATAGTTTATAAATAGTATAAATCATAGATTTATTATATATTAATTAAATATATATATATATATATATGTATATATATTTTATATAACTATCTGATATCACCTATTATCAAATTATTTTTAAACGTTGTCAAACTCAAATAGAATATCTTTTTCAACATAATTTTTTCTATCCCCAAAGTTTTGACCCACAATCTTACTTACTTAGATATATTTTCTCATATACATTACATGAAATCTAAAAAATAAATCGTGCTATCTATAATTTTTTAGTAATCATATATGTTATAATTTTTTACACATATTGATAATTTAGTAATAAGCCCCACTATTTATAATTTAAAATGATTTATTTGTCGTCCTGTATACCAAACTGATGGCAATAATCTGTCTTTAATTTATAGTTCATGTTGTTAACTTTTGAAGGGAAAGAAAGCTATCGGAACCTCGGAATTCATATATGTACATGTGATGGTATAATTAAATAAAAAATGATGATAAAAATAAGATTTAAATTTTATATATATAGTTGCATTTATTTGTATGAATTTTTTAAATAAATAAATACACAAATATAAATTATTGAAATTGAAAAGAGAGAGTCAACGGCCACTTTTCAGTAAACTGGTTAACATACTTTCTGTACAAAACTCCTTGAACTGTCTTTTAATTTTTTCCGACTAAAAGTACTGATTTGTTATTAAAATCAGGCGTGACAATATAAAGAATTATTCATTTATTACAATATCATATCTTTATAAACCAGACGGCAATAAAAAAAAGAGGGC
The DNA here is from genome assembly GCA_026686845.1 of Adenanthera pavonina. Classification (NCBI taxonomy): domain Eukaryota; kingdom Viridiplantae; phylum Streptophyta; class Magnoliopsida; order Fabales; family Fabaceae; genus Adenanthera; species Adenanthera pavonina. The sequence goes on from JAIVEN010000015.1 coordinate 14,138,863, forward strand.
CTTATCGATGGCATCTTTTTTTCCTCACTATTACGCTTGCAATGCAGCTGCTCTTATCTCTTTCTCCTTGTTGGTTATGAGTTTATATTTCTTTAGTTAATCGTTCACTCGAATGTTGCAACCCACCAGTTACCTGATTGTCATGTTGGTTTTGTTAATTTTTGTGTGCAATAGCTGGTGTTCTTTTCTTATTTTTCTTAATTCTTGGAAAGTCTGAATCTTATATACATACCAGTTCTTTCAACGTGGCATTATGATGCATCAGTCTTGGGATTGATCCTCATGGAGAAAGTGAAGTCAAGCCTAGCCTTATCACAACCATGCACGTATGCAACTTGTTTAAAAAGAAAAACAAAAGATCATTATATACACACACACACACACACACACACAGTTGAGATGTATATTATGTGGCAAAACCTTAGACGCACGGTGATATAAATAGTTGTGATGAGGCTTCACTACACCCTCTCCATTCCGTATCAGTCTGCAGCTCAAATATGGAACATTAACTTTGTGATTTTGTTTGATAACTTTCTGGTATGACAAGGCTGGTGGAAATGATCCAATCCAAGTGCTGTGATGAACCACGGTTCTGTATTTTAACTTTTCATACTATTTATGAACCTTACTCGTGTTAGAAAAGTGTACTGAGATGGGGATGGGTCTCTTATAAAAGCTGCCAGATACAACACTTTTGAATATTAACCGATTTTCAGAAATCACATTAAATCTGACTAATTATGATCATGTTGCTCAAACCATATACATGTATAGTTTTCTAATATCATGCCTTTCCAGTTCAAAGCTGTGGAATTGAATATATTTTTGACATACAGAGAATCATCCGCACGCAATATATCAATTCGGAACGTTACGTGTCACATAGAGACCAAACAATACATGTAGTCAGATATATTATGTATATAAATGAGAAACAGGAAAACATATATTATGCACTTTGGCTAGCAAGAAGCACACCATGTAACTTCCCTTGATGTTGGCCAAAATGCCGAGTAACGTATAACTTATCTTACCAAAACTAATACTCCCATTATTAAAAGCAACAAGCACAAATTGACAGTAATAATTGCTTTAGTTTTGGCTCTGTGGCAGCATCACTGGGTTTCTGCTTCTTCTTATTACGCTACAATTTCTATCTCTCTCGACCTCACGCTGCCAGTAATCTCTGGATATCCTTCTGCAAATAGAAACGAGCCTAGTAAGGATAAACATAAATTATTTTCACAGCTCTTCATATCTGTGCTCATTGGGATCGATCAATATTCAACAACATAAATTAAGAAGCATTCTTCTCTTAACCTTTTTTCCAAATTTAAACATGATACAAACAGATATGATCAAAACGTCTATATAAAACCATGTCAAGTTCATCGAGCAATATACACCCCCTTGCTATGTAGTCATGGATGGCAAGCACTTGGAACTGCCTATCTAAGCTCTTAATAAAACACTTTCTCATTAAAGAATATTCCATAATTCAGGAGCAGAACCAATTTTTACTTATCTGATTCAGTACACTTATGCTTGACTCGAAGATTATCCCGCTAAAAAACCCACTGATTCCTTCCTGCCTTTCAGCTTCAATGCATTATATGCTTAATCTCATACCAGCAGAAACTACATGTGTGCTACAGTTTAAGCATAAAGCATGCTTGACCAAGTATCTCACCAAGATATAAGTTCAATATCATCACCAAAAATTTGTTAAAAATTACCTATCGCTAGATTTCATATTTTTATCCAAAAATTGTGACAACAAAACTGACTGGCAAAGAGGCAGGAAGGTTAACATACCTCAATCTGAAACGGTGAGGTCGTAGGTGGGTATCTGTTAACAACTTTACCATTTTTATCAACCAAGAATTTCTCGAAATTCCACTTCACAAGATCAGCCAGTAAACCTCCAGCACTGGATTTCAGAAACTGGTATACTGGAGCTGTGTTTGGTCCATTCACATCAACCTGTAACAGAACTTAACTACCTTATTTACTAATGTCAACTGAGATACAACAACTGATTGAAAGAAAAATTATATAAACAAAACCTTATCAAAAATTGGAAATTCTGTTTTAAACCGAGTGCAAGCAAAATTTTTAATTTCAGAATTTGATCCAGGCTCTTGCCCACCAAACTGATTGCAGGGGAAAGCTAATATCTCAAATCCTGGAAAGAAATCACACAGTTCACTTAGAATCATAAGGACAGTAAACAAATCACATCCTAGGCCAAAAGTCTACGTGTCATGTTTAATGAGCAACAACAAACTTTAATGATTCGCCAGATTGGAGTTAAGTCAATATTCACTACGAATTTGAATAAGCCATCACAAGGGGAAATGGACATCTTGAGATAATAAAACCATAAGTAACCAAGAGCTTGCCATATAAACATATTATATAGCACGTGAAGAAACACGTAAAATGAATAGTTTCTTCAAAACCGATTGGATCAACAAAATGGTGTCTTGCGACTTTGAATGTGCAGGATGCAAGACACAGGTTCCACACAACAAACTTGATTGACATGAGTGTCCGCATATAAGTAAAAAAAACTGTGCCTGAACTTAAACAGCAGAAGGATATTTCCCTCAATTTCATACAGGATCCAACTTAAACCGAACGATTTCCAAGAGTTGATAAATTCAGGATCAAGAAACCACGCAATGCACACATTGGAACAATTATCATATTCAGAAATCTAACGAAGAAACACAAACAAATATCATCCATACCGTAGCATACCTTGAGGTTTGTATTTTTCGTATATGTGTGACAGTTCTGAGTAGTTTGATGATGTTAAACCACTGTCATTCAAAGAACATTTATCCAAGTTAATCATAACTGACAGAAAATTTTACATGACTGTAAAATTCCATAGGTCCCTGAAGCTGATTTGGATTTTGCTTTTAGATTGAAGAAAGAGGGACGAGGGAGAAATATTAAAAGATTGCAAATTCGGCTATAACACGAACTCCATTGTGTACATAGCTTCCTCGTGGATTCAATACCATTTCGAAGCAACGTTGACAATCAAAAGAACTTTCCCCTTGAACTTGCTAAGAGAAACATCCTTCCCATCAATATCCTGCACCATATAATAATAATCGCGTTATCCATACTTGAAATTACGGCTCTTTTGACAGCTTAAACAAAATTAAAATTCGAAGGAGATCATGCTCATAAAATCAGGGAAACAGAAACGCAAGAATAACCAAGGGGGAGAAAAATGGAATAATCAACTAAAAAAGACGAGCGAATATATAGTACAGGAGAAATTTCTTTGATCAACTTAAGAGGATAAAAGAATACAAAAGTTGCCCGATACGATACCTTGACAGTAAAATCATGAACACTTTTCTCTGTGGCTGCTCTCGCATAAACACCAAAAGATCGAGACTTGGAAGCGAACCCCGGAAAATGGGATGAAATTTGAGAAAACCCACGTTGAAAGAAGGCTGACTTGGAGGAACCAAATGAGGTTTCGATGGATGGGACGAAGGAAGCCATCGAGGGCCATGAGGGTGAAGAATTTGGGTTCACTTTAGCTTGGGTGAAATTGTGAAGAGGAGAAGTGAAACTGGATGCTGCAGAGAAAGCCATGGAAGCCGAATAACTGCTCGAGAAATTGCACAGCCTTGCGAATCAGAAACCAAAGTCTCTGCGTATTGTGTACTCGTGGAACGGTGGAAGTGAAATTGGGACTTTATGGGCCTCCTTGTGTTTATGAAAGTGGTGCTTACACGTAGCCGCATGTGTTTCTGGACCTTTTTTTTTTGTCAATAAAACTAATTAGCATGATCCAAACTCCAAGGTCTTCCAGATTTAGGTGAAGTGATTCCTACACTGTGATTGTCACACAAAAAACAAAGTGACTACTACTAGACTGCGCACGCGTGAAAATCAAAACAAGTATACCGAGAACATTTTAGACAACCATTTTTAAAGCTGTTTTTTTAATTTTAAAAATAAAAAAATAAAAAAATTTATTTGATAAACTTATTTTTTATAAAATATTCTGAAAAATAGCAAAATAAAATAATAGAAAACTCGGAATATCTTTAAAATGTTTTATAATTTTTGTTCTGAAAAATTAAAAAAAATGTGAAAAATACCCACCTCATTAATGGTAAAATTATAAATTTTGAATAACTCATTTAATACTTACTAATTATAATTTTGGTAATAATTATTCAAACATATTTTTTTTATTTTCTTATTTTCAAAACTTGTAAAACTGTTTTGAGAACAATAAAATAAAAAATACTGTAAAACAAGCTATAAATCATTTTTACTAAATAACTTGGTCTTTGTTTTTTTAATTGCCTACCTAGTGGCACCAATACTTTCTTAATGAAAGTGAAGGCCAAGTGATGGTAAAATATCTTGGATGTGTTGGATTTGTAAGTGCTCGTTTGTTTAGTTTTTAATTAGTAAAAATAGAGTTTTGATAGAATTAGTTGTGTAAAGTGATTATAAAAAAAATTATATTTAAATAATTTATTTAAAAATTGATTTTGATAAAAATAATTATGTTTGGATGATTTTAATAAAAAAAACACTTTTAGTGTAATAATTTTTCCTAACTTTTAATAAATAAATTTTCTTTTTTCAATATCTATTTAATAAATATATATATATATGTATGTGTGTGTGTGTGTTTTTCTAAAAAAATTTTTAAATTATTTTCTAGTATTTTATTTTCTTTATTTTTATCATTTTGATTCATAATTTTTCTCTAAATTGAACTTAAACTCTATCTTATGATTAATTTAATTTTCTTGAACTAAAATTTAATCTGTATTTATTTAATTGGAAATATAATCTATCTGATATAATATTTTCTTACAACTTATGATTCACAAAAATTAAAATTTTGAAGAAGTATTTTGGTCATTAGATAGAAAAAATTTTATCAAAATTTTATTTTCACAATTTCTCCATTTTTTCTCATTTATAATGGCTCATTTTTATTTGACTTTATTTTAATTATCCAACTCATCTCCTTTTCACCTAATTTTACTCACACAAACAAGCATTGGGTGAATACTCCAACTCACCTTGATGAGGGCAAGCTTAGGAAAACAATGGGTCATGATCAAATTCAACACCCACTTTAAGGCATTGGATGACCAATGACCAGAGGTAAGACCAAAGCTATGAAACAAGCCATGAATTGAGTGATCCAAAACATTATTAATATGGAACCATTGTATTTCAATGATTTTGAGGCCCAAAACAAAGAAAGAGGCAAGTTGAAAATATGGAGCCAAATTATAGTCAAAGAGCCCAATTTGGAGAAAGCCCAACGAGGAGAATTCACTTAAAATCCATGTACTTCTCATGTGTTGACTAAAAGTAACATTTTTAAAATATTATTTTAGTCAATTTGTTTCCTCTTTGAATAAACCATATACAATCATAAATCTGAATTGTTTTTCTTTATGCATTAAAGAGGAGCCAACTTTTTCAAATTCAAAATTAGAATTAAATGCTCATTTTTGCTTAGGGTTTCCTTTTTTTATTAATAAGCATTAAAATGGTTAGGTTTGTGGGCTCAACTAAAATTAGTTTGTGGGTTAATATTTGTCTATAAATATGCACCTCTTGTACTCTTATAAATCACAATATGAATGAATGAATGAATTTCTTTTCAGCAACTTTGTTGTTGTTCAGTGAATTCTTTCTTGCTCATCCTTGAGTGCCAGAAAAAATGAGAACTTATCAAAGAGTAATGATCCTTGTGACGTCCCGGAGTTAGGATTCAAGAGATAAATTCTCTTGGAGTTTATTTCCTTCGACCAACATTTTGTTTCAGTTTCCTTATTTTCATCGTCTCTATTTTTCAGTTTTTGTTCATTGTTGTTCTTCATTGTTCTTATGTTCAATTCATCTTTCCTTGAGTTGCGCGATCGTTAACTCAAAAAAGGCTCTTAGGACGAGTTTCTAAAATATCTCCCATCATTTAGTATTAGAGCTTCAGCTTGCAAATCAAGGTGTGTTATTATTATTTCGTTCCATTTTTTCCTTGCTGTCCAAAAAATCATAATACTGTTCATTCGCACTGTTCATACATTCTTGTTCGTAACTGTTCATCATTGTTGCTTACTATTTCATTCTTGGTTTTTGATCCGTTTTCCAAACTTTATGATCTTTCCTTTTGTTCTTATTATGGCATGCTCTATTCTAATTTCGTTGTTCATTTTCTTTCATTTTCTTTGTTTAAGGATCTTACCATATTTGATTCTTGTTTCCATTAAGATTGTGGAGTTCCTTGTTATCTGCCCAAAGACTTTAGTTGCTGCCCAGATTTTTTGTTGTGATTTTACCAAAAAAAAATCAAAACTGATTCTAAAAAAAAGAGAAGGAATAGAAAAAAAAAAGAGAATTGATTGCAGCCTTAAAAAAAATTCGTATATAAAATTAAAAAAAAAGAAGGAAAGAATGAAAAAGAGATATGGCTGCTAAGGCAATTTCCAGAAATTAAGGAGATCTTGTTTTCTTTCCTACTTGAAGATCTTTCAATCAATGTGGTAGTTTGAATTACAAATTTTCTTTTGTGATTGGACATTAATGTTATTAAATTGCTTCTTTTTCTGATCTCATTAAAAGAGAATTGACTTTTGAATACCCATTCACAATTTTTCATTTGAGTAGTAAGTTTCCATTATTGTCTTCTATTTTTTCCTCAGAATTTTACTCTTCTAGTTTAATTATATCTAATTTTTCCTTCCTAATTTAATTCCCTAATTTGTTTCTTCCTTATTTCAGATTTGAAAGTCATCTAAAACTTCCTTCCTTTGGTATACACGCCACATCCTTCCTTTTGTCTTAATTTCTAGCATTTCCTTTTCTATTTTCTTGGCTAGAAAATTTATTTCTTTTGCTAAAAATAGAAAACCCATCTTTCTTTGTTGGTCACCAACATTTTAAACTCTTTTGAGAATTTGAATTTTTGGATCTTTGACTTTGGATTGCCACTTAAAACATTACTTCTTGATTTAAGTTCAGATTCAATTTTACACTCTCATAGGAAGCAAGAGTGAGTGGTAAAAGGCAAGAGTGTAATTATATCATTTCTGGAAAAAGCCTTTAAAGTGTGCGAAACACGAGTGAACTTACATCATTCTTGACTGCAACTTGTGAGTGAATGGTGAGATCCATTGCTCTTTGAATTTGCACTAACATTTCAGGTTCTTGGAAACATGTCTGGTAGTAGTGAAACTTAAATGCCAGATTTAAAGCTCTTCATGGACTTCATAAATGATCAACTCAAGAAATTGAGTATGAGATTAGATATGATGGAAGCTTCCCCTTCTCATTCTAAAACAAGTCGAGGAAAGCACCATATGATCTATTTTGATGATGATGAAAAAGAGGTGGGAACTGAATTTGAGGAGGAAGAGCTACAACCAAGAAGAGCTAGACAAAATCGCCATGCATTTAGACATAACCAAGAGCAAAAGAAAGATCTCCTTCCCAATATAAAAATGAAGATTTCTTCATTCCAAGGGAAAGTTGATCTTGATGGTTACTTAGGGTGGGAAAGGCACGTGGAGCTTGTGTTTGGATGCAATTCATATTATGAGGAAAGCAAGGTAAGATTGGCTACTGTTGAATTTACTGACTATGCTAGTATTTGGTGGAACCAGTTGTGTACTATGAGAAGGAGAACTGGAGAGGGTCCTGTTAGAACGTGGCACGAAATAAAGACAATTATGAGAAAACGATATGTGTCAAATCATTACCATAAGGATGTACACATGAAGCTTTAGAAACTAAAACAAGGAACCATGAGTGTAGAGGATTATTACCAAGAGATGGAGATGTCCATGATAAAAGCCAATGTGGATGAAGATCCTGAGCAAACAATGGTAAGGTTCCTTAGAGGATTGAATCCAGATATTGCTGCTGAGGTTGAGATGCAAAACTACCTTGATGTGGTGGAGTTATTGCATAAAGCCATTAAAGTTGAAAGGCACTTAAAGGGAAAACAGAAAGTGAAGTCATATGGGAGTTCCAACAAGAAATATAAATCCTATGGCAGATCAAAGAAATATAATGTGTCTTCTGAATGGAAAGGTGATCCCAAACCTGAGGAAAAGAACAAGTTGAAAGAACAGATTCCTAGTTCCAAAGGTAAGTCTTCTAAATTTTCTTCTTCTGATTCTTTTAAAGTTAAATGTTTTAAATGTCAAGGGTTTGGTCATATTGCTTCACAATGTCCTACTAAAAGAACTATGACTGCTCTTGAGAATGGTTGTGTGACTAGTGAAAGCAGTGATGAAGAAAAGAAGGAGGCCGAGATAAACTCTAGTGAAGATGATTCTGATGTGGTGATAGTTAAGGTCGTTGCAAGAGAAGTGTTGGTATCTAGGCGTGCTCTTAACATATACCCAAAGGTGGGCCATGAGAGAGAGCAACGTGAGAATTTGTTTCATACTAAATGTTTCATCAATAACAAGGTATGCAATCTTATCATTGATAATAGTAGTTGTACCAATGTAGCTAGTACCTTATTAGTTGAGAAACTTGGTTTACCAACTTTGAAGCACCCTACACTTTATAATTTGCTGTGGTTTAATGAAAGTGGAGATGCTAAGGTAACTAAACAAGTGATTGTAGTTTTTTCCATAGGTAGCTATAAAGATGAGGTTTTATGTGATGTTGTACCTATGCATGTTGGACACTTGTTACTTGGTAGGCCATGGCAGTATGATAGGAGGATTAAGTATGATGGTTACACTAATAGGTACTCATTTGAGTATAACAATAAGACCATTGTGCTAACATCTCCTAGTCCAATGCAGACTCTTGAAGACCAAAGGAGAATCATGCGAGAGAGTAAAATGAAAGAAAAAGAAAAGAAAGAGCATGAGAAAGAAAGAAAAGCAAGTGAGCTCAAAAGAAAAGAACAAAGGATAAATGTGAAAAAGAATGAGAGTGAAGAAACAAAAGTAACTTTGTTTGCTGGAGGAGAAATCAAAAGAGGTTTGTTTTGTGAACCTTCCTTTGTACTTATGTATAAGGAAGTGTATATAACTATTTCTGATTTAGATAACTCTTTTCCCTCTAGTGTTTTGAGCTTGTTGCAAAAATATAAGGAATTGTTTCTAGAGGAGATGCCAGATGGGTTGCCCCCAATAAGAGACATTGAGCATATAATTGACTTCATCCCTTAAGCATCTATTCCAAATAGGCCTGCATATAGGGAAAATCTAGAGGAGACTAAGGAAATTCAAAGGCAAGTTGAGGAACTACTGAAAAAGGGGTTCATGAAAGAAAGCCTTAGTCCGTGTGTTGTTCCAGTCATTTTGGTGCCTAAGAAAGATGACAAGTGGAGAATGTGTGTAGATTGTCATGCCATCAACAAAATTACAGTTAAGTATCGATATCTCATTCCTCGGTTATCTGACATGCTAGATGAACTGCATGGTGCTTGTTTATTTTCAAAGATAGATCTTAGGAGTAGATATCATCAAATTAGGATGAAAGAAGGGGATGAGTGGAAGACTGCTTTTAAGACTAAGTTTGGGTTGTATGAGTGGTTAGTCATGCCGTTTGGTTTGACTAATGCTCCTAGCACATTTATGAGTCTTATGAATCATGTTTTTCGTCCCTACATAGGAAAGTTTGTTGTAGTTTACTTTGATGATATTTTGGTGTTTTCTAAGAGTCTTGATGAACATGCTGAACATTTGTTTGTTGTATTTGATATTTTACTTGAAAGTAGACTCTTTGCCAATTTGGAGAAATGTTCCTTTTGTTTGGATTTCGTTGTCTTCCTTGATTTTGTTGTTGGTGCTAAAGTGATTTGAGTGAATGAGGAGAAAGTGAATGCTATCCAAGATTGGCCTACACCAAGGAATGCAAATGAAGTGAGGAGTTTCCATGGGCTTGCAAGTTTCTACTGGAGATTTGTGCGGGACTTCTCAATCATTGTTGCACCTCTAAATGAGCTGGTAAAGAAAAATGTTGTGTTTAAATGGGGTGAGATACAAGAGAGAGCTTTTCAAACATTGAAAGATAAGCTAATCAATGCCCCTTTACTTATTCTTCCTGACTTTTCTAAGATTTTTAAAGTTGAATGTGATGCTTCTAGTATTGGAATTAGTGTTGTTTTGATGCAAAAGGCTAGACCAATTGCATATTTTAGTGAGAAGTTTAGTGGTACATGCTTGAGTTATTCTAAATATGATAAAGAGTTGTATGCACTAAAAAGAACCTTAGAACATTGGCAACATTATCTGTGGTCTAATAAATTTGTTTTGCATTCTGATCATGAAAGTTTGAAATATCTTAAGACCCAGAACAAATTGAACAAAAGACATGTTGTTTGGCTTGAGTTTATTGAATCTTTTCCATATGTTTTGAAACATAAGCATGGTAAAGAAAATGTTGTTGCCGATGCATTGTCTAGGAGATATAGTCTCATTACATCTATGCAAGCTAAGTTGATTGGTTTTGAATCCTTGAAAAGCATGTATGAATGTGATGTTGACTTTGCTGAAACTTGGCAATTGTGTGAGAAACATGATGTTGATGATTTTTATAGATTTGATGGATTCTTATTTAAGGGAAGTAAGCTATATGTTCCTGCTTGTTCTATGCATGAGCTTTTAGTTAAAGAATCTCATGGAAGAGGTTTAATGGGTCATTTTGGAGTTGATAAGACTTTGGCTATGATAAAAGATCATTTTTATTGGCCACATATGCGCAAGGATGTTATTTTCGTGTGTGATAAATGTATTGTGTGCAAGCATGATAAATGTTTCTCGAGTGCATCCTCATGGATTATATACACCTTTGTCTGTTCCTTCGCATCCTTGGGTAGACATTTCTATGGATTTTGTGCTTAGATTGCCTAGGTCCCCTACCGGTAAGGAGAGTATATTTGTTGTCGTGGATAGGTTTAGCAAGATGACTCATTTCATTGCTTATTCTAAAACACATGATGCTGTCCACATCTCTGATCTATTCTTTAAGGAAATAGTTAGATTGCATGGTTTACCCAGGTCCATTGTTAGTGATCGTGATGTTAAATTCTTGAGTCATTTCTGGAAAACTTTGTGGGCTAAATTGGGAATTAAGTTTATCTTTTCTACAGTTGCACATCCCCAAATGGATGGGCAAATAGAGGTAGTAAATCGAACACTTTTTTCTTTATTGCGTGCTATATTATATAAAAATCTAAAAAATTGGGAAAAGTGTTTACCTCATGTGGAGTTTGCATATAACGTAGCTGTGCATTCTACTACTAGTTATTCTCCTTTTGAAGTTGTCTATGAGTACAATCCTTTGACTCCACTTGATATTCTTCCTTTACCTGTTACTGAGTTTGCTAACCTTAATGTTGAAAAGAAAGCTAAGTTTGTGCAAGACTTACATGCTAAGGTAAAAGCAAACATTGAGAGAAAAAATGAGCAATATGCTTAACAGGCTAACAAAGGTCGCAGGAAGGTTGTCTTTGAGCCTGGAGATTGGGTGTGGGTTCATCTAAGGAAAGAGAGGTTTCCTAAACAAAGAAAATTCAAATTGCACCCAAAAGGCGATGATCCTTTTCAAGTTTTGGAAAGGATAAATAATAATGCTTATAAAATTGGTTTGCCTTATATTTATGGAAATGTAAGTGTAATCTTTAATGTGGCTGACCTCTCTCTTTTTGACATTTCAGATTCAAGGACGAATCCTTTTCAGGAGGGAGGGAATGACGAGGGCAAGCTAAGGAAAATAATGGGCCATGAACAAATTCAAGACCCACTTCAAGGCATTGGAGGACCAATGATCAGAGCTAGAACCAAAGTCATGAAGCAAACCATGAATGGGGTAATTCAAAACATGATTAGCATGGAACCATTGTATTTCAATGATTTTGAGGCCTAAAACAAAGAAAGAGGCAAGTTGAAAATGTGGAGCCAAATTATAGTTATAGAACCCAATTTGGAGAAAGCCCAACAAGGAGAATTCACTTAAAATCCATGTGCTTCTCATGTGCTCACTAAAAGTGATGTTTTTAAAAGATTATTTTAGTTAATTTGTTTCCTTTTTGAATAAAGCATATGCAACCATAAATCTGAATTGTTTTCCTTTATGCATTAAAGAGGAGCCAACTTTTTCAAATTCAAAATTAGAATTAAATGCTCATTTTTACTAGGGTTTCCTTTTTTTATTAATAAACATTAATATGGTTAGGTTTGTGGGCTCAACTAGAGTTAGTTTGTGGGTTAATATTTGCCTATAAATAGGCACCTCTTGTACTCTTCCAAATCACAATATGAATGAATGAATGAATTTCTTTTTAGCAACTTTGTTGTTGTTCAGTGAGTTCTTTCTTACTTATCCTTGAGTGCCAGAAAGAATGAGAACTTATCAAGGAGTAGTGATCCTTGTGGCGTCCCGGAGTTAGGATTCAAGAGACAGGTTCTCTTGGAGTCTATTTTCTTCGACTAACATTTTGTTTCAGTTTTCTTATTTTCATCGTCCCTATTTTTCAGTTTTTATTCATTGTTGTTATTCATTGTTCTTGTGTTCAATTCATCTTTCCTTGAGTTGCACGATCTTTAACTCAAAGAAGGTTCTTAGGACGGGTTCCTAAAGTGTCTCCCATCACACCTCCTTTCTGTTTGCCATCTTCATCCTATTCACCGTCTTTATCATTGAAGTGCGACTCACTTTAGCCTTCCTCCTCTAGTTGTCCCTGCCCACGCCATTGAAGAGCTTTTGGAAGAACCACTGTCAGCAGACATATCGGGGCTCATGACCTTTTTGAATGGATCAGATCAATTCACTGCTCAAGTTTCTTCCAATCTTATGTGTGTTACATTTTACATTTTTAAGCTTTTCCCATGAAAATTGCTTGATTTTAATGTATAAAAACAGTCTTAAAAAACTTGAACCAGTTAAAATTTTAAAATTAAACAAAACTGTTCTCGCTGGTTTACAGCTTACTACGCAGCGATTTTTCAAAAATCATATAGAAAAATCATTTCTTGATGGTTCAAGTGTCTTAAAATCATTCATAGATTTGTATAGTTTATTGCATAAACATTACTATTTATTTTCGCATCCTTATTCCTGTCTGAAAACTGAACCTCAACTTTAAAAATTTATTTCTCTTAATATAGAGATCCATTTGGTACATACTTAGCGTATTTGGAAATATTTGCATGTCTACTTTCTAACTATATTTTCTTATACATTTATTCTAACTATACTGGCTAGAGCATCAACATATATCATCAAGGGTCAGAAATAATGTCTACTAGAGCAGTTTTAATAAAATCTAAATAACTATCATTATATAAATCCAAATATAGTTAAACCATTGTCATTTTACTCCTGAGACATAGATCTATCTATAGATGTAGACATCAGAATTTTTAAAGATATATTTGATTTTAACAATAGTTTGAATCAGACTATACAAAATAGAATATTAACAGTTTTCAGTAAGATTCCATCATCATTATTCTTCGTGCTCCACATGCTTCCCTTTGCCATGATTTGACCATATTATTGGTTAACTATAGGGTAAAATTAGGAAATCTCAATAAATAACTTACACATGTCATCATGTTATCATATAAACATTTGAAAGTATATAAAACATAACATATTTTCATTAAATTATTAAAACCTCCATGTTATCTAACAAAATTTCAGCAATATAACGGTTTAATAAATGAGTATTCCGGGGCTTAACCCTTAACATAAAACAGCCATTAATCATTAAAAACATTCATAACAGTAACATCGCATCATTTACAAATCATAACAGTATATAAAATATTCATGAGCAATAACATTAAGTAAGACTAAGAGACTACATTGGAGCTTTACTAACTTTTATTTGAACTTTGTTTTCACTAAGCTTTACATCACTTTCTTAACTTGATTAAAGTCTAAAACATCATTAAACATTAAGTTAAATAAAAGAAGAAAGATACTAAAAGAGATTAGGAGAATAAGCTTACCTCTTTAAGACCTTCTCTAGCCTCCCTTTCCTTCTTCTCTTTCTTCCCCTTCCTTCTCTCTCTCTTTCTCTCTCTACATGCCCTTCCTCCTTCTCTCTCTTACACCCCTCTTCGTTTGGTAAAAATGAGCAAATGGCAAGGAGAGTTGAGGGGGTATTTATAGGAAGTTTGGGTGGATTGTGAACATTAGATTTCATTTTGATTCAAAGGTCATGAATTATTCTTACTTTGTTTATTATTCTTTACCATTTTGCCCCAAAATATTTTATCCTATGTAAGAGGGAAGTGAGGGGCATTTTTGTCTAATGATTTTGACCAAGAAAGTCAAAAAGTAGACTTGTACTTATCATTACTTTATCAGATCTATTTGAATTTGATTTATATGCTTTTTCTTGAGTTTTCTTTTGTATCCTGCATTTTTATCTGTTTACTTTATCTGTTTGGCTCAATTACTTTTCTCTTTTTACTTTTTCATATGGAAACCACCAATCTTCCTTACTTTACTATTCATCTCCTCTGACATTTACTATTTACGTGGAACTTGCATTTTACTAGACTTGTATTTTTTTCTCTCCGGGTCCACATAAACAATATCACTTGTATTTTTAGCCTACACTTGAGTATTTTATCATTATTTTCTCTCTCTTCTATTCTAAAATGACCATTTTGCCCTTATTTTTAGCAAAATGACTATTTTGCCCTTTTAAGCCCATTTTCGATATTTTTATAATATTTTGGGTTTTAAACCTATTTAATTAAATATTCAAGCTTCTCCAATTATCATAAATTAATCTAGAATAATTTAATATCATTTGTAACATTATCTGGTCATAATATTTATACATGAAAAATGGGGATCTTACAGTTTGGGTGCGTGTAGGCGGGTGTGATCAACTCTTCCAACGGTCAGCAATAAATGTGGCAACAAAGAAGCACAACGGAGAAGCAAAGTCCTTGTAGTTTGTGCGAGAATGAGATTTTGTTCTCAAAATCAGTTCCCACTGCAACAGAAAAGACTCAACCAAACAGATCACGAAATGCAATAAACTCATTTTTGGCCTCAAACGTGGTTTTGGATGAGTTATCAAAGAGGTCCTAAGTGTTTGTATATTGTAGTTATCCCAAGAAAAAAAAAACTTTGTCTTTTTGGTCTTTTATTATGAACACTTACAAATGAACTTTGTTGTCAAGTTTGATTGACTTTAAAGGATTTATCCATTATATGATATATTTATATATATATAAAAGGAAAATTTATAATCTTAAAATTTGTATTTGTAGGGAAAATATGTGTGAATTAATTTTTTTAATATGTCTTCATATAAAAAGGTCTATTACCCTGAGTCAAGTGGTTTTTCTAAAATTTGAATTCGACGGATTGAATAAGTCTCCTCTCTCACAAAAAATCGATTTGTTTGGTCTAATTCTGAATCGAATAATAACCTGATCAAATCAAATTTGTGAATGTCTCTCGAAGTCATTGCAATTTTGTCTTGCAAATATTTAATTATGAAACAAAAGAAATCTTCTTTTTAGATGAACTAATTCTTTTTCTTTTGTTTATTTCCACTTATCCATATTATAAGGTATTGGAATCACTTTTAATGTATATTAAAAAACTTTTATTACATCTTTAAACTTAAAAAATAAAAAAATTACACTTTTACTTCTAATAACTTCACTTCTTTTATTAAATATAACACAAACAATACTAGTAATATAATAAATGAGTGATAAAAATAATAAATTACTATATATCATCTTATATTATAAATTAAGAAAAATTTCTCAAAATATATTATATCATGTACAGGGAGTATTTGTTAATTGTCAGCACATTTTTACAAAAGAAATTGTCAGTGCTCCATTTAACACGTCCATTTTTCTGGGGTAGAGAATCTAGCATTTAATATCCCACGGAGATAATTTGGATTAGATTATCATCCTCGAGTCTAGTATTTAATGGGCGTTTGGAGTTTAATTTGTTAAAATGAAATTTAGATAGAATTGATTTTAGAACATGGTCATGATAAAAGTTAATTTTGGGTTAATGTGTTTATGTTTAGATATTTTATTTGAAAATTAATTTTGACAAAAGTGATTATATTTGAATAATTTTAATAAAAAACATTTTTAGTGTAATAATTTTTCCCAACTTTTAATAAATAAATTTTCTTTTTTCAATATCTATTTAATATATATATATGTATATATGTTTATCTAAAAAAAATAAAGTTTAAAATTATTTTATGATATTTTATTTTTTTTATTTCTATCATTTTAACTCTAATTTTCCTTAAACTTGAACTTAAATTCTATTTCATAATTAATATAATTTTCTTGTATTAAAATTTAATCTGTATTTATTTAATTAGAAAAATAGTATATCTGATGTAATATTTTTTTGTAGGTCATATCCATGAATATTAAAATTTTGAAAGGGCGCTTTGGTCAATAGATATAAGAAATTTTATGAAAATTTTATTTTTTCAGTTTTCCCATTTTTTTTCATTTTTTATTGATCTATTTTTATCTGATTTTAAAATAGGGAATGAAAAAGCAGAATAGAGAAGCATGTCTTGATCTACTTATGTTGAAACTTTATTTTGACCTGAAAATGATTCTTTAATGGGGGCAAAAAAAATGAGTCAAATGCATCTACAATACATCAAACCAAGTTTGCTCCTCCAAACTTGGTTACTAATACGGTGCATCACTTCTTAAACCAAGTTTTAGGGTAAAAATCAAGTTCGATGTATTTTGGGGTATGTTTGGCTAATTTTTGCTTCTCTATTGAAAAATCATTTTTGTTGCAAAACTAAGTTTTGGAAGAAGGAGATTGCTCCATGCTTCTCCATTCTACTTTTTTATTTCTATCTGCATTTATTTTAAAATCAAATAAAAATGGATCAATAAAAATGAGAAAAAATGAAAAAATTAGAAAAATAAAATTTCAATAAAATTCCTCCTATCTAATGATTAAAATGTCCCTTCAAAATTTCATTCTCCATGGACTATAACTTGTAAGAAAATATTACATCAGATATATTATATTCTCAATTAAATAAATGTAAATTAAATTTTAATTCAAGTAAATTAAATTAATCATGGGATAGAATTTAAACTCAATTTGAAGAAAAATTACAAGTTTTGTCAAAACCAATTTTCAAATAAATCATCCAAACATAAACACGTTAGTCTAAAACTAATTTTTATCATAATTACATTACAAAACCAATTTTACTAAAACTTATTTTTAACTAAAACTATTTTTATTAAAACTTATTTTTAACTAACTAAAAGCCAAATTAGCCATAAAGTGTTTTCAAGAAGGTGGCGAGACAATTACCCGTTTTGCAAATGTTCGATGTTTTAATTGAATAAATAATATATATATATATGTTCATAAAAAAATAATATAAATAATATATATTTCCTCTTATCTATATTATGAAATATTTTGTATAACAAGTTTTTTGTCTAAAATATAGGGTATTTGATATTTTTTTCTTATTTTATTCCTATCTTTAATGCTTCCTCTCTCTTTATTTATAGCCCTACAATGATAATATAATGAGGTATTTAATAAGGGTAAAATAGAAAATATAGATTCTTTTTGTATTGATTTCAATTAAAAAATAATTTTTCTTAATATACGTATAATTGATATAAAATATCTTATAATATGAATCGGAGAGAGTATTTAAAGAGCATTCCAACCGGAGTAAAAATAAACAAATTTTGTCACAAAAAATTAATAAATTTTATACACATCAGTGACATCACTTTTCATGTCAATTCCCTTATCCTAATGTAGAATTGCAAATTGCAAAATATTTAAATTCTACTTTTTGTCTTTGCAACCTAATACTATTATTTTATGATAGATAAGATAATGACTTATTAATAAATTAAATTTACTAACTGTTAAAAAGGGTAGCCGGAAAAATTATTTTCGCTACCTAATTAATTAGTTAATTAATACGAGGAATTCGTACTATGCTTCAACCAATGGGTTATAAGAAGATACAATGTCAGATCTGTCATCAATCGACATAGCCGCTATGAACTCATAAATTGTAATAATATGTTTTTAGATGCTTTGGTGTTATATATCTATTATTTATTATATATTATAAAATAGTAGTCAAAAGTATAACATGTTATAATTTTAAATTTTCACATTATCATGTTAGCTTAAAAAATTTGGTTAATATAATTTAAATAATATTTATTTTCTTATATATATTTTTATTTTTTTAACTTGATATGATGATAAATATAACAATAAAAATCATATATATTTATAAAAAAATAATAATTTGATTATTTAGGTCATATCAGTCTATCTTTATATATTATAAAGAACAGGTAAAAAGTATAAAGTGTCGTGATTTCAAACTTTCGCGTCATTATGCTGATTATAAAAAAATATAATCTCACATTTGATTGTTTAAATCACAATTTAATTGTCTAAAATAATACTTATTTCCTATTTATATATGATTTTATTTTTTAAAATTTGATATGATAATAAATATGAAAATGAAAATCAAATTTGATTGTCGAAAATAATATTTATTTCCTAATTATATATATTTTCATTTTTCTTTTAAATTTGATATGATAATAAATATGGATATGAAAATCAAATAAATCACTATAAAAAAAATCTAACCCAACATTTGATTGTGAAAAGTAATATTTGTTTTCTAATTCTATATTTTTTATTGTTTTAAAATTTGATATAATGATAAATATGAAAATAAAAATCAAATTTGATTATCTAAAATAATATTTATTTTATAATTATATTTGTTTTCATTTTTTAAAATTAGATATAATGATAAATATGGACATAAAAATCAAATATATATTTATGAAAAAAAACACGATTTGATTGTTTAGGTCTACATCAATTATTATTTGGTGAAATCTATATAAATCTACATTATGAAACATTTCTTCACCATTGTGATATCGATTTTAGTTCTGGAGGCACATTTAAAAGTAAAATTTCATCACATTATTGTTTGCAATTTTCTTGTGATGTTTTTATACTTCTATTATATATTATAAAGTAGAAGTCAAATGCACAATGTGTCATAATTTCAAGCCTTTATATCATCATGTTGACTATGAAAAAATTTAACCTACATATTATAAATAATATTTATTTCCTTATATATGTCTTCATTTTTTTAATATAATATAATAATAAATATGAAAATAAAAATCCGATGTGTATTTGTGACAAAAATCAAGATCTGATTATTTAGGTAACATAAGTTACTATTTGGTGAAATCTATATAAATCTACATCATCATGGTTACTATGAAAAAATCTGACCCAAATATTATAAATAATATTTATTTTCTCATATATGTTTTCATTTGTTTAAATCTAATATGATAATAAATATGGAAATGAAAATTATATATATTTTTGTAAAAAAATGATTTGATTATATAGGTCACATCAATCATAATTCGATGAAATCTATATAAATTCATATTATGCGAGTTTTTTTGGTACCATTATGAGATTTTTGTAATTTTAGAGACATGTGCCTTCAAATGTAAGATTTGATCACATTGTTATTTGTAATTTTTTTATGGTAATTTTCACATTTTTCTCATATATTTTATCTTAAAATGTATGCAATGATAAAAATTATTCCTTCACAATAAAAATTCAATGATGATTCAAATATAGAGGTAACCACTTTCTCTCTCATTCTATTTTCGTCTTCTTTTTCTACTTCTTTATACATTATTTTCATTATTTGATTATGTTTGATTTCTTCCCATTTTTCCTATTTATGTTATCAGAAATGTAAATTTGGCATAATCTTTCAAAGTACTAAAATAACTAGCCTTCATGAAATTCTTTTATATATTGACGTATATAATAATGACAATAAGATTATGTAAATGTATAAAAAAATTGTAAATTATATATTAAAATCATATAAATACTTTGTAATTTGAAGTTATTTTAGTTATTCTATCATGTTTAAATGTGTAGTCATGATGTAAAATATGTTTATATTATTATTTCAATCACAATTTATTTTGTTTTATATTTTTAGAAATATACATGTGTTTAATCTTTTTTTTAAGTATTGTGATCATCCTCTCATTTTAGATTTGAATGTTCGTAAAGGTAAGTTATTCTTGATATAACTTATTATTGGTTTTTAAATAATTTATTAGTTTGAAAGAGAGAATTTGATTTAGCAATTTTCTATAGTAATAATAATAATAATAATAATAATAATAATAATAATAATATTTCTATTATACATCATATATATGTCATACATATTAGCAATTTGTTATTTTTTATATCATACCAGGGAAATTATTATTAAAGTGATAATAATTTTTATGATATAATCATATGATTATAAAATGTAAAAAATATATCATATTCATACTCATTTTGTTATATTTATTTATATGATTTAATTAAATATATCTCAAGCTTCCCATGCATCGCATTGATTTCGAATTCTAGTTGTAATAATAAAAAAAGGACTAAAAATTTGGTTAATTCATTATTCATGGGATGAGGAAGAAAGGTCATATGATTATTATTGGTGGTAGTTTAGAGTTCCAAAATCAAGTCCTTCCTTCTAATATTGAGACAAAATCAGGTAAAAAAATTTGAGAAAACAAGAGAAAATCTTTTAATGTAATAAAAATAAAAAAATGACAAAATTGTGTATAAAATTTTTACTTTTGGTTATTTCTTTTTCTATCTCTCAAATTATACTTTATATATTGACTTGTCAAATATATAAAAAAATTTAATTACTTTAAGAAGATCACACAACCTTTTTTTTTATCAAAAACAAGTATAAAAAAATAATAGCACCAATGGTGATTAGATTAAGTGATAAGTGACATAATACCTCTTAAGCAAGTTTCAAATTTGAACCATAGGAATGGAAAAAAATCACATTAAAAAAATTAGACCCATTGAACCTGATAATATCTTAATTTAAATCAGTTAGATAAATATTTAAAAAAAAACATACATGTGCCTACAAATATACAAATCCAAAAGGCGATTACACAGTCGGAATTGTGGATGGGAGAACTGGCGACGATCACAGACAAGGAGGAAGAAATTGGGATTGAGATGCTGCTGTGGATTTTTGTTTTTTGTTTTTAATATTTTCTGATAGTGTACCTTTCTCTTGTCATTAGGGGTGTGCAAAAAACCCATGACCCGGTTGGTCCGGTCTAATCCGATCATATTGGGTCAATCGGGCCGGGTTTTAGTTCGGGTTGTGCCGGGCTTCGGGTTCGGCCATTTGACCCAGCCCAACCCGAATTATATATAAATATATATATATTTTTAAAATATATTATTTTATATATATTAATTGATTTTATAAGATTTTTTCTATATATCTTATATAATACATTTATTATTTGATTACTATGAAAAATTTTGTAAGGTTTTGATATTTTAATTTTATTTAAAATTTTAAATTGATTTCTCAATTTAATATTATATGAAAATAATGTATAGTTGTAAAAATTTATAATTTTTAAGAAAATTAATTTCTATCCTAACATTATATTTTTAAAAAAATTTACTTTTTCATTAATACATAAAGTTATTTTTTATTTTATTTTTAATATTTTTAAAAAAGTATGTGGTACCGGGCCGGGCCGGCCCGTCCCGGTACCAAACCCGGACCAACTCAGGTGTGCACGGGCCGGGTTTCGGGCGGCGGTGAAACTCGGCCCATGCACACCCCTACTTGTCATTATCAATGCAATAAAAGATTACGTGAAAGACGTTACAATCCTTATCCCTATAATTTATTTTGAGCAGGTAAAAAATTTGTTCATCACTATGAATTTTCTTTGTCCAATTTACCATAAAAAGTTTGTATATTAGCCAATTTATTTGAAAATTTAAAATAAATAAAATTTTCTTAACTTAAATCTTATTTACATAAAATCACTAATCAAGAACCATAACAAAAAAGTAATTAAATGTCTCCGATAACTATAAGCATATATAATTTAAATGTCATACAAAAGAGTTTACACCGATCTAATATATATTATTTTATACTTTATCAGTATATTAAAAAATTGACGGATGATATTTATATTTTTGGGTATAAAAAGGTTTTTGTGCTGCTAAAAATTGGTACATGAAGCAGCAGGTACATTTCAATTCTTGTAGTAATACATATAATTTTTAAAGCAGCGGCAGGTAACATCCTTGAATGACAGAATTTGCATTATTGAGAAGGGAAGCAGAATCTATCATCATTCGTTAAGTTTCCAATAAAAGCTACTCATTGTCAATGTTATAGATGATAAGTTTTTAATTTAAAATATAGGAGGTTGAATATTTTTTTATTTATTTTTAATTTATAATTTTATAATAATAATAAAATAAGATATTTAATAAAAATAAAATAAGAAATATTGATATTTTTTATTATTAATTTTAAATAAAAAATATTAATATTTTTTATATTAATATATATAATTAATATAAAATATCTTATAATATAAATCAAAATACAATATAGATATGTGAGAATGGAGTCCTATGTCAGTGGATGAAGTTACGCACAACATACATGTAGTTGAAACAACATCGTTTGAAACTTATTTTTTTCATCAAAAGCCATTCCTTTTTCTTTTTTAAATTTACCAAAGGCACCTGTCTTTTTCTAATGCAGTCAAAGGCGCCAATTTGAGCAAAGAAAGATACAAAAATAAGATAAAACTGGATACATACATGACTATATGGATTAACTCTCGCGATCATGCAGCTATGTATCTATGCAATTTTAACTTATTTTATATCTTTTTTGCTCATACTATATAATTATATAAGTATAAAAATATTATTTTTATTGTATAATATTTAAATTAAAGAAAAATTGAAAGTAGTATAATTTTATAATTATGTAATTATAAAAAAATATTTTTTATTTCTAAACTTAAATATTAAAAAACAATATGGTGCCTTTCATAAATTTATAAAAAAAAAAAGGATGGCTTTCGATGAAAATAAATGTCCCAAACGGTGCTGTTTCAATGACACATGTTGTGCGTGTATTAACTCCATGCACTAAAACAATACTCTCTGGCCATGTTAGTGGACAAAACGAATTTTAGCCTATTTGATTGATTTTTAATTATCATTTTTTTATCTAAATAAATTCGTGATAAATTTCTTTACTCTTATTAAACTTTATTTTTATAAACTATGGTTATTCTAATTGACTTTTTTAAAAAAATAATTCAAATGGGCACTTTATGTTTTAGGATCAACCAAAGAGAGCAATATATAATATCAATATATGATACCAAAGGTTATGGTTTAAGAATCGGGATAACTATACTTTGGGCGCCATGTGAATGTGCTTTCATCAGCAACCCAACAAGATCGGCGTCTTGGGCATGTGACCTCAAATATCTGAATGGATATTTGGTGCCCCACACACACACACACACACACATACACACACTGATGATATCTCTGGTGATCACATATTTAATATTGTTAACGTAAGTTTTGATTCATTAAATACATAAGGATTCTCATATCTCTGCATCTTATATCTCACAATCAGTCATCTACTGACGAAAAGATAAGCACACAAGGGAAATGTGAATCTCTTCCTAAATCCTAACTCTATAATAATTCCAACCAAAAAAAAAAAAAGAGGCTTCTAATTACAAGGCAGATGTTGGATCTTATCCTTTTTAATTAAACGGAGTTTATTAAGATTTAAAATAAAATATAAATGATAATTTATTATTAGTGAAGTATATATACTAGCTAAAACTTTAAGACATGTTTTCTGACAAAGCCAGGAAGCTTCACCTCCCACACACGATACTTTCCATATATATATGTGTGTGTGTGTGTGTTCCAAGATTTATTAGGCTTATTAATCTGCTTATTGGAGTCAATCAAATAGGGACAGACTTAAAACCCTCACAATTTTAGTGCCCGTTTGATTTACTTTTTCATAAAAGTACTTTTAGAATAATCACAGTTTACAAAAATGAAGTTTGGATAAAAGTAGAGAAGTTTACTAAAAAGCTATTTGGATGAAAAAAAAAAAAATAATGGTTAAAAAGTACAGTTTAGTTTACAAAAATACAAACCAAACAAGCCATAGTCTCAACTAACACACCTGACACTACTTGGCGTTTTTTCTTGTTTTTGAATTATTGAAATCAAATAATTATTCTCTTCTCTTCTTCCCCTCATTTACAATTTTTTCACTCTAGTGTTTTTGGCTCTATGATTAAGAATCAACAAATCATTATTCCAAGTTTCCAATATTTTTTCTATTGACACATAACATCATATTCAAAAAATTAATTATGTTAATTTTGATCTAATCCCATAGAAAAAAATATATCCCTATTATTCCAATGAGCTAAGGGCAACCTTAAATATTACTCTCTCTATCCCATATTATAAGGTAATGGGAGAAATTTTACGTATATTGAAAAATATTTATCACATTCTTAAACTTTTAAAATTTCTAATTTTACCCATGTTAATTTCACTTATTTCATTAAATATAGTATAAATTATAATACTATGAATATAATAAATAAGGGATAAAAATAATAAATCACTACATATTATCTTATATTATGGGAAAAAAAAAGGGATCTGAATCATTTCTTACCAAAATCTCTCAATTATCCCTCAAACCAAATTTCAAACTTTCATAAAATCTAAGGATTGTAATGTTTATTAAAAAGAAAAAGAATAATGTAGCAAAGGAGTAGAAAAGTAGTGGGGGAGAATGCAATGGAGAAAAATAATAATAAAATAAGTAATAGACTAAATTTAGGTGAAATGAAGGGTAGAGATTTACTTGGAGAAATAGCTTGAGTAACTTTACCCAAAAAGATTCAAATTCAAAACAAAACCATGTTGCCGAGTAACATGAAACGGGGTATAAAAATTAACTGTAGCGTCGGCTTGTTGCCCCTGAGAGAGTACGAAAGTACGGTTGGTTGGGTAAGTAATAAAAAGTTCTAAATTTTCGGCCCAAGTAAGAAGAAGTTTAGACGAAGGCATTTAAAACTTGAGTCACAAGTTCAGGGCTTAATAATTTAACTATAATTAAATTATAATAAATTTGATAATAATAAAATTAATATTTTTTTAATTTAATATAACATTTCTTATTAAAAAATATTATTAATAAGTTTTGACCTAATATTAAAATCTAAATAAATTAATATTTATTTATAATTATATTTTAAATTTAAAATAGTTAAATAATATTGTATTTTCATATTATTTATTAAGTAAATTTATTATAATTGATAATCATATATTATAATAATATTTATATAAAATTATAATGTAAAAAAATTATATAAAAATAATATTATTTAATACTAAAAATAATCTTATTTAATTTTACAAATTAAAAAAATAACTAATTCAAATAGATTCACAGTTAATTTTTATAAATTCAAACTCAGTTCTATCAATTTTTAACTAATTTTCACCAATTCTAAAATTATCTGGTCTAGCCCTTTCTTGAACCACATCTAGCACCAAATTTTTCATCCAAGTGACCAATTTAGTCCAATTTTTTTAGAATATTGCTTTAATAGATACAATCAAAGGTCTACTTTTGGTCCCAAAACAAAAAATCAAAGGCCTTTTTCTTTTTTTTCCTATATATACATATTTTTTTAGAAAAGCTGAAATAAAAATAATAAAATACCAGAAAATCAGGAATAAATAACAAAGACAGGGGCCTGGCAAGCAAGTTAAATATTCCCCAGGCCTCGTAACTTCTGAAATATTGCAGAAGGACCCAGGTCCTTTTACCGTACCAAAAAAAATTTTCATGGACTAAAATGCCCTATCTTTTCACCTTTGGTCGTGGGCCCCACTCACCGACACTTGTACACCACCTTCCACGCGCTTCTGCCTTCTGTTTTTCACAAAATAAATAAAATTACAAATACCACAATCCATCAATATATTAATATACTATCGGACTAAATAGGATAAGGTGTCAATTTCCCAGATTTGTTTTGTCCTTTTATAGGATGTTATATCATATTTTAATTTTTTTATTATCCTGAGATACTTCACCGTTCACTTCATAAATTATTACTCTTACTTTATTTTTATTTATTAATTATTTATTTTTGTTAACATTTTTTGACATAATAATTGATAATTTCATAATAAGAATAAAATTAGTATATTATGCTATTTTTTATAACTTTAAGAATATAACTAATTTTTCTTAATATTAATATAATAATTAAAAATACACTATAAAAAAAGAACTAAAAAAATATATAAAAATGAAAAGGAATATTCACAAATCAATATATATATTTAAATTTGTGTACTTATATTTTTATCATTAAAAATGTTTAATTGAAATTAAAAATAATATTATATTTTGATATAATTTGATTAATTAAATTAAGTTGTTCTTTAAAAATAACTTGTAAATGACTAGAAATTTCTTGCAAATTCATTAAAAAGAGGTGTAAATTTCTAAAATATAATCATAAACTTTTTAAATTGAGTTGTAAATATTTTTTTTAAATCAATTACACCAGTCGAAGAGGGAGCAGTGAATTTTTAAAACATAGTTATATTCCAATTTTGTTAAGAATAACATGTAAATAACTAAGAATTAATTGTGAATTCCCAAAAAGGGAGTTGTAAATTTTTAAAATGTATTTGTAAATTCATTAAATTGAGTTGTCTAAATGGGAGTTGTGAATTTCTCAATTTAGTTTTAAATTTCTTAAATTAAGTTGTAAATAATATTATCATTTATTTAAGAATAACTCGTACATACCTAAATATGATTATGTTATAGTACAATTCTAAGATATAGATATAAATTTCTTAAATTAAATTGTAAATTAGCATTTTAAAATTCATTCACAGGCATTTACGTTATTCTTAAATAAATGACTAAGTTATTTATAACTATATTTAAAGAATTTACAACTATAATTTAGAAATTTTAAGTTAATTCATAATCATTTTAAAAAATTATTCTTAGGCATTTACAACTTATTTTGGAAAATTTATAACTCCTCTTAAAAATTTAGAATTTCCTCTTAAGAATTTACGGCTAATTCTTAAATATTTATGAATTAAATAAATGTGTATGATATGTACAATTTGATTTAAGGAATTTTCAGTTATATCTTAAGAATTTACTTCGTTTTAAGAATTTATAACTAGTTCATATGCATTTTAGAAGTCATTTTTAAGCATTTATAACTCCTTTTAGAAAATTTATAACTGCATCTTAAACATTTATAATTTTCTTTTTGAAATTTATAAGGGTTTCTTAGTCATTTTTAAATAAATGGTTATATTATTTACAACTTAATTTAAGGAATTTACAACTAATTCATAATCATTATAAAAATAATTCATAAGTATTTATAACTCATTTAATAACTACATTTTATAAATTTGCAATTTCCTCTTTAAAAAAAATATAAGCGGATCTTTTCTTTTTAAAAAAAGTTACCTGCAGTTCAAATTAAATAATTTATATCTACATCTTATGAATTTACAACTACCTCTCAAGCAATACAAGTGATTTTTTTTTTCAAAAACACCTTTTTTTATTACTAGATTTAAAGAATTTACAACTATATTTTATGAATTCACATCATCCCTTTAGGAATTTGGATCTGCATTTAGTCCATAGGTATTTACAAGTTATTCTTAAATAAATAGATATATTATGTACAACTTTTTTTTTTGCTAGTAGTACAACTCTATTAAGAAATTTAGAACTACATATTAGGAATTTATAACTCTCTCATAGAAAATTAGAAGTTTTTTTATTAAGAAAATAAATGTGTATTGGCATTTACAACTATATCTTGAAAATCCAAATATACTTTTTAGATATTTACAATTGATTTTAAAAAAAGTTATTTTCAACTCAATTTAAAGAATTTATAACTACATATTAAGCAAGTACAAGTGTTTTTTTTTAAAACTTATTTACAACTAGATTGAAGGAATTTACAACTCTTTCCTGAGAGTTTACAACTAATTCAAAGATATTACATGTTACTCTTAAATAAATGAATAGGTTATTTATAACTTACTTTAAGGAATTTAGAACTATATCTTAGGAATTTACAACTTTTTCTAAGAAAATTATAAGTAAGTTTTTTGCCTTAAAAAAGGGTATATTAGCATTTATAATTACATCTTAGACAAAATTATCCTTCAAACATTTACAATTGATTTGAGAAAATACTTATTTTATGCTCAATTTAAAGAATTTATAACTACCTCTTAAGTAAATACAAATAATGAAAAAATTTATTTACGATTAGATTTAAAAAATTTATAACTATATTTTAAAAATTTACTACTATTTCTTAAGCATTTATAAATTACTCTTGAATAGATGTGTATGTTATTTATAAATCAATTTAATTAATCAAAATAGATCAAAATATAATATCATTTTTAATTTTGATTAAATATTTTTAATGTTAAAAATATAAGTACACATATTTTAATATATATATATATAGATTTGTGAATATTTCTATTTATAATAAATATTTGTATTTGTACTTTTATTTTAAAAAAATATGAAGGGAGAAGCAAACGTGCGGAAGTGAGAGGAGGGGCATAGTGTAGGTGAGTGGGGCCAACTAGTTTAATTTTTAAAACCTAGGTTCTTCTGCGTAGTTTCCAAAGTTTTGGGTCCCTCTTCGTATTTATTTTCTTTCCGAGGTCCTTGTACGTCATTTTCC
Source organism: Adenanthera pavonina (assembly GCA_026686845.1). Classification (NCBI taxonomy): domain Eukaryota; kingdom Viridiplantae; phylum Streptophyta; class Magnoliopsida; order Fabales; family Fabaceae; genus Adenanthera; species Adenanthera pavonina. The sequence goes on from JAIVEN010000015.1 coordinate 14,167,662, forward strand.
CTTTAAATAAAAGATCGTACTGTGAAAATTCCTCTCCTTCGCTCATCTGTTGCTCTAGCGCCTCGCCTTCCTATCACTCCTTTCTCCCTTCTTGTCCAAAGCCGTCGCTTTCCTCGGTTCTTTCGCCCTCTTTAATGAGCTTTCTCAGCCCTTCATATTCCTCCAAGAAATCAATAAAACATTCTGCTGTTTCTTCCTGAATCGCTCTGAGAGTTACTTTCAAGTCACTCTCATTTGCTGTTGCTTCCAGTTTTGCTCTGATCTCCGCGTCTGCACGGGGCCTTTGCTGGCCAAGTGAGTCTGCTCAAATTATGGATTATGCTTATGGGTTGTAATTTCTTCGTATTCCACTTTAATTTATTTTCTACCTCTTTTATCATCTGGCTCTTCCTTGATTCTACCTTCTGGTTGATCTTGAATTTCTTTTGCTGTAGAATAATTCTCATAAGCCAACAGGGTGCTTCCAGATTAATTTTTGTTATAATTTAAACTGCAACTTCGCGTGTAGAAACTTCTAATTACCATCCGAAATTCATAAAACTTTAATACATTTCCTGAATGAAGATATAATTACAGTAATCTGGGCTAAAAGTTGACTACATCATTTTTGAACCGATATACCTGTTTTTTTCATAATTTTTTTCTTGTTAATTATGGCCATTCTTGTGTTGTCTATCGTGATTGTGTTGTGAGTTTACACTAACTACCTCAAAGCATTCTGGTCATTATAGTCATCCTTCGTGTTTATTTTTTTAATATAATTTAAAACAGTATCATTTATTATCTATTTAACACGAGTACTTGTTAAACCAGTGGAAACTTGTGCTTTGATCGGCTACCTTTATTCTGTTTTAGATAACGACTTTTCTGCTTCATGATGTGCCTGCCTATCCTGGACTTCTTGCTGAACCTTGTGTCTCCTCTTATGTGCACTTCCCTAACTTCATCAGCAATGCAGCAAATTAGTAGTTCACTGACATTATCTAATCTCCTATGTGTTTCCTTGTTTATTTCACTTTCAGGTGCTGCTTCTCTCAAATTTTATCATACAACCTATTTGTTGGGATTCTATTGCCCTTTTTTTATTCTTTTTCATCTTCCAACACAAACAATGACTATCCCTCCATTAGGTGGCACAGTTTAAGATCGTTCCATAGTCAATGTCAGTTTCATTAAACTGTGTCAGTGAGAGAAAAGAGCCTACAATTCTGTTGGCTGGAGCCTTCTTCCTAGTTTCGAACTTTAAAATCATTTCGTCGTCAATTAATTTCTTCTTAGCTGTGATTGTCGTGTAGAATCATAAAATTTCTCTACTAGTACATTTACTTTTAAGTCTCATTCATCAGAATATTCTCTCTATTTGCATACCTATTCACAGTGTCGCTGGACTTCTCTCAACTGTTTTCCATGGTTCTCTCATGGAAGTGCTTATATAAAAGATATATTTTCTCGTTGACATCTGATAAACATTTCTATATATCTGCAACATTTGAAATTACAGGACATATCTTCAAGTGAATTTGGATTTTCTTGCCTGTAACTTGTTTTGGTCTAAGTTTCCCTTCATTTGCCTTGAAGATATTAAAGCAGTGACTGTGTGTTTGAGTTTAGAGAATAATGGGGATTTACCTCAGCACACCCAAAACTGAAAAGTTTTCTGAAGATGGTGAGAATGACCACCTTAGATATGGTTTATCATCCATGCAAGGGTGGCGTGCAACAATGGAAGACGCTGTGAGTATTTATTGAAACATTTGCTAGTTCTATATATGAAATACCTTTTGTGCATAAATCTTGAATCCTGTAAAGTGAATATTTGTGCTAAGAAGTAATCTAGAGTGCTAAAGAGAAGTATGTCGCATTCTATCAGCCAACATTAATTTTGATCTCTACACCTTGACTTCATTTTTCCCCCATTTGTTTGTCTAGTCGTGATACTTTTTGGTCTCCATGGATATCTTCTCATTTCAAATATGAAATAAATAGGTTCTTCTGCCTTTTCTTTGGAGGATCAAGAAGTTTTTGGGAGTATATCAACAAAATTTATCATGTGGATGGAAGGGTTTTGCTTTTATTTATTTGAACTTCCACATCTGCAGTTTACAGTGGACATTCTAAATAACTCTTCTAGTTTTGCTATACTCTGTATTTATGGTCTAAACATATAAAAGTTGATTCAAAATTTGTAAGAAAAGTGTTAGTCCCAAAGGTTCCTTGAGATTTTGTTGTTGTTAGGTGAACCAGATGATATTTCATCCTTTTCTTTTCATGCCATTGGGGGCCAATTAGATTACTAGTCAATTGAATTGGCATTTTATAAATAATGTGAATTAGTCAGCTGTCATCATCATTTTGGAATTTACATCTCAATCCAATGAATTTGTTTGAGTTATATATATATATATATTTTAAAATGAGCTATATTGCTTTTAGCTATACCATTAATATGTTGTTGATTTTCTAATTCTTTTCTCTTTCCTTAGCATGCTGCATATCCTGATCTGGATGCGTCCACTTCATTTTTTGGTGTTTATGATGGACATGGAGGTAAGATTTAAAATTGTTTGGCTACTTGCATCGATGGAAGTCATTATCTCTACTCTAAAGCTGATGGCTTCTGATTTTGCAATGTTCTTGATTTTCTGTTTCTTGTTTCATATTTATCTTTTAATAAGCAAAATGAGAATCAGATTATGTTATCTATAAAAAATTAAAGTGAGAAAGAAGTTCTCAGTGCGGGAAATTAAAACATAGATGCTTTCCAATCTCTGAATATTTGTATGAGAGATTCTTTATGATAACCATGCTCCTAAATTTGTGTTGTTTTCTCCTTTCATCAGTTTTTCCAAAAGAAGCATAAATAAAGTGATTTCTCAGCTGAGATTGATTGTATTATAACGAAGTGTAGAAGGTGTAGCTACACTAAAAATTGTGGGATGCATGAGTACAAGTCTAGATACCTCTTCTTGGAAGAAAAGAAAGTAGGAGTGAGGGGTTGGAGGTGGGGTTAGTACTGCATAGGAAATACAAGTTGTGTGTACTCACTAGTGTGTTGTGTTATTGTCCATAAAACAATAGTGTGTCGTGTTATGGTTGCTAACTGTACCCTTGTACTTTTCAGGGAAGGTGGTTGCAAGGTTTTGTGCCAAGTATCTGCACCAACAGGTACTCACGAGTGAAGCATATCAAGCTGGAGATGTAGGAACCTCTCTTCAGAAAGCCTTTTTCAGGTTAGTGAAAATGGGGAACCTCTCATTCTCCAGTCCTATAGATGCGTTCCACTAACTTGAGCAATTGGAAGACTTTGACAATCAAGCATCTAACTTTTCTTGATGGCCTTCCATCTTGTCAGTTGCTGCTTATGCTGTTTCACATATTTGAATTTATTGCATTTCTTTATAGAATTATAGCCTAGAAATGAACTGTGACATTATCACTTCTATCCCCTTTGAAAAGAAAGAGACAGAGAAGTTGTTTGCTAGTTCCTCAAATATACTTCACTGCTTCCGTACAGTCCTTGCCCTGAAAAGATAAAAGGTTTTAAACTGGCGATTTTATTTCATGCAGAATGGATGAGATGATGCGTGGCCAAAGGGGATGGAGGGAACTAGCAGTCTTGGGAGATAAGGTGAACAAATTTACTGGGATGATAGAAGGGTTGATTTGGTCTCCAAGAAACAGTGACAATAATGATCATGTCGATGATTGGGCTTTTGAGGAGGTTGGTATGACAATTTAGGAGACAATTTAGGAGGTTACCATAAACTTTATTCTCACGTTGCAGCTATCATTGCATATGCTTTGTATTTTGGTGCCAGAAAAACGTATTTGATTGGAGATATATTTTTCTTTCCGTGATATGTATGTTTCTTTGGATGTGCTGATTTTCAGTGTCTCTATTTTATTAAAATTTTTTCGCTGCATTTTATTTTAAGTTTTTTATTTCATTTTGTAGACATTCTATAATTTTAACTTGATGTAATCAGGGCCCCCACTCTGATTTTGCTGGACCAACTTCAGGAAGCACGGCTTGTGTTGCAATTATTAGAAACAATCAGTTAGTTGTTGCTAATGCTGGTGATTCACGTTGTGTGATATCTAGAAATGGTCAGGTAATTCATTGAGAAGAAATTCTTGAGCATTTTTATTATGATAATTTTTTATACGTTTTTATATATTCTGAAGTGCATATATACTATACTGTTAAATGCTTTGAAATATAGGTTTATATATTTTCTCTTGTAGATTCTATATGGAAAGATTACAACTGATGAATTCTTGCAGATAGTTAGTTACAGATATTGATTGTTCTGATTCTGGCTTTTTCTACAGGCATACAACTTGTCTAGAGATCACAAACCTGATCTTGAGGCTGAGAGGGAAAGAATTTTAAAAGCTGGTGGTTTTATTCATGCAGGACGAGTTAATGGCAGTTTAAATCTTGCAAGAGCTATAGGTAAACCTTGTGATAATTAATCTTTGCAGGAGGGAGTAGCATGGGTATCCTCAATCTTTAGTTTAGGCTGGTGAAAGAAATTAGTAGAGATGATAAATAACAGAACCATAAATGGAAGGCAACTTTCTGTAATAAATGAAGATTTCAAGTTGATCCGTAATTTCACATACATGACATACTCGTGTTCTTCTGGACACAAATTTCCATGTAAAGAGGCAGATTTTATTTCAGAATGGCTGAGTGTGTTATTGCAGGTGACATGGAATTTAAAAAGAATAAATTTCTTCCTGCGGAAAAACAAATTGTGACTGCCAATCCAGATATAAACACTGTAAGTTTTTTTTTAAGTTTAACTAACTTATTGGTTTGCGACTTGTTATAAGTATATTTGTTTGTTCTGACTCCCACATTGTTTTTATTATTGATATTTTATAGGTTGAGCTTTGCAAAGATGACGAATTTATAGTGCTAGCATGTGATGGCATATGGTACGCACCTTGTATTTTTGTATTCGAGTTTTAATTCTGATTTTATCAGACATTTGGAGGAAAAAAATGGTTATTGAGATCATTAAAATGTACTATGGAACTGGTTTCTCATCTTAGACACTCAAGGCAGATGATTTTTTTGAGTTCTTTTGGGATGAGAGAAGCTGTTTTTCCATGCATATGGATATTTTTATTGACACCAACCTAGTAATTTGCATGCCTAATCAGTAGTGATGGCTTTCATATTTTGTTGATTGTGTCCAGGGATTGCATGTCAAGCCAACAGTTAGTAGATTTTGTGCACGAACAACTGCGTTCGGTGAGTTAGAACTCGTTTCCTGATAAAATGACAGAAGCATTGCATTACAAGATGATTAATAAAAGAGAAATTGATGATAAATGCAGGAGACTAAACTTTCTGTGGTGTGTGAAAGAGTACTAGACCGGTGTTTAGCGCCGTCAACGGCCGGGGGCGAGGGATGTGATAACATGACAATGATATTGGTGCAGTTCAAGAAACCCTTCCATTCCACAGCAGCAGCAGAAGCAGAAGAGCAGTCCTCTGAAGCTGAAGCTAAAACAGAGTAGTGAGTAGGTTTTGTTTTCAAAAGTGTGCTACTGTATAGAGTGTGTGTGACTGACCACTGAGTAGAATAAGTCTGGAACTGGTTGGCCCTTTGTTCTCAGTTATTAATACAACGATTGTTCTTATTTGATGTCTAAAATATTAAATGTTGCATCATGTCATTGTCACCTTGTTTTCTACTGTGCACTCTGCCCTGCTGCTTTTTCGACTCTTGATCATCGGTATTTGTAATTTGTAAATTTTAAAAATTATTTTAGGTCTATTGTTTACTGGTTTCTCAGGATTCGATTTAGATCCCTTGAAGTACAGGATCTGTAAAATTCTATAAAGTGAAGATTATGAGCTGTTAGAGCGTAAGAATCAGGATAATGCCATGTGCTTCTTAAAGAGAATAATCTTTAAGTAATATCATAAATGTCTATTACGTGGCAGTATTTTAACTTGTTTAACAATCCAATGGTTTATGAGCCTAGTAAAAATCGGACCGACTATTTAACTTAATGAAGTAACGATTTAATGTTTAATGCTTATCTTATATTACAAGATAAAAGAAATTTTCTAGGAACTCTTATACACTGATAAATAACTCATAATAAGAGTAGTTTTTACCAAAAAGTTTTAAGCAGTGGCTCCTCTTGATATGGGAGTCTGGGCATATGAGGATTTTCAATTTTTGCCTCAACTTTTTCGCGTGGACTTTTTAATCCATTAACCTCATGACTTTTTTAATAAATTTTTTTTGGCTAAAACCTTGCATTTACAATTCACAAATTAACTTGTATAGTTAATTATTTTATTTTATAATTTTATTTTTTTATTAAAAGATGCATTAAATTTTTCTTTAACCCTGATCCCTAGATACAACAATTAGCAAAACCCTTTCGTTAAAATAAAAAAAAATTGCTTGTTCTAAATTATTTATCATATAACTATTGAACTATTTCTTTTGTCTGGCAAAAAAACTATTTTTTCTCCGGCCAATAATTATTGAACTATATTAAATTTATGACAACGTAAAAGAAAATCTTATCTAGAAAAAAAAATTCAAATGTTTAAGTGGAATACAGGCTTATCTAAGATTTGAATCTTTTGAAATTTTCAAATTTTATTTATACACTTTACTTCAATTATCTTTAGAGTTTGATTGGTTTACGTCTTAAAACTAAAAAATAAAAATGGATAGATAAGGATTTAGGGAAATCTACTAATTAAGGGATAATATTGGAAGCCTAAATTTTCTAGGAGGGTGGTTTAGTAATTTTGGGGGCTCCACCAGCACCATTCCTAGTCACAGTAAGGTAACAAAAGCTGCAGCAATCTTGAGCCATTTATCTGGTGCCCTCATCCACCATTCTTTTCTGTGTTTCTCCAACATGATAAGCTCTCCTTTTTCTCCTCAAATTCCCCACATAACCATAACCAACAATCCTAATGCAATCCTACCATACCATCCATTTTTAAAACCTAATGGATATGTCTTCTATTTTCCTCCATAAAATTCTATCTTCTATCAAATGTCCTCCTCTCTCTCTCTCCCCTCACTCTTTCAAGCCTCTTTTTGGCTTCTTATATCACTCTGTTTTCTCACACCCTTCCTTCATCTACTTTCTTCTCTGTGAAAAATTTTGCCTATACAGACGCATGTTCTGAGGAAAAGAAAGAGAAGCGGTGGAGCTTTACCTTGGCATTAATTCGTTCCCTTGAAAACTTAAAATTGAAGGATAACATGAAAAGGGGTTTTGTTAATTCTCGTCAACCGAATGGTTCTTTAAAAGATTCAAATTCTAATTGCAGACTCCACAGTTTAGTAGACGATTATTTGGACCTGCAAAAGGTTGGAGCTTTGCTTCTCTATCTCTTTTTTGGTCTGCCATATTTGGTTTTGCTGCCTTACTTATGCATTTTGCATTTTTGCTTTCCATATTTGGGCTGCTAGATAGTGATAAGGAAGAGAAATAATTATCGCTTTTCAGCCCAAAGACTTTGTTTTTAACTAGGAAACTAAGAAAGAGAAATAATTTTTGTGTTGCAGGAGAATGTGCAAAAGAAAAGGAAAATTCGAGCTGCGAAACAAAAAGTAGAAACACTTAGGGATGAAGTTAGGTATGAAACATGCAGAGTTAATCCATGGCTATTATGTTATGTTTTCAGAAAGAATAGTTAATAGTTCTGTAACCCAGTTTTTTCTCCTTAATTAGGTTTATGAGGCAACGTTATGAATATCTTATAAATTCACAACTGTCCGATGGTAGTAGCCCAATGGGAAATCCATCAACTTGTCCTCCTGAAATTGCAGATATCAACGTGTCTGTTAGAAAGGAGAAGAACAACGATGTTAATGAGGTATTGAGTATTGACTTCGCTAAGATACTCGTTTGTGTTTTCAGTGAAATCATGTGAAGGTTTCTGGACATGACATGGAACCCAGAAATTTGACTTTGTTTCAATGCAGGCTAACATGAAACAAGAGGGCGAAGGGAAGGAGGATCGTGCGTTGAAGAAACCCACAATAGAGAATAATAAGCCTGCCTACAGCGAACGTCAAGTTTCATGTTCTGCACAAAAAAAGTCTGTTCATACTTAAAAAATTTCCCAAATTTATGTGGCAAAATCTGGTCGTCAAGTACTCTTTTCTACATGATCTTGTTAGTCTTCTTTACATTTAATTTTGTGGTTCACATAGTGAATTAAAATATGATTTTCAACAGCAAAACTTATTTTCACTGGATCAGATAGTGAATCAGAAAAGCTTTCAAATTTTGACATTGGAAAGACAAAACAAGACGCGGCAATGTAATTATAGGTATCCATACCATAAGAGCATGGAATCAGATACCAAAATTTTTACATATAATAATTGAAAAAGAATCACATATAAGAAATCCCTCAAAAAGAATAAAGCTCTCTCTCCCTAACAAATCTGTAACTGCCTTTCACCATCCTAACATCTAGTAAAATGGAGCCATTCGCATCAGAAAAACCACATGACCGACACTCCTAGAAGAGCCGCCACTAGGCTACCCTGCAGAGCAGCGGCGCTGCTAGTTGGAGCTACAGCAGGACCTTCGAACTCCACAGGAGAAGGTGCTGGAGAAATACCAGTGTACCGGTTTCTTGGAGTGAGGACAACCACAACGAGCTTTTGGCCCTTCTCGCAGTGCCCTTTCGCTCCACTAATGAAATAGTGTGGCCCAGGACGATCAAGCTTCACTTTAGTGTTGCCATCGTTATATTCTTGTGTGGGGTTGGAGGAATTGCAATTGGCGTAATCCTCCTTGCTTACTTGCAAAACTGAGTCTATCCCACCATCATACTTCCACACTGATCAATAAACACACAGATACAATCAAAAGACGTAATCTTCACATAAAACAGAAGTGGGTCAGAAGAAAAGTAAAGAAATTTGAATTTACCAAGATGGTCGCCGACTTGGAAGCGGGACCTTTCGGCCCATTGATTGAGAGAATCAGATTGAGAAGCTGGGATCTTCCATGCATCGGTCCTGCCTCCCACCAAGATTTCCCTCGCTGCAGATAAACCAAAGAGAAGGAATAAAAGGACAAGAGAAGAAGAAGCTCTTGAAGAGGGAGCCATAGATTGTGATAGCTAAAGGGAGCTTGTGAGAGTGTTGGACGATGCAGAGAGTGAGAGAGGGGATTGTATTGCAGAGAGAGAGGAGGCGTTTGGTGTATTTATGGAAGAGGAGGGAAGAAACTAGCCGTTAAAGAGCTGAGAGACAGCTTGGAGTGGGGGCCACAGCCCACAGGCCTCACGGACTGTGAGGGACTCTAAGAAAACCGTTTGCACAAAAAACAGAGAAATGCAACAGCGGGGCCCACTTGCCTTGCGGATATATTTACTCCAGGTCCTATTATAAGATATTTTTAACTACTGCACGTGGATTAAGAAAAATTAGTTATAATCTAAAATTAATGAAAAAAAATTCTGACATTCTCATTTTGTCCTTAAAAGAGAATAAAAATACATTAAATTAATAATGATGATAGAAGGAGAGAGAAGTTAATTGAGACTTGCAATAAAAGTATTCAATAGGGGTAAAATTGAGACTAAAATTAAATTTATTACTTAATATCTTATATTTTAGATTAGACAAGTTTTAAAATAACACCCTATAATAGGGACGGGAGGGAGTATTATATAGACATTGTATTATCGTTTTGTAACGGTCACTGAAAGCAGATTCAGGTGAGGCATGTGAAAATTGTAGAAACAGACAAACTGCGCCGTTGCCAGTGGAAACGGTACAATAAATTGACGTTTCTCGGCCTGCTTCACAACACTCCTATTTTCATGTTCAGCTTCAATTCCCTTGAGCATCTGGTCATCGTGAAACTATCAGTGCGTTATTAAAGTCCAACTTTATTATCCAGCTTCCATTTGTTTTTTCAACAAGTTTTTTTTACTTTAATTTGTAAAAATTCTATTTAAAATAAAACTGATAACAAATTTTTTATTTAACTTTTAGCTCACTTATGCTCCCTTAATAGATACAGCGCTACCATCGTGAGAATTGATTTTTCCATCTCGCCGCCCTTGTCTCCCTCAGTCTTTCATAAATCCGTATCAATATATTGATATAAAATATAAAATCTATAAAAAGTCACAATAATTAATATAACGTATAAAATATTGATATAAAATATAAAATCTATAAAAAGTCACAATAATTAATATAACGTATAAACTTTATAAAAAGTTACATTTAGTCATAAATTGTGTGATTCATTTCGATGACTCTGTGCAAATTTGCAGAACCCCTAAATCTAATTTAAGTTTGAAGTGAGAAAAAACGATAAGATAGGAAATATTATACAGGACTATATTGGATTACCTTGTAAAAACATATAGTTGCAATTTTGGGCTTGAGCTGAAGTTTCTCTTATATTGTTCGGATCAGGTTTAACCCAAAAGAAATTAATGGCTAGGCCTAATTCGCTTTTGTTTTCGTTTAACTCCTTACGATTTGTTTTTTGTTGGGGGGCGGGGTGGTTCATTTGACCCTTTGATGGTTAATTACTTATTTTCTAAAAAAAAAAAGCATATATTAATAAATTAAAAATTGAAAGAGATTTTTATACGGATTATTTAAAAAATTAAAAGCAATTCTAAAATTCTATGTACTTAAATGATATTTTTAAAATGATAACTAAAATAAAAAAATGTGGTGATTATGTTAACCATCTTAATTATTAATCTTTTATTAAAGTTTTAAAGTGTATAGTGGAAAAAATTAACATGTATAAGCTTTATGTAAAAAAAAAAACAACGCGAAAAGATTGGTTATAAAAAGGCATACGCTTGTTTGTCAGAATGTAGTTAAAATTTATAATTTTCAATGAAAAACTAATAATAAGAATGTTGGTTTTTTTGTTTTTGTAAGAATTGAATTACCCATTCATAAGACGGCCATATTTTAAAAAGGTTAAAAAAGAGGGCGTTGTTTGGCGACACGTAGCAGCTACGTGTCAGGAAGACATCACCCTGCTGCAGACGTGGCAAAGCAAGGTGGGTTGGTCTTCTTCTGGTGGGGAAATATATAGAGGGAGAGGCAGAGGACGAGGAGGAAAGAGAGAGAAATGGCGGGAGAGGAAGAATGGAGAAAAAATGCAGACACGCACAAGACGAGTGCAGAGGAAGTGAAAGCAGCCTCGAAGAGACCCCACCATCCAGGAGGAGTGCTTCACCAGACAAAAGCCCTTCCCTTCAATTTCACCACCATCACTCTTTCCGGCTTATTCCTCACTGCCGCTATTGGATATTTCGTCTTATACGCCAACAAGAAGCCCGAAGCCACTGCCACTGATGTCGCCAAGGTTACTGTTGGAGTTGCTGATCCACAGGACACTCGCCCCCGCAAATAGTGTTAGTATTACTTTTTTTTTTTTCTTTCATGTCTTTCTTTAAAATCTCCAGGCAGGGCAGGGGACAAAAACTAATGATATGAATATGATTTCTTTCTTGGAAACTAGTAGTCGTAGTCTGTGTTATGATCTTGACCGCGTTCAGTTGTTTTCATCTCGTGGGTTTACGCCTTGTGTTTTCATCTCCTGCTCTTTCACCCTTTCTTAACAAGTACTATACAGGGAACAATCATTGTAATTTTGCTTCTTTTAATACTTTAGTTGTCCTCAACAAACATTTCTCCTGTATATCCTATACGCCCCATTTTTCATCTTTCTTATTTGTCACCGCAACGTAATTGCAATAGAGTAGGCTTTTGAGCGGTGTATTCACGATACAGCAACCACACTCTTCAAGAGTAACATATGATCAAAGCACAAGTTATCCAGATCATATGGGTATTGACCGTTTGTTCCAAATTTAAGGGTACAATACAATGCAGGTTACTCACTAATCTGAACTCGTGGATCCTACTACGAAATTTTCATGCAAGACACTGAAACGAAAGAATCACGGCGTCTTACAATTCAAAATTGTATAAAATAGGTTACATCTGAACAAGATATGTAGTACCCGAATTTCAAAAACCTTACACAAACTTTCTTCGTCCAAGACTTATAATAGATCAACCCGAACTAATTACTATAACACTAATCAATTTTCACCGACGAGTAGATGAGCCTCGTGAACCAGAAGCATGCATAGAATCCGATGGTACCGGTCAGCACAAAAAATGCATACGAAGCTATAAGCATGTACCCGAAGTATAAGATCCCAGACACCAACTTAGTAATTTCAAGCTTGGTGAAGAAGTAGAATGTCGCATAAAGGAACAGGTAAAGTGCAGAAGAGCCGGATGTGAGGTATGAACGCCACCACCACAAGTAATCCTCACTGCACAGCTGGAAGTAGCAAAGCACAATGGTTATCTCCGCACAAGTGATAATCAGGATTACGAAGACCAAAAAGAGGAACCCGAAGATATAATAAAACTGATTCAACCAAATCGAGGTGAGGATGAAGAAAAGCTCGATAAAAACGGCTCCAAATGGGAGTATTCCCCCAATGAGAACTGAGAAGACCGGGTTCATATACCAGGCCTGCTCAGGGATCTGCCTCGGGATTTTGTTAGTCTTCACGGGATTCTCTATCGCAGGCTTCTTGAATCCAACATAGCCACCCACAAAAACTAGTGGAACCGAGATCCCAAACCATAAAAAGATCAGAGCAAACATGGTACCAAAAGGCACAGCTCCAGATGATTTTTCACCCCATATAAGAGCATTCAGTACAAAGAAAATGGAAGAGACAATAGCAGGAAACACGACTGCAGTCCTGAAGGCGATTTTCTTCCACTCGGTTCCTTTGAACATCTTGTATAAGCGAGCAGAGGAATACCCGGCAAATAGTCCCATGAAGACCCAAAGCAAGAGCATGGCTGTCATTAACCCACCTCGGTTTGAAGGAGAAAGGAACCCGAGGAGAGCAAATATCATAGTTACTAGTATCATTCCCAAAAACTGAACACCGGTTCCAACATAAATACACAGCAAGTCTGAGTTGTTAGGAGGCCTAAAGACATCCCCATGGACAAGCTTCCAACCAGTCTCTTCTTGGGCTTCTTCTTGCGTCTCAAGCTCATTGTACTTCGAAATGTCACGGTAAAGTGTGCGCAGCATTATCATTGCCACCATGCCCGAGAGAAAGAGAACAATCATCAATGAGTTTACAATTGAGAACCAGTGAATTTGGTCATCACTCATGAGCAAATAGGCATCCCATCTTGAAGCCCACTTTACATCACTGACCTGTGGCCGTAGGTTAAAGCAGCTCTTATAAATAAGACAACATCACCACCACCACAATAATAATAGTAGTAGTAGTAACAATAATATCAAGACTCAATTTTCTATGAGAAAAAACCGGAAGATAAACAAAACTAATAAATAGCTCATTACTGCGAGAGATAAGAATAACCATTTTATGATAGCTGCGGCAACATGAAATTTGTCTCGTTAGTCACAAACATAAAAGGATACATGTAACATCATATCATCGGCATAATCTCACCTGGAAGTCAACATCATACGTGAATATTATCTCCTTACTCTCTTCAACCTCTTGAGGAGTGTTGGAGTTAACAACTGTGCGTTTAGTATGAGGGTCACACGTAGTCAATCGAGTTTTCTCATCCCAATTCCCTTCGTATTCATGTTTAACACTGCATAATAACATTCAAATTAAGAAAATCAAAGTTATACACCATGGATGAACCAATCAATATGAATGGCTACGTCGAAAGGGTGGGATTCAAAATTAGTGACCTGTATGGTTTAACCTCAAAACCCACAATTCTGGCCATTTGATTTTCATCGTCTTTATGATACTTGACAATAAACGACAAGTGGTTGTGGACAAAATACTTCTCCTCTTTGCTCTGAGCAGTTAGACAAAGTTAGCACTACAAATTAAATGACATTCTCAACAACACAACCATGCTTGAAAATAATGAGAATACCCCACTATATTGCCCTTTAAGCCCAACATGGAAACCAAGCTGATAAACAGTAGAATCCTGATCCATCCGCTTCAGAGGAACAACAAGAGGAAGGTTATCAAGGATCCTGCACATAAAGGGCAGTATCATTACATGATACGTCAAAAATGAAAAAAAATCAATAGTGATGGAATACACTGGCAGAAAAAAATATAGGTCAGTTACTGGCATGCATACATGTTCACACGATACTCATCATCAATCTTCTCTTTAAACTCCTTCGCAATTTTGGCATCAAGTTTAAGCTTACATGCAACATTGCACATTTGTGGCTCGCGCATTTTGAACTGAAAACATCTCAAACTTAGAATCAGCCACAAACCATAATAAATCAAAAGGTTCAATACAATGTGTAAAATAAAACTAACCACATATACAGAATTTTCAATGCGGTCACCACGAAGCACTTCACCAAGATTTTCTGCACTATCCACTATTTTTGGAGGTCTACAATAAGGCAGTGAATAATATGAGTAAGGCAGCTGGGTCTTTGTTGATGTTAATTTGTTTACTTTCACTTGCAATGTATCTCCCTGCACCAAAGAAATATAAATATGGTCAGTTAAGACAGATCTATATATGTATTTCACAAATTCATTTGAGCATATAAGAAGGGCATGAAAATATGGCATATATCACATTCAACAAACTAAAACCTACAAGTTTACGATAAAAATATCCTGCGCACACTGCCAACAAATTTAAAGCCAACTTTAAGAAGGGTTCCAATTAAAACAAGATAGATATTATTCGCTTTATACACTACATCAGTCATGAGGACTGCATAGTGATGTAGGATAGTTCAACCATACCGACATGCGAAATATGGAAAAATATACACCCTCGCTTGCCATTCCTGACATCCATCAACTTTAACAGCTTGCTAATTCTACAGAAACTTTACATCTAAAGCTCCTAAACCAACACGACTCCTCCGCAAAATCCAGAATCTAATTCTAGTTTTCAGGATAACGACGACAATATTATGATCCAAAAGACCACCAACAATTAAACATTCGCATCGAAACAACAATGTTAAGATAGAACTTATAGTGCAATGTTGGCTAAATTGCCAAAAACAACATTGAAGAACGAGTATCGGATAATAGCATTTCAATGTTTTACAATCCTCAGAATCTCTGGAAGCACAAATACACGCGCAGAATAAAATAAAAGACATGGATGTTCTTCAATAGGTGATCTACTCGAATTAAATTTCCAGCACTCAAACCTCTCCCCACGCCCCCTTTTTCATTCTCACAAGAAGGGGGTTAAAAACCTAGATCTATTATATCTAGCAAGGATCCGATATTTGAACACAGATCAAGAAGTTTATATGAATCCAAAAACAAATGAATATGTGAGGGAGTAATGGAGCTAACCGGACGAAAATCCTGCGGCGCGACACCAGGGAGATAAAAACAGTGAGCACCATGAAGGAGAAGCAGAAGAGTAGCAACGAACGTCAAAGCATGGAAGGCGCAAGATCTCCTAAACGCCATGGCACTAGAGATCGTAAGGGAGAGCGATTTTAGATCTAAGGAGAAGAGGTCCTTCTAATGGTTGTTAAGTCCGTCGTGAGTTATAAGGGAGAAGAACGAGGAAGACAAGAGAGCAGTAGACGAGATGGAAGACTTGGGGATTTTCTCCGGTTACAAGTTTGGTACAATTACGCCATCTACTTATCAGATAGTGCCACGTAAGTGCTTCGGGTTGGATCTGACCAAAAACGATTATTACTTGTCCTATACTGAATGAAGGGCAAGATCGGAATTGCAGAAATGAGAATAAGGAAGGAACCTGCCAACTGCCAATGCATCTTATTTTGTAAGTCATTTTAGTCGGACCTGCGACAGCAGGAGAGAAATATAGAAACATATGATTTCATTAAAAATATATATATTATAATATAATGACAAAAATAAAAAATAAATATTATAAAAAAATTACATGCCTCGGATCGGGAAGTTTCCTGTGAAATTCTGCTAAGGCCGTCGATTTTTTTTTTCAGACTGCTTGACGCCAACTTTTGTCATTCGGTAAATAAAATCAATGTTTGAAAAAATAAGTAAATTTGATATTGATGAAATCTCTTTGCGTCATTACAATGTTGAATATTTTTTTTTGGATATTTGACATTGAAATGTTAATTGAATAATTGAAATTTGAGATGGCGTTTATTTTTATTTTGGTAGTATTTGTCTTGCCACCGTTTTTTGGCATATAGTACTTCGTTATTTTCATTGCGTTGCAGTATACAATTAAACATCAAACAAACAATAAATTGCCGCCTCAAAAGAGAAAAAAAATCCACCGACAGCAAGAAGGTACATTTTCTGGGAAGAGAATGGACAATAGTATAAGTATTGGGCCACTTCGGCCTATTTTCCGTTTTGGGCTGTCTTATTTGGGCAATGTTTATTTTCGGACAAGGTCTAAGAACGCTGATTTTTTTGGTCAAGCTCTTTTTTATTACCCTTTGAATACCGACACATCATATTGGGTAAAAGTCAGTCCTCAATTTTATTGCACGGTAGTTACAACTTGTCTCGCGGGCATTATATGAAATTTAAAAAATGTTATATTATTTATAAATATGATGAGACTTGTCATAGGTTTAATTTTATTTTACCAACTATGGATTTAATATTTGATATTATTTTTTACATTTTATTTCAAGTGATTAAAGTATAATGAGCACTTTTAAACTAGAATCTCGTGCATCTGCACAATGTTGGATATAAGTTGCACCGTCTATTTGTGAATAATATCACTTTCTACAAGATATATTTTTAAAATTATACAATTGTTTATAAAAAATTATACAAGCATCATGTTATTATTAAAGAATATTCGTTTGATTGGAGAATATTGAGTATATATATAGAATTCTTGTGTGTGTCCAATAAAAAAAAGTGCTTTGTGTTGGGCGCGAGTGAGAGAAGGGAGAGAGATTATAACATTTTTACTTTAGGTAATAGTAAAAAAATTATTTTTTTTTGGTAAGATAAAAAATATATTATTAATATATTTGTTAAAAGTTTTTGTAAAACAGATTTCACGTACATAATAAGATGTTAAAAGTGGTTGTATGGTGCATCTGCGATATGCGTTACCTGTTCATCCCGTACCTTTATCGCTTAGAAATATTGGGGTAAATTGTGAAAGCAATTATTATATGTTTAGTGATATTATTTGTACTGGAACATAATTAATAATGTAATGGAGCGACGGTTCAATAATTTGGATCAAGATACTAACATCATTGCTAATAATAGAATGATAATGATTTCGTTTCACTTTACTTCATAATCAAACAAAAGGCATTCATGTCATGATCATTAATTATAATCGTGACAGTGAAGATCCCTCTGATTTATTAAAAAAATTAACGTATGTGATTCGAGCAAAAATAATTTATTTTCCACATGTACGCGTGGAATATATGTAGTATAGAGGGAAATTAAAGGCTTCCTCCTGTGCACATGTGATATGTCAATGCATTTATTCATCTTTATACTGACTATTTACAATTCTAACATGGGTCAATAAATTTTTTAATCCCCAACCAATCCCATTATTAAATAATGCGTTTGGTTGCAACCATAATGCAAAATGTAATGTTGAAGAAAAGAAAGCGACCTGCTGCACAATCATATGGAAAACATTTTGTCATCGATTAATTAAACACTTGAAAGAGACTGAGGCTGAAAGAAAATGGTTTTTTTTACTAGTGCAAATAAATTTTTTTTTATTAAACCACCAAGTCATATTGGACTCTAGTTTAAGTCGAGATTCAAATTAAAGATTAATCACAAGGGAAGCTTTTTCTTCGAAAGTTCTATCTTTTTTAAGTACAAAGTAATGTTTAAAAGTAGTGTTATGAGCAGGTTAGTTCAAAAGCTAACATTAAAAACCCAATCTTAAGAGTCAATGCACGGAGTACAGATCCTTGATATAATCATAGAATTTTAATGAGTATTCGATATCTTGAATCTATCATACTTTCAATTAGGAGTGAGCACATGGTCCATAACCTAATTACCCTGATCTAGCCTAATATTGAATAGGTTCCATATTTTCGGGTCGGTTCAAGTTACAAACTAGACCACCGAGCCTAAAATATTCGAATCAGCCCATTCCCTTTCTTTTTTTAAAATTATATGTATTTTCAATTTTAAATTAATGTTACATAAATAATTTACCATTAATATGCCGCATCCATGTCCCAAAATATCACAAAGTTATATCTCTTCCATCCTCTTTGTTGCCAAAACAACATGCCCCTCCCAAACCTATTTGTGGGCATTGCTCTTCCTCCTCCATCTCTTTCTTCTTCTTTCTTGACACCTCTTTGTTGTAGGATCTAGATTTGCTGCACATCACAAAGTGATGTGATGTGCAACCTACTTTGCTCTGGGGTGGCAAAATTCTCAGTGCCACATCAGTCCACATCAGAAACATGTGGCAAAAATCCGTACCCTCCATTATATTTTAATCATGACCGTTAATTATTAATTTCATTGACTCCAATATTAACCCAACTTCAGCAACATCTCAAGCAAAACCATAAGCCATCTCAGCAAGCACAAATTCATCCAACGCTACCTCCTATCTTTTCCCTTCACAGTCCCTTCCTCCGGGCGAGTAGCACCTATTTTTGGTAAGATGCTCTCCTCCTTGTCTAACACCGCCTTATTTGAGATCCTCTCCTCTCCGTCTAACGCCCAGTTCATGCGAATATAAAAATTTTCTCCTCTTCCTCATGCTATGGTTCCTCGATTAAGTAAAGTGGTACACTGTTGTGCAAGGTTTCCACTAGGTTTGGCTTCCTTCAGTTGTCCCCTCTCCTAATGTGGTTCCTCTATCAAGTATTGTGGTAATATCTGATAATTATCATTTCAAACATTAGGATATATTCTCAACTTTTTGCAAGAAATTTGTATTTGTTGATTTTGGTGAAAATAATTGTATCCTTGATAGGTCTTGTTTAGAGTCATAGATCTAATTAAAGGATGAGAATTTGTTTCTTAGGACTTGAATCAAGTGGATAAATTTTTCAACATTTTCTACAAGGCTTTAAATGATGTGTTGTGCATTCCAAATGCTCAATTGTTTTTTAGTTGTCATAAGGCAATCAAGTGTGAATTCAAGTATGGAAGGCAAAAACGGCATGGAGGAATTCATTTGCACCTTTTCATTCTTTAGTTGACTATCATGTTAAATTGAAAGTTCTTTTTGGTCAATGTTTTCAATACATGCATACATCCTTTGTATTCAATCTTCCTTTGCACAAACATTTTTTTTTTTAATGGTCTTACTTAACAAGATAATTGAAAAATTTATGCTTTCATCCTATTATTGTTGATTCTAGAGTTATATAAATTGGAACAATATAAATGATGCTAGATTAACAACCTTTGGTATACAAATGATAATTTCTTTTGTTCCAATACTATCACTTATTGTTAATGGTCTTAAAATAGATTGAAAGTAAAAGGTTTGGTACTTTAGTCGCCCCTCATTATATTTCACTTTGTGCTATCTTTTAAATGATGGACATAGAAATTGGGAGGACTTAGACCTAATATTTGATTTGTTCTTCTGTTTAGAGCACTTGTTCCTCGTATAAGTTTGGGATTTAATCTTCTTTGTATATATTTTGTCTCAATGCTTCTCCAAAATCCTCACCTATCCATGTGCAAGCTTTCACATAGAGGTAGAGCTTCTACCTTTATTTTTTGGAATGCAAGTTTGGCTGCTCAATAACTTATGGTCTAAAAGTGGGACACGGAAATTGTTTCATTCGTTGCTAAAGTTCATGAGTTTATTCCAACCATACTTAATAGTCCTATGTTTTGTGGTTGTTGATATGCAGGAAAAAAAGGTATAAAAGCTAAGCATCCAATGAAGCATACTCTTGATACACATAAATGGAAAGCAATTGGAGACTAATATGATGCAAATTAGTATAGAATTCACTTTGCAAATTGTGTAAATGGGAAGCAATTAGGGATCGATTACATTGTCATGTACCAAAAAATCAAAGCAATGTGGTTGCTGCAATACAAAGTTGTTTGTTACACTAGTAATACACCAAAGTTCAAAATAAGTGTGGTGCTTGCAATGTAAAACTGTCAACAAAAAGTTAAAATTATAGTGTTTGCTGTACTCATAGGTTGTTGCTTCCCATTTTAGTGCTATTTTGTCTGGGAACTATATCTCTCACAAGGATGTTTGCTGTATCTACATCTATAAGAGATGAACTCAATGAAAACAAGAATAACCAAGTGGAAAGAAAGTTGAACTATGACTCTTATGGGATTATTATTGTTCTTCCCATTTTAGGCATTGTTTATGATTTCTTTTAAAGCACTTGTACTAAAAAAATCATTGTTTAGGCGTTGCTTAGACATTAGTTAAGCATTAGACTGATATTGTTAAAGTATTGTGATGATGAAACAATTGTACTAAACAAATTCTTTGTAATAAATTGGTATATTTTCATGTTACATTTTCAAGTATATAAGTTCTTTAAGTTTTTGTACTATTATGTACCTTGTAAGATATCTATACTATAATCCAAAGCTTCTAGTGATAGCATGGGAATATCTAAAGGTGCATGAAACACAGACAAACAATTGTTTCAAACATAATTTGGCTAAAAAGGTGCCTAAAACACAAACAAACAATTGGGTTAGAATATAATTTGGCTAAAAAACAATTAAGATGTATTAATTCTCACCATCAACATTTTAGTACAGGTAAGGTTATTACTATTTGATGGTCCTGCATGTGAGATTGGAGGGGGAGAGCATGATATTCTGATTTGTGTTTAATAATCCTCCTTGAGTGAGGCATCTGTTCCCATAGCATCTTTCATTCCTAAGCCATCAATTGATTCTTCATCTGTTTCCATAATTTCTTCAGTGGTAGAAACAATCCTCTTTTCTTCAATAGATGTTCAAGCTAACCTTTTAGTCTTCTTTTTCTCTTTTTGCTTTCCTTCTTTTTGACCTATTTGCCTGTGTAGATGTCATCTTCTATTCACAAGTAGTAACTCCATCTTTACCTTTACTCTTAAGAATCTTTGTAACTTGCTTTCTAGCATATAACGTGATTTTATGAAACATATCATATGCCTTTTCACTATTAGATGCCTCAACTACAACTTGTATCATCATAGGACACACATTCTTAAACTGTGATGTGCTTTAAAGTCTAGGGTCTACTTGGATTTCCTTCCCTTTGCTATCATAAACCACACCACTCTTAACATTTTTAGTCCATCCCTTGAGGATATATTGCTGAGGTATGAACTTCATATTTTTCAATTCATAAATCCTAATAGCATGGCCGCACAAAATGCCAACCGATTCAAACATGTAACAAGTACACCAAATGGACTTATTCTTAGGATGAAATTTTACAATCCACTTACCATCTTCACTAACCATGGTCACATGGTATTTAGGCAACTACTCAACTTCAATTGATGTTGGGATCTTTCCTATCAATTTTATGCAACCCGCTATATATAAATTATATTGTTCTTTGAACAAGGCAAATACATAGCTTGTGTAAATCTTTGAAAGTTGATGCAACATTGGTGTACTTTGTGTAATCAACTATGGCCTTTTTTCATGCTCATCAAACTCTCGCATCCATTCATTATGTCTTTTTTCATCAACAACGCATTCAAAAGCATGAAAGAAGTGGGTGATGTTTAATTTTGAATCCATGCAACACTTTATATCAGCATTCACATCTTACTAAGTTGGGTGCTGGCACACTAGGCGTGAAAGCATTCTTTATGTAACACCATGCCCACTTTTCTTTCAACTTGTATATTGAGGACAACCAATTGTTTTACTTTACATTATAAGTGAATAGTAAATTATTCCATGCAGTCTCAAATGTTGCCTCATCTTTATATTCGAACATGTACTTCCTAAAATTGAATGAAAATTTTGACTTTCCTTTCATCAAATTGGCAAGATGCTTGAACCCATTTTGCATTAAGTGCCAAGTGCATAAATAATATTTAGTGCCTAGCAATACCTCATGCAATACTCTTATCATTGCTTGATCTTGATTTGAAAAAATTGTAAGAGGCTTTTTTTGTTTATGTGCCTTCAAAAAGGTTTCTAGAAACCACTTGAATGAATCCACTGTCTCATTATAAAGTAATGTTGCCCCAAAGATAATTGCTCCTTGATGATGATTGAAGCTAGAAAAAATGGCAAGTGGTCTAAGGTTTCGGTTTGTACTATATGTCGTGTCCATCGATACTACATCTCCAAAGTAAGCATAATCAAGTAGCATTTTTGCATCAACCAAAAAATATTTGTAATTTGGTTTTCTGTGTCAAGTTGGTAGGCATGATAGAATGAGTAATTTTTTGCCATTTGATCTTCAAAATAACTTAACAAACACCCAACCTCACCATGTATCATACTTCTTTTTCTTTTCGTTCTCAAATAATTCTTTGCATCTAATCGTGCAGATATAAGATTTTCTCTCCCTCCAGCATGTTTACGTTGTAAGGCAGTCATGTGACATGTTTTAGGAAGATGGAGAAGGTGATTATGTTCCTCCACAAACACATTAATTTTATATTTTAACTCATCATCAACATGAAAAACTCCTATTTTGGCCTTATAATCAGTATGAGTCTCAAGATGATAGTTCTTGACATTCCTTTCTCCTTTGTCCAGCTTTCACAGACCCTCTTTTGAACACGCATATTTATATGATAAGATAGAACCATCCTTCCTACTATTTGTAAAATTATGTTTTCTTGCTACAAACCCAGTTTTTCCTCCATAAGCAACCCATAACCTCCATGTCTTTTCTAGGTTGTTGAATCCCATGCCTATCTTGGGGATCAATTCAAGCTCAACTAAATAATCCTAAATAATAAACAAGAAATTTTTATTTATATAAAAGAAAAGCTGATATAAAAAGTAATACTTTTAAAAAAAGATCATTTATATGATTCTTGTCTATAAAAAAGAAAAGATTAAAAAGCTTGAAGCAATAACAAATAATGCTTAAATTGATATATGTGCAGCAAGATTCAATAAAATTGAAATGTCCATTCTCCATAAATAAATTAATCGCCATTTTCAGCAGCAACGTCTATACTCCATGCACAAAACCATTATCATTCAATTGAAAAAATAAAAAACAACATGTTTTAAAAAAATTGTCACAAAAAAAAGCAAGTTCTCGTTTTCAACAATAAAAGAATTTTTCAGTAGCAAAATAGTGAGGAAAAAGAGAAGTAAAGAGAAGAAACAATAGATTGAAGCTCCAAAACATACCCTGTAATGATTTAACGAGCTTTTAGGCTGATGGAAGGGAATGAGAGAATTTAGGCACTAAATTCTTTGTGAGTCGATCAAAGAATGAAACAAGGGAATTGGGTTTATGAGTTTTGGAATTGAAGGCCAGGATTAAAAGAGAATGGTGGACCAGGATTTGCTTACATGGTGCCACCTTAGCGCAAATCAGGCTGCACATCACAAAAGTGATATGTAGTAGATCTGGATCCCTCCATCGCATGCCTAATCTCTTAACCATTCTCCCCTTAGATCTAGCTTCTCAATTGCCAACACCATCCCCTCTCCTCCTCTATCTCGTAAACGCTGTCAACTTCCCTTCCATCTACCTCTTATTCTTTGTAGTCAGGAAATCTCACATCTTATTTGCTTCATAGCTCATAAACACACTTCTCTTTGCTTCTCTAATCTATTACTAGTAATTCAAAAAGAGGAAGAGGAAGCCAAAGGTTTGTTGAAGTTTTTTTTATGCTACTGCTAATTTTTTTCTTTGTTTTGTGCTGGCTCAAAGAATCATTGATCTCTGTATATTTTTTTCCTTGATCCATTGAAGCAACAGATCTGTTGTCCTGTTGCTAGAACCATTCATCCAAACCTTCATATTTTTTCCTTTTTTTGTTTAAATCTTCATCTTTTTCCTCTCATATGTATGCAGCCACATTTTTGCCCTCAATCCAAATAACCTAGTGACCCAACTTGTGCGAACATGAACTAACCTAAACTATTGTCATGTCGTTTTACAGGGCCAGGAAAACCTAAGCCTGAAGTGGCCCATGCACACCTTACTTTTAATTGAATGATTTATTATGGTCTAAACTAATACATGTAGAGTTATTTATGTTCACAAAGAGTGGCAAACTCTACACAAAATTTTTCAGTTTGCAAACTTAAAGTTAAAATAAAATAAAATTTGCTTAAAGTAAGTTATAATATAAAATGAAGTTTGCTCAAAGTAAATTTATTGCAACGTGATTTATATTTAAATATTTTTTATTATAAAAGTAAGTTTGATAAAATGATTAGAGATAAAAGTACGGGTGCAAACTAAAAAATAATTTCTTTAGTTTGTTGGTTAAAAATATATTTATAGATAAAAATAAGTTTACAAAATAACCTTTTAAAATGATCTAAACACCAAGTTAGTTAAAAGTACGTTTGCAAATATAAATTTACCCAACTGAATGATAATATAAACAGGCTCTAGGTATTTAACATGATAATAGCCTTAAAATTTGAATTTGAGATCCCTAATTAAGTTTGTATATTTCCATATATAGCATCCAAATTTAGTATTACTATACATGTAGAAATGTATAAGACAATAGTGTACTTTTAACCTAATGTGGGTATGTCACTGTGTGCCTATAGAATTTTTTTAATCCAAAAGTTTTTCTTGCTTTTATATATGCATGTAATTTCATTGATCTTTTAAGGAGAGATCAAAATACTCATTTTTATCTCTCCTACTATACATTCATGTTTATGATCTCCTCCTCCTTTTTTTTTTTTTCTCCTTTTGGTATGAGATATCAAAGTAAACAAAATGATAATAAAATATGACAATATATATGATATTCACTTCAACTTATTTGTACATTTTTATTTTATCTTTTTTTATTTGAACGGATAAAGAATAACTCAAAATACTGACATGATCTCTGAAAACATGAGAAAGCGAGAAGAGTCCTAGAGGACAAAAAAACCCAAGGCTAAAAGGATGCCATATAAAAAAAAAATGGAGCCTCATTGAGATTCCTATGATTTAATGAGAAATGCTAGTATTTTGCCCACGCCTGGCTATATCATCATTTCGACCTTAACTACTTGACCAAAGTTTCCCACCCGATCCCCTTTAGCTTTTTTTAATTTGATATTAAAACTATGGTTTGGACATAATTGAGCACCGTGCCTCTTGTAATTATTCTGCATCATCGTTTCCTTTTGCCCTCGTTCGTCTCACATAATTAGCCCAAGGCCCAAGGGGACGAATATTACTGAATAAGGCAAAAGTTTTGCCTTCTCATGATTAGAAGATTTTGTGAACCCACGTGGATCCCATTGTACACCCTACACCCATCGCGGCCCCGATTCTACGAAGCTTGATGGCGTTGCGTCATTTTATTTTATTTTAATCTATAGATATAGACTCCATTATGCCTCCCCTAGTCCCAATGTCTCATGGTGAGTCAGTCCCGACCACTGCTTCCTCCATTTAATACTTATAGTTTTTTTATTTTTACATATTCAAATTCAATACATGATTAATTCTTTTTTTCCAACTAAATCCTATTTATTAATTCAATTTGTTGTTATCTCTTAATTGCTACTTATTCATTTCTAATTTATTCTTTTAAGATTCTTAAAATGAGAATATTTTAATTATTTTAAAATATTATTTTACATTAATTAAAACTTTCTTAATTCATGTTCCACACCCTTAACTAACAATAGATATGGGACTGTGGGTATTAGAAATTTATTTTACTCTTTCAGCCTCTAAACACGGTTGGAGTTTATTATCTACTTATTTTTTAGATGTGTGTGCAAGTGTAGGCATATCTCTCACGTTACGTGTGTAGGATCTGCTGGAGGACATAGGTCCTCCGGTAAATTTAGGTGACCGTATAAAGAGTAGCAAGAGTTTTGGCCTATTTGCTTCACTAAGCATGGTTTCTAATGGAAGATCAAACGGGCGCTTCATCATGTAAAACAACCTAACTAATTAGGCTGTTGGAACAGTACTTGGACGCTAAACTAGGGTGGACGTGGTGGGGAGAGAAGCAGTCAGTAAAGGAGGGAGAGATGAGAAAGAGGGGAATGGTCAAAAGTGAAATTAAGAGTGAGAGAGGGAAAGAAAGAGGGAATCATGAGAAATAGGGGAGGGGTGGCCACCCCAATCTGACAACGCCACCCCTACACTTGTAAACTCATCTGTTTCCTCGATTACCCTTCCATGTCACTCTCCATCCGCATCACACTCCCTCTCCTATGTTATATCAACTCACTCTGTAACTGAGATATTGTATATCCTAGTCTTAAATTTTTAACTACTTCACTATAATTAAAAAAAAAAATTATTATATTATTAGAAATATTTATTTTTAATTTTAATAAGTATTATAAATTTAAATAATTTATAATAAATAAAAATAATTTAAAAATAAAATAATTAATACTTTAAAAAATTATAAAAAATAATTTATATTTAATATCATATAAAATTTTTAAAATATAACTAATAAAAAAAATATTATTAAATATAAAAAACAAAAGTAAACATTAAACCTAGCAAGCAAGTAATGCATAAGCATATTTTAAATTAATTTTTTTTTTGGGTTGAGTCCCAATTAAAGGAAATTCTTGTTCTATGGATGGTTACATGATGCTTGAATTCAACATATCATGTGATTGTTTATTTCCTTCATCTAGTTAACAAAATAAACACACACATTTTTTTAAAAATTAAAAGATGTTAAAAATGTTATTAATCCACTCAACTATCAATTCAATAACCATCGATCGTATGTATTTCCAGTGATCTAATTATGAAGCAACTAAACTAAATTTTTCCTTTTGCTATCATATGCTGATCCCAAAACGCTCTTCAATCAATTAACCTTTATGATTAACTAATATTTTTAGCCGGCAATTAAGGCCACACTAAAAACTTCATCAATAAGGGAACAAATAACGTCAGTCAAATTTGTTAACAAGACATGGCAGAAAATTTAAAAAGTCTACATACTTGAAATAAACAATAGATTAACAAACTAGATGGGAAAAAAAGGGTGAAAGAAAAAAAAATCAAATAAAACAAATTACCTCATGAGAATAAATGAGATAGAGACATGAAAATCCCCTTCTTCCAAAAAAAAAAAAAAGGAGACATGGAAATCGTGTTGCTATTATGGATGTACATGTACTTGTATGTCCCCTTCGAGAACTGACTCTCACGAAGAAAGTCAGAGAGAACAGTATTTTTAGTAGCTCTGGGTGTTGCATGTTTGACTTTTTAAAAAAATATTTGTTATTGTATAAATATTTTATTTTCAAATTCAATTTTTTCTCTTTTCTTTTTTTAATTTATCATATTAGGCGTGTGCATGACTTTTATATACTATATTATATATATTGATATTAATATTATAGTTCCATTTTACTAAGTAATATATGGTTGCCAAAGCTATGTATATGTGACTATTGCTCAAAATAACTCTGAGAGAAAATATCGATAGTTACTAATTTTGAGTTGTCTCTCAATTATGATGTACAAAAATTAGATAAGATCAACTTGATATTATGTCTTTGTGAAGTCAAGCGGGACCAGGCCAATTCAACATATGAGACCGGGGTTGGCTAGGTTTCAAAAACTATTTAAAAATAAAAAAATAAATTAATTTTATTTATTAACAAAACTATAATTATATTCATTCAAAATATATTTTCTTAAAAAATAATATTATAATAAAAAATAACATTTATTAAAATTATAAATACTTAATAACCATATATTATTTTTAAACAATATTAAAAAATTAATTTAAAGTTTTAAATAAAATTAAAAAAATTGGATTTTTAAAGATATTTACAATCATGATATCGGCAATTTCTTATATATATCATATAAAATTAATGATGTGATAAGAAAAATATCATATAAAATTAATATTTATAAATTTTTAAATATATATGTATATAATTATATATATGCCAGGATTGGGCAAGACTGGGTTTGATCTTAACCCGATGTTCAACCCGGTCCGATCTTTGAGACCAACCCAATATGTCGGGTAAGACCAAGCCTACTGGATTACAGGACTAATTGAACACCCCTACTCTCAACATTTAGAATCCATTTGATTTTCAATTTGTAAACTTAAATTGGAAAAAAATTAAATTTAAATAAAAATAAATTTGATGTAATGTAATTTATGTTTGGGTATTTTTTAATTACAAAAATAAATTTGATAAAATGATTATGAGATTAAAGTAAGTTTACCAACCCAAAAATAACTTCTTCAGTTAGTTGGTTAAATGTTGGTTTACATGTATGTAGGTAGCAGTAAATTTATAAAATAATATTTTAAAATGAGTCAAATATAAGATTAACCTAAAATACATTTACAAACGTAAGTTTACCTAAGTAAATAATAAATGAAATGGGTTTTTAGTGACATAATTTAGATTGTTAGTAAACATCATTTAAATTTTCATTTTGGCTATGATATGTGCCATGCGACTGGATTTTCACTATGATCAAGTAGAAAATTTGGGATGAAATTATAAACCTTTTAACAGATTGGTCCATCATAAATTAGGGTATTGAAAATTTTTTCCAACTAAATTTATGACACGTGTCCAAAAATTTTGTAACAATTCTTTTTTTTTCACGCCCCAAAATTTTCTGTCACAAAATTACAGTTTTGATTTTTGTAGTGTCTATGTTCATTGGAGATTAAATTAAAACAATAATTAGAAAAAATTCAAGCGAACTCAGTTCAAACTGCATGGCTGCAGCACCAATCGATGACTCGGCGATGTTCGAGTGGCGTGGTGTGTACTTTTATTTAATATGATAAAAAAAAAAAGAAAAAAGGGATTATTTAGATTTTTTTTTTCAGCGGGTGATCATGTTTGTTTTACTTCTAAAATATATGCGTGGCACTTGAAATTTGAATATGTTTGGACCCAGCCCCCACCAGTGCATATTCGTTAGAAGTATTCACAGTTTCCCTGATAATAGTGGTGAGGGTGTGGTCCAATATAAGCATAGTTTCAGCGTTTAAATCCTCTTACTATTAAAAAAAATAATAATAATGTACTGCCATTAAGCATAATTTATATAATATAATATTTGATATGAAACTGAGAAGACGTTATTTGAATTAAAATTTAAGACATCATTAAACTTAATAATTTAAAGAATACCCGTGATGTTGAATTAGAGTAAGTCAACTATTATCATCTGTTTAAGATACTAAAATTAATTATTATTAATTAATTAATCATAATATAAAAAACTACCAGGGCGCTGATGTTTTGGGCTCAGAAAAACACACGTTTATATAATTAATTTATATAAAACTACATAATTTATATTAAGTAAATTTATATGAAACTATATTGATTAATAGCGCGACTTAGTTGTGTAAAAAAGAATCAAATGTAAACAACATATAATTTTTTTGGGCCCCAAACAACATATAATTAATTATGTTTAGATCTTATAGAAAAATATGATTAGATTGAGTAGAAGATATTTGACGCATGTTACTTTTACACATGAAAAAAAAACTGTATAAAGTTACCACTTATTTAAATTTAAATACAATAATATTTTAATTTAAATTATATGTACAGTAATATATACAATGTCTTGCGATCCTTTTTCCCACACCCCCTATTTCTGGCCAACTTTGTTCGTATTTTAATATATAAGTTTTTTATGTATAAAAATAGCATCCATGGAAATTGCAATTCCCCTAAAGAACTAGACCCTAGAAACTTAAAAGTATGTCATGATCTGGTTAAAAAGAAAAAAGAAAAAAGAAAAAAGAAAAAAGAAAAAAGCAAAAAAGCTTGTGATGAGTATTTGCCTGAATTAAAAAAAAGAGAATACATGTGACGAGCAAGGGGAGAACATGAAAGCACTAACGACTTGCGAAGCATTTCAGCGGTTGGTGAATGGTGGTGGAGGGAAAAATAGAGGAGGGGTGGGGGCATTGTGGAGAATAAGGTGAGAGGTGAGGGACAAAATGGTAAAAAGAGGAGGGTGGCGTGATTTAACGGCATAAACCCTCATTAAAAAGTCATCTGAGCCACCCTGTAACACAGTCCCCTACTACCTGTACACACTTCTGTACACTACCACTATACTTTTTGTTTTTTTTTCCTGCTATATTCAGAGGTTGGAGAGACAACTGTGTCAGACCCTGGAACCATCATCATACTTAACCAGGACCAGAGGGAGGAGGATGGTTTGGGTGTTTATCCTCATTCTGAGCGAAGGAGAGAGAGGCGAGACACACCCTTTGAGATTTGCGCCAAAGAGAGGATAGAAGATCTTCAAGGATCAGGGTGATTTAAAAGCTGAGGCAGCGAAGTTTTATTATTAGTTTTATTCAGTGAGACATCCTTTCTCCCCTTCCTTCTTCATTTCTTTCTTTAATTGATATTTAATTTAATATTTCTGACGCCATTTTTCTGTTCTCCGAA
The DNA here is from genome assembly GCA_026686845.1 of Adenanthera pavonina. Lineage (NCBI taxonomy): Eukaryota > Viridiplantae > Streptophyta > Magnoliopsida > Fabales > Fabaceae > Adenanthera > Adenanthera pavonina. The sequence continues at coordinate 14,198,230 of JAIVEN010000015.1, forward strand.
TTACTCTATCCATCTTCTGACGCCATTGTGCTCAAACAGCTTCATACCAGCCCAGGAGCCAGAGCCAGAGCCAGAGCCAGAGCCAGAGCAAACTATATTTGATAAAAGTTACTTCCCTTCCCAACATGTCATAAGTGCTCATTGTTTCTAAACAAAACCTCCTTTCTTTTTGCAACCTCAAGAAATTCGGCTTTATCCCGAGTACACTTTCTTACTTTTTCTCCCTTTTGAACCTGTTTTCCAACTATTCTCCTCCTCCTAGCGTCATCAATGCCATCATAAGCATGTTGGAAATCGATGGGAAACCCAACACGAAAACCGAGTTATTGGTGTGAGGCAGTAATTGTTTCAGTGCTATGTTTATTGCAGGGCCGTGTAGCATGTTAGAGGGTGCATTCTTCTTTATAACGCCATTTCTGGCCCAGAGTTTGGTAAACTGGGCGGGGCTTGTCTTTGTTCAGTGACCTGATAGCAGCAGCTGTTAGCAGTCGTCGTAACGCGCCGTTAGAGGCATTGTGTTGTTCGTATGGGCGGATTCGGAGGCAGTGGAGGAGTTACAGTTTGTCGTCTAGTCTGAAGGCATTACCATTGTTATATTTGATTTTAAGCTTGAGAGAGAATGAAGTTTATGAAGTTGGGTTCGAAGCCAGATGCCTTTCAAGCTGATGGAATGACTATCAGGTGAGACTTGAGAATGCTTCTTTTCTTTCTTTCGTATTGTTGTCTTTGCACATGTAGTCATTTACAGAATGTTCTTTTGTTTTCCTTGACTCTCGGAGTAGTAGTATTAGACAGAGTCGGTGTCTTGATTTTTGTTTCAATTTATTGTATTAGGTGATTCAAGAATCTTCTGCATTTTGGGATTCTTATAGTCGTAATATTTGTCAGAACCAAATTAATGCATGGGAGTATTATTTGTGGTTTCGCATTGAATTCTGAGTTCCATTTAGATGTATATGACCGGAGTTAGACCCTGCTACTGGGTGGTATCTTCCTGAATGCGTTGAGAACCATTATGAATATGGTCCCTCTCTGCATAACCATTCCGTTCTTTCAGAAGTAGCTATTATTTAATTGCCGGGGACACAGAAAGAAAGAAACAAGGTGAAGAAGTAGGAAATGGTCCACCCTTAACTGTGAATATATATATATACTCTCTAGTCCAACCATGGTAAACTTACGCGGATCACCCCACATCTTCAATCATAACTGGGCGCGAAGCCCCTGTAAACTATTGTATTAGTTTTAGTGTCCGTTTGGTTTGTTTTGTTTATAAAAGGTAGTTTAAAATAATCATAGCTTATAAATTTGGATAACTGAAAAAAAAAAATATAGTTAGCAATCAGTTTTGATTTACCAAAAATTAAACCAAACAGGCCTCTTAGCTTAGTTGTATTTACGGTTTCTTTACACTCTGTTTCTCTACTTTCATATATTCCCCTCAATTTATATTTCCTACAACGATCTTGGCTTGTGATTTCACTAGTGTATGCAGATTAATTTTATGTTGAGAATAGAGGTTAACAAATCAATATTAAATTTTAAATTAATTATTAAATTATTAATTATAATTTGTTGGATTATTCTGAGAATGAGTAGAATTGGTGGTTTTTTTTAGTCCCTTTTAAATTATACTTGATGATTGATGATGGAGGGTTTTAAATTATACTTGTTGATGATGGGGCCTGCATTTTTACAAATTAAATTATGATTTTTATATTTTTTTAAATAAATTTATGGTAATTTTTTTATTTTTATCCAAATTTCACTTTTTACTTTATAGTTATTCTGAAAGTTTTTTCTAAAAAACCTTTGGGTAAAAGATAATCCAAACAGTCACGAAATGTCGTCTGCGCCTTCGGTTGGGAGTGAGGTTTCACTCATAAATAATGCATAGACAAATTCTGCTATAGAAAACAAAAGGTGACGTAGGACCTAATCTGCTTTTTATTGTATAGGGGTCTAGACTGGGGTTAGGCTCTAAAGCCTGTGCCCTAGTAAAAAGAATTGCGTTGAAAGTTCATGGCATAATTTTGACCTCTAACTCCAATATAAAATCTTGCTTGCCTGAGGTGGGAATTAGGTTAATTATGTGATTTTTTTGTTCAGCAATAACAGTTTATCCTTTTTTTTTTTGTAGTCCCTAGAAAAGTCTACTAAGCTCGGTTAGCCCATTTTAATTTATGCAGGTACGTGTCGTCTGAATTGACTACAGATGTCGTCATAAATGTAGGCGAAGTGAAGTTTTTCCTTCACAAGGTACAGACGTTTTCAGAATCTTTGATTTGTCCTGTTTTGCAAAATGATTTAGGTAGTAATAATATGATTGGCAAGTTATTACGGAACTATTTCGTCAATTGATTTGTCATGAGTTTGCAGTTCCCTCTCCTGTCCAAGAGCAATCAATTGCAAAAGCTTGTGTCAAAAGCTAATGAAGAGGATTCTGATGAAATTTTCTTGAATGATTTCCCTGGAGGGTCCAAGGCATTTGAATTGTGTGCAAAATTCTGCTATGGAATGACTGTTACTCTTAATCCTTACAATGTTGTGGCTGCTCGCTGTGCAGCTGATTATCTTGAAATGACTGAGGATATTGATAGGGGAAACTTCATTTTTAAAATTGAGGTATTTCTTAACTCGAGCATCTTTCGGAGCTGGAAAGATTCCATAATTGTTCTGCAGACCAGTAAATCTCTTCTGCCGTGGTCTGAGGATCTGAAGATCATTGGCAGATGTATAGATTCTATAGCTTCTAAAAGTTCTGTGGACCCAGCAAACATCACATGGTCCTACACATATAACCGAAAACTAACAGAGCCTGACAGAATTACTGAGCACAAGATGACATATCAAGAGAAAATTGATTCTGTTCCTAAGGATTGGTGGGTAGAAGATATTTGTGAGCTGGACATTGATCTTTACAAACGAGTAATGATCACTGTGAAGTCAAAGGGAAGAATGGATGGTCCTGTGATTGGGGAGGCACTTAAAATGTATGCAGTTAGGTGGTTGCCTGATTCTATTGATGCATTGGTTTCTGAAGCTCATGCATGGAGGAACAAATCTTTGGTGGAAACAATTGTCTGTTTATTGCCGTCTGACAATGTTGTGGGCTGTTCTTGTAGTTTCTTGCTGAAGTTATTGAAAGTGGCCATTTTAGTAGGAGCAGAAGAGTCATCAAAAGAAGAGTTGATAAAGAGCATCTGCCTTAAATTGCATGAAGCTTCTGTTAAAGATCTATTGATCCCTGCAAGGCCTCCTCAGACTACTATATATGATGTCCAGTTGGTTGAATGTCTTTTGAAACGATACATGAATGAGAAGGGCATTAACTGCAATATGGAAGTTGCAGAGAATAATGATAAAGCTGTTTTTCCGCATATGTCCTTTGTGAATATTGGCAAGTTGGTGGACAATTTCCTTGCAGATATTGCCCATGATCCGAATCTTAGCCTCTCTAATTTTGTTGACTTGTCACAAACAGTTCCAGGATTTGCTAGACCAAATCATGATGGTCTGTACGGAGCTATTGACTTATATTTAAAGGTAGGCTTAATATGCTCCTGGAAATTGTTTATAATATTCTTTTAATGTTGTATTTGAAGCTTTTATGTATGAGCTATTAGCTGGGGCAGTGCTCCGAATACTTTAGGAGTTTTCTACGTTACACTAATCTGCTACTGGTTAATAGAATAAGTTCATTCCTTCCATCTTAAGCTGAGGCTCTTGTATTAAAATTCACTGTCTGTATATTACTGTCCATTGTGGTCAAAATAGAACCTTAATTTGTGCTATGTTTCCAATAAGTAGACCTCAGTAGCCAAATAGCCTAATTGATGACAGGATTTTGTGTTCAGGAGCACCCGAATATGACGAAAGCTGAAAGGAAGAAGCTATGTGGACTGATGGATGTGAAGAAATTGTCAGTGGATGTATCTATGCATGCTGCACAGAATGAGTGGCTTCCACTACGGGTCATAGTACAGGTTCTCTTTTTTGAGCAGGTCAGAGCTTCTGCTAGCGTTCAATCTCTTGGTAATAAGAATTCGTGTAAGGCTTCATACTCAGCGATGAGTGCGGATGAAGAATGTGATAATGTAGTGGGAGAGAAATGTCATTCCCTCAAGAGCCAGATGTGTAATTTGAAGATTAAGGAAGAAGAATTCCACAAGAACGGGAAACTGAACAAGAAGAATAGCAAAAACAGCAGAAGTGGAATGCAATTACTTCCATCTCGTTCAAGGAGAATCTTTGACAAGTTATGGATTGTTGGTAAAGGACAAGGAGATAACAAGAGCTCCGAGACATCGGGAAGTTCAAATAGCCCAACATCTATTGTCCCAGGATACACTAAATCATCTGGTTCATCTTCTAGACACAGGAGATATTCTATCTCTTAAGGAGGATAATCTCCTGTGAAGTGTAAAGTGCTGGTAGTTGTAGTTTCTGTATCTTATGTGCATGTAATCAGGAAAAGGGGCCTCAAATACCGCAGAAAAATTTAGTGATAGAATTTCTGTCTAATCTGGATAGCTTTTACTCGAGTGCCAGTGTTCGTCCCATCCTATCATTAGGTTCTTTTGTTATATAGAATCATGATGCTCAGGGAAATGATCCCTGGTTGCAGGTGATGATCTGAAACTTTTGCCTCAATATCTCAGCTTCTTGACGTGAATAAGCCTGGAACATCTGAACATAAAATAACCAAACCTTCAAAAGGCAAAATATGAGGTTATCTGTCACCTAGTGATTAGCATTGAAGAAACAAATCTAACGGAATAATTTGGAAAGAGAATCAATTTTCTTGCTCTGATTCACTATTCATTTATGCGGTATTGGAGTTGAGAGAAAATTTGATTGAGTAAATTCTTTTATGTTGTAGGGCAAAATTGTAAATTTCAAAGAACATTAATTATCAATGGGATGGAAATATTAGTGAACGCTAGATTCGGAATTTCTCATGGAATGGCGTATCTGCAGAGTCGAATTTGCCCAGAAGATTCTTATTAGTATCGATTCATTCCATTTTTAACAGCAGGTTTATTATATTAACAAAATTTTAGTAGTATGAATATGACTTACAAAAGTTGCTGATAATTATATGTTATTATATTAAATGATTGGCTAGCAATACATCGTAATATCATTATTTTTTTTACCACAGTAATATCATTATTAATATGATGACTAATTCTTTGACGTAACATAATAATCATCCAAATGATTTGATTAAGGTCTCAATTATTAAAATTTAGTCACGTGCCTGAAAATCAAGTTAATTTCTCTTTCTTGCGGACTAATTCTCACTAATAAAAAAATGTTAAAGCGGCTTTTAACTAGGTTGAGAGCAAGTAATTTGGAGGGGTAAAAAAAAAAAAAGAAGAATATAAGGGCTAGTTTGATTTCTATTTCCAAAATTTATTTTTTGTTTCAAAAACAAAAACAAAACTGTTTGGAGAGGTGTTTTCTCTTTATTACCGGTTTGGATTACCTTTTTGTAAAAGATCTTTTAGAATAATCACATTTTACAAAAATAAAATTTGGATAAAAGTAGATAAGTTTATTATAAATTTATTTAGATAAAAAGGGAAAAAATTGTGATTAAAAACTATGGTTTGGTTCAGGCACTTACTTGTTTGGAAAAGTTGATACTCTTTTGTTTTTAAAATAAGAAAACAAGAATAATTCACATTTGTTTTTGTTTTCATTTTTAGTTTTGATTCACATTCATTACTAATTATTGTTAACCAATACCAACAATCATCAATTATCATCAGCTACCACAAACCACCTTGAACCACTATTAGACCATCCTTGATCAATGTTGATTGCCACTAATCACCACTTTTCATTATCGACCACCATTAACCATTGTCGATTGTCATTGACCGCCATCGATTGTTGTTGATCACTACCAACTACAATTAATCACAGTCAACTATTGCTAATAACAATTGACTATCACTAACTACTGTCAACCATCTCCGACCAATTACCAATTACAATTGACTACCACTAATTATCATCAATCATTGTAAACTATTATTAACTGTCACCAACTGTTTCCGACTATCGCTAATCTCGATTGTCCGTCACTGTATATCACCTTATTCCCTGCTTGCCACCACTATTTGTCACCATCTATCAATGTCTTCAAAAGTTACTTTCAATATAACATTTTCAAATGAAATTTTTTTTATTTTAAAATGAGATTTTCAAAACAAATTATTTAAACAGATCTTTTTTTATTTTAATTTGTTTTGGAGAATAGTTTCATGGAGCTGTTTTGAGAATGTAAAATCATTGAATAAAATCAAATAGACCCTAACCAATTGGACTCTTAAAAAATTTTTGACAAGACATTCCTCAGAATTTACTCTTGAATTAAAAAAAATATTAGAAAGAAATGCAACTTCAAATGGTTGCCTAGTCGTCATGATTTGATGTTGCAGAATAAACCGAAGAATTTGAAACACAGCATAGAGAAACTCCTTATCGAGATGATTTAAGGATTTCCACTCACAATGTTACACAACAACACATTTTCTGGTCCCCTTTAATTTCCCATCCCCCATCCTCCCAACCACCACCCCCCCCCCCCGCCCCCCGCTCAAAGGTCAATTCCGGTTCATTTTAATCTCAAAGTTCTAAAGTGATCTGATTTGTTCCAAACATGGATTCTATTTATCTGAAATGATTATATTCCTCTCAATATCTACTGATGTTGCTTTGATTATGGGGGTTTAGGCATTCTCATAATCTCTCATCTTTTCAGAGAGTCCAACCTTTGTTTCAAGCCACTTCGGCTTTAGCAGCGAGAGTAACGATATGAGCTACAAGGACTAATATAATTATATTTAACTAGCTGAAAGAAAATATTGAAACGAGGCAATTTTTAAGCTAAAATAAAATGACATACAAGGGAATATGAAATGACTCGCCGGCATTTTAGGCATCTAGTTATTGAAATGAAGGAGTTTGCTTGTTCTACGAAGTCAACGGATAACATTTCAAATCTAGCAAGCAAGTGCTTCCCAATCCTTAAAACATCCTCAACGATCATCAACTTAGTATGAACGTATTTCATAAGTACCTCAAGTCACAGCTCTCTCTCTGTTCCACATCAACACAAGAAGAACAAATACTAGCCCTGGCTGCGAAAAGAGGATAGTGGTAGGACCGGTGAGAAAATGAGACTTCTTCTCAAACAAAGCATCGCATTTGCCTTCTGTATCTTCTTCACCCATCTCTCCCACTCACGTGCCTCAGAATACTCATCCCATCACTGCAAAGCATGGCTCGTGCAATCCATTCCCACCGATATGCCCGACCTCTCCCCCATTCCCGGCGTCCTCTCAACTGGTATAACACCCTATTTGTATATGCCTCCCTTTTTATTTTTATGGTTTTTGGATTAGGATTTTCTAGAAATGAAGTGTGATGTGATTTAGGGGATGTGCTCCGGTGGATGGCGGCGAACTCTACTCGGCGACTCGACATAATTGCTCAGTACTGGCAACTGGTGGCTTCTCCCGATGATCCTCGTTCAGGCGATTATGGCTACTCCAAAAGTGATATGTACAAATTTGGTGCCCAAGAAGGTGCTGCTGTTTATAAAGCCATAGATGATGCTGCTGATCACAACGTTAGTATCAGGTACGGTTAAATGTGTGTGACCCAATTGTGGCTTTGATACTATGGTATTCTTGTTACTCAGAGAAGGTAATTTGTTTGTGTTTCAAATTGAATGAGTGTAGGTTAGTGTCCCACTCGGGAGTATATCCAGACTTCACCACAGAACCATCTAAACTTGCTTCAGGAAGGCCAAATGTTAAGAATGTGACCTTGTTACTGTCTGATTGGTGGGGTTCGGGCATTGTTCATGCCAAAGTCTGGATATCAGATAATCGAGACGTGTATATTGGATCTGCAAACAATGACTGGAAATCTCTTACTCAGGTGATTCCATGGTTATATTTATGTAAATACTCAGGTACTTTCTTCAAAGTCCCCAAGAATCTTGATTAAAGAAGCATCAACTCACCACCGAATGTTTAGATCGACTAGCAGGAGTCGTTCTAGCTTAACCATGAATCTTGGGTTCGATGCAGCAGCGTGGAGTGGTAGGAGCTTTCCACCCTTGTGGTGCCTCCCTGGCCCCAAATCCGGATTAGTCTGGGCCCGTTGAAGTCCTCTCAGCTCGAGGGAGACAACCCATGATATCGGGTGCAGATCGCAAAAAAAAAAAAAAAAAAAGAAGCATCAACTCTCCTAAAAGACATATCCCAATGGTTTTTACCTTTCTCCATGGATTATAAATATTTGTCTAATTATTAATTGAAGCCTTTCTTAGGGGTAAATCAATTGTGGGATATTTTTAATATGCGTAGTTCTTTTATTCTTTGCTATAGCCATTGGTTGTCTGTTGGATCTATGATACCCTAATATTGACTGCTTTAGGTTAAAGAACTTGGGATTTATCTTACTGGTTGCCCAGGAATAGCTAGAAGGGTTGAAGTCTACTTCAACAATTTATGGACCCTTGCATCTCTTAATTCTTCAGCTTCCACAAAAACAGTGTTTGATCAACAATGGCAAGTTGAAAGAAAGGTTCCTTGCTGGTCACATTTCATTGACCGGAAAAAGAGATGCAAGTAAGTCAGGTTCTCATTATAAAACATAAGTCTAATTAGAGTTTTGAAGTTTTTCTAAAGTGTTTCTCTTCAGAAAATTGTTATCTGGCATGGCTATGTATCTTGATGGATCTTTTATAGTGTCAGTCATTGCAGTTTTAATATGATGGTGTAGATGTTTATTTTCTATGAAAAATTTCTTCCCAGTTTGAAATTTCATCCTGTGAAAAGATAGAATAGCACAATGTTTATGGGAGCATTCACAGAATTAGAAATTGGTTTATATATTGAAAATTTATGTTAAAGGTCGATTAAGGATTCAATATTACTTACATTACAAGCAGTGTCTAGCATGGTCGCAGACATGAAAGACACTCTAAAGCGTGCAAACTTTTTTAAATTATGTTTAAATTACATATACAAACAGTTGAAGATGGATGAAACTGAATGCAGGAGTGAGGTAAGACTACTCTTCAAGTTTTTGACTTGTTAATGTTATCTAGTTATGTCATCGCAGGTCCCCTCTTCCTCGATATGTAAAGACTCCCCATGTTGCAGGATATCCTGTTCTTTCTGATCCTTATATGTTTAAAGTTTCAATGGAGACTCCTGGAAGCAACCATTCAACAAAGCGTCCCCAAGCTAGCTATCTCTCCTTTGCTCCTCCTGAGGTAATGAGGTAGATTTTAACAATCTGCTGGTGCTGGGTGATATGCATTATGAGATGCTGAAGTGACTGTCTCGCTTATGTTTTCTACTGTCAAACAGAATTTTACTCTCTCATTCAATTTTTCTTGCTCCTTGTTCTTTATTTTTTTCCTTCCTCTTTCTTCCTTTATTGTTGTTTTGGTTACAAGTGAAGGATAAAGGAAATATGATAGCCAGAGCTAGGACTAGCATTTTTTAAGTAACGAAAAAACTATACAATGCCTTGCGGAGTATTTGGGAGTTGGTGTAATAGAGCTCTAAGATACTGGCTTGCTTGAGAAGCACTTTTCTTCAAGCTGTGATAAATAATAATAAACAGTTCTCTGCCTCTTTTGGCAGCATTAGCTAAAGTCAATGGAGAAGCCTCTAAAAATTGTTATTTTATTTCTCATGATCGCCATTTTGGATTGCTGCTGAAACCTCATTTGCTTTAGTGTGGGATAAAGGACTCGGGCTATATTGGTTTTGATTCTCTTCTTCTTTTTCTTCTTCTTTTTAAGACAATAATTCTGATTCTCTTCTTCGATTGTATAGTTTGTCCAGTATATTAATCACTGAAATTTCACAAGATAGTTAAGATCTTGTTCTACATTTCCCTGGGGAAGTGAGTTGCTTTTCCTTATTCAGTATATTATTGATTATAAAATGGTTCCAAGCGTTGCAGGATATTGTTTGGCACTATTTCTCAGCAATTCAGAAATGCATCTGCAGTATTTCTGCTGAAGATTTTTATAATATTAAATCCAGTTGACAGAAAGTAGAGAACTTTCCTTAAACTCATATTCGACCTTTACATGTTATATTGATCATCTTCATTTACTTACCATGATTGGTGGATGCAGCTGTCATTTGGCAAGTATCAGGCTGATGAACAGGCTTGGGTTGATACAATTAAATCTGTTGGAATGGGAGAGACAGTTAGAATCAACACCATGGACTGGTTGGGTCAGTCACAATATACTAATCAAGCAGTTTACTGTTCATCCCTGTCCTCTGCAATATCAGAGGTAAAGTTATTACTTCAAGTGGTTAATTTATTCTTGATTCACCAAAATTCTTTAATATTTCTCTACCGAGAATTAGTTGGTGAAAAATTGTTTTCTCCAGAAAAGAAATAAGTTAGAGCATTCTATATCTTTGTGCCCAGTCCATTCTTTCCAGTTGCGGCACCATGAGCTCAACCTGTGGAACTAACAAAATTTTTTTTTTCAAGTCTGAACAAATTTTTGGTGCCAAGGGCTATTTAGTAATATTCCAAATATTCTTACTACCAGGTTGTGTTTTCAAAGCATGCAACAGTGAAAATATTGGTGGCATATTGGAGTCACTTCATCAATAACACAGATGTGTACCTGAAGTCTCTCCTCTACTCCAACAATCTCTGCTCATCTTCAAAGTACAACAAGTGCTCTGGAAAAGTTGAGGTCAAGTACTATGTGGTTCCGGGTTTCAATTCGACAGGGCCTGCCATTCAGGGTGGAGCTAGTACAGGAAATATATACCCTGGTTTTACGAGGGTCAATCATGCAAAATATGCAGTCAGTGACGTACGTGCCCACATCGGAACTAGCAATCTTATGTGGGACTACTTCTACACGACATCAGGTGTCAGCTTCGGAACACACAGCCCTGCCATTGTTTCGCATCTCCAGGAGATCTTTGATACTGACTGGCATTCACCCTATTCTGTCCCAGTTGAAGAACTGGGACAGCGCTATTCTTCTTCCTTCTAGAATTGCTTCCTTTCATTTACGTTTTTGATGTGTCCCAAATTAGTGATTTGATTAGTGGGTAATAATATATTGACCTCGATGATATCATCTTAGCCAGGTGATTGTAACTATGGTCAGGATTAATGCGACTTCAAGGATGATCTAGGTCGTTATTGGTTTGATTTGGTTACACATTAAAAAGTTGCTACCGAATAAAGCCAATATAAGTACAGTACTTTGCCTGTTCTGCTCTTTTTCTCTCTCTCCGTTTTTTTTTCCCTTGTAAAAAGAAAAATTGGGTTACAAATTTGATCGAGCAGAACTTCAAGGTAGGCATCTAACGAACACCCATTCATTGCATAAACATCAAACATCTGCTGTTTAAAAACTGCAGATACTAGAAAAAGCGAAAGAGACAATGATGAAGATATGCAAGCTCCACTTAACAGACATCACAGTCCATGCTCACCTAGTCTTCGCCGTAGAGCTCTCTCTGCTTGACTAAGGGCCTGTTTGGTATCCCGTTCAAAACCAAGTTTGGGGGCCAAAATGAGTTTAAAATATTTTTGGGTATGTTTGGCAAATTTTCACGTTTGTGTTTAAAAATTATTTTTCCTCCAAAACGAGGTTTTCCAGGAAGGAGATGCGGAGCTGCTTTTCCGTTTGTTTATTCAATTTTCATCTGTGTTTATTTTAAAGTCAGATAAAAATATACTAATAAAAATGAGAAAAAATAAAAAAATTGAGAAAATAAAATTTTCATAAAATTTTTTTTATCTATTAACCAAAATTTCCCTTCAAAATTTTAATTTTTATAGATCATAACCTGTAAGAAAATATTATATAAGATATATTATGTTCTCAATTAAATAAATATAGGTTAAATTTTAGTCCAAGTAAATTAAATTAACCATGGGATAGAGTTTAAGCTAAATTTAGAGAAAAATTATGAGTTTTATCAAAATCAATTTTCAAATAAATCATCCAAACATAAACCTGTTAGTCCAAAACCAATTTTTATCACAACTACATTACAAAACCAATTCTACCAAAACTCATTTTTAACTAACTGAAATCCAAATGACCCTAAGAAATGGAGAACATAATCGTCCCTGTCTGTTATTAAGAAGTAAATCTTCAATATCATCCCTATATAAGAACCTGCCCTCACCGGAATAGATATCTATTATGAAGACAGTCTCAATCAATTGATCATTTGCCTTCCAACTAATTTTTATATCCATTAATACATTTGTTACTGTAGGGATGGTTTCACAAGAATCAGAATGAGTCCTGCGTTGCACACTTTTTGTTCTCGTGATCTAAGAGCCCATTTATTTTTCAGTTAGTAAAAAATGTATTATGATAGAATTGGTTTTGTAACGTGGTTATAGTAAAAATTGATTTTGAATTAACATGTTTATATTTGGATGATTTATTTAAAAATTGATTTGGATAAAACTCATAATTTTCCTTTAAATTGAGCTTAAACTCTATCTCATGATTAATTTAATTTTCTTGAACTAAAAATTAATCTATAATTATTTAATTGGGAACAAAGTATATTTAATATAATATTTTTTTACATGTCATGATCTATGAAAATTAAAATTTTGAAGGGATATTTTGGTCCATAGATAAAAAAAATTTTATGAAAATTTTATTTTCCTAATTTTTTAATTTTTTATCATTTTTATTAATCTATTTTTATTTGACTTTAAAATAAATACAGATAAAAGTGAAAAACCACATAAAAGCATGGATCCATATGCTTATTGGGAAATGGAGTTTGCCAGAAATGATTCTTCAACTGAAAGTAAAATTCAGCCAAACATACCTCAAACTTTATCAAACTTAGTTTTTACCCCAAACCTAAACCTTGATTTATATATAGTGAAGCAAACAGACCCAAAAGGTACAGAGCTGACTTTCTTCCCCTTTTTTTCCCCATTATTATACAGAGCTGTCTTTTGCAGGTAATATGCAAGGAAATTGACAATACACGATTACGCAGGATTTTATATAATCATGTGAACAAGGATATAATATCCAGAAAATTGGATTGAAATGGCTTCAATCAAGACGACGTAGAAGGTACTCGACCTCGACATCCTTGGTAAGAGGGATAACCCATTTCTGGTAGAGGCGAGAAACAAGGGACGGATCGACCTTGTAATTTGGCTTGTCATCATCACCCTCAACCCTCACTTGCTGCCCAATCACCATTGCCTTCTTTTCAACCCTCTTCCTCACCATCTCTTCTACTCTCTCGAATGTCAACAACTTCATCAATCCTTCTCTGTCCTGCATTCATCAAACCCCAATCCTTTAAATGAATCTAACTAACAAATTCTTCATTCACAACTCCCTACAGGCCACAATGGTTAGGGATGAAATCATTATTAAATAATATATACCCGTGCACGAATTAAAGGCTCATAGTCCTGAGGGGACTCCCTGAATTTCACCTCTGCTACGAATTTTCCGTAATGAATCCTTCTAGATATGGCCTGCATAAAATTCAATTTCATTTTATACACTGTCAACCAACACTGATATAGGCTAGTATTGAAAGAGTTGGAAAGTATGGCTTTCCATAACCTTAGAATCATATACCTGTAATAAGGAAAGATCACTAGCTGCAGTTTGTGCATAGTTTCCATCATCACCGGAAGCAACAAACAATGGAAGCACCTCATGAAAGTATATTTTCCAGATGGACTTGTTTATGTTGACCAAAGAGGCTCCAGGATGCAAAATCTACATAAAGAAGGAATCAAGTTTTAAAAGGAATCGTTTTTCTTTTAAGAGGCATGAAATGTGGAAAAGCACACCGGAGTTGCGGTGAATCACCTTGGAGAAGGGGTAATCAGGCACAACTGACTGTGGTAAATTTTCTGGGAAGAAGGGATTCTCTTCTGGGCTCTTGTATCTACCTGCCTGTAGAATACCAGAATATTTTATGTCCCATGCAGTTTCTAATTCAACACCCATATTAATAAGTACCATGTCTTTGTTATTTGTGGCTATATCTAAGTATAATTAGAGGATATAATATAAGTCACCTGTAATATTATATTACGTGATGAATCAATTATGATACCCATGACCTCAACTGATAGATGTAACGAACACAATAATGACAAAGTTTAATAAGTTGGAAAAGAAACAGATGTCAAAAATAGGCAAGCTAATAAGAAATAAAAGAAAGAAACAGAGACATAAGGTGATTGACAGATTGCTACCTTTGCTTGAATGGCCTCTATGTTCTTGACGAAGAACTCGACAAGGGAGCCACAGAAATGGGGAATGGAAGTGCAATTTTGATCATAGGCGTGAGAATTGATGGGGAACTTAGCTCTCTCGATGAGATTAAAAATGATGGTATCCTCTTGTCTTTCCAGAGCCTCTCTTACAGAATCTAGCGTGTACTCATTCCCAGCTGCTGCTATTACCATTCTGCACGTCTCAGCGGAAACGACCAAAAGAAGAAGCAACATTCGAAATCGAAACATCATATCGTTAGTTCAAATTGTTTGAAAGGTGAAAGAGCCAAAAATCATAGAAAACGCAGCATTAGCCAAGTATGAATAAAACAGGAATCTGAAGCGATGTTGAATAGGCGAGATATTTGATAACATGAGAGAAATTAAAGAAGGGAAATAATGGGGAACTGTGATGGAATAGAGAGATATGAAGAATATTAAATAGAAATGCAAGGTCAACTCAACGTCGTTCATAACATAATACATTCATATGGTTGTTAGTGTTTGGAAAGGTAATAAAAAGGAAATTTGAGAAAAGGGAAAAAGTTGGTTTACTTTTGAAGGTGCAACTCCAAAATGGTGTTTGACGCTGAGATTATTATGCTGAAGAAGAGGGAGAAACGGGAGAGGGTGATGGTGGAGGCGGCGAGGAATGTCGACGAGAGAGAAAAGTTAGTGGGAAAGAGTTGGGGGCCGGGGGAGGGGGAGGAGAAGGAGAAGAGAATTAAATTATAGTATTGCGTAAGGGCGCGTAAAAGAAGTTGCTTGGCTTCCTCCAGCTGGACGTATCAACTTCCCTTCCTCATTAAGTAAATGGAGCCGTTAATGTGGGACCCTTCCCCTCGCTTCTCTTCTTTTCTTACCTTGATCACGCCAACCGTATCTCATTCACACTGCTCTCTTTTTCTTTTTATTTACTATAAATTTTGTTGAGTTGAATTTTGGAAACTCATCAAAATTATTATAAATTTCATGTCTCAAAAAATAATGTTTCCACAAGTATTCATACATATTTGCCAATAATGTACTCACATCTAGGGCTGTTCAATGGGACTTGTGGTCCGGTCATTTTTTGCCTGGCCGGACCGAGCCGAGCCGAAATGGAAAAAAATCTTGAAATGAAAGCAAACTAGACCAAAAAAGGAGTACGTTGGGCCAGACCTTGGGCAAGTTGCAGGCCCGACCCGGTATAAATGATTTTTCAAATTTTCTTATTTTTTTATTTGTTAAAAATATTGAATAATTTTATATAATTATTTTTTTTCATTTGCTTCATATAATAAATTAATTTTATAATTATAGTAGATACATTTTATTATTCCAATCATTAATTTTATTTCAAAGTTTAAATTCATTTCTTAACTTAATATTATATAAAAATAAATAATGTATAATTATTGATTATTTATAATTTTTATAAATATTACTATTTAACCCAATATTATTTCTTATAAAAACATATTTTAAATGAAGCTAATTATATTTTTTTATTAAAAAATAAATTAACTTTTTATTTTTTTATTTTATATTTTTATACTAGGGAAACTCGACCCGATATTGGTAAGGTCTCGACCCGATGAAGCACGAGGCTGTGGGCTAGTTTTTCTTGACCCAGGAGCACTCTAGGCCAAACATCAAGCCAAGATGATACTTGACACATTTCGACCCGTAAACACCCTACTCACGTCCCCTTCATAATTTGAATTCATGAGGCCAATATTCACCAGCTACATCCATCATCATTATTGGTCACAACGTTATTGTTAACTATGCACTTACCTAATTCTTCTTTATATGGGTACTTGTTTTGTACACACATTCAAACCCTTTTCTTCATGGCTAACTTTAATTAATTAGACATGTAAAGCCCATTTGGTAAAGGGGAACCATGTTTAAATGAAAATGGAAATGAGAATGAGAATAAGATTGATAAAATATGTCCGGCATGTTAAAAAATATATGGAATATTAACGTATAGTGATGGAAAAAATGGAAATAAATGAAATGTAAATAACAAAAATATCCCTAAACAAAAAATCAAAACTGAAAAAGTAGGGACTTTTTACTTTTTCTTCTTTATTCCATAATGAATAATACCATTCCATTATTTGAACTATAGAAAGATTAATTAGAGCATTTTGACTCCCACCTGAATTCTTACATGCTTTCATTGCCATTGTACCAAAGTTGGTAATTATTGACTTTTCCAATTTTTTTTCTTCCCTTTCCATTATGCCAAACATGGATTAAGAGAATCAACATGTATGAGATATGTGTCTTGAAAATTAATTATTAGTTATATATATTGTTTAAAAATTTGATGATACAAAAATGTTAGTGATGATTGGCCAATAAAAAAAATATGTGATGAATAGATAGAAATTTGAAAGTGGAATTCATGGTAGTATATATCTAGTCACCCAATAATAGAGTAGAAGTTGGTTAAAGGTTCAAATCATGAAGCACTCATGCCGTTCGGAGACACTAAAATTTAATGTTTTGTCGAAAATTGATGGTCTGACCCTCATATAGGTCGCGGGGATGTTTCCAATTTCACTAGTCAAAATAAACCGC
The DNA here is from genome assembly GCA_026686845.1 of Adenanthera pavonina. Lineage (NCBI taxonomy): Eukaryota > Viridiplantae > Streptophyta > Magnoliopsida > Fabales > Fabaceae > Adenanthera > Adenanthera pavonina. The sequence goes on from JAIVEN010000015.1 coordinate 14,215,123, forward strand.
TGAGACAAATTGCCTATATATATATATACACATATGCCATTGTTATTGTCACTCTAGCTACCCTCTTCCATGTTTTTGACTTTGCCTAAAGTAAAATGCCCCTTTTGATATGTGACATTAACTAATTTTCTCTGCATAACCTAACCAAAGCCCTCAATGGAATGCGTTCTTTCACAACTTAGTTGTTTAATTTAGTTGGTACGTAGTAAGCAAAAAACGAATATACATTATGATGATCATGCTTCCAGATTAGATTAATTAATTAGTTAACCACTTCAATATTCCACATATCCACTCGCTAGTTTATACTGACGTGAAGTCGCTTGCTCTCTTGGTTAATCCGTGCATTTAAACATATATAGTTGAAGGAGTACGTGAGAGAGTTCATTGATAAATTTACTTGAACAAAACCATAATCTTGATGTGTCATCCCGAATCACATATACAAGCTAGCCAAAATGCTCCCGTACGTGTAGAGAAATTCATTTGCCAACTAAATTTCCATTTTCTTTCATCATATATATATATATATATGCATATAATCCAATGTGTTTCATGGTGCAGAGAAAATTTATCAAGTTCCCAGCCTTCGAGGAAATGGATCCATATATCTTCAATTGGTTCATATCAATCAATATTCAAATTAGAATATTCCAAAACATGCACATCTTTAACATGGTCCAACCTGTTTGAAAAAAGAATCGACATTAATTTTAATTCTTAGAATTAAAATCAATTCATTTGTTTATTTGATTTATCCCATTAATTAACATAGTTCAAACAAAAATATCTCGACTAACTTCCCTCTCATATTTTCTCCGCACTAATGTTGAGTCTCGAGTGCACAAAACAAATAAAATAAATAAATGTACTGCCTTTTCTTTATATATGCATGGTTGGTTAATTAATCTTAGCATTCTTGTTTACCAATTCTTCTATGCCAATTATCTTAACGCGACAGTGATCAGATCTCACGCCTCAAGTATTCCTTTTACTTCACTTTCATTATTTTTACAACACAGGCTCCGTTCCAATCTTATGGACCACGCTTAATTGGCTTTTGCTGCAGCTGTCCAATTCCCATTAATTTCCCCTACTTTCAATTTGTCTTTGAGGTCCCCCCAAGCTTCTTAATTGTACATATATATGGGACCATCATTAAACATTCGAGTTCAATAATACTGCCCCCTTTTAAAATAGTATAATTGTTGCTTTTGAACTTTTTTTCATATTTTAAAATAATTATTACTTTATAATTCTCAAGATAATATTAGTGACTTTTAACAAGTTTACCCTTCAATAATAATAAAAAAAATATTAAATAATAATATATAATTAATAAGATTATTATAGTAAAATATAATAAATTTTTTTAAATTTTTAAGTTATTTATTAATTTTTTTAATCTATGCATATCTCAAAATCACAATTGTTTTAAATGGGAGTACAATGCCTTTCATCTTCGCAGAAGGTGCTAATTAAATTCATGTAGGGTAGAGGTTGACTACGTATATGAATGTATGTACATGATTTGATTCTTCCAAGTTAAGTATACTCATTTCGGTCTTTAATGTAAGTCACTTCTAACTATCTTATTAAAATTAAAAAAATTTATTATATTATTAAAATTATCTTAAAATTAATAAATTTTTTATTTTTACCCTCTAATAAATATTACAAATTTAAATAATTCATTTTCTCTCTCATAATTAAATAAGAATATTATAAAAATAAAGTAATTAATGCTCCAAAAACTTATAAAAATATTATAAAAATAAAGTAATTAATGCTCCAAAAACTTATAAAAGGTGGCTAATATTTAGAACTATAAAAAAATTCTAGAACATGATTAATAAAAATGAGTGGAAGGAGTATAGGGCAATTAACCATGTCAGGATTGGTCATTATATACGGCGCATTTGATTCTGTTTTCTGGCTGCCTCTCTAACCCTAACTGTGTCATCTCCATCTCTTACTATGAATCTTTCCCACCTATCCATTGACCTAAACAGACAGACGTCTTTTATATATTGTGCTTTGGCTTTGTGGCAACATGACTATATTCGTGAGGAAGAAATAATGGGCGGCACGATCGAATCAAGAGTAACATGAAACTGTTTCATATTTTAAGTAATACTTTATACATCCCAACTCTCTCTGCAGTCTCTGAACAGTAATGAATGAATACAAAAAAATTACTACTCAATTAGAAGAAAGGTCTAAAATTCTGCCGGAAATGGCGGTGGCAAGTGCTGCTGTAAAGTTGGGATCTCTGGTCAAAGAAGTAGCCATTTGTTGAACCAAACACTGATGCATTGACTTTTCAATATTTTCCGCCATTAATCCTGATAAATGGAGGGCTCCATGATCACCTTCAGTACTCTTGGTTGAGGCCAGCGATGATAATTCGGGTCCACGTTGCACATGGTTGTGCTCTCCTTCGTAGGTTGCCACCAACACTGTTGGGTCTTCTACACTTCTTTGCACCTGTACGTACGTATACGTATCATTAATCAAGGTCCATATTCAAGATCCTCATTTTGCGGAAAAAATTAACAAGAGAGATTTAATTTAAGTCTCAATCTACCTTCTTTTTCACTGGGCAGCTTGGGGCATAGGAGCACTTGAAGTAAGCTCTTGGAGAAGGGTTATCTCTGGTCACCTTCTGACCATATTTCCTCCACTGGTATCCATCCCTCACATACTGTAAATTTATACCCATATACACAAAAAACCATACTTAATCAGTAACTTACAAGTTATACCAAAATTACTTAAGCACTAAGGCAAAACAGATTGACAACAACTTAGTCCAGAAGAAATTGAATTTCGAAGCATTCATACATATATAGCAGCGGTCAATAGGATTTTAAAAGTAAAAGCAGAAATTGATGGTAATATTAATTATCTTTTAAAGACTAATTCCATTAACTAATTATACAGTATGTTTCGGAGACCATAGTCGATTCCGTTAACTACAAGACATGATAATGAAGAACTTACTAAGCCAGTATCCGATGCTTGCGTGCGCACAACAACTCTGGAAACCTTCGTGGCTGGCCTTTTGAACGATGCTTCTTCGTCGGTGATGTTGCTACTCTCGGTATTGCCACTGATACTCAACATATTATCGATACAGCTATCAGTCTCGGCCTTTCTCTTCCTTGACAGCTGGGTTGGATCCTTTTCAGGATTGTTGGTGTTCATGATCATCACTTGGCTCAATTGTTTTTTCAGAAGTTTGTAGTTCTCACACATGTCGGTCAGCGTCTCGGTTAGCTTCTTATTCTCACTACTCAAACGATGCAACTCTTGCACCAGATCCTCAGCCTGCGAAGATCACAAAGCTTTGTTGGTTATTTACCAGAAAGGATGTATAGAAAACTAGTTTTGAAATCAGCGAAGAAGAAAGATTGAGTTTAGTTGGTTAATTTTACGAACCGCAACAACATTTGTGTCCCGAGATCGAGAAGGACCAACGTTGAGGTTGAGAGAAGTATCCACGCATGTTGATTCCATATCAGAATTTGCTTCACTGCTGAGGAAAATCAACAACAGTACAGACACAAAAGAGACCGATGATTTAAAGTAAATGGAAGCACTTTGTAAAAACAATCCAACCAGTTGGAAATATATATAGAGGAGAGGAGAGAAGACTGATTATTATTTGGGAAGCAAGGAAAGTTGCTGGAAATGACGACGGTGATAAGGCAGTCTTGTTTTACAGTTTCTTCGTCGCAAGATGCCCCAGTCTGATAAGAATAGATTCCATGCATTTAACTGATGACGCGCTCTGATATGTCGGCTTGCACGGAGAGAGAATCAACTGGAAGGACGTGACGTTGAAATAAATAAAAAGATAAATTGATGTTCTTCATTGACCCACACCTTAACATTATCTCATTGACTTGGAAGTGCCCTCTTCATCAACGGTCATTCATCTTGCCGTGTCACTGCGTTTTTCTCTATTTTATGTTTTCTGTATTCCTTCTTTTATTATGTAAACCAAAATGATTTTCTTTGCATAATAAAGAATTAAAGCCATCAGAGCACGTCAATAATAACGATATTTTATTATACCCTCATTGAAATATATGTTAATGGATTATGGGGAATTTCAGTTTATTTGCGACGCTAGGTTTTAATCGATTGATCACTCCTATCTTTACATTAAATCGAGTCCAAATTTTCCCCTTCCAGGAAGAACAAATTATATTTCAAAGTATATTTCACTAACTCTATAAAAAAAAAAAGTATATTTCACTAAGGTGGCTGAGTTAACTATGAACCAATGTTGCAAAAGGCTATATTAGACATACATATCATAATAAATAAATAAATTAACTAAATAAGCGCTAACCCTCCACTTGCCTAAGGAGAGAAAATTGGGAGGAGGGAAAATGGGGAGAGCGAAAATAGAGAAAAGAAAAAAATTGAGAGAATGGGTGATTTTCTCTCCATATGTTTGGTTAAATAGAAAAAAACAAGGATGAGAGTAAAGTTATTCATTTTACATTAATAATAATATCCTTATTATTTTTAGAAAAATATTTACATCTAATAAAATTTGCTATTCTACTATATTATTTATATAATTTCCATATCATATTAATAAATAAAATTAAAATATAATCTTAATTAAAAATTATTTTATCCAATCTTAATTTTTTTAAAATTTTTAAAATTATTTTTTATACGTTAATTTCAAAATTTATAAAATAATACTAAAATTGAAAATATATAATATATCAATATTTATATCTAAAAATAAATAATATAGGTATTTTTCACATAGTGAAAAAAATTGGTAGGGGTAATTTTAGAAAAAGAATTCTCTCTAAAATCTTTTCATTTTGGAGGAAAAAAATTTGGGAAAAATACGTGGAGTCTATGTATTATTTTCCTCTCAATTTTCTCTTATTCTCACTATTTTCTCTATAGTTAAATAGGAAAAAATATGATTTTTTTCTCTAGTTTTGTTTCTTACTTTTCTCTTTCCTTTCTTTGCTCCTTGTGAAGCAAAAGCTAAATTTAAGCGGAAAATGCATGTGTGAGATAGCATATCATGAAAAATCATTGATAAATAGAAGCTTGGGCTAGAATAAACACGCTGCGGATGATAATTACGGTATAATATTATGCGTAAAGATCGAATATAGGTGTTGGATTAATTGCAAGCTAGTAGAATGAAAAAGACAAGTGATAAGGACGCAGTGGAAATTAAGAGGAGATATAAATATATATATATATATATATATGAATAAGAATCAAAATTCAAAAGACTTGCGGAAAGATCAGAAAGAAAAAAGGGGAACGCGTAAATTGAAAAAAGATTCAAAGGGACCTTGACTTGACCGCGTAAATGCAATCGTGAAAGCCAATTGGCCGATTTGGATGCCCCCTACCTGGAGTTACTCATCTGCTCCTTTTTCACTCTAACGGTTCCTTTTATGTACACTTGTCAATCAACACCTAATTGTCCATTATTTAGTTCATATAGTATGTGGGAATTCCTCAATTGGCAACCGTGGTTGAAACGATAAAATGGAATCGACGAGTTCACACAAATTATTACTCCTTAGTCACATTAATTTAGAAAAATTTAGAAAAATATCAGAATAAGCACATCTATTTCTGTTCTATATATCTATAAAATTTAGAAAAATATGAATAATATAACTTACGTCAAACTTTTGTTTTTTTCTTTACCAACAACTTATTTCAGACTTCATGCAGAGCATGAATCCTACCATCTAATTACTTAAAATTTTCTTAACATTGCTTTACACTATAATACAAATTACTTTTAATCTTTAAAATATATACATATATATAGACAAAGTTATTTTTTTAAAAAAAAGTTATATTTTATAGTTTAACTTTCCACTGAAATAATTTTTATTTTATTTATGTATAAATTTGAAAAAAAAAAACCGTCGGTTCAAAATAATTATTCTTTCTAGAAATATACCTAACCGCTCGATTCCTAACCCGGCTGCTGGTAGGGATTGATTACGTCTCATTGGTGACTAGGTCCCATTGTTGTCTATCTCGTCATCACCTACGTACGTACCTTGATTCTCCATCTCTCATCTAATCCACCTAGCTGCAATTTTCCCTTCTGAATAGGTAGGGTTATGGCATGTCATATATCAGCTGGTAAAGCGCACAGAAGAATACCACAAATTTAAATTGTTAAGTTATATACGCCAAGTCAAGTCACCGAAATTACCACTTAATTAATTTGCATATGTTGGGTGAAGATCATATATACACACACACACACATGAGGTACGTCACCAAGCCAACGTTATCTTTAATTTTGCTGCATATTTAATTTCCTGCCAACTTCTGTATAAATAAATATGGTGATGACTGTCTTTATATATATCTCGATTAATTGTTCCCTAATCTTACTCCTCCTGCTATTGTGTTCCCTTGGACCACATCAAGTTCAAGCTTTCTGGTCAATATGATATATTGAGAGGAAATTAGGGACGCAACTTCTGAACGTGATATCCTTGCATTAATTATTATAAACATATATAGCTGGTAGTTATAGTTATTTCCGTGTTTGTGGATGATTATGAAAGGGCCTCGATCTCCTATATAAAGAATATAATTAGTCTATATATGATCCATATCCTTTCATCTTAATTAAATTAAGTTTCCCGAATTCTCTATATAGACCGATGGCCTCGGGTCTTTTTTATATTATTCTCTGGATCAAAACATGTATGACTAATTTCATATGTTTCCTGACGTTTGCGAGGGGTAGATATAGTACCTCTAAAATGAGAGTCCTGCCTCTCTTAGCCTCATCCATATTATGCTTGGTCAACTGAAGTCATTGAATTTGATTACCGCTTAATTTATTAGCCATGGATGACGTCACCATGATGGCATCATCCCTCTCTGTTTTTTTTTGGTACTAACTAGATTTCTCCCCCGCACATTTGCGCGGGCGAGCTGTGTTAAATTTACCATTTACAATATTATGTACATAAATCTTGAAATGAAAAAAAAACAAATGTTTAGTGTATACACAGAACTTAAAAATTTATTGTCAACTTTTGTCTTGTCCCATCATTTTGACACGATAAGTAATTTATTTGCCATGATATAAAATCGATCGAGAAGTAATTTCTTCTTTAGTTTCCTCCTCTATTTTACTCTTTCCTCTGTGTTTACTTTTTTCTCTTTAGAATACCCAATTGTTCTCTGAAGTCACGACCTGCTAGCAGCCTATGATGTACAACAGATTAATGGCAGAAACTACAAAAGGGGAGGAGGAAGCAATCGATGATAAGTCTCGTCTGGGTGAAGCTTTTCACGTTGTTGTCGTCTTTTGAGATGTATTTATCACTGTCTCTACACAATAATGCTGTTGTTGATTCATGTTTTTTACTGGGTCTAACCACTGTAATCAATGAAATAGTTGTTTATCTGTTTCATTTGCTATGTTTGTGAGCCCGTAATCAGCAATGGCGGAAATAGCTTACAGCTTGGTTTCGTATTTGAATGACTCACGAGCTTTCTGGAACATTAATTTGTGTTCGTGTGGTTCATTCATACTGGTTGACACATCCTCTAGTTCCTGTTCGATCATTTGTGAATCGGCATCTAGTACTTATTGATGAAGAGGTGTAAGAAATCTCTGTCACTTGATTATGTTTGTTTTTTGGTCGAGTTAACTTCGTGCTTGAATCATTTTTTGTGTATATGGTATTCTTCCCAGGGTATGAAGATTCAAGCATTTATCCAAAGAAGAGATTTTTTTTAGCAGGTTTAACAATGTTATCCGGGATGGGCATTGCTATTTTATTAGCAATTTTTCCGTGATGAAGAATGGAATTGAAGGTAGTGGGAAGGAACACCCATGGCTGATCCACGTTAATGAAGAAACTGATATTGTTGAATGTCGTTTGTTTCTGCCATTTTATTCCTTTCAGCTCACTCCTCTTAGAGATGTGTTGGGTGCGAGTCCTCTAGTGGACGAGCGAATAGGTGAATTTTCATTTCTTCCGTATAATTTTTTTTGGGCCTCTATGATGATTAACTGATTATATGGTGTGGGTTTTGTTCGAGTCCCGACTGATGAAGGCTTTTTCACGTCATGCTCGCCTCCTCCATGGGAGGAAACTTATAATTCGTTTATTCCACGATCAAAATGTTTTCTTAGTGTGTGTAAGACATTTTTTTTAAATGAAACTTTGGGTTCCAGTTTCAATTATTTAAAAATATAAAATAAACATCGAACAACTTTATAGTTTTTTTTTTAACAAAGGGGAATAGAACAACATCATAGTTACTGCAATATTTATATCGTATTGAAATGTAGAGCAGCATGCTGCACATTTCAATTACTGCTTCTTCTGATCTTATTTATGACAGATTACGAAAAGTTGTTGAGACTAGTTGAGATCAAATTTTTTTTTCAAAAATTATTATGATATTTCAAAATTACCCTTGATTAAAGTCATTAAAAAATGACTTTTTTTCACATGAAAGATAAAACAAAAAAGTTTACTTCTAATGCAATAATTATAGAGGACATTAATACATATTTCACATATTTTGTAAAAAGTCTTTGATCATAACAATTTGTATACTATTTAGAAGGGCTCTGATAATTACAAAAGGGAGAGTACTACTCAATATTGAAATTCCCCGAAATTAAAAAGAAATCTAAAGATTTAAAAGTCAATTTAATTATTGGAGTCAAAATATTTTAATGCTGCTGGGTAATGGTTGGTGGTTGCTGTGTGTAGAACTGCTACAAATTCACGGTAGCACGTGATGCAATTTTTTTTTTTAAATTGTCGGACCACATGCTATTGCCATTCACTTTTGTTTTTGTACTTTCTCCTTCTAACTATACTTATGGCTACTGACCAAAAAAAAACTTATGGTATGGCTCCTGGTCATTGGTCATTTTTTATGCACATGGTTTCGCTTAAATTAATTTGATTCAATTATAAATAAAAATCTAGATCTGTTACCCATAATTTTAAAATGGAATTAACATTTAAGGTGTTCGCGTGTTTATTTATAATTGATTTAATTTAATTTGTCATATATTAGTCCTCCCAATAATTTTTCTACTAAAAGAATGTGCACATGTGGTGGCGTGTGAAAAGATGTGAAGCGAATTGTTTGAACAGTTCTGCCAAACAACGGACCTTGTTACTCACGCAGACGCACAAGCCATGACAATAATATATTAAGAAACATTCTGTTTCAGGCTTTAGCCCATGTAAGCTATGGACTGACGGAACTTTTGAAAGCTCGCTATCGATAGAAGGTACGTCGATCTACAGTGAATAATACTCGTTGAAAGGGTCCATCAAGCCTAGGCCATATCTAGGCCCCATGTCTACTAGTGAAGATGCAAGTGAAACTTTTATTTATTTATTTTTATTTTATTTAAAATATAAATAATCTTTTAAATTTATGTCTAAATAAGTTTTGATCAAAGTATTAAAAATCGAATCGAACCAGCCGGTTCAATCAATTAGATTAAGAACCGATGTCAAGTTCAATCTGGATATAAAGGAAAACTGGCCAATTTCAAAACCAATGAAAAACTAATCAAACCAGCAATGGACGGGTAGAAAATCGATTGAACCGATTAGAAATTTTTAAGATAAATTAATATTATTTTTAGTATTAAATAACATTATTTTTTGTATAAATTTTTTTATATTATAATATTATTTAAATATTATTATGATATATAATTATTAATAGTAATAAATTTATTTAACAAATAATATAAAAGTAGATTATTTTGAATTTAAAATATGATTAAGGATAAATATTAATTTGTTTAGATTTTAATATTAGGTTATAAAATTTTTTGATAAAATTTTTAATTTTTTATATACCATATAACATATAAAATTAAAAAAATTATTTATTTTATTAATACTAATTTAATTACAGCTGAACTCCATTTGAACCATTAAATTTTGTATAAATTCTTTGACTAGTTCAATTTGTAATCCATTTTTTAATACGATGGGTTTAACTTTCACAATTTAAGTTCAATTAAAAATGTTAAAATGTTTTAAAATTCGCACTTTTTTTTCATTTGTGGATTTTTGGTTTGTCTTATTAGCATGAGCACTTTCTTTTATCAGGAACAGCAAGGATACTGCTATCACCTATCACAAGATACCATTGGCATAGCATAAGCACTCAAGAGAGGAAACAATGTGAGGAAGCCGAATTCTGGAGGCCAGAGAAAACCACATTTTTTTGTTTTCTTCGGCCAAGAGAAAACCAGAATTGGAAGAGCACATAGGTTTACACGTAGGGAAGGCAGTCAAAAGCGAAATTGATTCATTAACGTCATTTGACGTTCATGCAAATATACCCAAAATCTTGTCGGAGCCACTTGATATAAGCCATTTGTTTGGAGAGTATACCAGAACTAGAATCAAAGTCATGGAGACCAATAAGGGATTATAAAGATTCTGAAGTGATTCTCACGTAATCACTTGTAAACAAAATTTTAAATCTATTTAGATGATTTTATTTATTTACTTATTTTTATTTTATAGGTTTCTAATTTATATTTTCTCACAACCAAAGTTATTAGTTATATTTAATTTGGAATAAATAAAATTTATTAGATATTTTTTAAAAAAATTTTAAATTTAAATTAAAGAAATTATCTAACAGTATTAGGACTAGAATCACTAATAGAAAAATGCAATTTAGCGAGAGATCATTTTTCCCTCGTTAAATTTAAAATAGCGAGGGATAAAATTCCTTGCTAATTTGCTCGCTAAAAATGGCGTCGCTAAATTTAGCGAGGAATGAGTTGATTTCCTCGCTAAATTAGCGAAGGAATTAGCGAGGGATTTAATCCCTCTCTAAATTTAGCAAGGAACTCATTCCTCGCAATTTTCTCGCTAAACTACAAAAAATTCAAAATTGTCATGTCACCACCGAGACCACGCCACGACCATGTCATATAATGATTTCAAATATATACATTTACTTAGGTTTGAATCCATGACCTCCTTACTTTTAATGCCTTTATATTTAGAATTTTACCAGTTGAACTGTAATGTATTTACAATCTTTATATGAAATATTAAATATATATTATTTATCTACACACTAATACACACATATATATTTATAAATTAATATATTGTTAAAAAATAAAAATATATTATAATTTTAATTATTAATATCATAAAATATTTTATATTTTTAATTTTGTAATAAATGAATTTTTATTTTCATTTTTTTGCCAACAAGTTATAAAAATTAATCTAACTATTTTTATTAATTTAAAATAATCAACTGATAAAAAAAATTTTATAACATAATTATTAAAAAAAATTAATTCATTAAAATTAAATTTTTAATAAAATAATTGTAATCTATTAAAATTAATTTTAAAAAATTTAGCGAGGACAAATCCCTCGCTATTCATAATAATTTAGTGAGGAATAAAAAATTCCTCGTTAATTCCTTACTAATTTAGCGAGGGAAAAGATATTTCCCACTAATTGCCTCACTAAATTTAATTAGTCGCTAATTTTTTCACTATTTAGATCATTTAGCAAGGAATGAGTGATTTCTCGCTAAATTTAATTTTTTTAGTAATGAATATTAATTTTTTTTTTAATTTTTTTTTTAAATTTTAATAGTTAGATATATCTTTTAAATTTTCTAGATCTAATAAGATTATTTGAGTATCAAATATTCTTAATTTTTTTAATATTATATTTTTCATATTCTAAATGTTTAACAACTCTTATATAACACATATTCTTCATAAATAAATTAAATAATATTAAATATTTTAAGTTATTTTCTAAATTCTTCTATTTTCTTTCTCTTTCTTAAATTTTATCTACTTTTCTTTTTTACTCCTCTTTTTTGTTCTATATTTTTCTTTTTTGAGTTGTTACTCTTCTTTCTCTTTCTGTCCTCTTCCTCCTATTCTGCTCCTCCTAATATTTTTTTATATTCTCTCACTCCTCCCTCCCCGCTCCCCTCTTATTATATCACAAAGAGGACAGGACATGTCCGTCAAAGTCAAGCGAGTATGGTGTGGTGGAGCTATTCCTCGAATCGCTATGAATTTGTTTCGTGCGGTATAATTGATCTCTCGCTTTGTTTCCATCTGTCCTCCTACGTGACCTTTCTAGATTCCTTCTGAATATGACACCCACCTTTGTTTCTGTTCATCTCCCCGCTCTCCTCATTTCTCCTCCTCCTCCTTCTTATCCTCCATTTTAAATGCCCACCTCACCTTTCTCACCTTCAATTTCTCATTAATCATTTCCCTTTAATCTACATTTTATTCATTTAATATTCTTTCAAATCAACCATTGCTGTTTAATTCTATTTCATTGTATTCTCAACATATTTTAAGTTCAGATCTGATTCTGTATATTTTTATTATCATATTTTCAATTAAACTGTAATTGACTTAAATTAGAACTTTAATTAAAATATAACAAATATAAATAATTTAAGTTGAGAAATGATATATTTGTCATATTTTAATTAAAGACCCTAATAATAAAACTATATGGAATTGTATCTTTGTGTTTTTTAAATTTTGAGAGGAGGCTATGGGAATCTTCATTGTCTTAATGAAGATGGAAATAAATATTAATTGATACGAATTTATTATATTTTCTGGCCAGGACATCCATGAACTGACCCTATACTTTCTCGACCTTTGAAGACCGATAAGGCTAAGTAAATAATTATAATTACTCCCTCCCATTCTTTTTAGTAGTCATAATTTAAAAATTATTTATGATCTTAAATATAAGTCATATTTTATAAATTTTTAGAATATTAATTATTTTATTTTTAAAATATTTTTATTTAATTATAAAAAAATAAATTATTTAAATTTATAGTATTTATTAAAAAATAAAAATGAAAACATATTAATTTTAGCACAATTTTAATGATATAACACATTTTTAAATTTTAGATTAGATAAAAAAATATTAATTATAATATATTTGGCCTTATTTCAAACCGTGCTCTGTCCGGCGCTGCAATGAATGGCCTCTGACTCTGATGCTTACCTCAACAAATCAAACAAGGAGAATGCTGAATATTTACATTTGAATACTCTACTTCTCTCGTATGAATTTGTATAGGCTTAAAAGAAATACCATCAATCTTAGGACAATAAATGAGGATTTCAACTAATTTTCTTTCAAAAACTTTGACTTTCATATCTAATTTTGTACTCCTCTGATCACAATCCTTGCATATCTCAGTCTCCCAACTCGTAAGTACCCATGGCAACTCGAAAACAAACGACCGGGCCTTTTCACGTAAGTTTTACTTCCTTGGAACTGTGCTAAGGATTGTACAAAATGATAAATAAAAATAAAAACTGTCATTGACATTGAAGTTGTAGGCTAACCGATAATTACATTTATGTACAATCTCACCAAAACCCCATCTCTTTTTTTCTAAAAAAAGGAGAAATCATGCCAGCGAATAGACAGAAATGGAAAACATTGAGGAAGGCAAAAATTTGTTAGAACTGTGTCTATATTACATTGCTGATTACCGGCTCATGACGTTCTTCCCCATCACAACCGTTACACGGGCTGTCACCTTGCCACGTCCATACAATGTCTTTCAGCGCCGGCCTAACATCTTCCTCGCAGAACTTCAAATATTCCAGAGTGTCGCGGGATTTCTTTGAAAACTCCACGATGGCCACCTCCGGTACCACCTCGAACACCTCCGCCGTCACGCACAACCTCCCTTTTCTTCCATCCGACGGCCCTTGCAGCCTGATTTTGAAACCCTTCTCATTCCCCACCTTGAAACTCAACCCCTTCGCCACCGTCTCAATCTTCGACACGATTGCCGTGGCTGAGCATTTGGATGTGAACATCGACCCTGTTTTCCTCTTGCTCTCGAACAACCCAGACAAATCAAACCCAGACGACATGGACGAAATGAACTCGAACGCATTGAAAAACTTGGGCGATGACAGCTTCGTTTTTGATTTCACAACTTCTGATTTTTGCAGTTCGTTCTCATCGGCTTTCTCCGAAGTGGGTTCTTCAAGTTGAAAAGCGAATGGCCTCGAGAAACCTTTTAGAAACCATGGGACCCGCATTATTGCGGGAATCGTAACCCTTCTCTCGGGGTCAGCCACGAGGATTCTCGAAATCAATCTCCTTGATTCTGCAGAAAACCATGGAGGAAATTCAAATTCGGCTTTTAGAACCTTGTTATACATACTCATGAGGCTCTCGTTCTGGAAAGGAAGAAACCCGGCGAGCAATGCATACAGAATGACACCACACGACCAGATATCAGCCTTGGACCCATCGTACCCTTTCTTTCTCAACACTTCAGGGGCGACATATGCCGGAGTCCCACACTGGGTGTGGAGGAGTCCGTCGTACCGGAGATGTTCTGGCAACGCCGAGAGGCCGAAGTCGGAGATTTTGAGATTCTCGTTCTCGTCCAGCAATAAATTTTCGGGCTTGAGATCACGGTGCGATACGCCTCTGCTGTGACAGAAATCGACGGCACTGATTAACTGTTGGAAATACTTGCGAGCGGCATCTTCCTTGAGCTTGCCTTTGGCGATCTTGTCGAAGAGCTCACCGCCACGGACGTACTCCATGACGAAGAAAATTTTGGTCTTGGTGGCCATCACTTCTTTTAGCTCAACCACGTTGGGATGACGAACCAGTCGCATGACGGAGATCTCACGCTTGATCTGCTCCATCATCCCCTCTTTCTTCACCTGCTTCTTGTCCAAGATTTTGATGGCCACGCATTCCCCTGTGGAAATCTGTTTGCCATAATACACTTTGGCGAAGGTCCCCTTGCCCAGAAGCCTTCCTATTTCGTACTTGCCAAACACAGTATTAGTTTTCTCCTCTTCCATTGGGATTCAGAATATCAGTCACTGTAAATATATATATATATATGGTATATATATATGGTATGAAAAAGAGCACCAATTTTGTGGGACTGGGGAATGAAGCGTGAATACGGGTATAATGAGAAATGCTGTAAAAGGGAGTCGTAGAAAGAAGAAGGGGATTAATAGTATTTAGTGCCAGCTGTGGGCTGCATTGCATGGTGTGATTGGGGATTAAGGAAAGGATTGAAGGGGAGGTTGGTTGAGAGCGTTGTCCTTATAGTGATGTGATGATGAGGGTGAGACAAAGGATATAAGGGGGTGGCTGGTTACCATTGGAGCGAGTGGTATTTGGCTATTCCTTGAGCTTGAAAGCCCACAGAATGAAAGTATCATCCATAAATCAGGAGGGGGACACGTTAACTGGTGGAGTTTCAAGTTTCAATCATAGTCATGCTTTCAGTTATATTTGGCCTAAATTATTAACTTAATTCCGATTTGGAATTGGAAATAGTACTAATTAATGAATCGTTGCTCCTTCTTACCGTATCGTTATTTTTGTGGTCAACACATCCTCTGCCTCTTTCATTGGATCAACGAAAGAACCTGGAGGGATTTGGGCATTTGATCTGGTGGTTCGCGGCCGACCTTATGAAAACGATTCCCTCCTCAATTATTGTCATATATAAACACAGGTTTTCCTTTTATAAATTAGGATTTATTTTAAATTTTTTAATATGTCATTTAATAAACATAAATATAAAAAAGATTAATCAATATTATTTTTTATTTTTAAAATAATAGATAAGGATATAAATATAAACATAGTAATTAATATTGTTTTAAAATTTAAAATTAACAAATGAAGATAAACAAAAACATTCTTCAAAAGGTAGACTCCTTTTGTATGATAAAAAGATAAAGATAAAGATAAAAAGAAACATAGACTGAGAATATCTTCGCCAACAAGAACTAATCTCTGACTCCTCCCCAAACTAAGCATCGTCATATAAACACAGATTTCAGTTTCTCTTATTGCTTGATTGGACTTATCCTCGACTCCTCCCCAAACTATTTTTTATTTTAAATTTAAATATATATACTGTAAATTAACAAGATACAGAACATATATATATATATAATTAAAAAATTTATATGATATGGAAATAACTATAATAATAATAATAATCCATTCACAATTATATATCAAAAGTTAGATGCAATTTTTTAAATAAAAAATATTCGAGTATAATTTAATTAAATTTCAAATGAAATTGGTCTTTTCTTTTTTTCATACTCTGAATAAGAAATGGTAAGCCCGACCTGAAGTCAAAGATTGGTAGGCAGTCCTAAATTAAGATATATATATATATATATATAGATAATGATAATTACTAGTTTAGTTTAGAATATGTCTTATTTCGCATTAGGCTAAACGTCTGTTTGTATATTAAAACATAGATTTGTGAAGTTAGGAGCACGGACGTTTGATTTTGCATAATAATTCATTCCAAAACTAAGTTTAAAAGTTTGATTCTCCAAACTTGTATTTTGATGTATCAAACAGAACAGAGAGAGAACTTATGTGTTGGTCGAAGATTATTTTAGATATATAAAATGTAAGTTTATCTAGAATTAAATTTACACAATTCAAATCTGAATACACATTTAATTAAGTTTCAGTTTTTTGTAATGGATTGCGGGCAAAAAGTCAGCATCGGACAACTGAGATGTTAGTCTTTCACATAAGAAATAAATAATAGTAAAAATATAAGTAGGTTAGACCATTAGAGAGAAATGAAGAAAAGTTTTCATGTTTTATAATTATAATTATAATTATAATTATATATTTGAAGTGTGCAGACCAAGATGCTCATGTGGTGGAGTAAGGAGTGTCAATGGTCAGACTCACTTCAATAGAAAGCTGTTCGATCTCAAGAACTATTCTACCCACACAATTATCCTTCATGATAAAACAAAACCCAAAATGAAATAGAGAAAGACAAAAGAATTAGGTTATTGTAGAAAATGGGCTTTTAGAAAATAAAAAAATTCTCAATATATTACAACTTAAAGAATATTTTTTAAAATATTATAAAAATTAGATTTTGGTGTTTGAGACACCAAGATGTACTTTTTCAAATATTTTTTTTTAAATCGATGGGAAAGATCTCGGTGTAGAGACACCGAGACTCTTCCTCATTGTAGGCTAACCCTGTTTATATCCCCACCCCCTTTTTTTTCTTTTGTTAAACTCCTATACTCAAAACCAATTGCTTTTTCATTCTTCAAATTTTTGTTAATTTTTTACTCCTTTCCCCAACCACACCATAATAAATATATATATTATATAAATAATGTATACTAAATAATATAAATCAATTATTTAGTAAAATATAGTCTTCAATATTTCTAAAATTATATAAATTTCTTTATATTTTCAAAATATATATTTTAGTCAAGCTTTTAACACAAAAAATACATTTTTTATTAATTAAAATTTATATTAATATATTAAATCACTTTAAGAGTAGAATATATTATCTTTCTTTCAATATTACTAAATTATATAAATATCCATCTACTTTCAAAATATACATTTTAATCAAATTTTTAATTCCGCAAATGATGTAAACAAGAATAACAAGTGAGGGAGATAAAAAAATGAGAAACAGAAAATATGAATTATCTTTTAGATTTAAAATAAATAAAAATAATTTTTTTATCTTAGAATTCCAATAGGATTAGAATTTAATCTCTATAAAGAATAGTCTAATTGCTTAGTTGCATTCAGACTTTTGATTATTGATTTTGAGATTTTTCAGTGATATTTCTCTCTCCTTTGTATCTTCTATCTTCTCCTTATATTTTATTTATCTCTTCCTATTTACATTATTAATAGAGTTAAAAATTTGATTAAAATATATATTTTGAAAATAGAGGGAGATTTATATAATTTTATTAATATTGAATGAATGATAATATATTATACTCTTATAGTTATTCAGTATATTAATATAAATTTTAATAATTAAGAAAGACATTTTTTGTATTAAAAACTTGACTAAAATATATGTTTTGAAAATATAAGGAGATATATATAATTTTAGAAATATTGAAGAATATACTTTACTGAATAATTAATTTATATTATTTAGTATATATTATTTATATAATTTATATTTTTTATTTAGTTTGGTGTGATTGGAAAAAAGATGAAAAGATTAACAAAAATTTAAAGAATGAAAAAGCAATTGGTCTTGAGTATAAGAATTTAACCCAAAAAAAAAAAAAAGAGAGAGGGGGAGGTAGGGGTAGTAACGTGACCCTTTTACAATGGGGGAAGAGTCTCGGTGTCCCTGACATCCAGATCTTTCCCTTTGATTAAAAAAGTTTGAAAAATTACTTCTTGATATTCAGTTTTAATAGGATGCTGGAAAATATATTTTAAGTTATAATATATTAAGAATTTTCGTTTTATAGTGTTATGGTCAAAAAGCCTAGAAAATGAGAAATAAAGCCCTATATAGTTATGGATTGATCAACAGTAACGAAAATTATTGTGACATAATGATTGGAGGCCACAAAATTTAATAGAATTAAAATATAATAAGTTTGGGAGTTATAAAAATTGATAGAATTAAAATCATATTATAATGAAATATAATTAGACTCATTAATATCATTTTGAAAAGTACTAATTTAAATACTTGTAAGCCAAATTTGGGCAAACATAAAAGAAATTTGATAAAAGTGAAAATGAGATATAAATCCTTATTTAGTGTATATTATTTAAGCTTGTTAGGAATAAAAAGTTGTTTTTTCATAAAAATGTTTTTTATTTTTTAATTTGTATTTCTTAAACCGTTCCTATCAAAGAGGACCTAAAGGAACATGGGGGAGAAACCGAAATGGACCTGCGGCAAAGGGGCGTAAGACAAGGGAGCGAGGAGGAGCGAAGAATCATGGGAGACACATGTCAGGGAGAGCGTGGCTTGGTTCCCAGAATCGGTTAAATCAGACCCATATTTCAGTTGAAGTTTAGTTATGCCTTCTCTTCCCCACAAATTCTCACATCACGTCACGTCACGTCACGCGCCCTCCCTACTTTCTCTTCCTTTTTCCTCAATGTGTCCCAACACATCCCCCTTCCATTCCCCTTGCACCTTCCAGTCTCACCCTATTGCCCTTTATATTACTTCCCTTTCATGTAACAAATTTTTATATCATGACTTAAATAAATTACAAAAGTTATGATAATCCTTTCGATTTAAAAATAAGAAAAAAAAATCTCTCAGACACCACTATAATTGGTTAATTCAATTATTAGCCAACAACACACCCATGCTTCATTCATATCCGCCCCCTCCACATCATAACAACTCTCTTTACTTGTTGCCTTTCTCTTTTTTGCCCCCTAATTAAATTTTTTTCAATTATAAATTCTAAAATTGTGTTATTTTTCTTCTGCTATAAATATATATATATATCTCCATAAAAAAATAATTTAAAATATAAAAAAATGAGTAATCAATGAATAAACTATAGAGTAAATAAAAATATTTAATTAAAAAGAGTATCATTATTGTGGAGCCTTGCCTTATCTGAATAATGTAGATTTCCTTCCACTCAAAACAAGGTTGGCCCACGCTCACAGCGTGATAAATGGAATGAAGATAAACTTCTTTTTTTCTGCTGAAGAATGTAACATGGTCGGAAAAGTTCAGGGGTGGAATCCCGCTGTAACGACTGAGACGTGTTTCCGCTTGTTTATTATAATTAAAATATATATGGACTTGTATATTATAATTAATATATATATATATATATATAGATGCCACCATGAAATGACAAATGTTTTGAAAGATGATTTTTTACGAAGTTCACTTCTGGATGAGAGCTCATATCATGTATATATCATCAGTATTTTATGATAACATTATATATTAAAATTAAAATTGGTTTTTTTTACCCAAAAAATTAAAATTGGTTAAAAACTACTATGAGTTATTTATTTTGTTTTACATGTTATCTTCTAAAACATACATTACATGTCTATTTAACAAATAAAAATATAAAATATTTATTTGACGGCATTAATGAATAGCTCTTTATTATTTTCTTATTCGACAATGTTATTAATATTGTTTTAAGGAAAAATTGTTCACAGCGTGTCACTCTGTAGTCTATATATGAGAGATACATACATACATATATATATATATATATTAATCACAATCATTTCACATTCAGCAATGCATGTGACTATGTGAGGACCATTATAGATCACGAGCATGATCTGTGATGGCTGAAAATTGATCGATCCTGGCAGGATGCATGGCAACTATTTTTTTTTAAAAGAAGAAAAGTTCACAACAAACAGTTATTATGTAATTTTCTCCTTTTTTATTTGAACAGAAGGGATATAAATTTAGTTGAAATCTGAGGTTTGAACGATGCCAGATATTTCTATGTATGCGTGATATGTTCCAAACAGTTCGGTAATTGAAAAAAAAAGGATGAAATCATTCAGGCCTTGCCTCGTTGCCCTTTGGTTTAAAGTAAACAAAAAAAAAAAAGTACGCGGTGCGGCCGCTGCTCTTGTGGGGTGGAACTGGGAGTCCTTCCAATTATTAATGATCGAAATATCTCCTAGGTTTTAGCCCAAAAAAAAAAAAGAAATATCTCCTAGGTCTACTTTCCATATAGAAAGGGACATTAATTTGTATGCATTAGAAGTGAGGCGGACTCGCAATTCATGATTTAAAATGGGAAAAATTGGGAAATGGGACAAAAAAAATCAACTTATTTAAAAAATGGGATTAAAGTTGATTTTTATAGGGTGAGTATAGAATTTTTTGAACCTATAATAGATTTTTTTTCTAAAAATATCAATTTGGTGTCAAAAACCACATATCCTTTTTTTTTTCATTTCAAAACCCAATTTTCCCTTTAAAGTATTAGAAGTGAGAAGGGTACAATAAAATGTTTATTCTGGATATATAATATGCTCCATCCAATTCATAAAAACTCTTGATTTTTCATACAGATGAATAAAGTCATTAAATAATATAGGATATTATAAAATTTAATAGTATTTTATTAAAATAGCCTTTATTTAAATATCTTTTAAATGATCCATTTGATATTAATGAAGGATAAAATAATAAAAAAAGTAGTCAATACTTTATTGAAATTATAAAATAATAAATATTGTAAAAAATGTAAAAAACCTTATGAACTGAATATGATTTAGTAATTAGGAGATTAATTTATTGATTTTTTATATATAGATATAAAATAATTATAAAATCTGAATTGCTCAAACTGATGGACGAGGATAAGGGGAAACCATTGATGAGAACAAAACTATTATCTCGGATCATATTTATAAAGTGTAGTTGATTAATGTGTGAATATTAAGAAGAGTTAGTTATATTCTTAAAGTTACAAAAAATTAGAATAAGTTCCAATATTACTTCTACTTCTTATTCAAATAGTAATAATTATTTGTGGAGTAAAGAGTAAAATAAATTATGAGACAACAAAATTATTGAGGATAAAATAAAAAATTTACATAAAAATCTAATATTATATCTTATAAATAGGATCAGATAAATCTTTTGAATGATAACTTATAAATGAGACTGGGGGATAAGTTCCAATAATGATGGGTGGTATATAGAACAGAAAGAGGGGTTGATGAAACCAGTTTCAGTATGTATGACCAAGCGAAAGCTGATTCAATAATGTAATGCTTTTGATTTTGGGCACCACCGTGATGGTGGACCCATTCTGCCCATTATTTTCTTAATTCATCAATTGATTAACAATTAAATGGACCCTCATTAGATTAGGCGAATTCCAGTGCAAGCCACTTCCATGATTTGACAGGGTAATCTCCGACGACATTAAATTGATTATAATACTAAACATTACGCAAATTATCGATTTGTTAGAACCAGATATCGATTTGTTAGTACAATTCGCAAAATTCCAATCTGCTTGTGGTCTACAGGACACGTCTTCAACAGCTACCAAAGAACCTCACCTAATTTTATCATCCATCAATAAAATTAAATTATTCTCTCTTTTATAAATTAATAAAAATATTTAACAAATAATATTCTGAGATCTTTCATTATGGTGTCTCTGTGTGTGCAAAAAAGACAAAAGTGGAGGACACTTTAGTTCTCTCTCTCTCCATTTAAAACAGTTGGCGAAACTTCACTCACATTTCATTGACATATATATATAATATTAACGAAGGTATTAAAAACCGGACCAGTCATTAAACCGGATGAGGCAACGGTTCAAGGTTCAATGGTTGGACCGGGATCGGACCGGTTGTGAATAAATTAATATATTTTTAATAATATAGTTAATTAATATTCAATTTTCATATTATTTGTTAGGTAAATTTATCATTATTAATCATTATGTATCATAATAATACTTATAACATATTATAATATAGAAAGAAAAAAATTTATACTAAAAATAATACTACTTAGTTCTAAAAATAATGTTATTTTATTTTAAAAAAATATTTAAAAAAAATTTAAAAAATTTAAAAAAAAAAAAGAAAATCAGGACCGGTTCAACCCGGTTTTGGACCGGTTTTACACCGGTTTTTGACCGGTTTGACCGGTTCCCACCGGTTCTGAGACCCCCCGGTTTTTAGCTACTTCCGGACCGGACCAGGGGCCGGTTCCCGATCGGACCGGTCGAACCGGCCGGTCCGGTCCGATTTTTTGTACACTGATATTAACAGAATTATCAGATCCAAACGTGGACTATTCTGTCAAGGAACTTGACAGATGGCACTGGCAGGCTGAATTTGGATCCCAAAGTTGGAATTTAAATTGAAGTCTATGAAATAAAGAAAAAGAGTCCAGTGTTTCTGCAAGGCCGAGGGCCCTTCATATTTGTATTATCCCGATAAAAGAGATACAACGACATGCATTAGTGAATAATAGGTCGTCTCTTTGGATTTCATGGGCATAAGGGACCGTGTATTAATGTTCAGTTTGGGCTCTTAACTCCCTTTATGGGTCCGATTCAAGATGCCAGATCTTTTTGATTTTGGTCAATGCCCAATCGAGAGCCTTGGCCCAAAACAAAGGGCTAGGGTTTCATTTTCATCTAACGCTACCCAATAAGACAATATATGTTTTTCGGCGTGTAGAATCTGGGGAATGAGAAGAAAATGTTACCCAGTGGCATTATCATCGGAGGCAATATGTGGATGGCTAATTGATGGGATTAGACAATATATTGAGAAAGATTGGGATATTACATTGCACTGGGTAGATAGAGATAGGTTACAATTTGCTGATTGGTTAGCTGTTAATGCACATATTTTTTATTCTGGGATCCCAAGTGGTTCGGCTCTGTTCTTACCAAATGCTTAGGCATGGATCAGAATGATAGACATTTATTTATGTAGAGATACTTTGAGGATGTAACTATGTTTACTTGATTTATATAAATAACTTATTCAAAAAAGACACAAAGGGACACGTCCCTTGTTTCTTCTTCTTTCTCTTTGTTTTTACCCAAAGAAACACATCCCTTTTTCCTTAATTACTGTTAAAAAGATACACATTCCCTGGTCCTGTTTTATAATTATTACTTAATAACAACTCTTTTTTTATGACCATTTTTTTATTATTAATTTGTATCAAGAACACATTTGACATTTTCACATTCAAAAATCACTTTTTTATTACATTCTTTTCCTATTTCATTCCATTTTGCATTGGAGCAATTCAGTAGATTGTCATGTTTGGTTGAAAGGAAATTTTACTGTACGTTTGAGAAGAATGGATTCCTGTGCAACAAATTTCTTTTTTCTTTGGTGAGTCCTATGCAACAATGTTTAATATGCAACACTCAAACCCGTTAAATTGTTGACAAAAAAAAACATTAAATTATTGGGGCTGACAAAATATCACCATAATCAAAATTTGATAAATGCACAAGAAAGGTAATAATAATTTAGTTTTTTAAAATAATATTTTTTAATATGTAAATTCTATTAAAATATGTGAATAATTAAAAGAGCAAAAATGAGATATATACGAATGATGAAATATGTGAAAAAGTTTTAAAAAACACCAAAAATAATGTGAATTTCTGCAAATATTTTATTGATATCTTTTCTTTATTAGATTAGTTAGCCTTCCTCTCTCTTCGATTATTCTTATAATTATAATTCATCTCCAAATTAACAAAAAGCTCAGTTTGTTTTTTTTTTGTCCTTTGTGGCGTCTCCCTATTTGGGGGGAAAATTGGTGCCCAGGTCCCGTTGCTGTAATGAAGCCGCGCATGGCTGAGCCAGTGAGCCTCGCTATAACGTTGTAAGGATCCGGTGAACAGAAGAGTCAGGAACTGTGTTTTTGTTTTATTCAATAACGCAAGTGGTTTCAGGGGAAAAAAACAACGGTGCGAAAGGGATACGCTGCCCTGCGAGTGCAAAGTGAGGGTTTGGCAATTGGCAGAGAGAAACCGATGGACGAAGATCAAATACTAGGATTTGTCACTGCGTACCTGAGGAAGAAAGGGTTTTCGCAAACGGAGCACGCATTTCAGGAGGAACTTCAACAGAATAAGAACGCTTCCTCCGCTAATTCTATTGTCGAACCCGACATTGCCAAGCACATCCTTGCCTTCTCCGAGTAATTTTCCTTTCAATTTTATCTCGTTTGCTGCCACTAATTTATGCGTACACGGAGTATTGATTTATACTTTGGGATGGTTATGGACCTTGCTTTGTAAAAGCTGCACGTGCCTTGAAGCAATCTTTCCTTGCATAGGGTTTTGTATGCTTTTAACTGCTACTCTGACACAGTAATGCTGCTCACACAATAAACTTTCATATAAAAGTTGAGAACTCCTTCTGGTCATCTCCGTGATAAATAGTCAACCGGCTTGCTGAGCCAGTTTTCAACTTTGTTCAAATACTAGTTCTTTGAGTAGCATTACTTAATTGCTATGGATTTCATGATTGGACACGTTGAAAAGTTAGTTCATACTTATTAAGCTAACATTGTTGTGGATTTACAAAATTCGCGTGCTGTTGATCTTACATCTCGAGGTTTGCAACCAAATGAACATGCTGGGATTTAGGTACAAGTGTTAAATTAGCTTTGTGTTACAGTTAATGAATGCATTCATAGGCACTCAAGCGTTTCGGATTTTCACTGTGTAAGTCACTTAGAATGCATGATTTATGGCCTTGAAGAAGCATTATCCTTCCATTACAAATAGTGAAACTTTGGGCAAGCATATGGTAATTTTTATTCTGATTGTGTCTTTTCAAGTAATGGAGATGCCCTACCAGACTGCTGCTGCTATTTGTTTAGTGATTGGATATTCAAAAGTCTGCGGATTGAGTCTATATACGATCCCCCACTCTGCTATATTGACAATACTAGTTGTATTGGATCAGATGCCCTAACCTACTTGCAGGCTCATCTGAGTGATTGTGCCTTGAAAAATATGGTCTGGATGCATGCTTTTTGGGGAAAAGAAATAACAGTTAAAGAATCAGTGTATTTGTTTGCCAACACTTTTTGATATAAATCAGAAAACAAAATTGTATTTATTATTTAGAATAAGTAAGAGGATGAAATTGATTAGTGTTCTACTAGGCCTTTGTAATTCCACATTGATGACATGCTTTTACACCAGTAGTTGTATCTATTCTTGACATTTTGAGTGTCTGACATCGTAACTATTTCTCAAATACAATTTTCGAACTGAACTATTTTCCTTAAAAAAAATGCATGTAAACTGCTAAAGGGTAGGTTGACACATTCTTAGAACATAGCCATCCAATAGTGTGAATCCTTCCCACCAGCTTTCTAAATTGTTGTTGTTGTTGATAGAGTTCAATGAATATCCTTTAACTTGTAGATTAGAGAATGGTCCTGCTAGATTTCACGATGGGTATAGCAGACTCCGATCATGGGCATATAGTTCACTGGATTTGTACAAGGTATAATGCCACTTAGTTATTTTCTCATCTGAATTTTACTTTTCAGATCATTCTGTTTCAGTTTCTGCTGTTATTACATGTTTTGCTCCTTCCTTGCAGCATGAATTATTACGTGTACTTTATCCAGTATTTATTCACTGTTTTATGGATCTTGTGGCAAAAGGGCATATTCAAGAAGGTATAGATAAATTATCGTTTGAATTAGTTATTGCAAACTTTCCAATGTGAGCCATCCATGTAACTAATATATTTATGCTTTTTGTTTACGTGCTTGTGGTTGATATCCTCAGCTCGAAACTTTTTCAATAGCTTCCGTGAAGACCATGAAATGATGCACTTACGAGACCTTCAGAAGTTGGAAGGTGTTCTTTCTCCTTCTCATCTGGAGGTTTGTTGCCATCTAAAATTTGTCATTTCTGGTTTCTTCATGTTGTTGGATCTTTAGCTTTAAATAATCTGACAATTTTATGCAGGAAATGGAATTTGCTCATTCCCTTAGACAGAGCAAATTCAACATAAAGATATGTGAGGTAATATCTTGATTCTTCTGGGTTAGTTTATCAGATATGATGTAATTTAAATTTGACCAACATTTATGATGCTTCACTAGTTAAAAGAAATCTTTGTAGCATTTGATTCCAACTGCAGGTAGCTTTAATTTTTATACAGGGGCCTGCTTTTTATTGCTAGTGCATCTAGTCTATTGATTATATTGCTGGATCTTGGTTGCACATGATACTACATTGTAGTTGGTTGTTGGTGTCCATTGAATGAGTGGAAAAATTGGGATTTTACTCCCACCCTATTATGTGTTACGTTAATGCTTTGTTCTACTATTCTATTATCACCACGATGGATGAGGCTTGCTTGAAGACATAAAAGAATATGCTGTTTGTTTGAAGATTATAATTCTATTCTTTATTTGATCGGAATCATAAGTTTGTCTAATCTTATTATTTTATTTCCCTTTGCTTTAATACAGTTGTCTGTTGTCTCATAATTTCCATTATTAGGAGCAGTGCAATCATTTTTTAACTAAAAAAATTGAGTTATTTTGTACCCAAAACAATTGAGCTATAATCTTGGAAAAGATGATAACAGTTAATGTTTTGTCAGTATTCCTACGAGCTTCTGTTGCAACATCTACACAGTACGCAATCCACCACTATACTGGGTATAATTAATGAGCATATTAACTTCCAAGGTACTTCTCTTCAGGTTAAGTTTTATCTGTTCATTTGGACTTGTTAATATTGCTCGCATTGTTGTTGTTCATTTCCCCCCTCATTTGCAGTTACTCCTGGGCAGCCTGGCTCAATTTCTGATGATCCAGAGGCCGTTACCCTCACTGGAAGCAGCCAGGATGCAGCAAACCAGATAAATCAGAAAGAAATACATTGGGGGGTGAGTTTTTTCTTAGTGTGTGTGTGTGTATTCAAAACATTGCCATGTTAGAAATTATTGTCTTTTATGATAATTTTATTATTGCTATCCCAATTACCATTGTAGTGCTTGAAATGATATATTTTTTTCTGTTGATTGAGAATGAATTTTAGTTCCAATAGTAAACTGATGTAATCTTGAGTGGGCCTAATTCGTCTGGTGTGGATATCAGTGTACCATAGGATGAGAAAATTATTGGTGCAGTGAAAACATTTAGTAATCACTAAATCAATTCTCTGTTCTTCTAAAACATGGTACCGTTCCTTGTTATGCTTGTGCCATCATAGTGCTTGGAGTGATGCATGGGATTAGAATTCAAGTTGTAATTGTAAACTGACATAATCTTTCCTGGGCCAAGCCCTTAGTTCCTGTGGTGTGGAAATGAATAAACTAGCATAGGAGGAGAAAATAATTTGTGCTGTGAAGATATTTACTCAGTAAATGCTCAAACCATTTGGGTAGTCTTCTGATTCATAAGGGGGGAAGGGCAAAATTATTGATAGTGACATCGGAAATTAACTCTTATCGGTCACGTTATCAAACTACATATTTTGGTTCCATTATTGATACAAACTGAGTGTTATATGCATCGAAAACCCCAGAAATGAAGTGCAAATTTCGCATATTATTACTTTGGTTGACCCCACTATTGACACAATGATCCAAAATTTGCCATAGTATAGAGAGTAAGAAGAGAAAACTTGAACTGGAATAGTTATGGTGTGTATATAATCCAATATGTTCAGTTTACCTTTAAATTTACGGTCATCATGCTTGATATGGAGTTAGGTTGAGCTGGCTGTATTGATTATTACTGCCTTATTGTGTAACTAATTGGTTGTAAATTGTGATCCTTGCCACAGCTGCTTGAAGACTCTCTAGAAGAACGCCTGGAGAAGGCTGGTGCCTTGCTTTCAGACTCTGAAAAGGGGGAAGGGGAAGCCAAAGAAGGGGAGAATGATGAGAATAAGGTATTTCTGGTTTTAATGGGCACCTCAAAACCTCTAACTCTGTCCATCCCATGCGTGTCTTTCTCTGGTTATCTGATATTGTACCTTGATCACCATCCATGCACTTTCTGAGAGTATATGTTAATTGAGTTATTTGTTGAATACATTTTTATCTGCTTAATATCAAAAGTGAATTTATTTTGGTTGATCTTCTTTAGGTATTTTGAATGGTTTTTAACTTTACATGTTTGCATTCTAGAAAAGATCAATTGAAGGAGGAAAGCAAGGTGCTTCAATCAAGAAAGTAAAAAAAGAAAAGGGTGGAAGTGCATCGGGGAAAAATGCAAAACCTGATGCTAACACTATACCTGCAGCGCCACGTGTTAAACCGGAACTCCTCTTGCCCATAATGTACTAATTTATGAAGTCCACTTTTTCATTCAACCTCTTTCAAGTTACATGTAGTGACTTTATTCCAAAATATTGTATGAAAGTGTTGTATAAGACCAAACAATGAATTGTTTCCACGCTTTATTTCTACATTTTTTGGTTACATTATTTGTAGATTTTTATAGTTCTTATGTTGTCAAGTGTCAGCTATGTAAAGTAGGTGTTAATATAAATTGAGGTCTGGTTTTTCAATTATAAGCTACTAATTCTTGTGACTACATTCCATTGAATTATATAATGTTGCATTATTGCAGTCCAGCAGAGGCAGAACAGTCCATCCTTGAAGATTTAAGGAACCGTGTACAATTGAGTAGTGTTGCACTGCCTTCAGTTAGCTTTTACACGTTTCTCAATACTCATAATGGGTAATGTTCTAATGATTTGTAGAACAATCTTATTTGATTATGCTTTGAATTCTATTGCTTAATGCTTATTTTTTTGGTAAACTGTCACAGTTTAAGCTGCTCATCAATATCCCATGATGGATCATTGGTTGCTGGAGGGTTTTCTGACTCATCATTGAAGGTTTTCTCTGAATTTACTTTCTTTCAGTCCCAAGGAGAGAGTTTTAGAGGTTTATTTCATTATATGAACCTTTGGTAATTCTTGAATTGTATGTGTAGGTTTGGGATATGGCAAAGCTTGGACAACAGGCTGTCAGTTGTAAGTTTGTAGCTGTAACATTTAACGTTTATATTCTAATGTGCATGTCTCGTCCTTTGCTGAAAGCTTGTGGATATGTTTAGAAAGAACATTGATGGTTCTAGGGATTTATTTTTTGAAGCCTTTAATGTGCTGCAGTGTCCTAATACAAGTTATACAACAAACAATGGGAAAAGCTTACTATATATATGTGAGCAAGATATTCCATGAATAGTTTTTTAAATGATTAACTTTGAGAATTTCTACTATCCTAATGCAGAAAATTCTATTCAATGTCTTTGTTTTTTGAAAAGGAATTGTTTGATGGATTCTTTGAGGAAGATATCTGCCACCTATTTGTCTGCCTGTGGCAACATGTTTTCAAATTTCTGAGTTTTAATTTTCAGTAGAAAAAAAGGAGGTGCGCTGGTTAATGTGACATATAGCACTATGGGCGCCCTATTTCCCTCCTGTTGAAAAGGTCATGTACTATGTATGCAACAATTTGTCCTTCAGTTTAATGATGGTCTTTATCACTTATTTGCATATGAATTGGACTACTTGAGCTCAAATATTTTCTCTACTGCCTAAAGTGTCAGGGCATCTTAAAAAAAATGACAGTTGGGTTAATGAAAAGCAAAATTAAGGTGCTATTTGATAAAGTGAGCTTGGTAGAAGAACGGTGGGAATATTGTGTTGAGTCTGGAGCAATATAACATGCTCATATATAAGTTGTCTTACTGGATGTAATAGTCCAGCAACTAATTCCTTTTTGTTATCAGCTCTTTCACAGGTTGAGAATGACACATCTCAAAATGAACAATTACTTGGGCAAAGTGGTGGGAGAAGACAGTATACATTATTTCAAGGTCATTCAGGGCCAGTTTATGCTGCCAGTTTTAGTCCTGTTGGGGATTTTATTCTTTCCTCTTCAGCAGACTCAACTAGTATGATGTTTTTATGAACTGTTCTTTGTTGCTTTTGGTATACGGCGTCACTTTGTTTCTTCCGGATTTTCAACTCTCTAAATCATACATGGATTATGCAGTTAGATTATGGAACACGAAGCTTAATGCCAATCTTGTTTGCTACAAGGGCCACAACTACCCTGTCTGGGATGTTCAAGTAAAATCTTTTTCTTCTAAGCTTTTCTAACTCAATTGATTTTTCACCTGTGTATTCTAATGATCATTGTAGAACAATTGTAGTGCCTGCGTGCTGTAGAAAAGGTGGTCCCCATTGTTTTATGCATCTTCGTGTTCCTTTACAATACAAGTTTTTTTCCCCCTTTTTTCTAAAAAAATATTTAATAGTTGACTGATTCCTCTCTTCCCAAGTTATCTCTCTGTAATGCACTTTGTTTTTGGCCAGTGCATTCCTTCATATGCAGTCTACTACTTTCTAAAATAGATGCCTTGGATCTTGTTGGAACTAGATGAAAAATGTAGCATTTTTATAATCCAATATTATTTGGGATGGGAAACAAATGGCTTTAGTTCTCATTTACCAATCCTCTTTTATTTATCGATATACTTAAATGTATGTGCTCTTTGGAAGTTGGAAGCCCCTTCAGGTGACTATTATTATTCACCTTTTTTCTTTGTTCTCTCTAGGCTGCAGCTTTCTTTAGCATGATCACATATATGCAAGATTTTCTTCTTTTTGTTTTTGCTCATTAGATTTGTTTTATTCTTTTTCTTTTTTCTTACTCTTGCTCCATTGTGGAATCATTGTCTGGATGCACATTCTAAAATGCTGCTTTTCTTTGGTGCAGTTTAGTCCTGTAGGGCACTATTTTGCCAGTGCTTCACATGACAGAACTGCTAGAATTTGGTCCATGGACAGGATACAGCCTTTAAGAATAATGGCAGGGCATCTGTCTGACGTTGATGTGAGTTATGAAGTCCAATACCCTCATTCTCTTGCTTTCTGACTTGATTCTAGCCAGGAAAAACCCATTTTCAAGCATAGTACTTGGATTTACTGTTGTCAAGTCAGAAAATTCTTTAATCTGTAACAAAGGAAAGCTTACCTGTTGTATTCTCTTGTTTAGTGTGTGCAATGGCATGCCAATTGCAACTACATTGCTACTGGCTCCAGCGACAAAACAGTTCGATTATGGGATGTGCACAGTGGGGAGTGTGTCCGGATTTTCATTGGTCATAGGAGTATGATTTTGTCTTTGGCAATGTCTCCTGATGGTCGCTATATGGCTTCTGGTGATGAAGATGGTACAGTCATGATCTGGGACCTCTCTAGTGGTTGCTGCCTCACACCTCTAGTTGGTCACACCTCGTGTGTCTGGACACTTGCTTTCAGGTGATGCTGTGCTCAATTTAGAACATTTCATTTAGGAAGGGAATTGAAGGTTTTTAAGGCATATCCACATCCTAATCCTGCTTTGTTGTTGGATGTATCAGCTGTGAAGGTACTCTTCTGGCATCTGGATCCGCTGATTGCACTGTGAAATTATGGGATGTGACAACCAGTACAAAATTTTCAAGGACTGAGGAAAAGTATGTATTTCTAATGTGAACAAGCCATAACTATCAATGTCTCTTTCTCGAGGAATCTTTTCCCTCGAAAGATTAACAACGTCTTATCTCAATAGCAGGAGCGGGAATACTAACCGACTTAGATCATTGAAAACCCTGCCGACCAAATCAACTCCAGTTTCCTCTTTGCGGGTAAATGTTCAAATTCTTTATCTGCATGGTTTCATGTTCATCCTATCCATGAATTATATTCAAGTCTGTATCCTGTTCATGGAGCAGTTTTCCCGGAGGAATCTACTTTTTGCAGCCGGAGCTCTTGCAAAAAATGGTTAAAATATAGGGTGTATGTAACTTACTCACACGCTTATGTTCCTCTATTAAAATTCTTTATATAACTCACGCTTATGTTCCGCTATTGAATTCTTTATTTGTAGATCGTTCAAGCTATTATTTGAATTAGAACATTCTGTCGAGACGTTGAAGAACTGCCATGTTGAGATGGAGATCCACACATCATTATGGTTACATATATACATGCCAGCGTCACTTTCAATTTCTTCGCGGAACCAAGTTGGATCCCTATATATAAACATTCAACGCTAAGGCGCCGTATATATCCTTGTTGCACCAAGTAGACTATCGGTGTCTCAAATGCTTCTTTCACAAGTGTAACTAATGCCTCTTTTAAATGGTGTTTCCACTAAAAAATTGCCCAGCGGAATATGATTGATCAATTATATTATGAAATTCTGGCAAGAAAAAAATTATATTATGGAGTAAATAATATTTCAATTTAAGTTGTGCCATGCATTCACAGAGACAAGTACAGGTAGGAAGGAAAATAGGAGAATCGAGTTTTATGTTGTACATATTTAAAAAATTATGAATTAGCTTATAATTACAAAATATTTTTGACAAAATAATGCAATGCAGTTATTAAAAATAATGCAATCAAATTGACATTCAAACAAAAATTATGCCTTGATCTCTTAAAACTTTTTTTTCCGGCCAACAGATCTCTTCAACTTTAAACTTCATTAGACATGTTTTCTCATTCATTGAATAATATTTTTTTTTTACCAAAGTCATTGAATAAGTTCAAGAACATGAAATTGTATCGTTCAT
Organism: Adenanthera pavonina; assembly: GCA_026686845.1. Classification (NCBI taxonomy): domain Eukaryota; kingdom Viridiplantae; phylum Streptophyta; class Magnoliopsida; order Fabales; family Fabaceae; genus Adenanthera; species Adenanthera pavonina. Next base: position 14,248,120 of record JAIVEN010000015.1, read on the forward strand.
AATTTTATAGCTTACTAATAACTACTTGGTCTTTGAAAAAAATGTTGATTGATTGATTGATTGATATGACTATTTTATCTTGCTAGATAGTAACTTTTTCTACAATCAACTCATTTGTGTTAACTAATAGAATTAATTTTATATCTGAACTAAGAGTTGTAAAACAAAATCATTTATGCATAGCTTAAATTTTAAAGTGGTTGCATGTATTATAAAGTTGAATCTGTATTTTTAAATGAAATCCAAAAATCCAAAATAAACCGCATCATTCAGAGCAGCTCTCTATACTTCAAATAGTAAAATTTCTTTGTATGATGTTAAATACAAAGCAAACTAAACATGAATGAGAGATACGAAAATGATTTAGATATGATAGCTTACTGCATAAATTATTTAATGAAAGGTTTGCGCGGCTCAATTTTTGATTACTTATTTAGTGCTGATCCTCTACGGAACTTCTGCATATACATTGCTTTATCTTCAAATTAAAATTATTTGATTCACTACAAGCATTATATAAATTATGTATTACATGCCACCTGATGCTAGGACAACCTCCAGGTAGATTTGGGATCGGATGCCCTTGTCGTCCATACTTAAAATGAGATAACGGCGGTAAGCGGCAAAATGAAACCCTAATGAGTAATATAATGCGAGTTGAATATTTTCGTTCTTACTCTAATTATATATTTTATGCGAGCTTATGGGCTATCCGCGTCGCAGTTGATCCTTAATATTCTATCAGATGGGGAATTGGCATCCACTTCTGTTGATATCTTCTTCCTCCGTTTCGTGCTTGTTGCCACTCTTCTCTTCTACCAGAACTCCAGAAAGTGTCCCCTTGAATCCACCTGAAACAGTCAACCATAAAACCACTCACACTTTCCTAGCTATATATACCATACAATATTAACCCTTGAAAATCATATCATATATATCATATCTAGGGAAAAATAAATGTTCCCAAAGGGGCCTGCGTTTCATATAACATACCCTGTATCTAAATCAAACGCCGTTTAACGTCAGAAGCACAGTGTAAAAGAAAAACTAAAAATTGTCCTGCAGCTAGTTAAGAAAAACTTAAAACGCCTTTTTGCAAGATCAAGCATTATTTGAGCCTACTAAAAAGTAGTACTTGTGTAGAGGAGCAGCCACGGATTTCAAACAAGATTAGTTCGATGCCCAACGAGTCCAGTGGGATAATAGGGGGTAAAATAATATCAAAAAGAAAAAACCAATAAAATAAAACCATGTAATTAACAGATTGTCACCATCCATGAGCGCACAAATTAATTATTATTATTATTATGTGTGTCACGGGTGTCAATGCAAGTTAAATCAAGAGTGTGACTTAAGAAAACTATAACGCCTTGACAGACATAAAAAAACATCATCTAGACATCTTTCAACTAACAAACTTGCTAAAAAGTATCTATCTACTTGGACCAAAGTGTTGGATGTGTCATTCAAGTCAATGTCAACCCACAAGTGTCGGCAACAGGCAATTTTTGTTAACTATTTCATATATAGGAGAAATAAAAAATCTTACGTAAAAACCGCCAACCTTATTTATAAAGAAGGGACCAAACCTCAGCCCACCTATTATATATATGCTCACTGAAACTTTGTGTTACTTTGTCAAATTACTTCCAACTTCACTAACTTCATCGTACGTGTAAAGCCGAATCAGACTCTCTTTTGCATTATTTTTCCCCGCTTTGACTCTGCAACCTGTATCAATAAAAGCGATCATTCAATTCTTGATCCAATTTTCAAGCACCGTACTCAATCATCATAGACCTATTCCTCATATGTGTGTGCGTGTTCTCTAAAGTTAGACACCTTCATTTGAGAGATTAAAACAATTAAAGGCTCGGCCAAAGCATTCTCTCAATGCAATTGCAGTAAACATCCAAAAGTTAATATAGGCCAATATATGCTTCCTGTGAGAGAACTCCGTTTCGTCCTCAGCTATGACATTACCAAATTCCATTGTAATGGCCCAACACCAAAAACTGCTGTCTTTCACTAACAACTAAAATTAAGACAGATCATTTAAAATACTTCCAGATAACAAATAAAATGCATACGGACCCCAAGGAAAGAGGGTTAATTACTTTGAACACTAGCTATATGCAAGTAGTTAATTCGGATCCTTTGTATAATATCTTCACATACCTAGCTAGTTTCATTCTACATACCTAGGTTTAATATTTCCACATACTTCAAAGCAAAAGGTTGATTCGGATCCTTTGTATCTTTGCCTTCTCTTAATTTCCAAATCCCAAGCATCTAGATATATATTCCATCTGCAATTATAAGAAATATGCACCCCTCATCTCTTCTATTGTTGTAAATTATAAAGTCAACTTATATTAATAAAGGAACAAAAAAAGAAAAATAAAAAATAGACAAGTTTATTTCCAAATATTGACAGTGATATAGAAGGTGATAATGATGACAACAGAGATAGTCATTTGTGCACGAGCAAGAAAGATAATTGATAATCTTGTAAGCCGTAGTGAATGTTATGAACTGATGATAGTCATAATTTAATTAATGCCACAGCATTAGCTTGAATAGTCCCAAAAGGAACCACTGTTTTTCTATCATAACTTGACCAGTATTAGATCATACATTTTGTCGAATTTCCCATTTATCTCTGTCAAGTCTCTAACTTATGGATGGAAAAGGTTGTTTAACATTTAACACACAAGAACGTGCACACAGGGTTATGACCGCTCTAAATAGTGGCAGGAAAAAGGTTTAATGTAAGTATATTCAGTTTACAGAGATGCTCAACAGCATTACAATCATTAGTATATAGATATTGAAGTCTTATAAACAAAGAGTAACTTAGATATGACTAGTCATAGATATCACTATTCAAGTATCACAACACAAATGGATAGCTAATGAGCCCCAACTTACGGGATAAATCTTATGAATAACATAGTTGTTCTTTGTTGAGTTGAACATTGAATTAAGAAACCCAAAATATGAGACAACAAATACAAAAAAGTAAAAAATATATGTCTCAAGCCAGAAATTAACATGATTCAATTAAAATGTTACAGATTGTTGAATTAGACATTTTCTAATTTGAATGTTAGTTACTCCCTCCAGTTAATATTATAGAGGATTTCCAATTGTTTCATACTTATTAGGAAAAGTTGGTTGCACATTTTAAAATTCTAAAAAAATTCAACATCCCAATTTTACTCTTGTTAATTACCAATAAAAGTTATTTTGAAAATCTATCTTCTCTTACTCTTTTTTCTAACATACGAGATGATAATTAATAGGGGTGAAAAATGTAAATTTCTACTAAAAATTACATAACTTCTTATATTTTAAATTAAATAAAGATTCTAGAAGAGTCCATATAATATAAACCGATGAGAGTAACTCAACAGACATAGTTATAAGAGAACTTTGTCCATGAAGTAAGGGTTGGGGTAGTAAAATTCAAGGAGTGGAAATTCAGAATCTCACAAAATTAGTTTCTTATCTGAGTGGGCTGATTGTGTGCCATGTATGAACTACCAAGTGTACCGCGTAGGGTGGGCATTTCTATTAATTCTACGTTAATTTATATAGGCAAAAATATGATGGAAGAATAACATGCAATGAACGAATAAAGATAAAATAATATTTAAAGAAACATTTATAAATGAATGACTAAATTAGAAATGTACTAATATGTTAATGACTAAGACATCAGATTTTCCCAAATAATAATCGCAAATTTAATAGATGCAGCAGTTTCAAAAACAGAAATAATATGCTAATCACAAAACCAATTGACATTTAACCAGGAAGAATCATACAACCCCTAACAAAATCAACAATACTTTCAATTAATAGAAGAGCCATCATTCCCAAGATAGAAAGAGAACGACAGAGCCAATGTTCAACCATCAGTAATTATTTTTTTTAATTAAACAGTCATTAACAAAAGATGCAGGTGTACTAAATAATATAATCCATGTGTGATTTAATGCAAGTATTGAGTTAAAACGTTGTCACCAAGAGCACACACCTTAAGAGATTGAAAGTAAAGTCACCAAGAAGAGCATTCCCAACAATATGGAATGAAATAGATTTTCATAAAATTGGCCACCTAATACTGAGGATATGCTTTCAATTACAATATAAGGCAATAGTTAATCAAAATTTGTTCATATGTAACCAAGGCAAACGGATTCTTACTGAATGTTTACATAAACTTTCAGTAGGTACGTATGTATATATGTATGGAGGGCATAAATCACAAGAAAAAACTTGTATAAGTATGCTCTCACATCAAAAAGACATTCCATGCATAATACTTCAGACTTGAAAGGTAAGTAAAAGCCAAATCAATTATAGTCTTACTGTAAGGGAGGATGACTCCCAGAACTCTACTCCCATCTTATAATAGAGCAAAATTCACAACCCCTGATAGTGATGACTGTATACAATACGCATTAAATAGATGTGGATCCCATGAATTGCCCTAAGAATAAAAAATGAGTTGTTTATAGGGTATGGAAGAATTATAGAGAGAGAAAGAGAGAGGGGGGAAAGAGAGGAAGAAGAGAGAAATGTGAGAGAAGGGAGAATCAAAGAAACTGGAATTCTTATTCAATAGACAACAAATCACATAGCCCTCCAAACTATTCTTACACTCCTTTATAGTCGTTGCCCCTCCAACGGCTATAACCACCCAACTGACATTCAATTTGTTCACACATATACACACACTCTTATATCATAACAATAACCCCTCCAAAAGACCCTTGATCTCAAGGGTCAGGAGTAGCAAAACTAGGAGCAATTGCTGTAGCAGAAACAATTGGTGAAGTAAGCTTTTTGGGTTGTAGCTTCATAGGCTCCCATTTTCCAAGAAAAGATTCTTTTAGTTTGAACATTCTTCCATTATACTAAAAGAACATAGTTCGAGTAGGGAAATTCCACTGTACCCTTCCAATACTTTTTAGCCACTCCCAACCCAAGATAACATCACAATTATTCAGAGCAATAACTCTCAAATCTACAATAAATTCTTCACCTTGCATTCTCCACTTGAACGCTCTCCACCATCCAAATACTTTTAATTTCCCACCACCAACCACTGTAACTTCTGAACTACTCTCTAAACTTCCTTTCTACCCTAATCTTTTAGCAATATTGAGGTCTAAGAAGTCATGGGTACTACCACAATCAGTTAGTATCAACACTGTCCTCTTTCCTACTGGCCCATGGACTTTCATTGAAGAAGAATGATTTAATCCTTCAATACCATTCAATGAAATTTTTGGAGTTATAACTCACTCTTCAACTTCAATTGCTCCACTTGAGTTCCCATTGACGGCATCTAAATTAGGTTCAAATTCAATCAATTGGAGTTGCATCTTCCATCTTTACAGGCAATCATGGCCTTTGACAAATTTTTCATGGCAAAAGAAGCATAAATTTTGCTCATGGTGCTACTCCATTTCTTTAGGGGATAATACTCATTAAATCTGTACCCAAACCTTGTTGCTTCTTTATTCTTCAATCTCAAAGGGGACCTATCCACCACTAACATATTTGGCTGGGACCCACTCTCCACTACAGCAATTTGGGAAGTTTCCCATTTGTTTGGCTGGGACCTACCAATCACTAACATATTTGGCTAGGACCCAGTCTCCACTGCCGCAGTTTGAAAAGTTTTCCATTTGTCCAACACCCCTCCCAGCTGTCTTCCTTCATTTGTGATACCAAGATTTATATTCTCGAAAATTTGCTTCATGTCTTCCTTAAAGAAATTCAATCCCTGAAGACGTGCTATACTTCTTGCATCCATCAAAGTGGCTGGCTTGAATAAACATACAAAACCTGCCAATTCTTGTCTCAACCCAGCTAAATAAGCACTCACCAAATAGTTTTCAGGCAGCACCAGCTTGCTAACAACGTAATCAAACTCATCATTATAATCAGCCAAAGACCCTTGTTGCCTCAAACTCACAAGGTTGTGAATGGGATCCTCAAAGACTGAATCGAAATTGTTCTTGATAGCTTCTACATACTCTTGCCACTTTGTCGCCTCCCCTTCATGACTTTGTTTGAATGCCTGATGCCATTGGAAGGCCTTTTCGTCAAGATGCAAGCTTGCCAACATGATCTTTAGGTCCTCAGGTGCCTCATCAAGGCAAAAGTAAGTTTCACACTTGACTATCCATCCAAGAATGTCCCCTCTTTGAAATTAAGGAACTCCATCTTGGTGAAATGTGTCTGTACTTGGTAGTCTCTCTGTTCTTGCCTCTCACACTGTCCTCCATTTCTAGCAGTGTGACCACCATGTTGTCCTCCATGATTGGCCTCTTGAACTGATTCCTCACGTCCTTGCATAATGCTCGTCAACTGTGCTAAAAGTCTTTGAATTGATTCTCGCATTACTATCAATCTTTGATCCATCTTCTGCTCTAGCCACTCCTCTATCTAAAGGAGGGATGTTTGTGCACAGAATTTCAATTCCCATAGTGGTCCAGGAAGGATTAGCACTGACACCACTAATAGGGTATGGAAGAATTATAGAGAGAGAAAGAGAGAGAAGGGGGAAGGAGAGGAAGAGAAGAGAAATGAGAGAGAAGAAAGAATCAAAGAAACCAGAATTCTTATTCAATAGATAACAAATCACATAACCCTCCAAACTATCCTTACACTCCCTTATAACCGTTGCCCCTCCAATGGCTATAACCACCTAATTGACGCTCAATTTGTTCACACTCATGCACACATCACACTCTTATATCATAATAGTTGCACTGTTTATAATTCATGAATAGTGTGGCTTGTTAAAGTTCTTATACTTTATATTAATTGATTAGTACTTATACATTCACAAAAACAAGCATATAAGAAAACTATAATTTACACAAATTGAAAATCTTTTATTTTTAATTCAAACTATACAGGAAAATTATAAATCACACTTTCTTTTCAGGATCTTTATTATTTAAAAGAGGTATGTATCTGAACACAAAAGGAGTCACTTACAAAACTTATAATGAAGCATGGTCTTTTTTCTGATAAAAGAATAAGAATTATGAGTCGAAATCATTCTGCTGCAATCACAATTACTAAATTGGAAATCTTGCCGGTTTTCTTTATACTGTAGGGGTCTGTATAAGTATAATTAGGCTATCAAACTACATATATGAAAATGAATGCTTTATTTCGTTGAAAGCACTCAGATAAATATATATATATATATATAAACAAGTGAACATTCGGGCATATATATAATCAGTAAACTTGAGACCCAATTTAGAAATTAAAAAAATATATATATATATATATATATATATACATATAATAAACTATATAATGGGTGGTTAGTTAATATAGGATTATTATTAATAGGAAAAAAAAGAGAACAAAATCCCAACAGAAATAAATATTTCAAAAATAAATAATTTACACACAAATAGGATTGATCTGTCAAACCGAAAAACTTACGTTAAATGAGAGTCTGCATCTTATATACATCTCCATCTTATCTTCTTTAAGGTTTTGGCAACACAAATCCAAAACTCAGTCAACATACAATGATGGAGAAAAAAATTCAAATAAAATAATTCCTTATAAATGTTGAAAACTGTAGAAGGGCATTGTCAGAAGCACAGTCACGTTAGAGATAAGAAATTCTAGACATATACGTTAAGACATCTACCATTCGAATCTGTGAAGTAACCAAAATATTCCAGATTGCCATTTGAATTAGTATAGTTTCAATGACACGCTGATGCTGCCTGCATGATCCATAGAAACGTGTAAGTTCACATTCTGAAGCATCAGACAAGATTTTGCAAGAAACAAATAAAGCAAGAGTAATCACAATCATCAGAAAGGTGTAATGCCAAATCATAATTGTCCTGAGAATTGATAAATATTCGACAGTTAAATTCTATGTTTCAACATTGTTAGCGATAAGAAGGGGAATACAAAGAACTGTAATAACTTAAAAATGTAGATGATGATACTTTGACAACAATTGTTGATAAAAAAACACACGCTTTGAGGGTGAAAGCACGATGTCTTGTCAGAACGTTCCATTCTATGCTTATCTGCATATATCCATCAGAAAAATGAGACAGACTCAGTATCAGTTTATGCACAGGCCAAATCCAGTCAATTTTCTGGGCTGTCTCTTTGTTTGCCCTGGAGATCTCACATCATAAGGAAAAACTAAAGTGACTGCTCTGGTAAATCTCAGCAATATCACATGCTACATTTTGAAAAATCAGTTGTAAGTGATAGCTAACAAATGCACACTATTAGGGAAGGAGAAAATAAGGCTCAACTCAAACACGAACAACTCTGTAGTCGTGAGCAAAAGGAACCTTTTGATAAGGTTTATTGATTTAAATTGAACAAGTCCATTTAAAGAAAAAGGGTCGAATAAGGAGCCAGAATCTAGATATATAGATTCCGGTGAAAACAAACAGCCAAAGCGAACCAGTTACCGAGTGAGTGAACATCGCATGCGCAGGAATTATATAAAATATCGAACGGAATGGAATCAAGAAGATGATTATAGAGAGTGAGCAACGAGAGAAGGAGAAAATTTGTGAAGAGTGAGGACCATACTATATATGTAACGTGAATGGTCCCATGCTAGTATCTTTGCCGCTTAATCTGCACAGTACTTAGGGGTAGCTTCTGCGGGAAGCATCAAAAGTCACGCTTTCAGGGTTTCCACCTCTAATATATAATAATAAATTACTATTACTACTATTTAATAGTAATAATAATAATAATAATAATAATAATAATAATAATATAATCAATCTGAGTAAAACGTAATAAAATCCAATAGTTCGTGGGGAAAAAAAAGTAAAAAACCAAAGTAACACCGTAGGCACTGCTTTTCACTGTCGGATAATGATATAAACTTCTTCAGTGATATTTCAGCTCCATTGCATACCAAGAGAGAGAGGAGGGTGAGGTTTGGAATCTGGAACAAAGCAGAGCCAGATATTAACTTCCGGCACTGGAAGCTGACAGGAAGAGAAGTGAGCACGCAAAAGCAACAGTATACAGCTATACCATGTGCCTCTGTGTGCTCACTCTCTTCTGTCAATTTCTATGTCCCAAGAAAGAAGCAACAGGAGTACTGGAGTAAATACAAAAGGAATGCCCAAAATGGAAACCTCGAGGAAGATAAAGTGCTTTTGATAAATGAACAAATGCTTCTATAATTTACCCAGATCTGAGGGAAATAGAGATACCTATTCCAGCAAAAACAAGGAAATGTGCAAAAAAGCAAAAAATCTAAAGGATCCGTAATTTTCTTCTCCAATGCCGAGAACGGCGTGTATTTGAAGATTTTTAGGGTTTGCTATAAACAAGCCAAAGAGGGCGAAGAGAGTGAAAAGAAGAAGATAACGATGACAGAAGAAAGGTGGAACAGAAAAGAAGAAAAAGTAGAAGAAGGAAAAATTTACAACCACAAAAAATTGGGAAACGCTAATCGAAATTTGCTTTCTCTCTCTCTCTCTCTCTCTCTCTCTCTCAATTCTGACTGATTCATCTCGGTTTTGCTCGTCCTGGTGGAGTCAAACTCATGCAACACGTATAGAGGCAAGGGCGATGACACGTAACCAGATCCCCTGACGTATTTTGGATTAGAAAAACCGAAACGGCTGAGGGCGCCAAAACGGCCAGCACAATTGCACCGAAATGACCAAAAAAAGCCATTGCAAGTGAGAGAGAGAGACAGGGAGGTTTTGGAAAAGAGGAGAATCTATCTAGGGCAGACGAGGGAGAGGGAGAGGAAGAGCGAAGAGAAAAAGGGGAGGTACTGAAGTTGGCTACCGTTAGAAAGAAGATAATGATGGTGATGACCGAAAGTAATGGGCAAGTAGGGCGAGGGCAGCAGCTTTCTCTCTCTCTCGATCTTTTTCGGGGCGTCACTGATAGTGTGGTATTTTGGGGAAGACAAAGGGATATATGGAGACGCAGGGCGTAAAAGGAGGAGAGGAGTCGTGGGTCTGGTGTCTTGGCAGCCGTTGATGTGACTGACCATTCCCTGCCGTCAGATCACCCTCTCGTGGGGTCACCTTTCCTCTGCCTCTTGTCTTCTCGGGAACTGCGCTCTTATCATGACTGCGACGTCTTGGAGAGACCACGATCTGAATTTTCGAGTGTCCTCTGTCACTCGCGGCCTCACCCCATTCATGTCCCTCACCCTTACATTTCATTTCTTCGAAATTCTACTGGGTTGGGTTACGAGAAGAGTTTTTATAATTTAAAATATAAGAGTATATCTATATTCTAGATGATTAAATAATTTTTTTGAAATATTTTTTATTCATTATATTGAACAAAAATAATACAATTCATTATTGTAAAGATATAACATTTAATTAGGGATAAATTTATAAAATAAATAAGATTTAAAATAAATTTAATGAGTTTAATAATTTTTTTAATACTCCATCTGGTATTTAATATAAGACATTTTAATCAAATCACATAAATTAAGAATAAGAATTAAAGTTAATTAATTATCTTAATTTTTTAAAAAATTAAAATATTTTTTCAAAATTATCCTTATTTAATTTCTTTATCTCTCTTTTAAATAAATTAAATATGTGTATTTTTTAAAAATGTGTAATCAATACTATCTCGCATTTTGAGAAGAACCTTATATATAGAGTTAAGATAAAATATCTTATATTTACTATGGGAGAAAGTATATGTAAAAAAATTAAAATTAACTTATATTGAGTATAACTCAAAGTTTTGGTGCATTCACTCATTAAATTAAAACATGTTACATGTCTCAAATAGCAAGTATTGAAATACTATATATTATATCTACTAAAATATCTTTACATTCGCACTAGGATTTCCCTTTTTTTCTTCGTATAACACATTCAATCTTTTGTACATAAAAAAATAAATTGTCTCATCATTTATGGACATAATGACTTTGTTATAATTTTTTTATATACAATAACTAACAAATACACGAACTCTAATTTAAATTCATATTGTATATTTGAAATCACAATAAAAAATGAACAAGTTTTCAAATTAAATACATACTATAGATTAAGAGATATTAACATGTGCCACCTAAGAAAAGTAAGCATAATAGGAGTATCGTTAAAGAATGGTTTGGATAATTCATTCAAGAAAAATAATGGTTTGTATTAAAATAAGTGGTACAGTTCAGCTGCCCAAGATAAACTAAATTTATATTAAGCGATTATATAATTCTTTTAATTTTTGACCCAATTATTTACCGAGGCCGCCAAACAACTAAGTTTTTCGTTAAATCCAAAACTCTAACCGTCAGTTGGATAGAGTAAAGTGAAAATAGCCTTTAAAAAGTAAACATTTTAATTATTTGCTTTCTATAGCTAATTTAAAAAAAAGTAAAATTCATTCTGTTGGTGACAAAATACTACCTCTTATACTTTTTATAAGAAATAAATAACTAATTTATCATGACTAAGAAAAATAGTTAACTGCAATTAATATGTCATAATATAAAAAGTTTTTCTAAAAATACCCATATTTAATTGAATTCCATATTAATCATTTAATGCCCCATGAATATGATGCTAATTAAGGAGGAAGGGTAAAATATGAAATTATCCGTTAATACTCGGGATAATGGAAATTAGTTTTTTATAAAAAAAACAAAAAAACCTCTTCCAAAAGTTTCTTATAAAAGCGACAGGAGGGAGTATTTTTTTAAGTAGAGTATGTAGCATATTTTTGTCCAATTTTTCAACATTTATAATATCAATATAAAATGTATAAAATATAGTATGCTGTAATATAACATTTACTCTAAACAAGATAGTTCATTTATCAATTTCATGAATGCAATAAGTTCTACAAATGCCTTTTTTATTGCAAATGCCTTTTTTTTTATGTTTTTTGGTTCGGCAATACCTAATGGTTCAATATAATGCTTGCTTACGTTGCAGAATTAGTTAACTTTTTTTCAGAGGGAGGCAGGGAGAGAAGGAAAGCTTTGAAAGCGAGCAAAACACCATAAATGAAACAGATACAGATACAGATACAATCATTCAAGAACGATACCCTGCCTTATTACCTAGGACCACCAGAAAAGGGGTCGACTTCACCTTAGTGCACGTTGCTTTCAATTAAACAATTGGATTACCAGAAGAAGAATGAAAAAAAAAAAAGCCACAACATTGGTTCTTTTTCTAATTTATTTTAAATTCACATAGTACATTATAAAAATAATTAAACCCGAAGGAATAAAAGTAAGCATTATAGAAATACAATGATTAAAGGCCTATAAATACATCAAGGATGCTTTCATTCTTGATAATGTACACCCTATGTTTAATATTGATATATTATATTTGTTAAGTTAGTATTAAATGATTAAAAGGCCTATAAATAGATGTCAACAACAAAACACTGCTGTATGTGCACAAATGAATAAAAACGATCATTCCCTTTATACTCCTTCAATTCTATATTAGTTTTATAACCATTAAATTATTTTTTATTTTAAAAAATGATTATAATTTTTATAATTGTTTTTGGTCAAGTGAAATTAATTATAAGACTAGAGAAACCTGGATAGCAATCCAAAAGTCTTGCCTTCTAATCTAAGTGTTAGTTTGGATTAGTTTATCCATAATTGATTATGATGATAAGTGGTTATGTCAAAAGTGTTTTATATTTGAATATTTTTACCTCATAAGTGATTTTGAGAAAAAAAAAGTGTTTAGATTTTGGAAGTTTAAGGGCTTGTTTGATTCGTATTTCTGAAACAGTTTTTCTGTTTTTGAAAATAGAAAAACAAAAAAACTTGTTTGGTAAACCTGTTTTTTATAAATTGTTTTGAGAAACAGAAAAATAAAAAAATAGAAAACTTGGAACAACTTTAAGGTGTTTTGTAGTTTTTGTTCTGGAAAATACAAGAAAAGGAGAAAAACATTCACATCACTAATAGTAAAGTTATAAATTTTGAATAACTTAACTATCACTTATTAGTTATGATTTTGAGAACAACTATTTAAACAGATTTTTTTATTCTCTTGTTTTCAAAACTTATTCTCGAAAACAGTTTTACAAAACTGTTTTGAAAGCAAGAAAACAGAAAACGCTGTCAAACAGACCCTAAATGATTATTGAGTGGATAATGAGAATGAGAAGTAAAATAAGTGATTATAGGAGGATGAGTAATTATCATAAGTGGAAAAAATCAGTTTCTCTCATGATCACTTGTTTGGGACATAAGTGTTTATTAAAAAGTTGAGTATTTTTTATAACTTTATAAAATGAGTGATTATACTCTCCCCACAAGTGATTATCTCACTTATCCAAACATAATCTTGTGAAAGTTTCCCAAATTTCAACCTGATAAGAAGAGAGAGATGGGTTGAAAAGGAAAGATGCGCACAAAGGAGAGGGGAAGAGGCAGGAAACGGATAAGAGGGACGTACCACTTGAAAAAAGTTTTAGTTCTACAAAGACATCTAATTAAAGGTGTGTAAGATATATTAATGATATTTAAAAACTCCTGAAATTAATTTTTTGGTAAGAAATAAAATTATCAGTGAGATTTTCATAAAATTATTATTAATCCTATGTTCGTTTATAACTTAATTATTTACATAATAAGGATATTTTAAATTTATAATTTTAGGAAACATGAGTGATAAATTTAAAAATAACTAATAATAATTCAGGAAGTACAAATGATAATTTTTATCATTTCCAAAAATTATAGTTAACAAAATTTTTAAAAATATTATTAATATTTTATATAAGTGTTTTCAGAAAATATTTTGTCCTCAATTTTAGGTGTCACGTCTCCTACCTATTTTTGGGGACTATTCCTCCTCACTTTTCTTTTCCTTTTCCTGTGATGACACTAGCTCAACCAATTCTATAATTACATTCTCCATATAAACCAACGTTTTTTAATTTTTGTTGATAAATTTCAATTTTTACTTCTTCTATACTTCCATATTATATCCCGTTTCATATATTCTATACTACGAAAACATTAATATTAATAATATAAAATTTATAATAAGCCTTCTCTTTAACTAATTCATACACATAAAAAATTAGTTAAAATTAATTAATGATATTAAATTTTAAAAAATAATCATAACTTTCCAAGATTTTTATCTATTTTAATTACTCTCTTTTAATTTTTTTCATTTAACTGTTTTAATTATTTTCTCTTTCATAATTATGAATGATAAATTCAGAAATAAATATTAATATACTTCATTGATTTTTTAATACTATTAAGGATCAACAATTTCTTTTAGAATAGGTTATAAATACAATACATTTCAATTATTATTAACTTATATGGAAATATAGTATAATTATTATTAATTTAATCTTAAAAATGCAGTAGTAATACTAACACTCCTGTTGTTATAACTGGACTGGAAGTTCAATGGTTTAATCGAGGTCAAACCGGGGTTAGACTGGTAGTGATCAAAATAATATATTTAAAATAAATAATATAAGTTTAAACAAATTTTATAATTTAATTAAAATCTCAAACTAAATAATATTGAATTATGAATTTATTATTCACCAAAAATAAATTATTAATAAGTTTCATAACTCAATATTTTAATTTAAATAAGTTAATATTTATCTATAATCATATTTTGAGTTCAAAATAATAAATTAATAATCTATTATTTATTATTTATTAAGTAAATATATAATTTTTAATAGTTATATATCATAATAATAATTATATAATATTATAATATATAAAGAAAACATACTTTATACTAAAAATAATATTATTTTATCTTAAAAATAAAAAAATATTTTAAAAAAATTTGAAAAAAAAATAATACAGAACCAGTTCAAACCGATTCTGAATAGTACTGGTTATGTAGCATGATTGGACCGGACTAGGCATCAATTTCCGGTTTAACTGGTCGAATAGGCCGGTCCGGTCTGATTTTCATAACAATACCCATATGTACTTTAGGAAAAAAAAGGAAAGGCAATTAGAGAGAGAGAGGGTTGCTAATTTTGATGGGGTGGGGATCTGAATCCTCTCAATCAATATTCTCCCAATAATATTTCAATTAATAAAACATTAAAAATACTAAAAAGGAATAAATACTGGCTTTTAGAATCATCATTGAGTAGCAAATTAACATTAATAATTACAGAAATCATCTCCATCTCTAGATCTAGAGAAAATCAGTTTTTTCTCTCAATTTTCATGATATATTCCGTGCATTGTACTGACGTTGCTTAATATGTGTAAATTTAGCTGCTGTACCTATCAATTTTTTTCCCAGAATCCCACTCAGTTTCTTTCATCGATACTTAGTTCTGATTCAAAACATTTCAGACGTTGTTCCCATTGCATATTATCATCTGATGTCATAGGTAAAGGATTTTTTTTCTTGGATAAAATAGTTGCAAGTATTAAGTGTTCCAGATTTGTTTCTGTTCACATCTATATTTATGATCTAGTATTGTTATACTATTTAATTTCTTTATGTCTTAGGCTTTATTAGCTTGAAAAGTAGGGGTCTTCTTTTCATGATAAATTAAGAATTGCTATTTTGTGTTTTGATGTTGAAGGTAATTCCAGATCCAAAATAATTTCTTTTACATAAAAATTGATTAGATGCATCAATTACCCAACATTGCATAAAAAATTAATTTGATATCTATACTTTTTCACAATGAATGTTATTAATGTTAGTTTACTATCGCTATAATATATCTAATGGCTTGTATTTATTTCTTTTCGGTATTTTTAATGTTTTATCAGTTTAATTAAACTCTTAAATTTTATGAACGCATAGGATCTTACTTAAAAAAAAAAATGATTGAAACAGTAGGGATTGGAGGATTCAGACACCGGAGTCGGGGGAGCATTTAATTGGGAATGGGACATAATGATGACAATTGGGTACCTACCACCTCCTTTCCCTATGCCCAAAGGACACCCCTCCCTCCCTCCTCCCAGTTTTTGGACTTACCTTACGTACGGTACCTCCCTCTTCCATTCCTTTCCTTTCTTTTTTCTTTTTTTTTTGTTTAAAAAATTAAATTTACTGCAATGATTATTGGACTTACCTTACGTAGGTACCTCCCTCTTCCATATCTATCCTTTCTTTTCTTTTTTTAAATAAAATTTACTGCAATGATTATTTTCTCATTTCAAAATGATTAATCACGCCATATACTACTTGAATCCATTCTTTAACGACCCTATTATTGTGCACGACGATGCCTTCCCTATTTTTGAAGTTTAAGGTGTCAACTCTATATATAATACGACCACTATTACCATGTTTATATAAATAAAAAAAATATATATATATATATATAATCACCTGTCTCTCGTTTTATCCCCCGTCTTTCTTCTTCATATTTTGCTCTCCATGACCTCTGCACTGTTTGAAGAACGCTTAGAATTAATTTAAATTAGTGATTAAATATGTGGGCTTCATAATTAGTACTTAGGGTAAGAAACTTTGTTACTCCTTTTATATATACAATTTTATTTGTTGTTTTAAATTTTTTAATACTAACAAATAAAATTATTAAATAATATAGGTTATAGTAAAATTTAATAATATTTTCTTAAAATATTTTTAAATTAAATGTTAACTAATAGCAATAACCTATACTTCACCTACTATTGTTTTTAATAAAAGGTAAAATAGTAATAAATAGAATTAATACTTTATTAATAATGTAAAATAATATATGAATTAGAACATTTAATTTTTTTTAAAATAATAAATACTTCCTCATGTCCCATTTATAAAATATTTTTAACTACCGCATAGATATTAAGGAGAGATAGTTATACTCTTAAGATTATAAAAAATTAGCAAAATTTTTAATTTTACCTTTACTGATTAAAATAATATAATTCTCATTCAAATAACAATAATTATGTGTGAAAGAGAGAAATTGTAAGTAGAAGAATAATTGACCAAGGAATATGATTTTGAGAAGTAAAAATTGTGACAATTTACGAGGTAGACAATAAAATCATTAAGGAGAAGAGAAAAAAATTTAGATCAAAATATGATATAATATCTTCCATTTGAGACTAAATAAATTTTTGAGATAGCATCTTAAGTATAAAAGGGCAAGTAAAATGGAATTGAGGGAATATCCATCCCGCCTGCGTGGAATACACAGATCATGATTGAGGCATGAATTAATTGACAAACCCTATATTGTGGTTATGAGTGAGTAGAGGGAGAGGGAGAGGGAGAGGGGGGGGGAGGGGGGGGGGGGAGGAGAGGCGGTGAGGGGGGGAACGTTGGTGCGCCCACTTGTGGAATACTTAAATGGATACACACACACACCAAATGATGTCGTTTTCATGGACCACTTCAAGTTGATGCTCTTGCTGGGACCTTCTCTCTCTCTACCCATCAACTAATAAATATACGGACGGCAGTACCGTTGGATAAAGGTCTCCACTCTCTCCACCAAAAAACAAAGTCTCTACTTTACAAATATATCCTACTCCCTGCCAATCAACTTTACGTGTTCAAACCTCGAATCTTACTCCCACAAATTTCTCATGCTCCATATTTTACATATACATGTCCTTAACTTCTATATTTTAGATATATTTTTTCTGTGGGATAATTTAGATCATATTAAATTTGATGCCATATATAAACAACTGTTACACTAAAGACTCCCCTAGCTAATTTAAAAAAAAAAAAAAGATATAGTAATAGTTAGAGAGGAAGATAATAGACATGCATGTATATGCTCCAACTCCCTCTCCCTCTTAGTTCAATGACTATTCCTCAACCAATATAAATGAGTAAGCACCATCCAGACTATATTTATATGGGTTGTGAGCGGCTGCCCACTTTTGTTTCACAAATAAATAACTTATTCGATATTTTACCTATTACAAGTTATCTCTATGTTAAATTTTTTATTCATTAATTTATAGAATGTTTCTCACTATTTAATATTATTAAAATATAACACATCAATAATTCTTATTATTAATTGATTAATAACAATTTACAATTCATAATTGATAAATCAATCATTTTTTCAACATTTACATATATGGATGGAATACTATATATATAAGACTTATGTATTTCCAGATTCAAATTGAAGTCGAATTTGAATCATTTAAAGTTATAAGATCAATAGAGTGTCTTTTGAAGAAAAAAAGGGATAGCTAGTTAAGGATTGAGAACATATATATGTTTGTGTGGTGGTGCATTAATTTCTTCTGTTTTCTGTTACTTTTTGCCCCCCCCCCCCCTTCTTCATATATCTCACATGAAGATACTTTATAGCTTTTACGATTTAATTAGAATATTCAAATATGCAAAAGTTCATTACTTTTTAACAATTTAATGAAAACTTTTTCTTTGTTTGTTTAAGTTATTGAAGTATCGGGATAGTTTATGCTGTAACTTTGTAAGCCTTCGTCCAAGCACGCACTTGGCGTCTTCTAGTATGATTAGCATACTTGCACACAGTTTGATTCTTAATTTTTGCAATTTAATCATACAATAGAAATTACAAATCATTATTTCACAAATGACAACTATCATATACACATTTTTTTTATACTTTTACATTTGATATTTTGAATAAAATTAAACATATAAATAATTTATAGATATGAAAGATAGATTAACAAACACATTAATATATATAGATTGACAAACGCATTAGTATATGTCAAACCACCTGCATGACATATTGTTTATCCATCGTTTGTTGCATATTCATGTACTAAATTAAGTCAATCATCATAATGGTATGTGATAAAAAAAAGTGGGTGGTTCATATTTTCTAAAGCACTTTGAGATAAATTAAATAAGGATAATTTTAGTAATGCAGAATAAATATTACATCATATTTAAAAAAAGTTCTATATTTAGGATCAAATAAAAAGATCATATGTCTAGGAGCTAATGGAGTATATAAACCTAATACACTAGTGTTGTTTGATCTCTTCACTTTTCCTTATTTATTTTTCAAGAAATTCAAGAATAAAAATACTTATGTTTGCATAACATACATGGCAAACTACATATATAGGTTGTTTGAACTGAATGTTATACATACATGGAATTGAGAATAAGGGGTTACTCGGTATGGAAAAAATAAGAGAGAAAGTTAAACATTCTAAGTAGTTTAAAATTCTTGTTTGGTTAAAAAATAAAAGCATAGATGACTTCAAGAAATTAAGCCTGATTCAAAAAGTAGGATTTCTCGAGTAAAATCTGTGAAAATTTTACTTCTAGATCCAGAGTGTTTTATCACATTTTTCTAAGAGGGCCTTTTATTTTTTTTATTTTTTAAAAAAATGTGGATTAAAAAAGACATTTATGTCTCTAACGTTAAAATATAATATACATATATATATATATATATAAAATAATTTGAGTGTCATGAGACATAAAAAAAAATAAACAAGCAAAATATATACCAAGTCTCCAAAAAAGTTAACTCTCTGGAAATATACTTCTAAGAAAATAAAGTTACTTCCTGAAAATATGCCAAGTAACACTTAAATATGCACTAAACAAAATAGAACGAGAGGAAAGAAAAGTAAATTTTTCTACCATCCAGATCGAATTAATATAAATGAACGTATAACATTTATATATGTACTAATCAATATATATAACATTACGAAATCAAAGCTCACGCCATAATTATGATTTCTAATTTTGCAAAATGTTGCCCATAAGTTCATCTAATTTTTGTCTCCTGAGAAATAGTAGGATATAGTACATAGAACTAAAAACAAAAATAATTAAGTGCCAAGGTTTTTAGGTCATAGCTAGGATCTCAGAAATGTGGCCGAAGGTACTATATATATATATATATAACAGCAGAGTGGGAAACTAACAATTGGAGAAAAAGGATAAAGAAATCATCATCAAACAATGTAATTCATTTAATTGGTAAGAAATTATATAAATTTAACTAGGTATCTCGAATTTAAACTTTAAGAATTTAGCTGTGTTAAATATTTAGTTATAGAGCTTTATCATCTTTTGTGGTTCTATCCCGTTAGATTTAAATTAGTCTAAATTTTAATAAATTTTCCAACTGATATAGAGTAGATCTAGAATATTGAATATTAAAAAAAAGGGTAAGAAAATGAGATGAAATTTAAAAAAATCTAAACTAAAGCCCCCAAGAAGAAAACAGAAAAAGGACGGGCATGTGTTGAATATTTTGGAAAAATGACAATCACTGACACAGCATTATCAACAATGGATGATGCATGTACCGTTGTTTGCGCTGCGATCTCAATCAATATATGATCTCCACAAATTATAATAATTCAATTCAATGTTTGTCCCCTTATATATGTTCGCAGGTCGCTACCTACTCTTTTAATTTATTAATTTTTTTATTATTAATACGCACCTTTGGACAATTGGAATTTAAAAAGAAATTATATTTAAACTAATCAGCAAACTTAGACCTATATATACTTTTCATTTTCATAGAAAGATGCTATATAGGTCCGTTCTTCTAATCACTCTAAATAGTAAATACTCACCCTCCTCCCAAAATTATATTGAGCGATTCAAAATAACCAATATTTTTGAAATCAGTGCATTCTTACATTTTTCATATCAAGAGGTAATTATATAAGTTTTTGACCTCTGCATTACGATATGTGTGTGTGTGTGTGTGTGTGTGTGTGTGTGTGTGTGTGTGTGTGTGTGTGTGTGCATCTTGGTATAGGCATGCTTGATATTTAAATATGAATTCGTGGTGTATAAGTCCAAGAATAATATTCTCGGAGTTTGCTAGCCAACTGAATTCCTAGACTGTTTGTTTATATACGTGATTCTAGCAAGGCTCAATTTTTTCTCATAAACTGTTGTTGATACCTAGTAATTCTATTTTTAGTCAGATACATAAGTTCAACAAATTCTGATTGCTATCCATACATAATCCTTGCAATATTATTTATTCTTCCAAGCATATATATATATAGGTCACATTCCATTTAAAATATTTTCATAATTCTAAATATGAGTCACATTGTAAAATATTTGAAACATTAATTTTTTTCACAGGTACCCTTATATTAGAAGTTGGATTGTTGACTATATTTTCAAAATTCAAAACTTGAGAGGTGATTCATTAAAAAAAGATAAACTACTTTTAATAAATTTAATTAAAGACAATCTTTGAAAAGTAGTAGTAATTTTTGAAAAATTTAATATAAATTACATTTAACTACTTTTTTAATCTATATGAAGCAGTTAAAAATGTCTTATAATAAATTTTAAAAGTTATATTTAGATGTGTTATGACCCAAATACGAGTTGAGCATTTTCGGGGAGATGTAAGCTAGTCTTATGATTCAAAGTAATTATCTCTTAAAGTCATGAGTCCTATTATATATAATCTTAATAATAAGTGATTTGAAATTCAACTCACCTAGTATTTTCTTCAATAAAACAAACTCCTTTTTGTTATTGTCGCCACCGCAAATCCCACAGCACGGGTTCAAATTAGTTTAGGGTAGACAATGAATCTAAGTTATCCTAGGATACTGGGCACAAGTAGCCAAAAAAGAAAAAAAGAAAAAGCGGAAGTTGCAAGTTGCAAAACAATTAGAAAAAGTAGAAAAATACAGGCGAGTACAGCTTGGGGGTAATGGACAAAAGCAAAGTCACTTTTGCCTCATGAGCGATATCATCAAGTGTTTTCTTTTGGTCGAGCCTCTGTCTTTAAAGATACATGACATGTAACTTCACTTTCGCAGCTACATTGACCTCTCTAAAGTGAATCAATGCCCTTAAGTAACCACCACCAATATTATATATATATATATCTATATATGAATGATGCATAAGGAAAAGCAAAGGGCCTCTTTCATCCTCAACCAACCAAAACCAAAGTATACATAACATATTTGTGTGTCTTAGGTCTCTTTTTTCTTCAACCAATCACAATCACATCCATATGCCAATGCATTTTTTAAAAGATATTAGTAAGTTACATTATTCACAAATTATCAATAGCATAACTTATTGCATAGAGCTTTATACGATGCACATGATTTATTATTTAATTATAATTAATATATGTGCTATTTTAAAATTTAATCAAATTATCTATAATCTTATTTAATTTAAAACACACCACTCATTTCTCTTGCCCATTTAATATACTAATATTTTATTTATTTTTATGCATAAAATATTTATTGCCTGAGATTTTGATTTCATTTTAAAAGCAATAAAAGCTTAAATTACTGTATAAGAAGTTTGTTCATTGGCAACAAACTAAATTGAAAAGAAAAATTTTGTAAGATATGGTAAATAGTAAGAGAGTCGAGTGATACATTTTAATTGAAATTTAAGAAAGTTCATGTTGCTTAGTTGAAGAAGTGAGAGAAGGGGGGCATTTCGATAATTGCATGTGGGATTTCTAATTTGTAAAGCATCATCCAATCACGAAACTGACGACTTTCTTATATTATTATACACTTTTAGCAGATAACTGACGACTTTCTTATATTATTATAAACTTTTAGCAGAGAGAAAAATAAAGTTCTTTCGATAATCACATCATTAAAAAAAGAAGAAGAAGAAGAAGATAACCACATCACAATTTAAAAATACCATATACATCATTAAAATTAAAAACCTTTTTTTTGGGGGGGGGGTCGAAAATTGTAATTGTAGATATAAATAATTACTAAAAATATGCATTTAAAAATTTAAAATTTAATATACTTAATATAATAATAATAATAATTATTAAAACTTAAAACCAAAAACACATTATAAGAAAGAGTTATAAAAGTACCGAAATAAATATAATGATCTGTGTGCGTGTATGTATTAGAGGTGATAAAATGATAGAAGTCATTGAAATCAAATTTACGGATTGAATAGAATTTTCTACAACCTCTTCTATAATCAATTGTTTGATATCTTTTTTCTCAATTCAACAAAAATTAACGGAAAGGAAGTCACCTTTTATTTATTACGAAGATTTATTTTTATAATGAATAAAAAATATGATTGAAGAAATAATAAAAGATTTTGTAAAGCACCCAAACTAACATAATGCGTTATTAATAATTCTCAAATAATGAACATAAAAATCAGCTGAACTCAAATAAGTTGGAGTACAATGTGTCTATCAGATATTAAATGGTTTGAGAAAAAAAATAACGAAGACAAAGATCCTTTTGAAAAAAAATTAGTATATTTCATTTATTTCATAAAATTTATTTTTGTGGTCAACATATATTAGAAATAAGTATCTTTAAAAGTAAATGTTTAAGAATTTAAAATACTAAGGGGTGACGGTAGATTTGAAAATTTCAAGATAAAAAATTATATATATATATAATATAAAATTTTTGTTATATATAAAAATATATTTATTGGCGGGTGACAACTCCTGTTGTTCACTATGTCAGTTTATCCCTGAATTTAGGCCTTGTTCTGTACAAGGGAGGCCTTGGTAAAGAGAGAGGGAGAGGTAGAGGAAGCCTCAATCATGTTTGGTATGTACTGAAAAGAAAAAGACCCAAATAATTTTTTTTTTAATTTGGTGTGAATGAACAGTCAAAACAAAAGAAAATAAAAAAATACAAAAGACCGTAATGTCCCCAATGAAATTGATGTGTTAACAGAATTTTTGCAGGTTTTATATTGTATTAGAACTTGCATTGTATATATCGTTAGCAAGATACTCTTAGTGTGAATCCCTACTATCATTGCGAGATACTCTTAATTCACAACCAAAAAAATACTAACAAAGAAGTGCGTTGAATGTAATCATGAAAGCAATTAACCTTGTCCAAGAAAAAAAAAAACAACCCAATAGCAAATGGGCTTTCGTGCATTATTAGAATCCCACACGTCAGTTTGGAGATACGTACCACTCCTTTTTTCGGCCGATAATAATGTACCACACCTGTTGACCAAAAAAACAAGTTACCACACTGCTCCTTTTTTTTTTGGTGTACACACCGTTAATATTTATTTCAGTTAAAAAAGATTGGTTCCCAGCTCTATTTGAAACGTGGCCCAAAAAGGAAAAAAAAAATTGTTAGAAACATATTCGTTGTATAGATTTTTTGTTGCGAGTTTTTCTTTCAGGACAAATTCATTTTCTACAGCTTCAAGCCCCACCCCTCGATCAATTATGATCTACAAGGAATAAAGGCCAGCAAGGCCCTCTCTCTTGTTAACTTGCGCGAATTAAAGCTTTAATTACCCGTTACTAGACTTTCTGTTGTAATTTATGTGTCGTAAATTTTATTATTCCGATTTAGGTCAATTTTCCACAATACGGTGAGAAACCATAAAGAGCCCGACCTAGACAATCAAGACATCTTGGTCCCCAAGGTTGAACAGGCATATATCTTGATATCAATAAATATGTAGTCTTTGGTCAACGTGTCATATCTCCAAAAGCACTTTAAAAATTGCTAGACAAACATATCCGAAATTGCCATCAAATTACGCCTACCTAGATACAAGGAAACAGAAGGTCCTGACTCGTCCTACTACCACTAAATTAACAATGCTAGCAACATTGTGGGAATTAGTGATTCACCACAACGATGAAGAAATGCCTAATGGGGTAATACACGGCCGAGATTGGATTACAGCAACCAAGAACCAGGAGGAAATATTGAAAATGCTGCAAAGAACATTACAATGAACATCAAAAGACAAGCAAACAGCTACAAAGGAATGCACAACGAGAGTAGATATCCATTTCTAGCCTCTTCGACGCTTCTTTCCATCCTTGGCAGCACTTCCTTGCACCTTGGATGAATTTGATGCCTTATCCTTCGTATCTTCTACCTCGTCTGTTGAATCCACGTCTTTAGTCTTTGATGAACCAGATTTCACCTTGCCAGTGGCATTTAAATTAGACTTTCCACCACTTTTGGGGGGTTTCCCCTTAGATGCAGGAGTGTTAAATGATTCAAGCTTGGATTTTTTTGGGGTTTCTTGCTTGGACTTGGAAGAAAATTTTCCTTTGCTAATATCATCCTTCTTTGATTTGCTGGTCCTACGAGTGTCGATGTTCTTGGATTCAGTCATCTTTGGCGCAGCATCAACAGATTTGTTAGAACCACTTTTGGAAGCGTAATCCTTCAATTTTCTATTAATGCTATCCTCTGATTTGCCAATACTCTTGGAATCTTCGGATTTGCTATCAACTTTGCTGCTATCCTTGGACTTATGGCCAGACTTTGTGGATGCACCCTTTGATTTACTAGATGAAGCTCCTCCACGGCTAAAAATTAGAGTTTAAAATTCAGATATCAAACAATGAATGACAAAGAAATCAATTTATGATTTTCACAAACCTCCTGGAAGTGTCTGTAAGAATTCCCCCAGTAGACTCGCCAGCACTTGTTTTCCTTTTCTTATTTGAGGGCCTGTATACAATCATAGAATGATAAAGAGAATGAGGCCCCAGAAAAATCTGAGGATATATGCAACAGCTAGAAAACACATCATGTCTTATCTGCTCCACAAACATCAAGGAGAATCACCAGAGTCAAACGGATAGAATAAATCCCATTGGATTTTACCATGGGAAAAGGCAATACTACAGTAATTTTCTTCTTTTTTTTCTGGGGGATAAACTACCGTAACGTAAATTTTGAAGCAACTGAACTGAAAATATTCAACTCAGATTGGGATTCCCTTTGGTGCTTACCTCCCTCAATTGCTCAAGTAAGGTGTATTGTATTAGAGAGAAATTTGTTATACATAAAATAAAAATATAAAAATAACGTAAATATTTTAACTTTTACACTATTTGAACAACTGAGAAAGTTGGGCACTATAGGAGATCTGAATCCACAAGGAACATACTCCTTTTCCAATAGGTCTCCATCTCCATTATTGTCTCTATCTTTTCAAGTCATTTTATTCTTTATATTTATGTTAGTTTAAATAAAGCAAATTAATCTAAATATTCTCCTCAAATCCCCCCACCTAACTTGTTATAGAACTTGCTATTTGATTTTGTTGGAACTTGATTGTACCATGTTGGAGAGCTTAAACACGCTCATTTTTCTAATATATAAATATAAAATTTTTATGTTATTTAATATCTTCCCCCCTTTTTTATAAAAAAAATTCACGGTCCCTACAAGGATCCATAGGGATTTGCATTACCAACGAGAATGGGGATGGGGGATATTTCCCCTGGGACAGAGAATAAAGATGGACATGGAAAAAATAGTTGCTGGCAGGAACAAGGGGCAGGGAAGCATTCCCTTAACTAGCCCTGCAAAATTGCCATCCCCAAGGACATATGTCCATACACTTTCCGAAAGAGATCAGCACCACACAAGATATAGCAATATTCACAAATATAACTATCTAAATTTATAACCATAAGATGTTTTAACAATACAACAATAAGTAGCATAGCACATACATATCAGATGAAGTATCAGGGCTTGCATGATCATTTCCTTCTTCCTGTTAATGGAAATAATTGTCATCAAGTTAGATATCAAAAAAGTTTGAACAACATACAAGGCAGACACCAAAATAAGATTCAGAGTCAACCTCAATAAACTCCCATTTTTCCTTTCTAAGATTTAATATCTCTTCATCACCATCATCATACAAGACCTAATTTTGAGAGCAAACCACTGTCAAAAAATGTATATAATAGAAAAGCCATCTTAAGTTTTGCTTTAAATAGTTAACATTGAAGAATGGGTAAAGATTATACAACCAAAACAAAAAGGAGAAAACTATTTTCCTGCAACGAGAGGAAAATATGAAAGAGAGATGAATTTGTAACTTCCAAATCACCTTGTGCTTCTTTTTGGCAGAATCAAAACAATCAATGATACCATCATAAAACCTACAAAAGATCATATTTCTATCAATAACAATAGGCTTTATATATTTCTATGAAAGCAAAACAACGGCATATTACGAGCAAAAACAGGACATGCATATGATTTAACTTGAACCCACCAAAGAGGACAATGCTTCTATTTAAATTTATATTCTCCCTCTTTTCCCTCCAAAGCTTACAGAAGATGGAAGGCTACAAACAATTACAATACATTAAATGCAACCAGGTGTACTTACAATAAGGTATAGTCCAATCGTGTAAGTGAGCCATTTAAGGAAAGACATACAAAATAAACTAGAAAGCAAAATCATTGAGCAGAACATGTTAATTGAGCAAACAGGTCTTGTCATAATAAATATCTATGACACTAGTATCCTAAGTGATGCAAAAATAATATAAAAGTACAATGACATAATTGGTAGAGAAGGAAAAATTACAAGGCCATCTATTGGTTAATCTAGCAATAATACAGACAGAAATAAACAACTATGCATGCAAACTTAGACACTATAAGTCAATGGAAAGCAGCATAAAACACGCTTTGCCTAATCAAAGCTTCCACCGTTATAAAAGAATAGCCAAGTACTTACTCACGATCATCTGGCCACCAAACTTTAACCCGTGAACCAACAAGATTTTCACCATATTCCTTGATATCAGACTTCTGAGACAGCATTTAGATCATTATCAATCAAACAGGGAAGAAAACTGAACTTCTGAATTAAAGATAAATGGTAGAAATTCCATGTGCATTGAAATTAATTATAAAAAAAATTATTAACATATAAAAAGAGAAGTCAGCACATATAAATACTTATACATAAGATCACTTCTTACAATATAATAACAATTTCAAAATATTTCACCCATAGAAATATTAAGCATATTATAGAAGACTAGAAGAAATACAATACAAGCACAGGAGACAGAACATTTCACCACATTAGTTATACCTATTTAAATAGGTCGAAAATATTTGACATATTCGCAAAGGTCCAGCTTAGAAATCAGATAGCTGCAGAACAGATCTTCCATGGCTAAAGTATCCAAAGGAATACATCATGGCATTATGCAGCTCACTTTTTATAATTGAAAAAGAAAAAAAAAGGAACAGGGAGTCATACGTTTCCTTTTCCTGGAGTACGTCTCCTCTTCAAATTGATCTTAGGGGTTTCCTCTGAATGCTGTTCATCTTTAATCAATCTTGTATCTGACTTTGGTGAAGATTCTATTTCCTGGATAATTTTATGATAATTCCCTTAATCATTTGACTAAAATAGAGCAACACATAGATTATACTGTAATAAGATGGTTGATTACATCAAAGAGGCAGGTTATAAACAGTAAGCCCCAGAGTTACCTTTTCTTCATCTTTAGCAGATTTTGCTACATCCAAATCAGAGGCTTTACCCTGCTTCCGTCTTTTCCTTTCCTTCAGCTGCCTCGAGGAGGATCCAACATCCTTATTAGTCTCATCTACTTTCTTAGCTGACTGCCTTTTACTCTCCGGATCACTTATACTCCCACTTGTTCTTTTTGATGAATCTACAGCATTAGTTTTTTCCCCATCAGAGCTCCCAACAGATGCCTTCTTGGCCAACCGCTTGGTAGGTTTTGCATCTGAATCACTTGTTACTTCTGACACCTTTTTGGTAACATCCTCAGAGGAAATTACCACTTCCTTGGCCAGCCTTTCTTTCTTACTCGCTCTTCCAGGTTTTTTTGAACGATTTTCATCAGGATGGCTTCCACTAGGAGGAGAAGCCACAACATCAGACTCATCATTTCTTGCCTTTCCTGATGAAACCTTAGCATGATTCTCCTCATCATTCTCTGAAGGTTCTGCTACCTCAGCAGAATGGTTCTCATGAGGTGAGCTAGGAAGGTCCTTTCTGTGACTTTTAGAGTCAAGCATTTTTTCAGCATCCCTGTCATGGGCAACAGCAGAACCCTCAGAAGGTTCTGACAATTTTGTAGAACTATATTGCTTTCCCCTCCTCTTCCTGGCTTGCTTTGGCTTTTGTTCTGTATTGTCAATTTTTTTAGTGTTGACATCATTGGGATCCTCATTACTTATATTCACACATTTGGAGTCATCAGAATTATTTACATCTTGCTTCTTTAGGGACTTTGGAACTGCCAACAAGTCGTCTTCACTGGACTGTACAATGCCATTGCTCATGACAGATTTGGGAGACCTACCATCAACAACGGTGACTTGTTGAGAAGAGGTAGGTTTTATAGCATCCTCTTCAATCACCTGATCAAAATAGAATTGACACATTGCAATGCTCAGTCATAATAAAAAATGTGCAAGGGGATGAAATATAGAACCAAAAAGGGGTAAAAAGCAAAAGGAGGCATATATCTATATGTACCTGTGTTGACTCATTCAACGTTGCTTTTACTGATTTTCCCTCATCTGCCTGGACAGTCAATATAACCAAACCCAAAGGAAAATCAAGTAAGTGATTTCATCATGGGGAAAAAAATCATTATGGTACAGAGGACTGTAAAGTTTACTATAATTCTTCCAAAAATCAATTCACAACCTTCAAACTCACCCTAATACATTACATAGCCGCGACCATTACCCTCCAGAGTAACCAATTCTGGTCCCTTCCTACTACCTATATATCCATTCTCTCTCTTCATCTTCCTACTATGTGGTAATTCTACTACTAACGTTCACTTGGTATACTACCACTACTAAAAGCCTATTATAATTTTAATTTAAAAAACCTAATAATAAAGAAAATACATAATAAAATATCATCACACAATTATCTCTCCCCCCCCCCCAAAAAAAAAAAAAAACCATGGAACATTCCTTGTCCTCAAGAAGTTAGAACTATTTCCTGCTATTGCTTTGAGTGTGGCACCTATCGAGGAGAAACTAGTGAAAAATCGTTTAAGATAGTTTGGGCATGTATAAAGAAGAGAGCAAGAGGAGCCAGTGAGGAAAGTTGATCAAATGGCTTGGAGCCCTATTAAAAGGCGTAGAGGAAGATAAAAAATGACACTAAGGGACGTTATAAGGAATGATCTTTTGAGAAATAATTTATCTGAGGACATGATGTTTGATAGAGCACATTGGCGTCATATGACCCATGTAGCCAACCCCACATAGTGGGATAAGGCTAATGTTGTTGTTGCTTTGAGAGTGGCACCTCCATAGCCTTTCCTTCCCCTTTCACACAATCTTGAAACACCTCTTCTTGCTCCACTTCATGTGACAAAATCATAAACAATTGTGAATTGGATTTACACTAATGGCTATATTTCTCTGAACACCAATAGCATAATCCTTTCTTCCTCTTCTCATTCATTTCTATCTTGCTCAATTGCTGAAATGGATGAGATGAGTTTAGCTTGCTCGTATACACACTCCCATTCGACCAAACAGCAGTGTAGCTGGGTGGGCTGGACTAGACAGGTTTGGAATTGATTTGAGAATGCCCTGCAGATGCTTGGTTGATCCCCTGTGGACTTGGCCAGTAAGTGACTGGTGAAATACTCATGGCCGAAGATGGTGTCTCGAGACTGTCCTCCTTTTGCTCTAGTGGTGTGGCTAACTCCTGAAGCCTAGTCCAATACATGGCACTAAGAAGTGTGGATGGTTGAAACATCCTCACTGGTGCTTCCACTTCCGCCTTTAATCCTCCCAAAAGAAAGCTCAATGCCATCAATTCTGGAATCTCCACCTTTGCTAATAATTCTTCTAATTTCTCTTGAAACTCCAACACAGTGCGTCTGCTTGAGTTTCTTTAGCTCTGCCACTGGGTCTATGTGTAGAATGTCTTCAAACCTGCATGCCATAGCTTCCATATAGTCTACCCATATGACCTCAGTTAGATTTTTCCCCCTCATAAATGTCCAAAGCCGCTGTATTGCCTTGCCCTCTAAAATGCATGCTAAGCATTTTAATCCTCAGCTCCATGGGAGTTTCATCAATGTCAAAAAATTGTTTACCCCTGAATGCCCAGGTGTTTAAATCCTCCCCCCATTAAATTTTGGGAACTCCAAGCTAAGGTTTAGTTGGAAATATGTACCCAGCACCTCCCAATGCATTATAAGTTGCAAACTAAGGAACAGTAGGTCTGGACTCACTTGAAACATGCTGGTGTGTTTGAGTCAGAAGCATTGGTGTTGAATCTCCCTCCTCATTCCTTCCCTTATGGTCTCTGTTGGACGTGCCCAAAGATTGACAACAACCCCCCTCCTTCCCCCACGGGGGGAAGTTGACTTCAGTAACCTCGCAAGACTCATAGTATTCCCCCTCACCAAGTTCGCCAACCCCTCCACATGTGAGTGGGTATGCATTGTCATGGAGGCAAGGTTCCCCACAACAGCTTCCACCCTGGCCACAGAGTTTCACAGGTCCAAAACCTCTCCTCTAAGTCCGTTGATTTCTTTACATGATTGCCCAACCTCAACTCACACTCCCAAAGCTTGTCTGCATTCCTTGTTTCCTTCGCCATTGTCGAGCTCAACCTGGAGCTCTGATAGCAAATGGTAAAAAGGCCTGTAAATTTTACTATAATTCTTCCAAAATCAATTCACACCCTTCAACCTCACCCTCGTACATTATATAGCCACTACTGCTACCCTCCAGAGTAACCAATTCTAGCCCCTTCCTATTCCCTATACACTCATTTTCTCTCTTCCTATTATGTGGTAATTCCACTACTATTACTGACACAGCATACTAACTTTTCTAAAAACATATTATAGTTGTAAAGAAAACACATAATAACATATTATCACGTAACATAATGCCAAAATTTAACTTGAGACAAATGAAAGCTTACCACATTTTCACTTGAAGCACAAGCATCATTCTGCTCCAAGCTACCAGATGTCTCTTGGCATATTGAAGCAAGTACCTTACTATAATCATCCAAAGAAATACCCAAGGTGGTCACTGCTTGCACTAAGCAGGGTTTAAGCTTTGATGCACAACTTTCCAGGACTCTCTCCCCTAAACTTTGAGCATTTGGAAAAACTTCCTGAATTATAATTATAATGGATTAAATATTAACAATGAAGACAAGGTTAATTTGAAAAATCATAATATACTAAAACAAATGAAATCTAAATTGCCAAACTTAAACCTCATTGTTTTTCTTCACGCTGGCTAAGATTGGAGAAAGCAGGTCTAGAGATATATCTTCACTTTCCTCTATAACAAGGGTCATAATAGTCTCAATGGATGATAAGACATTCTCCGGATGATGTTCCCTAAAGTTTTAAATGGAGCTGGTTAGTACCATGTCCATATGTATATGTACGGTATTTCTAACCAGCTATAGAAATATGGAAGGTAACAACATAGACTGCGAAATGCTTATAAGGCCTTTTCATCAGGAAAACCAACCATATAAAATCTGTCAGTGAAGACACAAATTTTAATAAGAACATTTGAGCATTTGTATAACCAACAAAAACTTTTCACCTCATGGCTACTAGTACAAAGTACAAATAGAGTTCAATGAGAAACACAAAAAAATCAGTATTCTGTAGACCTGGAAAGTAATATGCCCTCCCAAAAATAACATAGTGCAATAATAAATCAGTGGACTCTCATCTCAAATGTTTTACTGTGCAGATAATATAATTACCAAGAGTACATTACAAGCTAACAAGTAGTTTATTCAATGATAAAAAGCATCACAAGTCAAAGAAGCAAGATAAGATTATCATCTTAGAACTCAAAGTAACACAACAATCATCAAAACCAAATGATTTCATTTTCTGGTACAATGTTGCGTTTCTTTAGTTCTTCATATAGAGGGAGAGAAGATTCAGTGTTTTACATCTTTATATTTACATATATGGATTAGTCAAATCCAATAAAAAAATTCAGGGGAAAGTGATTAAATCAATGACATGGATCCTCATCCACCAGGCCACCATTCACATTTGATCAACCAGAAATTTGCCAAAGCATCCATCTCAATATATCATACATCCAAAATCTTTGCCTTTTATACAGATAACTCATCAGACCATACAAAGTTATGATATAATTGCAACAAATTCTCGTACATCAGTATTTCAGAAACCACTCAAATTAAGTTTAGTAGTTAAAAATTAGATCAAGTATAAAGCAAAAACATATAACGACAATCATCAGATGTTGTTTTCATGCTGGACTTGTACTCAACATATCTTACCTAACCGCCTTAAAGAAATGCTGAAACATCTCTAAAATCAGGGCGTCACACTCAAGATCTAGCATTACCACACATGATCTGACCTTTGCAACAGTTTCAAGAATGGATGTTCTCTTAGCATATGATCGGCTTGACTTATCATATAGATTTTCAAATGAAGATACAATTAATTGAAACACCTCCTGCAAGTAATAAGAATGTGAAAACTTTATCAGTAAAAAATATAGATAACAATGGCCAGATCCATTAAATTTAAAGGGGAAAAAAAGATTGTGCACACCTTCATTTGGTCATCATCATAAGGAGCATCAGGTGCAGTTATTCTAGTTATTTCAGAGATGCAAGCGGCTACAGCAACTTTCACATCATCATCTGAATGCCTCAACAGCTTATCAGCAATTAGTGCTTTCAATGATGGTGAGAGTGCATTTTGCATCGATTTTGTTGGAGACTGTTCAACCCTTGATAGGCAACTCTCAATTTGCTACAATTTGAAGGCCCCAACAAAAAAGAAAAGAAAAATAAATAAATGAGCTAATGGAAATGTCTTCTCTAACACACACCCTCACGCAAATTTCCTTTGGGATTGAAGGCATGACTATAAATAGCACATAGTACACTTGTAGCAACAATGGTTCTTAAATGCTTTAGTATGCAGCACCTATAGTTGCACAAGCTACTTTGAAATGCAGTGCTTTAGGAAATATATCATTGATATTTAATGTAATACATCTTGACAGCAATATACAAATAATACATATGATAACCTAGGCATACTGTTAAAAGTTAAAGAATGATTCATGCCAACTTAATAATTATCATAAGTTTAATTGAATTATCCATAAAACACAACATTTAATAATTTAATAACTAAGACACATATAAATTCTCATTAGAAAATTTAGGAGTCTAAGCATCATCTCAGGAGATCTAAATCACACCCTCTTCTTCGCTGCAGGAAAACCATCCCAAAGATAGTTATCAGCAATCCCCTCAAATCAATTTCATACTCCTTAGTGTCTAACAAGTCGGGCTCCTCTTTGTCAATACAAACAAGACAAGGACAATTGTTACATATACTGAACATATCTCAATCAACAAATCTGGAAATCAATAAAAACTGAACAAAACTTAATATCAGCACCCAATTACTCTATCAATTTCCACCGCTCAACTAGTCAGCAAATGCTCGCATTGGAATTGGAAATGTTTGTAATTGTAATTTTAATTCCTTAAGCAGCTAAACATGAAGGATATATATCACCCACAGCATATTGTCCACGAAAATCCCAATTAAATCTTAGGTGAATTGTAAGAAAAATAGCATGAATATATATACACACACACTACAACATTTCTCCCAAGTAAGGAAGCCAAACGGATTTGGCTGAAACAAGCGCATTTAAACGACAGAACCCAAACGATTTCAGGTGCTTGTCTACAATTTCTGGGCACCACTCCACTTTCTTATATGCTAAATACGGGTATTAATACCAGGTAAGCAGATAGAAGTGATTCATTTTCCAAAAGCAACTATCAAAATGGCAATCATATAGAAAATAAAGAGATGCACTAGGAATATTTTCACTTGAGCCTAAGATAGATTAACAAATCCACCAGAACCTGGGAGGTAGTTCAAGAATGCGATGCACGAAGATCCCTGCGACCAGAAAAACCAATATCGCCAGAAAAGGACGGGCTAACGAAGACAAGAGCCCAAGAACACGAGTAATATTTAACTACCAGGAGAAAGTCCGATAAAACAGAAATTGAACCGAAATGAAAGACCATGCTTACATCTAGAATTGGCAGGAGCTCGTCGATAGAAGACGGAGGATCTACGAGCTTATTTCCAGCTTCGAGAAGCTGCTCTTCGAGGTCTTTATCTGCGGAGGCCATCGGTGCCGTAGGTGGTTGTCTTCCTCTGGATCTTAGACAGCCCTCCACCAGTCTCCTCTGCTTCACTCCATCAAAGCCCTCGAAATGGACGAATTGAAGCGACACGAATCAAATTTATTACAGTTATAGCGCGGTTTTCTGGAAGAACTTGATAGGTTAGGGTTTTGTTTTAATAGTTTTTCTTCGTACTAGAAGAACAGAGCGGAGAAATGTGACTTTCGACCATTGTCTTCCGTAAAATACTAAGTATACTGTATACGTCGATCTCCTCGGCCAGGTCTGATTTTGTTGCAATTTCGTGCTGTGCGCATTATAGGAGATTCCAGCATGGCCAAGCTCGGATTTGGCGGGTTCCTGAATTTGGGTTAAATTTGAGAGTTAGAATCCGCTTTTGAATTTTCAGTTTCAATTAGACACGTGACTTACACGTGCTGTTAACCTTTTGATTTCTTAAAAAAATAATTTTATGACCAAAAGTAGACTGGTGAGTGGTGACAAGGCAGAGCGGCCGAGGGGAGTCCTATTCCTTTTTTTTTTTGCGCAAGTAACGCGGGGGAGAATTCTAGCACTCACGTGACTTGCTGTCTTATATATCAGTTGAAAGTTAGAGATGAATGAGTTTTTTCAGAAAAAAAAAATGTAAGAGATAAATATAATTAATTTATTTGTTTAATTGAACCCCATATTAAATATATTTTAATGTTTTCCTGTGGTAGAAAAAATTAGTGATATATATATATTAATTTATAAGTATTTTAGGAAAACATTTTTAATTTGTGACATATTTAAAAGGATTAAATCATTTAATAGGATAAAATTAATATTGTTATTGTTATTGTTATAACTGATTTTAATCACCATATTTCATTTGTGTAAATTAGTTATTTGTTCTTTATATTTAACACCAAGGTATTAATAAAAAAGTACACTAACCTCAATATAATCTATAAATATATATAATTTATAAAATAAAAATTGCATTCTTTACGATTATTATGATTTGTTATAAAAATATTTGTTCTTACCATTCGTTGTTGACTTTAATTTGATATTTCAGTATTAATATGTATAGTGTATCATGATATAATAACTTAAAAAAAAAAAAAGACCTTTGAAGTTGGCTTATTGTGAATGAAAAATTATGTATATGTCGCCAATAGTGATGATATAAATTCAAGTTGTTTCCAATGTTAGGTGTCATGGGACTTTTAAGTTGACGTGACTAAAAGGCTCAATAGTGATGGAAATTTTTCACATGATGCTTATGAGGGATACCATGTCTCCAATTCCTCCAAAACCCATCCCCCTCTTCATGTCTTCAATAATCGAAAGTTAAATTCATTTGCCGCAATTTGAGAGATGTACAAGTCGATGACTCGATGGACAATTTTTCCCCAAAAAAAAGACAGAGAAGGAAAAGGTAGATGGACAAAAACGTTTCACGCATCTACATACAGTGGTGGACCACAATGGGGGTGGGGTTCCCTTTTTTTTGTCAAAATTTTCTCAGGATTATTGGCCCAAAATGAAAAAAAGTCTGGGCCTGGCTCCTCCAATTTTTCTTACTCAATACATCGTTTTTATTGGTAGCAAAAAAAAATACATCGTTTTTGTTCCTTCTTCTACCTGAATAGAATACAAACACAACAAAGGCATAAACATTAGAGAAAAAGACATTTTGGGACCACCATAGTAAGATATTTCAAAATTAGAAACCCCAAAAATTCAAATTTCATAAAAGAACCCAAATCATTTAAGGGAATAAAAAAAAAACAATTGGACAATAATAGCCCTCCTCCCTTCCTCCCTCATTTTCTCCTTTCCTCACCATTTGCCAACAATGTTATTGAAGGTCTGGCAGCCGGCGACATCATCAAAGCTCCATTGACCAGAAATATCGTCGGCATCGCTACAGTCAATAAAGTGAAGTTTGATAAAATTAAAAGTGCTGAAATTAATTATAATAGTTGAAAATTATGGGCATGTTTGGTAGTATTTTCTATTTTATTGTTCTCAAAATAGTTTTGTAAAACTGTTTTCCCGAATAAGTTTTAGGAACAAGAAAATAAAAAAACTATTTAAATAATTGTTCTCAAAATCATAACTAGTAAGCGTTGAATGAATTATTCAAAATTTATAACTTTGCCATTAATGAGGTGGGTATTTTTCACATTTTCTTGTATTTTCCAGAACAAAAACTACAAAACACCTTAAAGATATTCCGGGTCTTCTATTTTTTTATTTTTTACTTTTCAGAACAGTTTATAAAAAACAAGTTTATCAAACAAGTATTTTTGTTTTTCTATTTTCAAAAACAAAAAAATTATTCTAGAAATACGAATTAAACAGGTCTTATAAGTCTCTCACTTGAAAATTTCATTTATCCCACTTAGAAATTTTTTTCATGATTGTCTTCTGAAATGAAGTTGAGAGTATTGAAATCAATTATAGTAAGTTAGAAATTATGAATTTCTTACTTGAAAATTTCGGTAATTCAATTTGAAAAATTTTTACAAGGCAATTTTGAAACACACTTCCAAGTAGATGTCAAGTGGGATCAATAAAAATTTTAAGTGAAAAATTCATAATTTCCAACTCACTATAACTGATTTCAACACTCTAAATTTTATTTCAAAAGGTAATCATAAAAAAAATTTCAAGTAGGATCAATAAAATTTCTAAGTGAGGGACTCATAATTTATAACTCACTCTAATTAATTTCAACACTCTCAATTTTATTAAATTTCACTCCAGTGATTATAGCGACGCTGGCGATATTTCTGGTCACTGGAGCTTCGGTGACATCGCCGGTCACTGGGGATCCTTCGCAGATCACTGGAGCTCTGGCAACATCACCAGTGAGGGAAGGAGGAAATGAGGGAGGGAGGGAGGGAGGAGGGGTATTATTATCCAACTGTTTTTTTTTTAATCCCTTTAAAGGACTTGGATCCTTTTAAGAAATTTGAATTTTTGGGGTTTCCAATTTGGGAACTTCTCACTATGGAGGTCCAAAATGTCTTTTTCCCTAAACATTATTTAGTTTGGGATTGTGGGCATTTTTTATTTCTCTTGTAGTTTTTCTTTTTCATTTTTCTAGGACTATAACCAGAATTTATTTATACTTTAAAAGAAAGTAGGAGGTTTGGATTTCAATTCTCTATTAACACCACATACTAATTATCTGAATCAAGCTCAAACGGCTAATTTAAGGCAAATTTGAATACCATATCAATGGAAGACATGTTGGATCAACTTTAAAGTAACATTAATATTACCAATGTGGCAGACTTTGTATATAGATATTTTTTACAATGGATCCTGTAATGACCACAAATATTAATTCCAAGAAGGACATTGTTGAATGGTATAGGACCAGAGGGACAAGGATAAGAGGAAGGATCAAAATTAAGCAAGAAGGTAGAATAAAGCAAAATAAAGTGGCACTGCGCCGAGGTGTAGGGGCGCTGTAACGTGGGATGTTTAAGTGGGCTTCTGGGTCAAGTCAGTCGCAAATTCTGTTTAAATCAAAAGAGGAATAGTCAATGGAGGAAAAGAAAAAACGAAGAAAAATCCCGGTGCTCTGCTAGAGTTTTGGTTGATCTAAAGCTAGAGAACGTAATTTTGGTCTTGGCGAAGCTTAAATCTTGTGAGTAAGTGGTCTACTTCTAGAACTGGCAAAACAATCAGGCTCGAAAAACTCGCTTTGCCAAACGAGCTCGGCTTTATAAGCCCAAGCCTGTATGGGATAGGCCCGTAGGCCCTTATTTATTTATTTTTTATATAATTATTTAAATTAATACAACTAATTATCATCATCATTTACTAAAAATCAACATAATATTTAAATTTTATAATTTATATATCACTGATTAATAAAAAAAATATATGTTTTTAATATTTAAAACAAAAAGGGGGGGGGAAAGGAGAATGGGGCTAAACTGCCCGACCTCGAAAAGCACGAAATGTATTTAGGCTTAAAAAATTAAGACACGACCCATTTATTTTTTTGGGCTTTTCAAGCCAACCCATCAAGCTTGACCCATTTTGCCATCTTTATCTACTTCTTCCTTCTCTTCGTTTTCTTTGATTTAATTGGTGGTTCTTCATGGTGGTAGGTAAGGTTTCAACTTAGGTTGTATTTCTTCCGATTAAAATGAGTCTAAATGCTTTATTGATATATTGTTGGATGTGTATAAGCTCTAGGTTAATAATTTTAAGTGTTTAAGTGGTATTTTCACAAAACCCTAACCACCAACTATTGATATCATTGGAAATCCGAAGTTGTGTGGGTTTAATTATGATTCTATGAATTGGTTTGGGTATTTTAATGTATAGCTTTGCTTGAGGAAGCTTTGCTTCGGTCAGTGCATGCCTTGGGTTGACAATTATGTATGTTAAGGGTTATGAAATTATGTTGGTAATGAGAATTCGGTGTTGTGTAAATTATATTGTTGCTTAATTGGGATCTCTTGACTCCGA
Source organism: Adenanthera pavonina (assembly GCA_026686845.1). Classification (NCBI taxonomy): domain Eukaryota; kingdom Viridiplantae; phylum Streptophyta; class Magnoliopsida; order Fabales; family Fabaceae; genus Adenanthera; species Adenanthera pavonina. The sequence goes on from JAIVEN010000015.1 coordinate 14,287,557, forward strand.
AAAGTATTTGGAAAGCATCAAATCAGTTGGTAAATTGTTATGTTGATGTTTGACTTATGGGCTCCTTGGTATGTTGGTTGAATTGGAGGGACTGTTATGGATTTCATGGTGTACTTTTTGTTTGGGACAATGTGGTAACATGATCTTGTTAATAGTACAAATTAATAATCATAAGACTATAAAATTTGGGTTTTACAATTTGAACATACCTGATGAGGGTCCTAAGATAGCCACTGATGACACACAGAAAATAATAGAGTAGATTTCATAATCTACTTTACCCTTTAGTCTTCATTGATATGGAGAAAACTTTTCAAAATGAGAGAATGTAAGTCTTTCAGAGAAGAGCGATGAATTTTAGCTGACGAGAACGTGTCTATAACTGATAGTCTCATTGATAATTTTATAAACAGAATTTTTAATTAAAATCAATAACTAATTAGTCTATTATAAAATATAACCCTCTTTTCTCCATAAAGCTAGATAAGTGATAGGAAACCACTGGCCACTAAAAGATAGTAGGTTGGGCCTCTACCCAAGGGGTATATGTGTAATCCATCTATCACAGATCACACACTTATAAATAGGGCCCAATCTGTTCCAGACTTAATATCAATGGGAATCAATTAATTTTAAGATATAAATTATTCATATAACTAATTAAATGCTAATCCACCATATATATATATATATAATAAATCTAACAGATCTTGCATCCCTTTGTTATGTTGCAATGATTGTTGTCCTTTTTGGTTTACCGCAGTGTCAAGTGAATTCGATGGTAGAGGTAACCGAAGTGTTTTTTCTATGTTTTCTGCATGATTATGAATATATATATATATATATCTAATCTTTTTCATATCATGATATGCTCATGTTATATATATATATATATATGTCTTACTCTTTCATATCATGATATGCCTCTTAGCATGGATTATGGATATCCCTTTTCACATCATGATATATACTATCACATGGCTAGTAAGTTCTCTACCCTTACTCTGTATTATGATGAAAATGGCAATTGATGGTAGTGAACATGAAATATATGAGCATGATTAATGTGGATATGTAAATGACTATGATGCACTCCTTGATTTCCTATGTATGATCATATGACATACTAGCACGATAAAAAATGATATATGTTAATATGTTAGTATGCATTGGTCATTGTCACATGTTATACGTTGTTGAGACACATGGTTTGGGTGATGATACTCTAAATATCAAGTGGTATACCAATCCGCTAAATAGCACAAAGACCTTATGTTCAGGTGATGCAGCTTGTATTATTCCAATCATTAATAGTTGTCCTATGGCTGAGAGACTCAGGTAACTATGAATTGGGATGCACTTTTTCTAAATAGCCACCAATTCGAGTGGTTCAGGGAAAGGAGGGTCATGATCTAACCTTTAATGCAGTAGCTTATGGCTGGGTCATGACTATAGGGAGGAGAATTAGGTGGTGACCCTGGAATCGACCATCACGGATTGTTGGAAGGAGGCCACTAGTTTAAAGTTACCATCTCAAGGTAACTAGCATATGGTTCTAGCCATGTGTTGAAAGGATCAGTGTCTACATGTCATGCATATCGCATTCATATTGAATATTGCATTTGATCTTGTTATGGAAACATGTTTATATGTTTATGTTTATGTAAACCCCTAGTTACTGGGATGTATGTCTCATCTTGTGACTAATGTGAACACCCCATTTTGTCCAGGTATTTTTCGAAACAAAAACAACAACAACAAAACAAAAATAAAATAAAACAACGTAAACTATGATAAATAATAAATAATGGTATTAAAAAAAAGGAAGAGAAAAAACATATATATATATAAAGGGGGAAAAATACATTTGGGCTGAAGCGCTTCAGCCAAAACATGCCACGAGCCCAAGTAAGGGCTCGTGGACGCGTTAAGGGCCGTGCCCTGAAGACCTAAGCCAGACCACGCGACAGGAAGCACACGGAGGGAGTCAGTGCCAGAAAGGAAGGGACAGAGGAGCAGCTGTCACGAAGAAAAGAAAGGAGGGGGCACGAGCAGCAGTAAGAGAAAAAGAAAGGAAGCAGAGGGGATAGCTAGGGTGAAAAGCTGCCATGGAGGCGGTCGCGAGAGAAAGCTGCAATGGAGGGAGACGTGCACGGCTTGAATTGCAGAAGGGGCACGCGTGTCGCAGAGGAAAGGAGCAGAGAAAAGGGGGAAGGCGATGGCAGGGGACCACGCACTCGGGAGCTCTATAAAAGGAAGGGCCGAGACGAGCCGTTGCACGGGGGGAGCGCTAGAAATCCTGGAACAAAAATCTAAGGGCAAGATTTCGAAGCCGCGGAGCAAACCGATGAAACAGGGGACGCCGAGACAGGAGGAAGCAAAGGGGCCGAGATTTTTCAACTGGTAATTTGTATCTTTGATTTACAGCTTTGATTAGTAGGCTAGGAACATAGGACCGAATATTGGGATGGATTGATGCTGAAACTTGCATTTGGACAAGGAAGAAAATCGAACCTTCTCTTTTTTTCCGAATTTATCTGGTTGTTATTTCTGATTGGGAGGGGTTTCATCCCCCCTTACGATGGCATGCTTTTTATTCAAAAGTTTTCGGGCGTCTGTATCGTCTGTCCCCCCTGTTTTCGTCACCCTTGGTATATCTAAACTTTGATTGCTTGAACCGTGGGATGAGTCTCATGATGGTGTTTCAGTTCATGCTTTCTGAGTTTTGTCCTATCCATATAAGATAGAATTATGTGTCAGGGGGGAGCATATGCTCAGTAGCACCATTAAAAGGAAGTGGCTAGTTGACACTGAGCCCTTAAATCTAATGCAAGACTAACGTTTAGTGGCCTTGCATGTTTGTTAATCCTAGACACCCTGTGAGTTTGCAAAAGGGGTGAACGATTATCACACCCTGAGCTTTGTGTTCATTTGGTTTTGGGTTCAGTAAATTCCTTTGTGTTCAATAGCTTTTGGTTGTGGACTCGGCCTGGCTTCCTTAGTGGCCAACCACGACGAAATAGGATCATGGGGAAGAGAATTCTTGGGCCGTGAGGAGATATAATTTTGGGCCATGAGCTTAGGCAGAGGAGGTATAGTTTTGGGCCATAAGTTTAGGCACAGGAACATAGACTCGGGCATATGAGTTTTGTTTTCTTTTGTTTTTTATTTTTGTTTTCTTTTTGTTTTGTTTTGTTGACCCACTAATTCACTTTCTGGTATTAAATCCACGCAACATGCTCAACTGGGTGCTAAGGGCTATTATCATTATAATAATAATTATTATTATTTTTGAATGAAATATATGTGGCCAAAAGACGATGATAGCTGGAATAATGATATTTTCATAAAAGCGTTTAATAACTATGCCACATGAGTTTTTTTTAACTCATGCAAGCATTAGAATTAACCAAGTTATCGCGCGCGACTGCGAGTCCACGTAGATAAAGGTTTAACTTGTTTGTTGAAATAAACAACTTCTGATTTATAAAATTTTCAATGCCCTTTAAAAAATGAAAAAAGGAGCCAAATTATCTAAGATTTTCATACCTTTATATTTTACGATTACTTAAAATCATTGTATCCCGAAGGTTCTAGAATTTTTGCAGGTATTTTGATTTACTACTTATCATGTAAACCTGTAAGTCCATACAGATACTGGTGGGTTAAATAACCTATTTTGAGATAAACTATACTTTTCAACAAGGTTATATATTTTGAGAGTGATAATAAAAATAATTTATGAGATGAACAAAGCCTTTTCTCTGATTTACTCGTTTCAGAGGAAGTAGGTAACGATATTATTTGGAATAAACGAATAATGTTCTGTCGTACAAGTTTTATATATTTCAAAATATTTCAAACCGAAGATTAAGCTATTTTACAAAAAATAGAAGTAATTAATTTAATAACCACACCACGTGAGGTTTTGGAACCCACACAGGTATTTGGGTTTGCTGAGTGTATCGCGTGTGATAGGGAATCCACGTAGATACATCAGTAAATAACTTTCTCTCTTTCAAAAAAAATATTTCAAGAAAATAAAACAATGTGACAAGTTTTTTAATTTTTATTACATGGCATTTTAAGATGTAATAAAACTTTTGTACCGCGAGGTTTAGAACCTTCGCAGGTAATTAAGGAATTGATTTATCGGACATCACTGTGAGTCTGCAACAGGTGGATTAATTTTTTTTATTTGGAAAATTTTCAAACGTAAAAAAGGAAAAAATAAAAATAAAAAGAAAATACAAGGGTTTTTCAAAAGTTAAAAATTTAGTAAATGCATTTTCAAAGATCAAAGAAAAATAAAAATATTTTCAAACAAAATAAAATAAGAGTAAGTAACCAGAATTGAATTATCTTTTGCAAATTAAAACACACCAACTCAATCTCAGAAAATTGTTTTGTTTGTAAAAAGATAAATCATTCTCAATTAACCTTCTCTCATTACAAAAATTAAAAAATATCAACCAACAGACATGCGTTTCTAGTACCAAACTACGTGGACTTTGATCCCCATTGCAGGGTACGTAGATCCTGGGTCAAGTCCGCCATTGTAAATAAATAAATATTTTTCAATTTATTTGGTGTTTTTTCTCTTAATTAAATAAATATTTTTCAATTTGTTTTCTCAAGTCTCTCTCCTCATTTTTTCTTAAATCTCCTTAATTTTAATTTAAGTTATTTTCTTTATTTTATTTTCCAAATTTTCCGAACTTTCTTAATTTCTTTTTTCTCTACCCATTTTCTCGCATGTGAATGATAAAAGAAAAACCAAAATACATTTTTAAAGCCATATTAATTTACACAATCAACGTAAGGTAACCGTTCTTAGGAACGGGTGTTGTGGGGTGCCTAACACCTTCCCCACGCACAATCGACTCCTGAATCCAACTCTCATTACACAGACCATCCTTTTCCTCTTCAATTAGGTTTCCCAAGATTTTCCTCAAAATTTTGGTGGCGACTCCTCACAAGTCGGTTTTCACACGAAAACTCGATTCGTTCTCTCTTTCCTTTTGTCATATTTTTCCGGGTGCGACAACTAATAATCCTAGGTGAATGATTTAGTACTAGTAAGGAAAGGACCAAGGAAGATTGAGAGTACTTGTGGGTGCCGAGGCCGTGCCCCCCTCTATCATTGTTGTTATTTATTGTTTCTTACTTAGTAAAGTGCCACATGTAGTATCTATATTATGCTAACTGTAAATTGTTGTGTACTCGTATGTATGTGGGTTGGTCTAATGTATAGTCCCTCTAAACTCATTTACATTTCATGGTTGGTTGCGTTGTGTGACTTTATGATTGGTTATATGATATAATGGGTGCCAATAATGATCTATGTGTGATATGTGACATCCCTAATCTTATGTCTTATCGGTTGGGTCCTATATGTGTAAATTAGGTATAGAACACATTAGTGTGAAGTTGGGCCCAAGGGCATCAAAACTCGAAGGAGTAGTTCCTTCGGGAGGAATCCTCATTGGACATGGTTCTTTGGTCTTGTGTGACATGTTGCGATGGTCTTCGGCTGCCAAATGGGTGCTGGTAGCAATTGGGGAAGTTTAGTTTCTTTGTTTTGGTCAAAAGTGATCATTTTGGTTTTGAGTGTCCAAAATCTTCATACGGAGGTGTTTTAAGATGTGATTGCTGTCTATAGTTAGGTATGAAATAGAGTGACCTATAGGTTTTGGAATCGAGAGAATTGAAGGATGGAGTGAAAAGTTATATGTGTTGAAAGTTAGCTCAAAAAGTCAGCAAATTGCTGATATAATATCAACATGTGGTGCTGTAGCGCCAAAAGCCAAGCTGTGGCTCCGTGTCCCACTATCCCATTTTCATTTTCAACCAGAATGCCTTGGCACTACGGCACCATAACCCAAGCCACGGTGTAATCCTCTGTTTGCCTCTTTTGTGATATTTTGATGTGTGTTATGCCTAGTCTGGGTCATGGGAGTTTAGGATGTTAAGATCCTTTGTAAGGTTTTACTCAAAGTGATGAAATATCCTAGTCATCTCCTCCTAGTCAAGAACCTCTTTTATTCAATAGCTGGTTGCTTTAGCATTATTTCTATTATGTTAATTGCTGGGTTTAACCAAACATGTTTGGTTAAAAAAAACATACATGTTGTGCCGGGAAGAGCATGTGGATCAGTAATGTGTGGTTGGCAATAGAATGGGTGTACTTTCTTGTTATTGAAAGCAAAAAATGATAAAATATTTATTTATATAAAAAACTAGACATATATTTCTGTGCACAACACGAAAATGAAGTAGGTTACATTATTTATAACTTGTAAATAATGTGATATCAAATAGGATTTTATGTTTGATATGATCTCAAATAATTTATAGTCTGTGTGCATTTGGGAATTTTGGGTGGCTCTTACCACATCTAATGAGAGACGTAGATTGACTATTGAATAATAAGTTATATACATGAGTAATGTTACAATTATTTTAGCTCCCACGGTGTACCTTTTAATAACTCAAGGCCTTATATTGTTACATAATATAAGCTAGACAAGATAAGGGTGAATTGTATAATTTTTGTACACAATTCAATGTTTGGTGTATCACTATGAAATGTAGGAGCGAATAACATACAGTCATGGGTGTAGTGTTTAACTTTGCAGATGTGCATGATGAAAAATAAATAAATATTTCAATTAACACACCTCTTAAAAATAAAAATAAAAGCGTATTAATGGCAAACTAAATATTAGACTCACTATTGAGTATTGACATAATTTTTTTTGTTACTGTGAACTAATTTTTGTCTCAACTCTCAATAGGTACATAATGCCTTTGAGAGAGAGAGATATATATATATATATATACCACTTTTTTTTTTGCTACCCGTTAGAGACCCAGTATAAAAAACTTAAATTTTTGCGTGAGCATAGTCAGTGTCTTTGCTCTGAAAGAGATCTGCTCAATTGATTATAAGAAAAATTAACCCATTTGCATGAACCTGCAAAATCAAGAGAGTGATGGATTCTTTCTGCAGCAACATATTAAGGTATCCCTATGGAATCCAACCATGCCCAGCAAAATCCATATATGGGAGGATCAAAGAAGAATATATCCTTACGCCCACTACAAACATTAACCTGTAATTAAAGAGTTACATTCCATCTAGCATCGCTAATACACAAGACAAATAACATTAGAAGCAACGAGTTTTTTTATTACCCAGAAGTCATTGAAATTCTTGAAAAAAGGCATAAGACCTGGTAAACTATTTTATTGCCCCATAAGATGTTCTTTTCTTATTTTCTCTTTTTTTTTTCCTTTCATTCTCTCAGGTATTATCATGATCAAGGAGACTTGATCAAATTATTATTTTAACCATGTTAGCTTATACAGCATAATTGCTATGTAAAACAACTATTAAGATGAACCGCATTGTATATGCCAAAGAAGCCATTTAATGTTTTGCCATTGATTTGCTTCTGGGCTTCGCATTATGTGCAGGCCTCTTGCGGAAAAATAGAAGTGAACTCCTGACGGGGGTTGGATTTAGTAAAAGTAGCTAGTTTCTTATAATGTGATAAATCAAAATTCGAATTCCCACTGAAAAATATGTCCATATTTAGTATTTGACAATACCTTAAACAGGATTTCCTCCAGTAGCATAATACCTATAGTTTCTACAAAAAAAAAAGTGAACTCAATATATTAAAAATAAAAGTTTAGAGCCCTTGAAAATAGAGAGAACGTGTAGAAATTGAATCCATTAAAAAAATTTGGTGGATAACTATAATAAAGTCTGGTCCTCACCATTTTTTCAGCGGTGCACCTCCAGATGTTTGTTTGATCAATTACCCTATCAGGATTATATTTGTAGTAATATTTTGAGTATCACTGAGATGACAGAACAGGGTTGAGGCACACCTGATGTGGGGTTATAGCTAGAGTGATGAGATGGAATGCCTATATGTGACGGAAGCAAATTCTCTCCAGTTTCAAAGAGAATCTGTTGGAGAGACATGTCCATCAGGATGGAATCCACACGAGTTCTATGTCTGTCCTCTGTCTTACTCTTACAAGATTCTCTCCTAGATGAAAAGCATCCTAAGATATCTGTGTGTGATCCTTCTGAAGCTTTTTCTATTAAAAGGCGTGCTCATCTTTTTGTTAATTGCTCAATCTACGGTTAGTTGCTGGGAATAACATTTTTCATTTTTGCAATCATTCTATCCATTTCCTCCATGACCTTTAACTTAATTATCTTCTCCTACTCATTTTCATAGCTTTTATTTTTCTTTAAGGAAAAAAAATATATCTCTACGTCCAAAGGGTAACCATCTGCATAAAAAGAGCTGGTATCATAACAACACTCTCCCTTTAGTCCTGAAAAGCAACCAAAAAAAAGGAACCATGAAGTCCCACAAGAAATTTTACAGTTGAAAGCATTGAATTGAAGGTAATTGCAGTAATTGTGACAGCTCTGCAGAGGATATAGATTATAGAGAACTTAAAGGGGTCTGGTAATAAGTCTAGGGTTGTTGAAAGCTAAGTTATTTGGGCAATCTTCTTTTAATGCAGGTGGACTTCCAAGAATCCTCTACGTTTCCTTAGGGAACGTGCAAATCGTTACTCACCGTACCTCAACACATTCGAAATACACACAACAATTCATATGAAGAAAAAAAATGGAAGTCGCAATACTCTAGAAAAGTTGTCTCCAAGACATCTGGACACGGATTTATATACTGAGTAGGTTACAGTGAATTTAAAAAAAAAAAGTAAACCAAGGGAATTCTATTAAATTAAATGATAAAGTAGAAGAACACTCCAATAACAAATTTGAAATTGGAATACCATTAAATCGGAGGAAATTTTCCCACAATTCCAAATAGTAACCATCGAATTAGAATATGTCGAATCAGAAACTTCACACTGTGAATAAAATAGCGATATCAATGAATACACTCCTACTGTACAGTCGAGGAATTTAATTTAGATATCAGATGTAATTTCTTTTATTTGTGCAACAGCTAATGATATTATCACAGAAAGCTAACAGGCTTACCATTTCACATCGTACATAGCATGTAGTCTTTTTGTCGCCCACTATTGTATAAATGAAGAAGCACCATATATGGTACTTGAGAATTTCTCACACCCTTCTTGTATTTCATCATAACACGTAGCATCAGCAACCTTAAATTCGGGTTTCTCATTTATGCTAAGCACACATTCAGTTCTGTATTGCACTTGCACAGCACAATACTGGCCATTACCGGAATGCATCATGAAGTTTCAGAACCATTTTCTGGTTTTTGTACATTGTCTATGAAACAAATTATCCATGTAGCCGACCCCACTTAGTGGGATAAGGCTATTGTTGTTGTTGTTGTTGTCTATGAAACAAATTGTCAACTTTCCTTTCATGCCACCCAACTAGAAAAAGCATTATCTTATCTCCAATAATTGATGCCTCTCTAAATGACTGCTCCTGGACTCTCTCCCACAGCAAGTGTGACGGAGAAATTGTTGGAAAATACATGTGTGTGTGTGTCAAAAGGAAAAGAGAGAAAAAGAGGTCTCACATTGCTCAAACAAATGAAGACCAAAGAGTATAAATATTAACATGTGATTATGGAGGAGCAAAATGGGCCTAGGAAGAGAATGGGCTCGCATGCACAAAAACTGGACAAAACTGGGCCAACTCAGTTGAAATCCGTCGATTCCCCCCCTGCGCGCGAAAATATACCCGGGGTTATGAGGTTCATACTATTAATGTTTCTGAATATTGATCATCCGTTTTTTATAGTTTAATTTTTATTAATTCTTATGTCGGAAACCGCCCAACATTCAGAAACATCCTCATTAACGTCATTAAGTGTCGTTCAACGTGCTGTCGCTCTGGTACCTATAAATACCAAGGTCGATCACTGGGTTCAACACACCACAGCTGCGGACATCATTCGAACTGTTCTCTCTTCCTCCTTTCTTCATCTGTGTTTTTTTCTGCTGTTCTGTTTGCCTGCAACTCCACAGAAGAATCCGTTCAATCCTGGGGAGTGCCATCTTGTGGCGGAATAACTCTCAAGGACAGTGTCCTTATGCACGGCTCGGATTATTTTACTCTGACAAATTTTTAATTTGCAGTCTACAGAAATACCAAATTTTATAACCTAAAATTACAGAAGCGTTTTACCTCAAAAGTCAACAAAAATAAAGCAGCCACTAGAAAGTTTCAGGTTACAGTACCCCACAACACATAACATGGTGAAGACAAAATGACATTGATTTTTTATTTGGGAGGAACAGGTCAGCTCTCGACAACCAGATCCCATATGGGATCCTTCCATTCCCCTTGAGATCTGTGAATGAATAGCTGCTGTAAGAAAATGGTCACGGCATTAAACAAAATACAGTATTTAATGCATATATACTTAAACTAATTAAAGTAAAGGGGGTTAACAGCTTACGATCTGACTGAAATTGCCTAATAAATTGCATAAACTTGAGATTCCTGAAAACTTAACACATGGAATTGACAAACCATTAAGGGAAATAATTGCAGTAAGAGTCCCTACTTACGTGGGGGACGAAAACGACCGACACGCTTTCATGCTATATAGCGTCAATTAGAAAATGTCTCCCTCTCTAGTAAGGACGCCGGGAAGAAAAAAGAGTACTGATGATTTGAAAGTGACTACTTGAATGAAAGATTCTCTCAATTACTCCATTCATCCACGGTTTCCCTTTGTGATTTTTCGCGTACACTGTAAAATTAGTAAATAATTAGATTATTGTAAAATTTATCAAAATATTATTAATTTAAATAATAAAAAATAATTATATTTCACTTATCATTATTTTTGATAAAAAATAACTAAATGTTTTATTAATAATATAAAATAATAATTAAATTGTGACACCTAATTTTTTCTTTTAAATATAGATAAAATGAGACACACTCAAACACCGAGACTATATATTTATAAATTTATTTTAAAACATTTTTGACGGATTTAAAAAAAAAAATTTCATACAAGCATCTGTGATTTGGAGTCATCAGTTGTAATTTTATCCTTTAGTCATGTCATACCACCAACAGATAAGCATCCCTACAAAATGATCCAAAAACTCAGATTGTGCCATTGTGATTGTGATCACAAAAGCTCAGGTCTGAAAAAAAAGGCTTTCGTGTTTGGTGGATTGATAGTCATAACAAATACATAGAACCTAGCATGGACACACACCCAGAAAGAAAAGCAAGCAAAAGAGAAACCCATAAGAAAAAGCACTAGTATTATTATATATTATTAATGATTATTAATATTCGGACATGAGTTGGGATGGCTATTGTATCAGTGCTGGCAAATAGCTACAGGGCCAAAAGCACAATAAAATTATGATCCGAAGAAGATCAGCTACATGGTTCATTCTCTTCAAATTCGACTTCCTAAAAGTCTTCAAAACGGCAGGCTCTTTGAAGTCGAACTTGAAGTGAGTGACTTAAAATGCTGAGACGGAACGAACTCCTGAGGGATGTTAGCCCTCTTTACAATTTTCCTCATGTTATTTTGCAAACTCTGCTGGACTAATTGCTTCACTGCTTTCTTCTCCTCGCTCATCAAATCTTCCTCCTCTTCCACAGACCTTCCAACTCCATGTGGCTTTGTACAGGATGATGAAGAGCCGCACATAGGAGCAGAGACATTTGCATGTAAGCTTCCACCGCAACTCCCAGAAACCTGCTTCCCTTTGTCTACCCTCAAACATTGCAATATCCTAGAGGCTCTTTTTTGTGCCAATGGGGTACCCAGAAGCGTCAACTCGAGCAATGATGATACAATTCCAGCCTCAATCATGGCCTGCCTGTCACCGTAGGCTTTGTGTGCCATTATCATCAAAATGTAGGATGCCTTCTCTTGGCATCCTGGTGCATCTGTCCAATTTAATACATCAACCAGAATTGGGAATGCATCCGGCACAGCACTGATTGCTTTTCGGCCCTCTGGAGTTGATGCCAGATTGCTCAAGATGGGAAGGACTCTTTCGCTCACCTCCATGTCTCCTATTGTGTTTATCAGATGTGGAACCAAATCGGTTTCCAAAATGAGTGAGATATTGGTTGGGAAGATTGAAAGATTGTACAGTGCTCGGAGAGCATCTTGCCTAGCTTGAGGGCTACGTTTATTATCTAAATTTTTAAGGGTTCTAACCAGGAAAGGTATTGCACCAGAGGATCCAATAATTGGTTTGTTTGAATCCAAAGCACTCAAGCCAAGGAAATTTGCAACAATCGCTTCAGAAACTGATGAATCCAGAGCAGTTGGAAATTCAACGAGCTCTAGCATCTTGTGAACAGCGCCAACTTTGACAATGGCTGCTTTATTTCTGCACAAGAAACAGTCCAAAGAAACGCAGTCAAAACAAAGTTAACAGCTTGAAATCAACCAGGAAGTCTGAAACTTCTATCTGAATGAAAATGGCAGGCTTGTTATTGGAGAAAGTTTAACAGCATAAAAATATATAATGAAGAACTAAGGACAGAGTGAAAAGAGGTACGAAGTAAGAATTATTGTGTGAAAAATATAGGAGGAGAGAAAAAAAAAAAACTGGCCACACACACCCACACCCAATTCATCAAGGTGAAAAAACAGTAAAATCTAACATGTGAAGAGAAGCCGACGTGCAATCATCAAAGAAAAGCATGATAAACACAAAACGACACCTAATGCTGAACGGACCAAAGGGAGGAAATGACGCAGCACAGTTTAGGGAAACCGGGAAATTAAACCATGAGATGGAACCCGAAACTCACGCATCATTGCCGATCCCGAGATTGAGCAACGCATACAGCGAAGCAATTCGAGAGTTAGCGTCTTCCATGTCAAGCATTCCAACCAGAGGAGGAATGACTCCAAGCATTGTGAGAGTCCCTCTGACTTCCAAGTTTTCCTTGGCGAGCAATCTAACATTTGCCGCGGCCACTTGCCGCTTCGTCAAATCCTCTCCTTGCAACTCTTGCACAGTTTGCTTCAGCTTCTCCAACGCCTCTTCCTTCTTTATCGTTTCGGCACGAATTTCGGAGTCTGCTATATGCAGAAGATCCGATAGTTTCTCGGACCTCGCATTCGAGTTACGCTTAGACTTGGAGGCTCCCTCCTGCCTCTGTTCTCGGTGCCTCTCCTTCGAGTTCCCAGAGGCTAATGCAGTGGTTGAGGCAGTGGGGCTGAGGTCGTCATAGTGGGAGTGGTGATACCGGGAGCTGCCGCCGCAGCTCACAGCGTCAAAAATGATACGACGAAATGAGGAAGCTGAGAGCGCATTCCATCTGCGGAAGTTGCCGCCGATGGTTGCATTCATGGCTGGATCGTGGCGGTTGAGAATCAGGGGTCCAACGTTGTTCCGGTGATACTTTGCCATTCTCTGGCGACCTACATTGTGGAGAGAGAGAAGTGTAGTGCTCGGTAGGGGGACGACGGGGACAGAGGCATAGAAAGTCTGATCATAGTTCACTTGAGGTAATTATTATTTTGCTATATATACTGTGTTTTCAATAAGCCCGCTTCCTTCCGTTTTTTCCCTTTAAAAAAGGGATTTAAATTAATCCGTGTCCTGGTGTTAAAAAAAAATGAACCAGTGTCTTGACTCTGAAACGGTACTTTGACAATTTAACATTTCTATCCATATATATAATAAAATTTATTTATTTATAATATTTGTAATTTTAACTAGATAATTAAATATGAGCCAAATGATTATTTTTTCCGACCAAAAAAACTTGATTTGAACACCAACTCTTCGATATATACAATGTTTTTTCTTGTACATAAAATTTAGGTATATTAAATCTGGGACTTATCAAGATTATGGTAGGTCTTAAATTTTAAAGAGTACTTATTAAGATATTTATAAATTATTTATTAATAAAATCCTTACATTACCAACTGGATTCAAAATCATACCTTGTAGAGTGATTTTATTTGTTAAGAAATAATAAATTTAGCTCAATATGTAGGCTGTTTAGACGTGGATTTTATTTGTTAAGAAATAAATAAAAAATGCGTGCATGCACTAATAATAGTATTACACTAATTGTACCGTAAGAAATCACGTTTTTAATAATTTCCATTATCCCTAATCATTTTTGCAAATAATGGCATAGGGGAAAAAAAAGACGGTGGAGAGCTTTGCCTCGGGAAACTCGTTGATGGTACTATCATAGTGTACCGTATGATGCGTATAAACGGTAAGGTAGTAACAATTAACACCGTCGCTACGGGGAGCCAGCTAATGGGTGTGAAATGAAAAAATTATTAAGGGAAGCTTCGTGTAATCTTCATTATTATGGGTCCCAGAATCGCATGGCATCAGCTCCTTTGGATTCCAAGTTGGACATCAATAATCGACGTGGATGATGTGCGAGTATACTACTATACACGACCTGGACATGGCTGAAGCCTCAAGGTAATAGTAATAATCAACATTGCAACTGTTGGCAGAAGAAAAAAGGGAAAAAAAAAAAAAACACAGCAACTTTTCTCAAACTGGAGCTAGTTGATTCTCCATCGTCCCGTCTCCAATCCCAGTGCGATTATTACGAGTTAGTATAATAAACCAAAGGGCCGGATTCTTTGAATTTTTTATTCATCACTCACCCGCGACCATCTTTATTTGCCTCACATACTCTATATATTGCGATGATGATCTCGAGGATTATATAAGTAAATATTTGTTCACTCGACCCCATGAACTGCAGCCATGTTTCCTGGTCTCACCTCATTTACTTCTCATATATTTTTCATTCCGATCTTGTCTGTCTCCGCCGTCCATGAATCACACAATCTGGTTAAACAACCTTTGCAGCGATTTAGCTTCACACTGAACGAAAAAGAAAAAGGAAAATAAAAATAGAAACATTAAACTTCACAAAAACAACTAAACTAGGCCTGATAAGCGAAATTCTTGACTTCCAACACCTCAACCTTTTGACCTTATCCCAGTTCCAACATTTCTTTATAACATTTTTGTTGTTCCTGAACACGGGAGAAGGGGGTTCAACCAGAAAAAGGAGAAAAAAGGGATGGTAACTGTCGGTTAAAAGAAAACCATCGCTGATAAACACGGTAAATGGTAACCTATGAATTTGCTAATTGCCTACTAACTACTCTTTCATGTGCAGTATAAACTGATTGTTCAAGAAAAAAAAGTGCAGTATAAACTCAAAGGGGTAACACTAGTCATTTGCAACCATGACATCCATAGCAGGGCTTTCCAACTTCTTGATAAGCAGTCTCTTTTGGGGCGGAAGGTCCTTGGCTGATGGAGTCACATCGGCATCGACAACAATTGAATCCTCCTCTTTAAAATTTCCCCTTAGAACTCCCATCGCAATTTCATTCTCAACCAATTGCTGTATAACTCTTTTGACTGGTCTTGCCCCAAAATTTGGATCAAAGCCCAAGACACTAAGAAGTTCAACGGCTTCTGGTGTGTAATGAAGATCTATTTTCTTTTGCTTGAGTCTGTCCTTCACCCGTTGCATCTGTCACAGACAAGAAAATGCATCTCGTTATGGCTCTAGCAATAAAAATAAATTGGGATGACAATTATTACACAGTAAGAGTCGATCAAAAACAGCTAACACTCATGACTTTAAAGGTAGTTCTCTAAGAATATAGGCAGTGCACAGTGTACCTCTTCTTATGTGTTGCAATATGAATTGCGTAGTCAGTCGTAAAGAGTCATTTACTTATTAAACATAAATACAAACAAGCTAAGATTGATCTAGGAATTATCTACTTGAATACATGCACTAGCACTTGAATTTACATTATTTGA
Organism: Adenanthera pavonina; assembly: GCA_026686845.1. Lineage (NCBI taxonomy): Eukaryota > Viridiplantae > Streptophyta > Magnoliopsida > Fabales > Fabaceae > Adenanthera > Adenanthera pavonina. Next base: position 14,303,370 of record JAIVEN010000015.1, read on the forward strand.
AGACGTTCTGAGTACCATATACTTCTTTCATAATTTAACAGAAACAATCATTAAAAACTACGTGTCCAATCTCTTGAGAAGATAATTTTGTTCCAGAGAAAGCAAGGTTGAATTGTAAACTCAGGCTGACCATATCTTTGGCTTCCCAATTAATGTAATTTGATGTTTTGAATATGTGTAGTAACAAATATAGATGAACATTTCAAGTGACTTCAACTGCAAAGCATATCAACTGCTATAAAAAAAGGCCATCAGAAACACTTTTTTCTTCAAGACATATCCTATACTGAACAATCAAAGCACTTTTGTAACGAAAGTGATAAGCCCCTGGTATCCCAATTTTTGAAGCACTCCAAATCGGATGGTTTGGGTTCTTCATAATTTCTTACTTCCTTCTTTAATCCTCTCAACTTGCCTATTTTTTCTAAAGAGTTGATACCACAAAGATATTATTCGAAATCGCATCCTTCAAACCCACTCCAACCAATTAAAGTCGTTGTAATATCCAATCAATGGGAACTGGAATACCATCCATTTTTTCATTGAAAACTTCTTGATCAATGGAGTGGGTTGTCTTCCTCACCCCATTCCACTCTCTTCAAAACTCCCAATCAAGCCTTTAATACTACTAGGAGAGTTTCATGAATGCCAAAAGAAAAAGACAAGAAATGAAGACAAGTAATATGTGCACAGTAAAATACCTGTAGCTCGACTATTTTGCTGATCTGCGTGGAATCCAGAGGCTGGAAAACAATATATTCATCAATACGATTCATAAACTCAGGGCGGAATGTTTGCCGAGCCAACTCAATCACTTGTCTTTTCATTTGATCATAAACAGCATCTCTGTTGTTTTGTGTACTCCGAAGAGTTTCAAGTATATAATGAGACCCAATGTTTGAAGTCATTATCACAACACAATTTGTGAAGCTAACAGTCCTTCCTTGGGAATCAGTAATCCTTCCATCATCCAACAACTGCAACAAAATGTTGAAGACATCATGATGAGCCTTCTCTATTTCATCAAACAATACCACAGAGTAAGGTCTTCTACGAACAACTTCAGTTAGCTGACCACCTTCTTCATAGCCAACATAACCAGGTGGGGCTCCAACCAAACGTGAAACTGCATGTTTCTCCATATACTCACTCATATCAATTCTAATAAGAGCATTTTCAGTGTTAAACAGGTAACCAGCCAAAGCCTTTGCAAGCTCAGTTTTGCCAACACCAGTTGGACCCATGAACATGAAGCTTGCAATTGGCCGGTTTGGGTCAGACAGTCCTGCCCTTGAACGTCTGATGGCATCAGCCACAGATTTTACAGCAATATCCTGCCCAACTACCCTCTTATGAAGAACTTGTTCCAGCAAGACCAACTTTTCTCTCTCTGTTTGTTGGAGGTTTGATAATGGTATACCAGTCCATTTGCTTACAATCTCAGCAATGTCAAGATCAGTGACCTCTTCTCGAAGCAAAGAATGTCCAGAATTTTGGAAGTCAGCTAGGTTCTTTTCAGCCTCCTCTAATTGGTGCTGAAGGGACATTAGAGTTCCATACTTAAGCTCCGCAGCACGATTAAGGTCATACTCACGCTCAGCAGCTTCCATCTCTAGGTTAACTCTATCAATCTGCAGATGGTTAAAACATCATAACCCAGAACTATAAGAAAACAGCTTAGTCGATAATGTCACAAGGACTGAATATTACCTCCTCTTTAATTGATCTTATCCGATTCATCAGGGTCTTTTCACGATCCCATTGTTCTGTTAATTCTTTTTGCTTTTGTTTAAGTGAGCTCAAATCATTTTCAAGCTTGCTTAATCTTTCTTTGGATGCTTTATCTGTGTCATTTTTCAGAGACAGTTTTTCCATCTCCAACTTAAGGATAGCTCTATCTATTTCATCCAATTCAATTGGCTTAGATGTAATCTCCATCTTTAACTTTGCAGCAGCTTCATCAACAAGATCAATGGCTGAAAGCAAGATGCTAAATTACAAATTAGAAGCATAAAAGAAACAGAAAATTTTCCAACCTGACAACATCACCTGGAAGTGATTTCAGAATATTGAATAAAAACTACTGAAATATAAACCTTTTCTATCAATCAACAATATCACAACTGACCTTTGTCAGGCAGGAAGCGTTCTGTTATATATCGATCTGCAAGAACTGCTGCAGAAACAAGTGCACTATCTGATATTTTCACGCCATGATGCAACTCATAGCGTTCACGTAAACCACGAAGAATGGATATTGTGTCTCCAACTGAGGGTTGGCCACAAAACACCTGTTGAAATCAGCGCTCAAGTGCAGGATCCTTCTCAATATATTTTCTATACTCATTCAGTGTAGTTGCTCCAATACATCGAAGTTCACCTCGCCCAAGCATCGGCTTCAACAAGTTCCCAGCATCCATTGCACCAGTTGTAGCCCCTATTAGTAAAACAATGACCAAAATGCAAAATATTAGATGTTGCTAAAAGTACACAGTGGAAACAGAACTGGGTAAACAATGAATTAGGAATGCAGAACAAACAAAAGCAGATAGGCAGAAATAAAATTTTAGACTAGAATGCCTTACTGGAAACAATCAAAACCTAAACTAGTGGCAATATAACAAAGAATTGTGATGATCGGGGATTGGGTGGAGGGGGTATGAGAATAAGTTCCGTAAGGAAAAAGAGCAAGGTAACCCAACCTGCACCTACGACAGTATGAATCTCATCAATAAATAAAATTATTTGCCCATTTGAAGCCGTAACTTCCTTAAGAACAGCTTTCAACCTTTCCTCAAAGTCTCCACGAAACTTGGCACCAGCAACCAATGAACCCATATCGAGGGAGATCAACTATACAACATCAAACAGAAAAGAAAAGGTTCTAAGCAAATTCAAGCAAATATAGCATAGCTTTGCATTCCAAACCAAAAACTCACGGGAAACTAAGCAATGATGAAACCATTTCATAAGGCATCTTGAGTAAATGAGAAAGTCATATAATGTTAAAAGAGCTGCATACATTGAGACTTTTTCAATCAAAGGAAGACATTTTCAAAACTAAAACAATGAGGGATTTTATATTCAGTTGAATACTCAAAAAGGAAGCATGTTTACAAGATAGCTAACTTCAATCACTATGTCTTCATACAACAAACACACACAAAAACATCATACCATATGTCTTGTTATTAACTAATGAATCAAGCTTGCTTACGAATATTCTAGAACCAGGAAAGTCGATGGTACATCTTATACAGTAAATATTTGAATATATTTCTAAACCTGGACATCCTGCTCAGGCATATAATCGTAAGTCAGAAAGTTAAATGTTAGTATTTTTCAAATTAAATTTTGAATGTAAAAAATCAGTGGAGAATATGATGCTACAACAAGGTGTTACAGCTAAAACAGCTGCTTGATGTGATTTAATAAGCAAGGCCTGGATGGAGAATCAACACCATGTAAATTAGGTAATTGCAAGTCCAATTCCATTATCTCTCTTTTTATTATTATTTTTTTTTTTTTTGCAGAATTCCTTATCACTTTATAGCAAAGAAGAAAACAGAGACCAACCTTTCGGTTCAACAATGGTTCTGGAACATCTCCACGCACTATCCTTTGAGCTAATCTGTAAGGAGATTCAAAAGCTTAACTGTTTTAGTACAATAAAATGTAGGAAATGAACATGTGACTAATTCATCAAAAATTACAAAGCCAACAACTACAGATGCAACGGAAAAAATACAGAACAGCATCAAGTTTTTTAAACAGCTCAGATTATAAACTCCTATAGATATTTGAATTGCACCACATGCTCAATGGTTTTCATAGCAAATTTGTATGGAAAGGAGCTATGACTTCCAAAGCCTGTTCTATAATTACATCATAGTTGCATTCCCACAGCAAGCTCACTGCCATTAAAAAAGATTATGATATCATGGCAAGATCAAAACATTTAGCATAATTTTTGTTCAAGGACTTAAGCCTCGAACCAGGAATTTGACTTCGTTTCCACTGGCAAATTCTCAAGGCAATTGAGATACATACAAAAGTGAAATAGCTGTTTTTAGGAATAACTTATTTATCCAAAATTATTTTAAATTCATTTTCACAGTGCATGAGCTTCATGTTATCAAACCATCCTCAACTCACCAGGAACACTTCAATAATGGGAAAGATTTATGTGAAGTGAAAAATGTACCAGAAAGAATGCAAGGTATATATAAAATAGAAATCTGAAGCACTCACTTACAAACAAGCTTTCGTCAACAAAAAGAAAAAGACTACTTATGTAACTCAAAATCAACACAAACACACAAAGACTAATAAACTTAACTTACGCCAAAGAAATATGTACAAGTTCTGAATCATACAAAGAAATACAAATAATAAACAAGCTCATATTTTATGGTAAACATATAAGGTCTAAAATAAAAGTAGATTAGACAAACCCTTCAGCAATTGCAGTTTTCCCAACACCAGGTTCGCCAATAATTACAGGGTTATTTTTTGTTCTTCTTGACAGTATTTGAATACAACGTCGGATTTCATCATCTCGACCTATGACAGGATCAAGTTTGCCACGCCTTGCAAGTTCAGTCAAGTCATTTCCATATTTGTCTAGTGCCTCATATTTCCCCTCAGGATCTACATGCAGTTGGTAACCAGAAATAAAAGGGTGTTAAAGACAAATGAAAAAACAGAGAGACAAACAAAAGAAGACAAAAGTATAAGCACATAAAGGCAGTATAATTGTGGTCACATGCCAATAAATAATGTAAAATAAAAGAGTCTCAGCCAATAAAAGAGAAGAAAAAGGAAACTTTTGTTACAAGTAGGAGACTCCGGACTTGCTTCATAAATTGATAAATTTCTCAAGAATTAGGAATGTAAACAACGAACATACTCCACAAACACATACAAGCCAATAAAAAAGAATTGGAATCTACATATCCATCACACCGCCAATTTTTTAATTGCTACTCAGTTATTTGTTCCATTTCAACTCTAGCTGGTTAAAAGCATAAATTTTCACTACAATTTGAAAAATATTTCAGTCATCCAAATAAAGTGCAGATTCTTATACTAGCTTAATTTGACTGTAGTAAATTAAGCAAATTCCAGCAATTTTTTAATATCATAAAAACAATCATTTTCAATTAGCAGAACATATCCTACTTTGGTCAGTCACTCTTTGACTTCCACGAACAGCTTGGACAGCATCTTTCAAACTTTTCTCACTAATGTTAAGATTCTTGAATAACTGTTGCCCAAACCTCTTATCCGATTGAAATGCCAACAAAAAATGCTCAACTGAAACATATTCATCCCCCATTTCTTTCTTGTGCTTTTGCGCGTTGTCCAAGAGAGAAACAAGATGGGAACCCATCACTGGTCCACTTGTGTCACCTGTTACCTGTCAAATGAAATTCAAGAGTTAGAAGTTGCTACAATAGCTGCAACAATCCATCACCAGAAACACACCTTTGGTTGCTGAGATATAAAGTCATCTGTAGCCTGCAAAACTGATGTGTTGTCCAATCCTGCCTTGGTAAATATTCGTCGGGCTAGACCATCTTTTTGCTCCAATAAGGCTTTCATTAAATGCTCAGACTCCACAACTTGTTGTTTGCTAACTCGTGCCGCATTGACAGCACCAATAATACCCTCCCATGCCAACTCTGTGAACTCTGTTGGGGTAATCTGATCAAAGATAGAAAGCATGTTAACTTGCAAAATGAGCAAAATCACACTAATTCCATTTGCTAGAGTTGTTTAGGGAAAAAATAGGGAAGGCATGTATTAACAGTGTCTTTTAAACAATTTGAGAACATTTTTCTTAGTTAAAAAAGTTTAGCCAGATTTCATGAGCTATCATTCAGAAATTAAAGTTATTATCAAATAATTTAGTATCATCTGGCAGGTAGAAGGTACAGGATTCATATAAAACATTGGAAAGAGATAATATATTGCACTCTCTAATATAGCAATATGTACTCCCTTCCTTCCATATTATAAGACAATATCAACAATTTCACGCATATTAAGAAAAGTGTACTACATCCTTAAATTTCTCTAAAAAATCCAAAAATCCCTTTTTACCCCTATTAAACATCATTAAATATTTCCCATTTTCATTATTTTAACACAATTTACAATACTAGACATTAAATTAATGAGGGGAAAAAATAACAAATAAGTCTATGTTACCTTATATTATGCAACAACAAAAAAATTTACTAGTTACTTTATAATATGGGATGAAGGGAGTACTAATCAACAGAATTTTGGTTTTTCATCAAGAAAGTATTTTCAGGTACTAAGTGCATGTTTGGTTTGCATTTTTGCAAAACAAACAATGGTTTCTAACCATCATTTTTCCCTTTTTTATCCAAATAGCTTTATAGTAAACTTCTATACTTTTATCCAAACTTCATTTTTGTAAACTGTGGTTATTCTAAAAGACTTTTTACAAAAAGGTAATCTAAACGGACATTAACTGGTAGAGAAAGGAGAAGTGTGCTTGTAATGAGTTTCCTAATCTTTCTGGTGGCTTAACAGTTGTTTAACATGCTCAATTTTTATATAGGTATCAATATCAGCAGAGGGGATTGTAACATGGTTCAAGATAAATAGTTGGTCGCTTTCTTTCTTTCTTTCTTTCTTTTTTTTTGGGTAATAGAAAACTGCATTTTACAGAGGAAGAAGAAAGACAAACAACATGACAACCAAAACTCAAATAAAAAGTTTACAAAGCAAGATGATAAGGAATCCTTTCATAGAAAGCTTAATAAAGCAAGCGATCTCTTTAGACCCCATAATCACCCAAAGCAAACATGCAACAAAACAGCCAAGTCACTCTTGGAATTCTAATCCATGAGTCGAACAACATGCAGAAGTCATAAAATATAGTCTTTCCTACAGCACCTCAAGAGACACAGATACGCCACTAAAGCTACATATATTTAGCCTCATCTTTCCTTCCTAACCCTTTAAACCTTGTCAGAAGAAACCTCTCCAATGTCCAAAAATACACCAACAGTTCAATGTAGAATACAAACAACCTATTCCACAAAGATTCAGTAATCCTGCGAGGAAATAATTAAGAAACAGAATTTACAAGGGGCAAAGGGGACAGTCTACATTATCCACACAAACTGAAGAGTGCCATAATTCAATTTTCGTCACTTAAATCAAAACAGAATTGTTAATCTAATTAATTACCAACTGACATGTTTAAACTATCATTCGCCCTGTTAGCCTACTTCTATTTCGTCTTCCATCTCCCCTACCAGACCCACAAAGGGAAAAAAAAAAATCCAAATCACCCAACAGTAAATTATGAAGCAATGTAAAGATGGATCAAATTCTTTCAATTGACAGATAATTACAAAGTTCAACATAACTTAAATGAATACAAGGGAAACAGATAAAGAAACCTGAGAACTGCCAGCGGAGCTGTACGAGGGTTTAGAGGAGTGGAACTGGCGAGTGAAAGAGTGGGAGAGAAACCGCGCAGAGGCGACATTGCTCTCAGCAACTCTATTGATAATCTGAGCCTGGGAATAGAAATTTTTAGCGCTTGACTTCGCTGAAGGAGAAGGGAGGCCAGATAACACACCTCCACGACGACAGAGTGCGGAGCCAGAATGACAGGTCCGAGACGCGCTTATGGAAACAACAGCGGTTTTGGTTAGCCTTGAAGTTCTTCGGGTTGCCATTAATGGCGAGGCGAAGGTTCAATTCTCCTACTGAAAGAAAAACGGATTTCGGTGTCGTGAAACGAAATACAAAACTTCGTGAAGGGGAAAAGGAGAAATGGAAGCTGGTAGAATGTCACGGAGCTATTTTCAACACACACACACACACACACACACAGAGTCTTCACTAAAATACAGGAGAAGATTTAGTTTTAGGTATCCTTCTTTTCACATCAAACTAAAATGCGTGAATTTTAAATTTAAAAATAAATTAATAATATAAATAATAAAAATTAGGTATAAAATAAAAAATACATAAAAAATTTATTTATTTTTATTTTTATTTAATTGGATTAAAGTACTTGGAGTATATAAGTTTAAATATATATATTTTTCCATGTATACATATATATATATATATATATATGAGTCAAATTATACATTAATCATCAACAATAACTTCTAGTACTTGAACTGGAAATAGGAAGAAAACAAGGATCAGAAAACCCATGCCATTAGCACCACAATGGTTAACCATCGAAACTCTATTGGATTCCACCACCAACACAAATGTCTTTCACGAAGATGGGGTCTTGCAAAGCCATCCTTTCGGCCCCATCCTTAACATCAACAAGATTGCAACAACAAAAATAGTTTTAAAACCATCGTGCAATAACCATGCGAGGAACAATTTCATCTCGGAATCATCCAAGATCAATCGACACCAAAACCACTGAGAAGCACCTTCGGCTCTCCCAAATAGACATCACGGATTTACAACACAACCTCCACCAAGATTTGATTTCCTTGCCTTTATAGATTTGAAGTAGATTTTCGATCTGAGAGCAATAATTGGACACTGAGCAATGCATAATGAATTAATCCTTAGCAAGAGTCATCCGACTGAAGCATTAGAGCATAGGGAAATAGGTGGAGAACAACAACAGATATTGCAGATAACTGGGACATGTGACCAAGATTAAAATCATACACGTGTGTGTTTGTGTGGTCAAATATGATGCTTAATCTGGAACCTGAATGATGTTCTTTCTACTACATGTATTTTATACTAACATGTTACTTGTTCCTTAACATGACATCTCGTGCAGATCTAAATGATAAATAGGCATCCTATGCTGGACCTGGAGGATAGAATGGTAAACAATTTCACTTGATAACATTATCCTATACTATTAAACTTCACAATATTGTAAAAGCCAACATTATTATTCATGATCATAACATCAAACTCATATAAGGTTTTCAACATGAATTTGATTTAGTTTTTAAACAATGTAAGAGTAAAATCTTATCAACCAATCATTTGCAGCTCTGTCAAAAGTATTTTCGCTACTAACTATTATCATGTCATTTAGGAAAATAGACTTCACATTCTCATTCTCAATACTCATGTTTGGCATCAGTTCTTGATCTGCTTGAAGCGGGAAATAGAAGCATGACAACTGAAGAGTATAGAGCTCATTTCAACATATGGGCATTAGTCAAGGTAAAATGAAACAGAATACTAACATTGCCATTTATCACAAATAGAAACTCTTTCAAGGAAATGCAAATTCTGCAGTTTAAGTAATTTTCTTGTGTATATGTACAAGGCTCCTTTGTTGATTGGGTGTGATATTTGAGCTATGGATTAGACAACTCATGGAATTCTAAGCAACAAGGAAGTTATTGCAGTAAACCAAGGTATGTACAAAACAAAAACTCTACTACCTAGCTTTCTTTCTAGGTGATAGAAGTAGTGATTATCTCTTCGACCAGATAGAAGTAGGTTGAACAACATACAGATGAATTCTCCATATTGAGATATATGAACAGAAAAGATATATTCATATTTTAAATCCAATTAAGGTTTCTTCTAAGTGGGGAATTCATATTTTACTTTGCAGAAAACTTAAGGAGGTTGATAAAATATTGTTCATTTGATTAAATGCCTTCTCATTTTGCATCCAGAATCCTAAAAACACAAAAAGTGCCAGGAAATATCAACCTAAGTAGTTAGAGCAATGGGAATATTAATATCCATACTACTAACAGAACTGAAATATCCTATAAGAGCTTTTCAATTTGTGAAAAAATTTAGATTATGAATGAACTGAAAAAAGGTCAACAAAAAGGGCAACATCATAAAAAGATAAAATAAAATAATAAAATAATGACTTTCGTGAGCAAAATTTTTTATTTAGAAATAAAATGATTATATAAGTTATTCCAAATATAGTTATATTATTACTCATTTTCTCATGTCATATAACTTTTTATTTAGAAAACATATTTATTCTAAAAGTTATCGAGCAAATGAGTTCGGTACTACTTCTACATTACTTCATACTCTAAATCAATTCAACTAAACTAAAAAGTAATGATAGTTTAATGTACTTGTCACATTAGGAGATGTGACATGGACAGCACGTGGAGAAAAGAGACAAATTGGATTTCCGAATGAAAACTGACTTGTCAGAATTCGTTATCAAAATTTGAGAAAAAATCTTAGAAATTAAATTAATAAAAGAAATGATGGTTTGCGTAGTTAAAGTTAAGTTTGGGAGGTGATTGGTGAGAAAGGTGCTAAGCACTCCATGACACCCGTTCCTAAAAGTGGCTACCTTAAGTTGATTGTATAGATTAATATAATTTTAAAAATATTTTGATTATCCTTTTATTATTTACATACGAGAATAAGGATAGCAAGGGAAGAAATTAAGAAAATTTAAAAATGAAAATAAGAAAATCTATGAGATTTGAAATCAAAATGAGGACAAGGAATTGAAAAAATAAATTGAAAGATATTTATTTAGTTATAAGGATGGACTTGATTGAGAATTAGAGTCTGGGGCTTACATATCATGTGATAAAGATCAAAGTCCATGTAGTTCAGGTTAGAAATTAATGTCAGTTAGTTGATATTTTTTGTGGTAAGAGAAAGTTAATTGAAAATAATTTATCACTTTACAAACAAAACAATTTTCTAAAATTAGGTTGGTGTGTTTTAATTTGCAGGGGATAATTTTAATTTCGCTTATTTACTCTTATTTATTTAACTTTGAAAATATTTTTTTTATTTTGACTTTTGAAATGATATTTTTTTGTACTTTTGAGAATTTTCTTTTAATAGAAAGAAAATCGATCTACCTATTACAAACTTGCAGTCTTGCTCGATAGACCTACTCCTCATTTGGGAGCTCTAAAAACCCGATGGTATAAATGTTTTATTATATTTTTAAAACAATAATTTAGATAATACTATTATTTGTTTTTTCATATAATGATTTATTATAAAATTTGGAGAAAATCTGTTATATTATTATTATTATTTATTTATTTATTTCTTATGAAATATAATTATTTCGTAAAGAGAAATCATCTAACCGGTACATTTGGATGGATTCATAATTTTACGTGATAATACAGTTAATCAGAATACCTGCGTAGATTCTAAAAATCTCATGTATGATTATTAAGCTAATTATTATTTTTAAAACAAATTATCATACATTTCTTTTTAAAACAGGTAATTGAAAAATATTTTTATTTGTGTGAGACATTTGGAAACCTCACCTTGTCATCATAATTAAATTTTGTCCTGAAACTATTGTATAAATAATTGTTTAGTCAATACTATTATTACTTTTAACTAGAAATTAAAATATTTGAAATTATATTATTGTTTAAAAAGTAAAACTATGTATATATAGATATTTATTTTAAAAATAAGTTACTCAACCAACTGATATATCTACGTGGACTCACAGTCTTATATGAAAACTAGTCAACTAAGATACCTGTGAAAACTTTGAAGTCTTCAGGGCATGGTCATTTGAGTAAAATGTTATAGGTGTTCAAAAAAAGTGAAATACAATGAAAAATAAGAAAGAAAACCAAAAAAGAAATAATTTTTTTGTTAAAAACTAGATTATTATGGTTTTTATTAGTCATTTTGTTTATTATTTCTATTATTCAATCTATTTGTTACCTATTTGTTTTGTTATTTTTATAGGAAAAATTTTTTAACATTGAGACCTATTATTATAAGTAAATCTTACACTCATGGAGTCTCATATGTTTATACGGTGTAATTATTTTAAGAGTATGCAAAAGCTCAAAAGTTCTTGTAACAAGTGAAAACTTTTGTTTCCATGAATGTTTTATTTTATTATCATTATTATTATTATTTTATTTTTTAAAAAGAAAAATTAGAAACAAAAGGACAAAAATTAAAAGTCACTGGATAACTAGCCAATATATTATTAGAATCCTCAAACCAACTTAACAGACGAGGAAGCATGAATAAGGAAATAGCAACAGTGAACAATAGTTAGATGCCGAGCTGCCAATAAAACCAATCTCATGCTAAGACAAAAAAACTTATGTGAATCACATTAATATTAACATCCAGAATGATCCCACAGTATCAAGCCTACACCATATCATATAAGAAATGCATAGAACGGATCATAGTAACTCCCAATAGTCCCTTATAGAAAAATTTGATGAAAGCATAATCACAACCAAAACAACTCTAGGTTTGAATTTGCCACTATGAAAACCATTAGAAAATATTTCTACAACCACAACAAATCGTTCCCCACCATAATTCCATCAGGCAAAAAAAAATCATGTAATTATAGAATTCATAGATAAGAGGTTGAGTAGTAATACACCAAAGCCAAATTTCCAAAAACTAAGCACCAAAACCCGAGAACAATATTTCCAAAAACAAAGTAAGCCAACTCCAAATCCACAAACTCAAGTAGCAGCTAAAGAGGACACATCAAAATTGCAATCATAGTATACATGCCCTGCTCTGTCTAACTGACAAAGTGAATGATAAAAGAAATCACATAATCAAATGGCAACAACAATTAACACCCAAACATCATTTCTTAACCCAATACAGAAATTAAAATTTCACCGCCCACAAAATTCAAGCGTAAAATTACCAGTTGGAGAACTCTTTTGAATCATACGACTCCTCCTCTACTTCTTGGAACTTCACCATTTACTCCAGCATTTGGACTCTCCTTCTTTTCTCTTCAATTATGACCTCGATCAGAGCCTCATATTCAGCCTCCCACTCCTCTCCTTTCAGCATAATCACTTTGGCCCCTTAGGTTTCTTCAACGTCAAAATCTCTCTACCCCTCTAGGTTTTTCTTTAAGGTTTTTTAGCTTCAGTCTTTCTAATGCTCCTAGGGTTTCTTCAGTGCCTCTCAATTTCTTAGGGTATTTGCTTGGCCTTCTCTCCTCTCTGTTTCCTCCAGGTTTTTATAAGCAACACCAAGAGTGGTGGGATGAACCTGATTGAGTGTATAATTGCTTCCTCTTTTCCCACTCGTCTCCAATTTCATACTTGTCTTCACTGATGTTCCCATTTGCCTTCACATCCACTACTCTGTAATACTGTGTACAAAGTAGTGGAGGGACTTCATTGTCCGTTTATGCTCTCAAGCACTCTCTCACTCATGTACTCTCAGATCGTGGCTCGTCTCTATCTCCCGTTCTCATATGCAATCCGTCACTCCTTTGTTTCAGGTGCTTCAACCTCTCGACTGAGGTCCTCTATCTCCCATACTTGATCGGTCTGGACCCGGCCATGATCCTTCTACCTTACCTTTCCTTTGAGCTCAACTCCCTCAATCTTCTTCTTCCATCTCGCTGCTCAGCTTCCCCTGTTTTCTTTTGCCCAAGCCCTAAATTAGGGCTTCCTCTTGCCTCGTGTCTGAGCCTCTCAATTGAGGCTCAGAGTTTCTTCCGTGTCTGAGTCCCAGTTGGAGGCTCAAAATCATCTTGGGTTGAAACTTAGCCTTTCAGCCCAAGGTTAATGAAGAGCTTCTTCTTTATTTATTTCTTTTTGGGTTATCATTGTTAATTTCTAGTGTTTGGGCTTTAGGTTGAAATCTTGGGACATCAACATTTCAAACTCGGCCCAAAATCCCTTGCTTTCATACATTTTTTGTTTTATTTATTTATTATTATTATTTTTTATGTAATTAATAATTATTTTATTTTCACTAAAAACAAGTTATAAATCTTTTGAAAAATATAGAATCTACTTAAATTGAAAATCTTGAAAAGAAATTTTCTTTAATTTTAGGATATTCTATGATCTCCTTTAGCTTCTTTTTTTTTTAGATTTTAATTGGTTATAAGATTAGGCCACTTGCACACAACCCAAATCTCTACTCCTTTATTTTTCCATCTTTTGTTTTGGATTTCGTTAGGGATTGGGCTATCTATATTATATATATTTTTATTATTATTATTTATCATTATTATTTATTTATATTTTTTTTAATATATAATTTTTATTTTAAGGTTTAATTTATTTGACACTCGGACAAAATAGGGTGTTCACAGTACTCGTCCTATGCCTCCTTTTCAATTGTCACATAATGCCTATTAGAATCTCACTCAAAGCCAGATGGATGAAGCAAGCCATACACAACATGATAGTCCTTTTTGAGAGTCTTCAACCTAGATTGTATGTGAGGAATGACTAGCAAATCATAACAAGGATACTTGATTCCCATCATAGTCTCAAGCTCCCTTAATTGTCTGCAACAAAATTACCCTTGTCCCACATTTCAATCAAGCATTGAATCAGAAGTTCATTCTCCTCAGGTGTCCACATGTGTTTCTCTTTCCCAGCTCGTGATAACATGGTCTTGCAGTTACAAGACATAAAAAAAAAAGTAAGTCATAAAATTAATACGCAATAGAAATATCTCCAAACACATCAACATGGCTATATAAGTACACAATATTCTCATATATTATAAATGATTCAAGTTAGAAGTACTATAATCTTGTCCACAAAGAATAATACATTTGAACTAAAATAGACATTCAACAACTTAGTCACAATAATAACATTGATGCATCACAAAGAAAACACTCATCGCCTTGTCCTATTGTGTCTAAATTCAATAAATATTTGATTTACAAGATTCTCCCTAAAGTTAGCCTAAGCATTAGATGTCTCCATGGTCTGAATTGATGGGTTATTTGTTGGCTCCACTTTTGGTTTAGTTGCAAAATATTCATCCTTAAGTAGATCTTCACCTTGTTGGCGGATTAAGTTATGTAATAGACAATATGCTGTAACTATTCGGTTGTGTGTTTTAACAAAATAAAATGATGAACTTCTCATAATAGCCCATTGTAACTTTAGTACTCCAAAATATCTGTTAATTACATTACGTGTAGAAGAGTGTCTTATATTAAAGCACTCATGTGTATTTCTTGAAATGTCGCCTTTTTCTTTACTCACTTAAGTGATATTTTTGGCCTCTATATGGTGCAAGAAATTCCTCACAGTTGGTGTAGACACCATCTACTAAATAGTATTGACCTTGTGGAACTTATAGTCAATTCCTTCAACTAATTGCATCACGTAATACCCTCATATCAGCTGCAGATCCTTCCCATCCAGGCAATACATAAATGAACAGACCATTTTGTGAACTAACCCCCAAAACATTTGTAGTGACTTCTCCTTTCCTATTTTGGTACCTTGCCTTATCATCCATTGCCACCCCTCACTTTGATATGATCACCATCTAAAGCACCTAGACAATTATGTAAAATGACCATAAACAAATAAACAAAGTATTAAAACTTCTCACCATAAATATTAATAAATCAAACTTTTCAATAAGTATGTATTTTGAACCATTTCCATATATCATCAATTGAATCCTTCGGCACTGGTTTAGCGTTTTTAAACAATATTCCTCTAATACGTATCATAGTATAAAGCATTAAATTCAAGTACCTACTTATAGTTTCTCTAGATCTACCAAAATTATATTGAATCACCCTATTCTTCACATGCTGCACAAGTATATGTAAAAAAATTACAACTTGTTTAACCATAAGCATGTTCTTGGTAGGTTTCAGTCCACCCACGTTTAGGGTTTTTAAACAATATTCCTCCAATACACATAATAACATTAAGCACTAAATTGAAGTACTTACTTATAGTTTATCTAGATCTACCAAAATAATACTAAATCACCCTATTCTTCACATGGTGCGCAAGTATATGTAAAAAAATTGTAATTTGTTTGTCTACAAGCATGTTCTTGGTAGGTTTTAGTCCACCCACATTAGTAAGCATGCAACACAACTTGTCAAATGTTGCCCTATACACTTTAAGTAAGTTGTAGTAAGTTGCATCATTACTATTAATCAATCTCTTGAGATAGGCTCTCATAGCATAAAAATTCAAGGTGTAAGATATATTACTTATTTGTCATCTCCTTAACATAATAGACATACATAAGGAATAAAAAAAAATCCATATATTGCCTTAGCTATGCCAACCCACTAAAGCAACAAACGTAACAAATTTTTTTTCTTGTGACAAAGCCATTATTGTATTAAAATATATATATATATATATATATTAATCATATATATATATACTATATATGGTCATATAAATCAATTACAAGTCACATTTTCCTCCCATTGTCGAATCTAACAACTAGTCCAATATAATATGACATACATATATATTATTCACACTCAGGCATATGCATCAGACTACACACATATATAAATCTTACACATACTTCAGATGATAAAATCCTAATCTGAAAAGTAAAAATAAGCAACTGATCTTTATTAAGAACGTGAAGTAATTCTTTAGAGTTCAACTTCACTATACACTTTGTCAATTTGATGTATGAAATATTAGTCAATCATAAATGATTCAAGCAAACCCCATTTAAGTCATGATATTATGTCAAGTTTCTAATATGTCAAGCAAACCCTGTCAAATAATAGATAATCCCAAACATGCAATGAATACCCAATTAAGCCATTGTATTTACAGTAGTTAGCAACCACTCCAATCCCAAATAAGCTATTGTATCAACCCAATCAAAGCAAGATATTTTAATTCCCAATTGAACAACATCATATAGGACCAAAATTTGAAATTTGAAAGCAAATAGAACCAAGATATTTTAATTCCCAAGAGGAAAGCAAATAGAAGCATATGTATATAGCTAATAGCCAACAAAAATAGAGCCAAAATCTGAAATAAGAAGAAAGCAAACATGGATTCCTGTTCCAGCTACTAGACTTGCATGATTGACAAGAGAAGAGAATAAGACTAAGCACATGATAGGGAAAAAGCAAAAAGAGAAGATATTACGATCTTTACTGGCAATAATCTTCAAGCTGTAGTGACGATCTTCAAGTTTCAGTGGCAATCTCGACTTTGCTAGCACGAGTGACCTTTGGTTGAGGCATAGTTTATGGCGTCGAGTTTCCTTATTCCCATAAACGTGGGAATCCACCATCCCAGTGCTTTTGATTCCAGCATGCCAAACACATATCACCATGGCTTCTCTCTCTCATTCTCATTTTAGAATCATAATTCCTGTTCACTAAATATGGCTTAAGAGTTCTCTTAGCAACCTAGCAACCCAGTCAACTGCAAGATTGGCTTTATAGAAATCCATCTAAAATGATGACTTCTTAATTTTTTTCCCTTAACTCAAGGATATTCTTATTAAGTATTTGTGAACATTCCGATTATGAACCGTTCTTGATATAAGTTGGACCATTGCCCTATTATAATTAACTTTTTTCTATGTGTGCACTAGGGATATTCTAACTTATAGTTGAAAGACTATTGTAATTAACTTTAAATAAAAGTGGATAGGTGATGAATTGATCCTAAAGTGAGCTAGCCCTTCTTTCTTTTTTTTAAAGTTGGGATTTTATCAATCAATGGTTAATGAGTTATATAGATAAAAGATAGGTCCACTTCGTTATTGAAATCAGTAAAATAGAATGGAATATAATGAAATGTTAAATAGTTATTGGTATGATATTAAAGATGTTGAAAATAAATTTATTTTTAATATTTAGTTAAATATAAAATATAATTAAAAGTACTAGAATGCCCATAATCATTTTTATTTTTCTAACCCTTTCCTTCCTTATTCATGATGTTTAACCTTCCACCTTCTGCTCCTTCATCCACGGTAAAAAAACAGAAATGACAATCACCACAAACCATGAAAAAGGCATCGGAATTTGAAAAACTAGTTCATAATTTAGAATAAGAAGCAAAACAACCCAAACAAAAAAAATGGTAAACACCAAAATCAGCTGATCAAAGGATGAAAATCATCAAAATTTGTAGATTGAACACTGTTATGCTTCTTCTTCATTATGTGTGACTAGTTTCTTTTTATATAGATCAATGGACGAAATACACATCACAATGGAGAGCAATGCCAGAAACTTTTAACACCATCATAAAAAGCTCTCATGGTCATGTTTCTATTGGATAGAGCATGATGGTAACCAAACCCTCAAAAGCATTGAAATTTGGCATTCTTCCATTCCTTTTCGTCATTGTTCTTGTTTAATGTTTTCGTCATTGTTCTTGTTCAATGTAGTGAGATATTTATATATATGGACACACTTATAATATATATGTTTGTACATATATATACATATGGGAGAATTACTATTTAGGACCAAAATCATAATTTTATTAAATTTTAGGATTAGAAGTTTGTGAAATTAGAAAAACAGGCCCATGGTTCTTAAAGCAAATTAATTCAAAGTGAAAATTACTAAAATATCCTTATAAGTATCAAATTAATTATATAAATTTGTAACTTCTTACTCAAATTTTACAACTGTCATGTTCTGATTTTATAACTTATTTTTTGAATTTCAACATAGAATAATTGGATTTTAACCATTAAAGCGGCATCAAGAATTTGCAATTTCCTACTCAGATTTTTCAACTCCCATGTTATGATTTTGCAAATTATTTTTTAATTTTTAACAAGGAGTAATAAGATTTTAATGTTATATACATTAAATTGGTTTGAGAGATTTACAACTTCTGATTTAGATTTTATAACTCTCATATTCTGATTTTGGAATTTATTTTTCAAATTTTAACATGGAGTAATCAAATTTTAACCTTATGAGTATAAAAGTGACTCCAGAATTTGCAA
The DNA here is from genome assembly GCA_026686845.1 of Adenanthera pavonina. Classification (NCBI taxonomy): domain Eukaryota; kingdom Viridiplantae; phylum Streptophyta; class Magnoliopsida; order Fabales; family Fabaceae; genus Adenanthera; species Adenanthera pavonina. The sequence continues at coordinate 14,322,084 of JAIVEN010000015.1, forward strand.
CTTCTTACTCAAATTTACAATTTACATGTTATGATTTTGCAACTTATTTTTTAAATTTTAACATGGAGTAATCAGATTTTAACATTATAAGCATAAAAGTGACTCCAGGGGTTTGCAACTTCTTACTCAAATTTTACAACTCCCATATTTTAATTTTAGAACTTATTTTTTGAATTTTAAGATGAAATTATCATATTTTAACCTTTAGTAAGGATATTAGTAATATTCACTTCAAATTAATTTACTTTAAAAATCAGAGTTCTATTCTTCTAATTTCACAAACTTTTGATCATGAAATTTAATAAAATCATAATCTTAATCCTAAATAGTAATTTCTCCTATATATAAATATATTTTTTTATATATTTATATTTTAAGATAAAAATACAGCCGTGTTGTATAGATATAAACACAAGCACACACACACACACACATATATATATATGCATATATTAATTATTCACACACACATATGCATATATTAATTATTTAATATTATATATTTTATATATTTCAAATCTGTATGTGTGTGTATATATTATGTATCTTTTTGGATCAAAATAAAGTGAGAAAACAACTTAATGTGAATGGTATTTAAGTAATATAATATTCTATTTATTTACGCACACATATATATATATATATGCATAATTCTCATCTCTGCTCTCACTGCAGTTTTCGAACACAATATCTCATAGATATGCCATTTTAAGACTTCCATTAGGATGCTGGCTATGCACACTTCTTACCCATGTGAGACTAAATCTCTATTTTTTTTTTTTCAGTTAAGTGCCCAGTATCCCAGCCTACCTTATAATCTGGAGGATTTCAATGTGACCAGACTAACTTGGACTCGAGATCGGGTGCAGCCCCTATCGGGGGGAAGCTTCTACCATACTCCCCATAGGAGATTTACCACGTTGGTTGTTTACACAAGACTCGAACTCGAGACCTTGCTTAAACTAGAATGATCCCTATCCAGTTGATCTAAGCGTTCGGTGGTAGATTTGGTAAGCTGGAACCAAGGGGATGGAAGTGGAAACAGAGAAGGAATCCTCGCTTGTGCTCGTTTGGTTCGCTGGATGCATGCTTCCATAGGGAAGCCACTTCCATCAAAATTGATGGAAATGGGTTCCTTAGCCATAGCAATGGAACTCTCTCAAGTTCCATGGAACTATCCGCAGAAGACCAGTTTATCCTTTTGTGTGAAATATAAGGTAATGTGGACTTTTAATCCCTACTTCCATTTTCATTTCCTCTTCCTCTTCCACTTCCATTTCCACTTCCACTTCTTTTAAAATCACTTCTGGGAACCAAACAAAGCATTAATCTCTATTCAATAAGGGTGAGACTCATCCTGCTTCCACATATATATATACATGTATTTTTAATTATTTATAATTTTATATTAATATTATTTAAAATATATAATATTAATATAATTAAATATCAATATCAATAGTAATATATATTTACAATGTAATATACATATATGGACACTGTAGTAGTTTGGGGGTAAAGTAAGCATCTTATATTTCTTTCCCGATCGCCAATTTTTAATTTGATATTTTATCTATTCCGGCGAATTCTGGAAACCTGCTGCCAAGATCCGGCGGCGACAGGCAATTCTTACACACTGCGGTACTTGCCACTCTAGATTTTTAAGTTCACTTCAGTATGATGACTAATGCTACCCTAAACAGCTGTCTAGCTTTCAAATTCGATTCCAGTCCTTTCTGGAAATGGTGGACGAGTATTGGATAATTTAGGGTTTCTGATTTGTTTTGTGAATAGGAAGTGATGATCACAGACAACCTAATGTTTGTTTATCAAGAATTATCTCGCTGGAATTCTCCGTTGATTTCTTAGGTGCAGCGTGGAATTGTATAAAAGACTATTGACGCATTGTTTTCGTGTTCTCGTTGTGTAGTTTCGTTTAATGTTGTTATTTTTAATATGCTCTTGGGTGGTTCTATTTCGAACTATTTGTAGTTTTTACTCTAATCGCCATTACTATTGCATGCGAATTTGAGGCATTCCAAGTTCATTCAGGTTAATCATTTTTAGGGTTCTGTCCTGATGCTGTACATATCTGCATAACTGAAGATAACATAATCTGCCACCATTCCCCTTATCTGGTGATTTGCATGTAACGATTGACTTTCTTTATATCTATGAAACAGGGCACTTGCTCATGCCTTAGTGTCAAACTTCTCGCTCCATTATAGTTGATTCATAAATTTGCTTACTGTAATTTTACAATTTCCTTAGAGGAAGCTTATAAAAAAAGACTCCCGTTTCCGTTATTGGAGGAATCTGGCACTCTTCGATACACAAAATTATTGCGGCAATTTTTTAGCAGATAATCCCCATTCAAACTGTTGACCTCCAACGAGCACCCTCAGCCTGGTTAACGGATACAAATTTGAAAGTTAGTGACGGTTGTTCTTTATCTGATAAGATATCCCAAATGGCCCTTCCCTACTGTTTTCCTCCCTCATATACAATGATTCCAACTGCATTATAAGAGGAAAAGAAATAATTCGGGTACTCTATCATCATTTATATATATTATGGAAGCCTTATTTATAGTTTTTAATATTACTGAAATCCTAACTAATTAAATAAAATAATTTGTACTTAAGAAATGTTGAAATCATTATTTTCAGAAAAAAGATGCTTCTGATTAGATATTCTACGATTACAAGCAATTTGAAATTCTACATTTTCTATACAATGGGCTTGATAGATTTCTCAAAAATTTATCTTCGCAAGTTATTTTACACCTCATTGTTTTATCTATCTCAAAAGCAACGCTTGGAGACTTAAACTTGGATTTTGAAAGGAAGGTATATAGTCTCTGCAACCAGTCATTCCTTTCAAAATTTGTCACCAATTCATGCATAAGCATATGCTATTGTTCTGTTTCCTGCCAATGCAAACAACTACTCTGCTGGTTCTATCTAGTTAAAGTGGTCTTTAGTTTTGAAAATATACCAAAGGATAATAGTTTTAACTGCCGACTTACCACTTTTGTGGTGTTTGTCCCTTTGTTTCAGATTATAACTTATGATTCTTGTTCTAATGCAGTTGTTGGACCCTCCACTGAGGGTTTGATTGGTGAGAATTATAAAGCAGTGTTATTTCTTTTTACTCACTTCAGAATTTTTATTTTTCTAGCAGAATATGAGCAGTCTGGTTGAGAGGCTTCGTGTAAGATCAGATCGCAAGCCCATTTATAGCATAGATGAATCAGATGATGAAGCTGATATTTTACCTGGAAAACATGGGCCAACTCAGGAAAAAATTGAGAGGATAGTCAGAAGCGATATGGTATATTACTTTCTTGAGTTTTTCCTTTTCACTTTAGTGCTTTTCGTATAAGTCAGATTGTTATTTTGTTCACTTTTATCTAAAATGTTGTTCACTTAGAAATTAAATTGACATTCTCAGTGGGTGATGTAATTCTATAAATATTTTTTTATAATGCAGAGAAATACTTTTACTTCCCTATTTCATGTTGTTCTTACGGATTAAAATATTTAGCCAAACTTGAGATGCCATTGACTAAGGATAAAGATCTTGATATTTCTTTGATTTGGAAACAGTACGGTAAAGGATAAGTCCCCTAAAAGTTGGGTTCTAGACCTAGTCCCTTGCAATTTGAGATAGAATATTGCTGATACTGAAGATGCAATATAATATATTTGAGCTTTGAAATGTGGACTTAACCTGTCTAGAAACTTGTTGGAGGGATTTTTTTTTTATATACATACTAGGAATATTATTTTTGTTGTTTATTTAACCATTCTTATGTATTCTGCTAAAAGCTTGAGATTTTGAGATGAAATGGTTATTTGCATGATATCAAATCCTCCATGACCAATTGATCAGGAGTTTGATTCTTGTTGCTCCTATTCCCCTTATACGGAAGGGCTTTGTCCACATTCTATATCAAAAGAACTTTTGGGTGAAGGGAGCGTGTTAGGGTTGTTAATAAAATCATTTAATAGCCTTTTCCCTAATACTTACTGCTTTTTGGGGTGAAATAGTCCCTGACAATCCTCATAAAATTTAACAGTTGAAGCACATTACCATTTCTTTTATTAATAAATTTTTGGTGACTTTTATTGTTTATAGGAGAATCTTTCATTTTTGGTATTCATGATTTGGATTAGTGAATGACTTTTCCTACCTTGTTTTGATGTTGATGTCCCATAATAACAGAAAGAAAATTGTTGTCAAGCTTGTGGAGAAAGTGGAAATCTTTCGAACTGTGAAACATGCACTTATGCCTATCATCCTAGGTGTTTACTTCCACCACTTAAAGCTCCCTTTCCAGACAACTGGAGGTGCCCTGAATGTGTAAGCCCTTTTGTTTAATACCCATATCAGCATTACCTATAATATACGTTCTGCTTTGGTGAAAGCCTAGATTTATAATGCTTTTTATGTGCAGATTAGCCCACTTAATGATATTGATAAGATATTAGACTGTGAGATGCGCCCTACTGTAGCTGATGACAGTGATATCACAAAACTGGGGTCAAAACAAATTTTTGTCAAACAATATCTTGTTAAGTGGAAGGGGCTATCATATCTCCACTGCACGTGGTAAATTTGTTGGAACTCATGCTCCTTCATGTCCCAGATGGTTTCTTTTGTTTTGGCATTCTAGGAATCTTTTGACCACCTCTAATGCTTGTTATATTTTTCTTCCCATTTCTCCTAATCTATTTATTTTTTTATCACTCCTATTATATAGTTTGGAGTTTAATTATATTTTTATTTTGCTTTAGAATCCTGTTTTTGAAAGGAACTTGATTTGCTCTGAATCTGTGTATCATTTTGGGTATTGTATATTTACTAGCTATGCTTCTTTTTAACTTAGGGTGCCAGAAAAGGAGTTCCTGGAAGCTTTCAAGAAACATCCTCGCCTAAAGACCAAAGTAAATAACTTCCATCGTCAAATGGCACTGGTCAATACTCCTGATGAAGACTTTGTAGCCATTCGACCTGAATGGACCACTGTCGATCGGATACTTGCTTGCAGGTTCAATTTTTTAGAATTCTATCTCCTCCCTTCTGCATATGCAAAGTAATATGAGAAGGTTCTGTTTCTAATTATGTTACTTTTCCTCTACTGTATCGGTGCTTTTCTTATTTTGTTGCCTAGCCTTTCTCCCCTGCCCCCTATTGCCTTAAAAGATTTGAAGGAGACCTAATAAAATTATCATTTATTGTGAGATTTATGAGAGAATGGTAATACTGTATATTGTTACTTTTACAATGCTTAATCTTATGATTTTGAAAGTTTTCTGAACTATACATTGTAGTTGTTTTGTTTTGATATTATTGGGGTTCTTATAATGCTCATCACCAATTGCAATTTCTTCCTAGTGTAAGTTAACTGAATGCTTATGTTTTCATCGAAGGTTTCATTTAAATGGTTCAGGGGTGATGATGATGAGAAGGAATATCTTGTGAAATGGAGAGAGCTTTCATATGATGAATGCTATTGGGAGTTTGAATCTGATATTTCTGAGTTTAAGGCAGAAATTGAAAGATTCAACAGATTTCAGTCTAGGTCTAGGAAACATATTTCTAGTAAGCACAAAAGCAGTGTTAAGGATGGTGCTGAATTGACGAAGCATCATAAAGAATTTCATCAGTATGAACATAGCCCTGAATTTCTTTCAGGTGGTATGTTGTTTTGACTAATCTCTCATGATAAGGGCATGCTTTTAAATTATTTTATCATATTTGGAGCGTGTTGATCACCTGAATTCCTTTTTCATGTATATGAAGGTACACTACATCCATATCAGCTTGAAGGCTTAAACTTTTTACGTTTCTCATGGTCTAAGCAAACTCATGTTATACTTGCTGATGAAATGGGACTTGGTACTTAAATCTCTGTTTCTCTTTTGTCAACTTTTTGTCTATTTTCTCTTTTTATTACTTGTCTCACCTCACTCTTGGAGTTTTCAGCAGGATTTGCAGTTTGATGACTGAAATTTTTGCCTGCAGGCAAAACCATACAAAGTATTGCTTTCTTAGCATCACTTTTTGAAGAGAACGTTTCTCCACATTTGGTGGTTGCTCCACTTTCAACACTACGAAACTGGGAACGTGAATTCGCAACGTGGGCACCACAAATGAATGTTGTATGTATATGGAATCTGAAAGTTATACTATCACGGGCAAAGTTATTCTCTTGATTGTACGCTTGTTTCTGTAGGTTATGTATGTTGGATCTTCTCAAGCCCGTTCTGTTATACGAGAGTATGAATTTTACTTTCCAAAGAACCAGAAGAAATTAAAGAAAAAGAAATCTGGTCAAATAGTCAGTGAAAGCAAGCAAGATAGGATCAAATTTGATGTCTTGTTGACATCATATGAAATGATCAACCTTGACACAGCTTCGTTGAAACCTATAAAGTGGGAGTGCATGGTAACTTTCTATTTGTGATTCTAGTACTGAAACTGGAAAAATAATTTTCCATTATGATTTCCCTTTTAATCTCATTTGTGCTGTCTACATTCTACTGATGTCCTGATATCTTTATCTATCTGCAGATAGTTGATGAAGGTCACCGTCTCAAAAATAAAGATTCAAAATTATTTTCTTCATTGAAACAATATTCTAGCAGACATCGTGTGCTTTTGACTGGGACTCCTCTGCAGGTTTATTTTAGATTCTACCATTGCCCCATTGCTGGTTTAATGTATGATTATGTCTTAATTTTCTACCATCAATTAACGCTTGTTTTGTTTTGTCTTTTTGTGTTTGTTGTCAGGTTTTTGTCTGTAAAGGTTGTGTCATGACTAATATGTAGTGTTTTTCGTGTTTTTAATGGGTTGGGTTGTTTAGGTTTTAGATGATTGCTGAACTTGGATTGCAGTTCTTTTTCTCAAAAAACATTTTAGTCTTGAAACTACTTTTTTTTTTTGTTGTTGTTGTTGTTGTGAATTAGGAGTATCCCCCACGAATAATAATGACTAATCTATCTCGGTACTAAGGGCAAAGTGTAGACCTCTTTCATTTAGGTTTGAGTTATACATAAAGGTTGGGAATTGAACTCCCAATGACTTGCTTAAGGGATGAGAGCTTCTACTATTCACGCCAACTTGAGTTGGTGTTAGTCTTGAAACTTCTTGATATTAAATAAAACTCTTTGCCTCTTTAGAATCAAATTTTGTTTCGATTTAGTTGGTCAGTCTGTCTTTAGATGCTGTTAACTTGTTTTATCTTTCTTTTTTCTTTATGTGTGTGTGTCTATAGTTAGATAATTTAATAACATCAATATTGCTTATTTCATTTCATTCTAAAAAAAATATAATACTGCTTGTAATATGTTCTTGGAATAATCTCACGTGAGTTTGTATTTTGTACTTATGATGCATAGCACAAAATAATTTTATGACTTAGCCTTTTATGTAAATGTATGTTCAGACAATGGATGCTGGTGATAATATACTCTTATTTCTTCCTGTATCTTTGTAATGTAGCATTAAATTGGATCTTTTCTTTTGTCATCAGTTTACACAGAAAGTATATTGAGCTATTTCTTGAGTCAAACGTTTAACTTCTGATTTGATTCTCAGTTAACTACTCTATTTGAAGTGTGGTTAGATGTTTTGAGCTATCTTTTGTAGTAAACTTATGGCAGCTTTGCTCATACATTTCACAACTGCTCATGCTTTTAGTTAATTTGCATGTATTGAAAGTTGAAACAACTCATGGGAACTTGTCTGGTGTATTTCAGAACAACTTGGATGAACTTTTTATGCTTATGCACTTCCTTGACGCTGGGAAGGTTAGTAGGACAACATTACTGTGAACAGAATATGAGTTTTTGTCATTGAATTTGAATCAGCTCATGAATGTCGAGATTATCTTACAAACTTTCTATGTGACTGCTGATAGTTTGGAAGTTTAGAGGAGTTTCAGGAAGAGTTTAAGGATATCAATCAAGAGGAACAGATTTCAAGGCTTCACAAAATGTTGGCCCCACATCTTCTTAGGAGTATGCCTCTTAAACTTCAAAAAATCAACATAATTGCATTTCATTTGCTTGTCTGGTTATTTTTATTACTTAATACCTGTAATTTGTATTGGCTGTGTTGGTAAGTGGTATAGATACTTTTTAAGTTTTTTAAAATGAAAACGTTTGCTATTGTTGGTTTCTCGACATAGTATTAGAGCCTTCATGAATCATGACCATAAAGGTAGGAGTTCTATCTTTGCTACCATTGTTCTCTAATTAAATAAAAATTCACCACAATGTATTATGGGCTTACACTTTGTCCATGCTTCATGCCTAAATGGCTTTCACCTGAGGGGTGGGTTAGGGATGATTAAAAAACTCTTTTCTATGTCTTCTGCTGATAGCTTTTAGAATTGTTGGTTTCTTTACGGTTCAAGTTATTTATTATGCTAGTTTTGTGATCGGATTTTATATTACCTTTGTCTATTCACCTTGGTTGAATGATGGTGAACCTGATATTCCTGCTGGCGCTAACAATCAAGTTTTTGGAACTTGTTTGCTATATTTTTTAAATTTATCAGATATTTGAATATAAACAAACCTTTCTATGAGAAAAGAAAAGAATTAATTTTTTCTTTTATCCTGAAATTTTGAAGTGTTAAATAATTTTGGAAGTTTATGTATGATTATATATTATTTTGAACTTCTCAGTCAATATTATGCTAGTGCTCAGCTGTTTCTGAAGTACTGTTGCTTTATTCAGGACGTTGAACATTTTTCATATTTCAAAATGTTGATCATTTGCTCAATTTGTGTATCCTGTAGTCATGTTCTTGTACTAGTTTTTGCATCTACAATTACTCTGGACTGAAGAGTCAGATCCTTGTAGAATGTGTAAGTTCTAGTGCATTGTGTAAATAGGTCTATATCTCAAACGTGAAAAAGAAAGTTCAGGAGTCGTTGGAATGATCAGTATTGGACTGATCCTTGTAGCGCTTTTTTAATGGAGAAAGCATGCCCTGGGGGATGTATGTGTTCTTCTCCAACCAAATAAACCATGAAGTCTTCTAAACTGGACGTTGTATTGAACTTTAGTTATTAGAAAGAGAATTACTACTGGCTAGAGGTTCAGTAATCCTCAAACCACAAAATACAAGAAAAACTCATGACAGTGCACGTCAACAAAATTTGTTAAGAGCCTCATAGAGTACAAGAGCCGTCCAATCTCTTATTGTATTAGGAGTTAAAAATACCCCATGTGCTTAGCACCAAAGGGAAGCCATGTGCATGATTCTATACCAGAAAACAATTAATGGAGAATGTATGCACCGGAGGATGTATGCATTCCTCTCCAACCAAATAAACCACAAAACCTCACAAACATGACATTATATTGATTTTTAGTTACTAATGGGCTACTATTTTGTTTAGTTTGATGATAGTTATTTTAAATTGAAGCTCATCACATCACTGTACGAGTAAATGAACTAATCTTCTCTCTTGAACTGATCTGAGTTACACTAGTGTCTTCACTGAGTGTCTATACATCTACACTTTAATGCTGCTAAGATGGATTGGGTAGGGCCCAAGCCCAAATATTCTACAGTAACATTTAATATTATATGCTAACACATTAGATTACTATAGAATCTGTTGATTTGATGCAGAGTTAGTGGTTTGACATTAATGGAAAGTACTTAGGGATATTAAATGCTTCATTAGTTTGCGGTTCTTATTATGAGCTATAAAGTTGGTAATTTGTTTATAAAAAACATGCATATTGATGAAAAAGAATTTAAAATATTTGATGTCAATGCAGGGGTCAAGAAAGACGTCATGAAGGAATTACCTCCTAAAAAGGAACTTATTTTACGTGTTGAATTAAGCAGCAAACAGAAAGAATATTATAGGGCAATTTTGACCCGTAATTATCAGATATTAACTCGCCGAGGTGGTGCTCAGGTAAAATTCATGCTTTGACAGACTGAACCTTCTGGCATCCATTCTTAATTTCATCTTTGTTGGAAATAGAAATGTGGAAAAAGCAGTTTTAAGCTTAATCTACAGTATTGGTAATGCTATCGTTTGGATTATTTTAGATTTCTCTTATCAATGTTGTTATGGAGTTGCGAAAGCTCTGTTGTCATCCTTACATGTTAGAAGGAGTTGAACCAGATATTCAAGATGCAAAAGAATCTTACAAGTAAGCTCTTGTGTCATTCATTTCTGAGAGTGCCATTGTGGGCTAGAATTAGAAATCTGGGTGCTTTGCTTATGTGTTGGTGTTTCTGTTCATATATTCTGCTGGGGATTGTTAATTTGTGTATGACTATTTTGATGTAATTGGTGATTTATTGTTTTTAATTTCTTTTACTTATTGACAGAAAGCTGCTGGAGTCATCTGGGAAGTTGCAATTATTAGACAAAATGATGGTGAAACTTAAAGAGCAAGGGCATAGAGTCCTCATATATTCACAATTTCAGCACATGCTGGACTTGCTTGAAGATTACTGTTCTTACAAGGTATCTTTGTGAGGTTATTCTGTTTGTATATGCTATTTTGCTTGTGATTTGTGCAAAGTTTCTGTATGATATTCTTTCATTTTTCATTGTTCTTGTTATCAGAATTGGCTGTATGAAAGGATAGATGGCAAAGTTGGTGGAGCTGAAAGACAAGTACGAATAGATCGGTTTAATGCCAAAAATTCTTCAAGATTTTGTTTTCTTCTTTCTACTAGAGCTGGGGGATTGGGGATAAACCTTGCAACAGCTGACACGGTTATTATATATGATAGGTGAATCTTAAATGCTAGTGATTTTCTTTTTTCTGGCTAAATGATACTTAATATGAAAATGTGTATTTGGCCATGGAAAAAAGTTTCACTGTATAAAGGCAATTTATCACTTGTGTTTTCCGTAATTTTTTTTTTGGCTATAAGAATTTTTGTTTAGAGAATAAAGATATAAAGGAGGGTTGAGGTACCCTCCTGAGAAATAAAATATACAGAACAAGAAAGCACAAATAAAAGATTGTGGGAGTTAAACATGCAACAGTGCTGTACAGTTCCTCTGCATATCCAAAATAGACACACCCATAAAAATCCATGAGCTGAGCATCACAAAGAACCTGCAAACAATATCCTTGTCCATTGATCTAGATGGGATGCCTCTAAATGGATTCAGAAAGTATGGTGGACACTTGGATTAGAGAAACCTTACTGGTATATAACTGTACATGGGGAACAATTTGTAACTTTCTGATCAGGCATGTAAAGTTAGGTGGTGCAAATTTTCACCTGGAATATTAGCATTATCAAATGAGTTTCTGGAGACTAGTAAAAGATTTCTAGGAGAGAAGCATGAAGTTTTTACATGAGAAAACTTTTTTCTGCTACCAATTTTTTGTTTGTTTGTTTGCAGGAGAGGAAATTATTGTAAGTGATAGTTATATACAAGACAGTTTTTTCTTAAAATATGAGTAGCATCCTGTATGATGCTCTATTGATTGTCTAGGGATGGTGTGACCTGCTATGAAAAGGGGTTCATGATTGTTGAAATGCTTGGTTAATTTTTCTCTATCAGGAAATCTATAACAGTTCATGCACATATGTTTTTTTTTCCATCTTTATTTAGCAAGTGTCAGGAATGACTTTATATCGTGTGTTGCTTTACATCCTTATGATGATGGAAGACAATTATTGTTTGTGATATTTTCTGTCTAATGTGATTTAATATATATGTTTATACACACAAAATTCACTGATCAAATTGTTAATGTGTAGTGATTGGAACCCTCATGCTGATCTACAGGCCATGGCTAGGGCTCATCGACTTGGACAAACTAATAAGGTTGGAGTTTATTTCTCAATTAATGTGTAGTTGTGTGTCGTTGTTGTTTTTGCATGTAATAATGGTTCTGGTTTTGTAGGTAATGATTTATAGGCTTGTAACACGAGGAAGTATTGAAGAAAGAATGATGCAAATGACTAAGAAGAAAATGGTGCTAGAACATCTCGTTGTTGGAAGGCTAAAATCTCAAAATATTAATCAGGTGATTAATTCTTTTTTCTGTATAAAGGATTAAGCTAAGCTGATGCTAACAGTTGAGTACTATTGGCAAAGCTATATTTCTGTACGTCAGATTTATAAGTTACCCTCATGTCTTCCTACTTCTAAGGATTTAGCTTCTTGTTATGTAATATGACTATTTATGAGGTTTGGAGTTTTATTGTATATTTTCTTGTATCTTTTGTTGTGATATGGATATTGTAGTTTCCATAAAAGACTTGAAGAGGGGGAGGGGGAGGGGGATGGAGGGCCTAAAACAGGAGAATTTTTTGTTTGTTCTTGTCGGAGAACTTCTATTAAGATTTTGGCCAAAAAGTTTTATTAAAATGAGAAGGCACAAGATGTGATGATTAGGCATATTCTTGAAAAGGACAAGTTACAGAGTGGAGGAAATGAGACATTGATGAAGTAAAGCATGCCATATTTCCATTTCCTCTGCATATCAAAGCCAAGCAGGATCAGAGGCTTATCTTGAAAAATTCTGGCATGATTTATCCTGATTCACCAAACTGCTCAAACATAAACATCCTATTCTGGAATTGAATAACCAATTGTTTCAGAAAACTACTTTTCAAAGAGTAACCAAATTAGGTTCTTGCATGGTCCAATATATTCTGAAGGCTGTCTGAGGGTTTTGATCCTTACCCTGGCTGCCCCTGAAAGAAAAATAATTGTGCCAATTGTGAATGCCCATGTATTGACTGATTGTTGGAGTATGTATGCCGTTTCATTCAAAATACTGATTTTTAAATTTTAAATAGGGCATTTTAAGTTTTGAATAATCAATTGTGTCATACTTAATTGGAAAAAGTGTTTTACTAGATCTGATTTTAACTATTATTTTTATTGTTGTCAGGAGGAGTTGGATGATATTATAAGATATGGCTCTAAGGAGTTATTTGCTGATGAGAATGATGAAGCAGGCAAATCGCGCCAAATTCATTATGATGATGCTGCCATAGATAGGTATCATGTGCTTGTGTTCGTCAAACATGAATTTTTAATATGCATAGTATTTTATATCATTTACTGTTCTCATTAATAGATTGCTGGATCGTGAACAAGTTGGTGATGACGAGGCTACAATGGATGATGAAGAGGATGGATTTCTGAAGGCTTTTAAGGTTGACTCATATAATTATGCATATACATTTTCCATTCAGATTTTTCCTATCCATTTTGGTTGGTGGTGATTGGACGCATACTTTACATTGCAGTATATTTAATAGACATATAAATGGACATACGCTAATAAATTAAAAAACAAAGAAGGGCATTCAGCAGCATGGTAGTTGATCAATCCTATGAACTAGAATGGACTGTGCGTGTGTTCTAATCTAATTTGTATAACTTTGCTGTCATTTTTCCTATCTTGTTGTGAATATTTGTTGTGAATTATTTTCATATGTTTCTAAAGCATTACTATAGTTAACAAATACTCACGTTCATAGAGCTTCACAGTGAGTACATATCTTGCCTTCAAAATTTCAAGCAAGCAGCCAGCTGTGTATTGATTGAGGTTCTTGTGGATTTTCTTATTGTCTTCTCAATGTGAAAAAAAAAAAAGGCAATCATGAGCCTTTACTTAACGACATGAATTGGTCCTTGACATGGTAGTAGAGCCTCTTTGTCCAAGTGATGGAGTTCCACCCTTGTTGCCCCACCCCATATCCTAAACAACATATGATATTGGCAACATATAGATATATTAACTGCGAAATGATCTCTGACATTCAGCCTTGGTTGAAACTTGATGGTACTACTTTGGACTTTTGGATCAGGAGAAAGCTATCTGGTCGGCCTTTGCCGAAGAATTCTTGCTGATGGAGCAGTTTTAATTTTGATGACATTTCCCCTTTTAGCTATTATTGTTGTAGAGTTTCGTCTTGTCCTCATTTGTTTTTCATCCACTAATCAAATGATGTATGTTCTAGGTGGCAAATTTTGAATATATTGATGAAGTTGAGGCTGCAGCAGAGGAGGCAGCAAAACAGAGAGCTATGGAGAATGAATCTGCTGTAGCAAGTACAGAAAGAGCAAAATACTGGGAGGAGTTGCTAGGAGACAGATATGAAGTGCATAAAATTCAAGAGTTGGATGCTTTGGGCAAAGGGAAGCGGAGCCGTCATAAGCAGGTATACACTCATATTCAATGCCAGACTTTAATTAATCTGCAAAAATGACTGTTATTTGTTGTCTACAATAAGTTTTTGGTGTTTATTTTTGCAAAGGTAGCATCTGTAATTCCTCAACTTTTCAGATGGTCTCTGCTGAGGATGATGATCTTGCTGGTCTTGAAGATGTAAGCTCTGATGGTGATGACAATGTTGATGCGGAGCTTACTGATGGTGATTCAAATTCAAATGGAACTATTTCTAGAAGACCTTACAAAAAGAGAGCCCGTGGTATATTAATATTCAATTTTTTCTTGTAATGAGACTGGTCCTGGCTTATCTGGTCATGACTGTGGTGTCATCTTTCTCCTAAATTGTTTGGCAGCAGATAGCACAGGGCCACATCCTCTTATGGAAGGTGAAGGAAAATCATTTCGAGTGCTTGGTTTTAATCAGAATCAGAGAGCTGCATTTGTGCAAATTCTGATGAGGTTAGATTCCTTTTGCTACTTTATGATTATATCTGATCTCTTATTTTTTTAGATATGTATTGAAGAAAGAGCTTTAGCTTGCTTATTTCTGCAGTTAATCTGGTAAGTGTTGGAGAATAAGAAAGAATAAATAAGAGAGAAATTCTATTAAGAATTAAGAGCAAGAATCTCACTCAATAAAACTTAATAGCCAAGTGGAGAATCTCCGATTATGATTGGAATAATTCTGAAATTTTTCTCCTCCCTAAACTGAATGACTGCTGTTCTATTTATAATGCAAAATACATTACAACAACAACAACATTAGCCTTATCCCACTATGTGGGATTGGCTACATGGATCATACGATGCCAATGGGCTCTATCAAACGCCATCTCCTTAGATAAATCATTTCTTAAAAGGTCATTCCTTATAACTTCCCTTAGTATCTTTTTTGGTCTTCCTCTACGTCTTTTGATCGAGCTTCAGGCCATTTGATCAATTCTCTTCACTAGCTCCTCTTGCCCTCTTCTTTGTACATGCCCAAACCACCTTAAACGATTTTTCACCATTTTCTTTTCGATAGATGCTACCCCAATTTTCCTTCGTATACAGTTATTTCGTATCTTATCCAATTTTGTATGACCACACATCCATCTCAACATTCTCATATCTGCTATTTTCATCTTATGCTTTTGTTGTCCTTTCAAAGCTCAACATTTACTACCATATAGCATTGCTGGCCTTATAACTGTTTTGTAAAATTTTCCTTTAAGTTTAATAGGTACTTTGTGGTCACAAATAACTCCTGTTGCTTTCCTTCACTTTAACTATCCATCTTGTATCCTATGCATAACATCCCCATTAATTTCACTATTATTCTATAAAATCGACCCCAAATATCTAAATTTTGACACTTCATGAATAATTTGCTCTCCAATTTTTACCACTGAATCATTTCTAATTTGCCTCTTATTAAATTTGTAATGCATATATTCCATCTTACTTCTACTCAGACGGAAACCTTTTAATTCCAAAGTGTGTTTCCATAATTCAAGTTTAGAGTAGATCTCTTCTCTTGAGTCCTCAATTAAAACTATATCATCCGCGAAAAGTATATACTTTGGAATTTCTTCCTGTATATCTCTGTAAAAACATCCAAAGCCAGATTAAACGGGTATGGGCTCAACGAATATTCTTGATGTAAGCCTATTGTTATAGGGAAGTCCTTTGTCACACCTCCAGGGGTTCTCACACTTGTTGTTGCCCCTTCATACATATTCTTTATGGCTCAAATATAAGCCACATGGACACCTTTCTTCTCCATTGCTTTCCACAATATATCTCTTGGTACTCTATCGCAGGCCTTTTCCAAATCAATGAAAACCATCTGCAAGTCTCTTTTTTTACTTCAGTATCTTTCAATCAAACCCTTTAATAAATAAATAGCCTCTGTAGTAGACCGTCCTGGCATAAATCCAAATTGGTTTTCCGAAATATGACTCTTTTCTGAGTCTATGCTCAATCAATCTTTCCCAAAGATTCATGGTGTGACTCATGAGTTTTATCCCCCGATAATTAGCACAATTCTGAATATCCCCTTTGTTCTTGTATATAGGCACTAGAGTGCTCTTTCTCCATTCCTCTGGCATTTTCTTAGACCTTAAAATCTTGTTAAATAACTTAGTGAGCCACCAAACCCCCTTCTCTTATAAGCACCTCCAAACTTCGATAGGAATACCATCGGGACCAATGGCTTTACCATTATCTATTCTCGTAAGAGCTTCTTTTACCTCTCTAACCCGAATCCTACGATAGAAATTTAAATTGAGATCATCTTCATGGGTTATTAATCTTTCAGTATCAATAGTCATACCCAATCCATTATTGAAAAGCTTATAAAAGTAGTTCTTCCATCTTTCTTTGATATCATCATCTGTAACTAAAATTTTTCCTTCTTCATCCTTAATGTATCTTACTTGGTCCAAATCTCTTGACTTTCTTTCCCTTCTCTTGGCAATTTTGTAAATCTAACGTTCACCATTTTTCGTTCCTAAATCCTGGTAGAATTCCTCAAAAGCTTTAGATCTAGCCTCGCTCACTGCTTTCTTAGTCTCTTTTTTAGCCAACCAATAACATTTCCAATTTTCATCGTTATTGCAGAGATGCAGGGCTTTGAGACACTCTTTCTTATATTTGATCTTCTCCTACACACTCTCATTCCACCACCAAGATTCTTTATCCGTAGGTCTAAAACATTTGGATTCACCCAATACTGCTTTAGCGGTATCCTTGATCCTTTTAGCCATCTCATCCCACAAGATGTTAGCATTTCCTTGCAAGTCCCAATTACCTTTCTCCATAACTTTTCCTCGTAAAGGTCACTTGTTTCTCACCTTTTAGTTGCCACCACTTAATCCTAGGATTTAAAGCTTTTCGACTTTTCAGTTTATGGTTTTTAACTAGCACATCAAGGATCAAGACCCTATGTTGTGAAGTTAAACTTTCACCAGGGATTACTTTGCAGTCTTTACAAGTTGTTTTATCTGAATTCCTTACAAAAAATAAGTCAATTTGTGACCTTTGGACTCCACTCTTATATGTAATTAAATGCTCCTCCCGCTTATTGAAACAAGTGTTTACAATTGTGAGGTTGTAAGCCATTGGAAAATCAATAATGGAATGTCCCTCCTTATTTACTTCTCCAAAGCCATAACCGCCGTGAGCTCTCATATATTGCCTTGTCTCTTTTCCCACATGACCATTAAGGTCCCCTCCAATGAGGATCTTTTCCTCTTGTGGGATATTTTGAACCAAGCCCTCCAAATCTTCCCAAAACTTTTCCTTAATATGTGCGTCCGACCCTACTTGAGGTACATAAGTATTAATAACATTGAGAGTATCATGTCCAACAGTCAATTTTAAGGATAAGATCCTATCTTCAATCTTTCTGACTCCTACCACATTCTTTTTCCAATCTTTGTCCACAATAATACCAATTTCATTCCTTGCTCTAACCTTCCCTACGTACCAAAGTTTATAACCAGTAGTGTCTAACTCCTTAGCCTTTTCTTCCACCCATTTAGTTCCTTGAAGACATAAAATGTTAATTCTCCTTCGAATCATAGCATTCACCACTTTCATAGATTTACCTGTTAAGATACCAATATTCCAAGAACCAACCATAATCTTGCTTTTCTGAGCTAACTTCTTTACCCACATCTGTCCAGTATGATGTGGGAAACCTTACTCATTTAACACTACACCCGGGCGCCGATGTAACGGCTTTAGCTCATTTGACACTGCATTCGAGCTATACAACATGTTACTTTTGGGGCAACGACCTAGCCTTAGCACATATACGTCTCTGATCCATGTCATAAGATTCGACAGATTTTTACGTTGGCTATCGAGGACCTAACACAACCCTCCTCCTTTACCCGGACTTGGGACCGGCTATGACACTACATAGGCAGAGTTATAATGCAAAATACATTATTAAAAATAATTTAAATAATGCAGAAAAATACTCTAACAGACTCATGTAGCTAAAAATACTCTAAAAGATTCCCAAACGAGCTGCGCATGCTTTATTCTATTCCCTGCATATCTTCCACATGTGAATTTTCAGGATTGCTTTCTGCCACCTCATCTAACTTCCTCCTAGTTTTTCTCCTAGAATATGTAATCAATGGCCTCTTAACATAATCTCACTTTCCGAGTCTATTACAGGTTTGGGATGGGTGATTATGATTGGAAGGAGTTTACTTCCCGAATGAAACAGAAGACTTATGAAGAAATCAAAGAGTATTAATATGACCTTTTCTTTGATTTGTCACCATATTTGGGATGTTTCATGTTATAAATTAGCTTTGGTAATTTGTACTGGTAGTTTTTTTCTTGTTTCTGCTAGAAATGGAAGCTTTTTATTGTAGTTTTTCAGTTTTTTAAAAAAAAGTAGGGAAATTACTAGATGACACTTGACAAAATACTGAACATAGTAACTGTTTGGTGTTCTTATTGTTGTGGGCATGATGGCATACTGATCAGAACATTTTGTTGAACTTTAATTCAGATAGAACTTGTGTATACGTACATATCATTGCTGTCTTGTATATGCTTATTCTCAAAACGAAAATGTTTTGTTTACTAGTTTCTATATTTTGGTTACACTGCATATGGCGATGTTTTGCTATCATTTTTGAGAGCAGTTGTTTTACTTGTTTTGGCCTTCCGAATAAGATATAAATTTGCTTAAAGCTACAAATAAATTGGTTTTACTCCTTTGTGCAGATTCTGCAAGTAAATTCGTTTTACTTCCTGGGGCTTTGCAATGAGGAGTTTTACTTCTTTTTACTTTTGGTTTTGTTAAACTAGACCTTTAAAACGTCTTAGGTGTGAGGGATTTAAAAGGAAAATGTAAATATATGCTATATAAACAAAATTAAATAAATGTAAATTTTGAACAACATTTGACGTATAACTGAACTATTCAAACATAAGACATATATTGAAGTATAAAGAAGTTAACTTACAACCCAAAGGATGTTGTGACCATGGAAGCCAAGCCATTGACAAAATATTTTTTAAATGACTATTTTACCTTATTCTTAAACCTCTATGGTGGGGATGGGTTTTTTTATAGTTTCCTATTTTATCCTATCACTGTTTTAAAATTTCTGGGCTTTTGAGCTGCATGTTCCCTTTCAGCATCCTAATACATTGAGGCCCTTAAGGTTCCTGCCCTGACAGAAGCAAAAAAGCAGCAAAGGCACTGCCAAGCGAGTGCCTGGATGAAGCCAGTGGCTCTCATGGTGTGAGAGGCGTTGGGCTTCTTCAATGCCTTATCATTCCTTTAACTACTCTATTTCTTAGCGCATTGTTTGGAAAAAGGATTTTTTTTACTGAATTTATTGTCTGACTAACATTTTTCTATCTAATATGCACATGTATATGACTATATGAGCTATGATCTAATATTTATTCTTGGAATCTTGAGTGTATGCATGTATCAATGCAGTAGTTTAACAAATACTTTTTATCTTATTTTATCATTTGTAATCATAATTTTATTACCTATCTTGTGTTGTATCTTACTTCCAGTCATTTTTTTGTGGGTGAATTTGACAAAGTTATTAATTTCCAGTTACGGAATCCTTTTCCTTAATCATATTATTGAAGATATAACTGATGCCTCTACATTCTCAGGTAGTAGATCCTTCCTGCGACTGTGGCTTTTTTGCATTTTATTTTCTTCTTTAACTTCATATATTTTATCTTTTTTCTTATTGATTTGGCGGTAGATGGCGTTCCAAAAGAAGGACTTAGAATGCAAGATGTACTTGTTAGGATTGCAGTTCTGGGCTTGATAAAGGAGAAAGTGAGTTTATCAAAGAAGCTCTCTGTATGCTCAACTATTTGTACTCAATATAATCACTAAAAATAAGTAGTTTCAAGCCCCTGATTTCGTTTTATGAGAAGCTGCTTATGAGTTTGATTAATATTGTATGGCTAATTTTAGATTGTTTCTGGATGTATATCTGACTCTAGTGAACCAAGCCGATCTCCTCTGTTATGCTTTGTCATTTGTTTTTAGAAATCTTCATGGACTTGTATGTTTTGTCACCTGACAAATACGCTTTATTGATTTTAAGTGACTTATTCGACAAACACTGAAAGATAAGCTTGAAAAGGTTCCAGTTACTGTTGTTTCCAGCTTGTTCTGTAAGTATCCTTTTTCCCCAAAAAAGAAAGCTCTTCAATACTAAAGGCACCCTGGGTTTTGCAAATAAATAAACAACTATCTAACCGAGACTAGGTTACTTGTAGCTTTTTAGTTTAATCGTGATTTGTTTAAACTGAGGGTCTTTGCATGGCCAGTCTCAATTTTTAGATGATTTTGAAGGAAAAGTTGTTAATTTTTACTTTTAAATGAGAAGGGATTAGGTATACTTTTTGGGATACGATGTTCAAGCAACTATACACAAGTTTAGATATATCATTTATTTACTGGGAGTTTAGACTGGGGAAATGCAGCCTGAAGAATGAAGATGATCATTCTAAATATAATTACAGTCGAGATACAAGTAGAAAATTGGTATTTTTTTCTCAAAAGAAATTGATCATCTACTGAGTGATATCATGCAAGAAATATTTTTCATTTTGAGTTTGTGCTTATGGAAATACGTGATTCTGTGCATGCTTGTCTTTACCTTGTAATATTCCTTAACTTGATGAATGTTCTTTCCCTTGGGATATGAAATGACAGGTGAAGTTTGCATCAAAGAACCCTGGGACTCCACTTTTTTCAGATGAAATCTTATTTCGCTATCCAGGTTTAAAAGGTGCAAAGTTTTGGAAGGAGGAGCATGATTTAGTGCTGTTGCATGCTGTGCTGAAGTATGTTTTCTTTATAATAAATAATCTTGTCTAATTTCTATGCATAGGCAATTGCTTTACTTCATCACCAAATTTGTCCTCTGCTTCTGTTCTGTTGTACAATGGAACAAAGTGACATACAGTATCATCTGATGGCATAATAGAAAACATTATTATTTTTGTAGGCTTGGACAACGTATGATCTTTACAAATATACTTGGTGTTTGTATGTTGATTTTGCTGCTGCCTTGACTATATTCTATTACTTGAGACAGCTGAATGTGGATGTTGGTAGTTGGCTTTGTTGTTACCATTGTGAATTTTTCGTTGATATATCACTTTAACATGATTCTTTTTTATTAAGGCACGGATATGGAAGGTGGCAAGCTATTGTTGATGATAAGGATCTGAAGATTCAAGAGGTCATGTGTCAAGAGTTGAACCTTCCTTTTATAAATTTACCAGTACCACAAGTTGGCTCTCAGGCACAGAATGGTGCAAATATGACAAACACAGAAGTACTTGGTTATCAATCTAGGGAAATTGATGGGAGTAACAAAGCAGCTGATGGTGCACTTGGTTCTAGTGATGCTAGGAGCCAAACACACTTATATCAAGAATCCTCCGTATTGTATCGTTTTAGAGACATGCAGAGAAGACAGGTTGAGTTTATAAAAAAGAGGGTGCTTCTCTTGGAAAAAGGGATCAATGCTGAGTACCAGAAAGAATGCTTAGTAAGTTTTTGTTTCATGGGCCCTATAGGATTGAAGTGTTAGTTGATCAGAAGTTGATTGTAGATCCTTAATCTTTTTAAAAGTTTCCTTGTTAGATAGTGTTAATTAATGAACAGCCTGGTGACAAGAATGTACGAGAATGGTGGACAATGGATCCTCATAGATCAGGAAAATAAATGAACAAAACACAGAAAACGAAAAAGTACATGAGCTCTCTATGTCCCAGACGAGCAAAATCCTCTGAAGTGATCATTCTTGGAATCTCACTGAATAGTTAACTAGACAATACTATCCTAAGTAAGATATGTAGGTAATAAACCTTGCTTGGATTCAGGCATGTATGGCATGCTAAATAGTAAATAACCCACCAGGCTTATATATTCAGGAATAAATTTTAGGATAGTGAGCAACTTATCTACATATCCAATCTCAGAGTACCTAAAAACCAGTTCTCTAGGCACTGATGCTCCCTCTCAAGGCTGGCTAAGGTGTGTAAAATGTAAAACATCTTTACAGCATAGTGTTGACTGTTAATGGTCATTGCCCCTTTCTGGATACTCTCCTCTCTTTAAACATATATAATGGTGGGCAACAAATTGATGTCACTGTCTCTTTATGTTTGATGATGGTATTAGATTTTGGTCTTGAACTGCTTTGAATTATTTTTAGAGAACCTCAGGTCTATAGGATTTGAATATGAAGAGTTGGCTTTTGATAGAATCTGACGACATTATATCATCCATGTAGCTAATCTCACTTAGTGAGATATGAGATAAGGCTTCTTGTTGATTAGGTCTATAGGATTGTCAAATGTCAGACATTGTTTTCAATTAGTGAATATAACTATAAAATTTCCACATATGTTGCACGGGATGCTTCAAAAATCAATTTATACGAAATAAATGAGCTGGTGGAAAGCTAGGCAGAAGCCTGTGTCAACTAAAGCCGAGAAGCTCAACCAGCTCCTTTAGCAGGTTGCCTAACTCAAACAACTGACTCATAGCCAACAATGGTGCATATAGTCTTGTCTGGAAGACACCTACGAAGACACGGCTGAAAAACGTGATAGACGTGCTGATGACAAGCCGTATCTTGCAGCCCTTCTCTTAAGTCAGCCTAACAATAAGAAAGGGGGTTACCCTAACCCCCTGGCCGATTGGCAGGACTGCTTACTTAGAGCATTTCCCCCAGCTAACTTCACTCACTTGAAAGCTTGAAAGAGGTATTCCCTCTAATAAGGCATTCATGAGCTTACCTGTAACCTGTAACTGGACTAACTTCGCCTTCCCCTAACTCTACTCTGGACTGCTTCTTGCTTCTTGCTTCTTGCTTCTTGCGTGCTCAATTGACTTGAAAAGGAAAAGCGGATTCCTGGAAGAAAGCTTTGGCTTCTAGGCTTTCAGCCTTCTCTTCTCACTCATCGCTGACTAATGGCAACCTTCACTAGTCCGGTTTTATAGCCTTTTTCAAACCAACTTCCATTTCAACCCTCATCAAATCCAGATACCAATCCAGTGAGTTTGATGATATTTCCTAGAGCTTTCTGCTGATCTTAAATTCCCTTCTGCACTTGGCTTATTTTTCTTTTACTGAAAGCGCTGACTCAATGGCAAAGCCTCATACCTGCCTGTATGTCTTTCTTCTCCCTTTGATTTGATAAGGGCTCTCTTCACTCCTGGAACTCCCTTCTTAGATCCATATCTGGGATTCCTACAGTTTAACACTGACCATACTTCTTTGGTGCACATCGAGTTCAATTCCAAAGTCCCCAAAAAGTTGAATTGAATATAATTGGGTTCCTATTTTTGAATTTGTAATCGTGGATATTAATATAATTTGGCATTCGTTTAGTATAGATATTTATTGATAATATAGATCTGAACGAGGTTTGCTTGACTGGCTTGTGAATTTCTTCCCATGACCTGTGTTTGCAGGGTGAAGTAAAAGTAAATGAGGTGACAAACGATGTACTTAATTGTGGACCCAAGTCTACTAGTATACCTAGTTATAAATCTGGAGAGACAGACACCCTAATGTCTGATCAACTGCCTCAAGTAGAAGTAATAGGTATGGCTTTTTTTTTCATTGATAGATGTCTCTCTTGATCAGTCAATAGCAATCTCCTAGTTTGAATCATATAAATTCACTGTGTTTACAAGGTGTCTTTTCTGCTTTGTTATCATTACTCTTATTGTTATAATTTTGTCAATCATTACCTTGTTTGCTACCATTTGAGTACAACATATATCTGTTAAGAGATTTAATTGTAGTGGTTCAATTTTCTGCAGTACCAGACGATATTTCTGTTGCTGATAGTGATCCAAATCGTTTGGAATTGATTCGGCTTTACAATGAGGTTATACATTTATCTTCTCGAGCTGCTATTTCCTTATGAAGGATCACTTCATATGTTAAAATATGTGTGGGAAATTGCTTTATGGCTTATTATAGTAAAAACTGTTTTCCCCGCTGTGCTGGCAGATTTGCAAAGTCATGGACGAAAACACCATTGTTAGAGAACCAGCAGCAGTTGACGTGAAGAACGTGCTTGAAATAGAGTCCATTTGTGAAGACATCAATAGAATTCTAACACCCTTGCAGCAAAGTCATCCTACTGAAGAAAAGCCATTATTGATTCCAGAGAATAAATCAGAGGCCTCGCCACAAAATGAGGTTGTGGTTTCTCAAGATGCCAAACCTGAATCAGTAGGCAATGAGAGAATAGATCTTGCAATGGAGCATCAACTTACAGAAGAAAACAGCACCGGCCCAGTCAGAGAAGGGAACACCGAGTCTTTAGAAACAAAGGGAAGTGATATAGAAATGGATGAAGCTGAGAATGATGCTAAGCTAAATGAAAAGTTAGAAAAATCTGATCCGGAGGTCATCTTGTTGGATGGTTAAAAGCAATACCTGTTAAGACAACTTTGTTAAACTTTGGCATGATAGTTTAAAAGAATTTTTATTATCCACTAAGGTGTGGGTGAAGGGAAAACAAGGAACTACAGCACAGGCAGTATTTATAAAATGTTTTGCCTCAAAAGTTCTGTGGGGACTGTTCATAAGAGTTGATTAGTGTTTAGCTTTTTTAGTCATTGAACAGCCTTTGATTCATTGTATATACTCATTACACGGTTTTCAATGTTCCATATAGATTCAGAAGCACATCGGCCTTAGCAGCTATGAAGATGCCCGAGTACTGATGAAACTTCACTAGAGAGCCATTGGAAGAAGTTCTAATATGAAATTTTGGTCTCTTAGCGTTCGATTTCTTTATTAGGCTACTGTCCAATGCTTACTTCTGTTCAGGTTGAAATTTTGATGTGACGTGTATCAGAACTTTAGTGGCTTCTAGCTGCTGAGGTCAAGAGTCCTAAAGCATCTGATCATGGAATCAAATTTCTATGTGTGGCAGGGACGATGCTTGAAGTTGGATTGTATTGAAATACATGCTTCATATTCTTCTCCGTCAACGTGTTTTTTAGATCAAACTTGATGTTAGTCTTTCAGTGACAATGGACATCACCTTTCAATCATGACTTATCTGCTGTTTGCAAGCTGAAGCATTGAATTGTGTGTGTGTGTGTGTTACTGCATTATTTAGAATCACATGTAGACTTTCTCTTTCGCATTTGCTGATATGTAATAATTCTTAATGATAATAGTTGATTTTTTTGTTTAATTGATTAATGAATAATGATTACACTTTTTATCAGTGTTGGATTAGAAGTTTGAATTTACACTACAGCATGCGAGTCCACGTTAAAGGTTAGATCTTTAGCTTATACTCAACTGACTTAATATATTGGCTGCAACAAAACGCATTGAAAGTGTAGGGGAAAACTATTAAAAGAAAGTAATAAATTTTTAGTTTCTGTTTGATTCTTATTCTGAAAATAGTTTTTCTGTTTTTCGAAACAGAAAAATCAGAAAATTTGTTTGGTAAATCTATTTTTTATAAACTGTTCTAGAAAATAGAAAAATAAAATCACAGAAAACTCAAAACACCTTTAAAGTGTTTTGTAGTTTTTGTTCTGGAAAATACAAGGAAATGTGAGAAATATTTACTTCATTAATGATAAAGTTATAAATTTTGAATAACTCATTTATTATTCACTAGTTATAATTTTGAGGACAATTATTTAAACAGATTTTTTTATTTTCTTATTTTTAAAACTTATTTTCAAAAACAGTTTTACAAAACTATTCTCAAAACAATAAAATAAAAAATATTGGCAAACAGAAAATATTGGCAAACAGAGCCTTAATCTCCGCTGATTTGGCAAGTGTTACTTTAGCATCTTGAACGTACCTGCACACGGAAGACTATGGTAGCCCCTTTTGTTACTCCACATTATGAATTGAACAGGCAAGCATAGCTACACAGTCTAACTTGGCAGAATCGACCTAGCTGCACGATGCAAGGGTCCGTGCAGGTAAGTGTTCCTATATATATATGTATATATTAAAAAATGTGGTCAACATAGTCGGGTTTTTTGGGACTTTCAGCACACAAACATGGACAAGGAAAGAAAGCTCACATGAGAATGAGATGGGCGGTTTGGTTGGTGGTCATTTAACGGAATCTCTTTTAATTTCCGTTGAATCTACTCAAACCACAACACGTCCTTGTCTTCTCCCTTATTATATATATTGTTCTATTCTTACATTCCTCCCTTTTTCTTTCTCCACTGATGGAATGATAGAACTGTTAAAATATTACTGCTTCATAGTCATGCGTGGACTATCCTTCACATCACGCGTAAAACAGACAGAACTGCGCGTCGAATAAAGTTTTTTTTTTTTCATACATACAAATGGGATTTGACGACAATTGAGAAAGACGACTGCTTATCTACAATATATATATATATATATATATAAATATATAGGTTCACATGCATTCTTATGTTGGCTCGCATGTTGTACATGAGATTTGATGCATGTACCGCCCAACAAAAGATAAAAGAGAATAAGTTCGCGGTATTCAATTCGAGCATATCTTTGTTGGTTTAATAAGATCGTAGAATAAGGATAGGAAAATAGTCGTTCTGACATTCTTGTGAAATACTTACACATGGCTTACGAGAGCCACTGATTACTTTAATTAAGAACAGAATCGGTTTTTTTACCAAAAAAAAAATAACAGAATCGGTTTTGGCTTGAAAGCCGTACGCTTTGATTCGACGAAACTCGGTGGACAATTAATAATCCCTTTGTCATGCTATGATGTGAATGAGTAGTTACTTAAGAAAGTATGATCATGACTCCATCAATTCCTAGTTTGTTATTGCTTTATTCTGTCACATCGATTTGGTTTCCTCATTTTTTCTTTTCCTCTACTTATCTTGTTTCTAGCAGCCAGTTGGGTTTCACCCTGCAAATGGATATGGAATAAATATTGAAATGTATTGTGTTGTATGTGCATGTAAAATTATACGTAACCATGGAAGTTTGCTGGTGCCACAAAATTGGCTAAATTATATAACTTTCTACACCCAAGTTACATGCAAATAATTTTCTTAACTTTTAACTTGATAATGAATTCTCCTAATTTTTACATAGCTTAAAATTTAGAAAAATTATCTGTATAAAAAGTAATGTTTAAGAGGATATATGTTTAATAATGACTTAGGACCTGTTTGGTTTGCAAACTAAACCATAATTTCTACTCATTATTTTTCCCATTTTTATCTAAACAGATTTATGATAAACTTTGTTATTTTTATCGAAACTTTATTTTTGTAAACTGTAGTTATTCTAACAGATCTTTTACAAAAAGGTAATCCAAATAGGCAGTTAATATTTTCCAATAATAGAACAATGTACTGATTGATAGAAGGTTATTTGCACAAATTTAAGAGTAGAAAAAGATTATTTAGACATGAATCAAAGTTATATCATGTATTTACTTTTTAACAAAGGCATACCTGTGGATGGATCTACGTATATATGTACGTACCTACCAAAAGCTGCAAGCACTTTAGAGGCAGGAGTGCAAGGGAATACAATCTATTGAGACTGGATATAGTATACTTGTAATTACGAAGTAGAAGCTGCAGGCGCTACCAAAAGGAAGGTTGGCGTTTGAGACATACTAAACAATATATAGAAAGAAAAGAGAAAGCCAGCCGGAAAAAAGAAAGTGGAAAGCTAGAAACCTGAAATTGAGGCCTTTGCCGGTAAAAGTTAGGGACAAGAAGAGACAACACTGTACTGGGCTTCAAATCCACGCATGCTTTTCCTACACCAACCTAATTCCCTCTCTCTCTCTCTCTCTAACACGCCAACCTGTTCTTCCAACAAGGTTCTTCCCCACCTCTCTTTCCTAGCCAATTCCTTTCTTTCCATTGTCACTTCTTTTCCTTTCTCAAAGTTACCAAACCAAATTAAAGTTTATGCCGGCTTTCTTGTTTTTGTTTTCTGAGCTTTATTAAGGTTGGCGCACACATTACAGAATCTCATTATTTTTGCAACGACCAAGGGGTAAAAAAACCAAACTAATTAACCTAGCTATTTGTGGTGTGGGTCTGTTTTCCATGTTTCCCGAAAATAATAGCCCACTTTCTCCCACATATAATTGCGCATAAGTCATATTGGCAATTACTTTCTTGTGTTTGGATAAGTCTTGATGATTAAAATTCCTAAATTGGGCAACTTCGATCGGAATAAACATAATACTAGTACCATGTAATATATGCTTCATTTTCTTGGATCATCGCAATGATCACATCTCTTGAGAAATAGTTTCAAGATCATAAAACAAGTCATAGTATCAGAACGCACAGATACCAAAACATGTTAGTAATTGTAAGACAACATTAATATACATACAAGAAAATCTATAACCTGTGTAAAATATTAATGCCTTCTCTTGCAAAGTAGGAAAACTGATTTGAATAGTACATCTTTCTAGTCAATAATTACACGGGACATAGATTTAATAATGAGAACATACAGTTTCCATGGTTTTAAGCTCTAGTTTCTTCTTCATAAATTAGTACAAATGTCTGACCAAATTAAAACCATGGCTGAATTAGTACCACTGGAAGGAAGACGGTAGTAGGTCGTTTCCTCTAGCTCCAAAGTGCGATCCAGGTAATACAGTCGGCGACTCAACGGAAACTCCTTTTTCACAGTACCATGCACAACATATATATATTTTACCAAAAAGAAGATGCATTACTAAACATTAATTCTTTCTTCAACTTATTATATAAACCCCCTTCATCAACAACTTCGCCATGTATAATGCTAGCTTCTTCCTACAAGCTAATAATATTCTCTTCCATCTCTCTCTTTCGTGTACTAACTCTTAATTTGCCCTTGACCCGTATCTGTCTCAGTACTGGTCTCATCAGAAATTGAGTCGAATTCAATCATGACCACTCCAAGACATGGAAATTATGTTAGCCCTAGCAGTAGTGCCCTAGTTTCAATTTCAAAAGTTGTGCCTGTGTATCCAAAGCATGTGCAGCCTGGGAGGGTTTTGAACCTCTCCAATTTAGATAGGCAGTGTCCTACTCTGATGTACGTGGTGTTCTTTTATAGCCCATCTCAGGCTTTTAAAGATTTGACCCTTGGTTCAGTTTTCAGCAGCTTGAAATCTGGGCTGGAAGAAACCCTAAGCGTGTGGTATCCGGCTGCTGGTAGACTGAGGATGAACCAAAGCGATGGGAAGCTGAACCTGTGGTGCAACAACGAGGGTGCAATTGTAGTGGAGGCATACACCCCTCTTAGGGTCTCACAACTTGGTGACTTATCTCAGTACAATGAATTCTTTGAGAAGCTGGTTTACAGGACACCTTTTCATGCCAATTTCTCAAACATGCCTCTCGTTGTTGCTCAGGTGAGATACATATATAAGTATTACAACCTGGCTAGCTATCTGTATGTATTTATAGATATATAAAATCTCTTAAGACTCTATATGGTTAGAGGAGTGTTGAATACGAATGTCAGAAATACAAGGGTGTAGATCTCTTACTTCCATGTGAGTAACACTTCTCCACAGAAATGACTTGTCATTTATCAAATATATATATTTAGTGGGAGAATTAATGTTTGTACTATATAAAAATGGAAGAAACTAGGGTTGTACCCATGTGATCATTGAATACATATCCATATGCATGAGATTCGGGGACATGCTGCCTTTACAGTAGACAATTAATAAGGTCGATCGCAAGTTCTTCCTATATAGTTTTTCTCTAATTTAATGATTATTCATATGTAAATACCTGTATTTTTCTTTTACTCACGGTTTTTGGTACAATTCCTTACCAGAGAAAACCCGTCCCTCATGTTATCTTCAATCAGACCATCTCTAAAAATTAAAAATTTATAGCGATTTTGGTTATGCAAATATCATACAGGTGACAAAATTTGGATGTGGAGGGTATTCAATAGGGATTGGGACAAGCCACTCGCTATTTGACGGACCAGCAACTTATGAATTCTTGTGTGCATGGGCTTCTAATTCTGAAATTGTGAAGGGAATTGGGAGGTGTGGTGGTGAGGTGGCAAGGCCAGTGCATGAGAGAGGGATACTGCTGAGTGGAAATCTTGAAGCTCCAAAAGGGATCATGTCTATGAATATGCCATCAAATTCAAGAAGCTCCAATCCGCAGGCAAAGGCGGTGGCAATAGATCATCTATATCAGCTGACAATGCAAGCAGCTTCTGAACACACAGGCTTTCCCCCACAAAATACTGGAGCCTCTGAACAAAACAACTGCGTGCTTATGACCTATCATGTAGGCAGTGCACTCATGGATCACTTGAAGAGGAAATACTTCTCCGTGAACACGGATCATTCCCCTCCATTTTCAACCTTCGAGGTTCTTGCATCTCACCTTTGGAAGGTAACTTGATTTCTCACTTGCTATAGATCATGTGCTGCACGAAGTTTAATTGTTTTGAGGGGCACCCAATATTTGTTGCTAATTCAAATGAAATTCTTTAGTGATTTATTAATCGAATTCTCCAATAAAAATTGAACATGCATAATAAATTTTTTTAAAAGATCGGTCCAGTCATGTAATTACTAATGCTGAGCTAGTACGTAATACTAAGTTTTGCGAACAAGTTGGCAATAAATACACAAATAACCCTAACAAATTAATTAAAGGACTTAAAACTTGATTTCCCAGGGTTTTAAAACAATAAGCTGACAAATATTTAAGGTTTTCTTTTTAATTTCCTCAGTGAATATTTGTTTGATTATGCAACAGGCAAGGACCAAAGCATTGGGAGTGAGGAAAGAAAAGAAGGTATGCTTGCAGTTCGCAGTGGATACGAGGAACAAGATGATACCCCCATTACCAAAGGGTTTCAGCGGGAACGCTTATGTTCTTGCGTCTGTTATGATGTCTGTTAGAGAAGTGGAAGAGGCAAGCTATGAAGGGATCGTTGAGAAAATAAGAGAAGCCAAGAACAGAGTGAACCACGCCTATGTGAAGGCCTACGTGGAGGCATTGGAATCAGGAGCGCAGGGAAGCCTCCCTCCTTTGAAGGAGCTAACCTTGGTTTCAGATTGGACGAGGATGCCATTCCATAATGTTGGCTTCTTTCATGGAAAAGCAGCCTGTGCTTCTCCTCTTGCCTCCCCAATTCCACAGGTTGCTTACTTCATGCTCAATCCTTCTGACAATGGAGGTGTTGATGTCAGAATCGGCTTACCCCCGCAAACCATTACTGCTTTTACCGACTACTTCTTATCCCCAGGCCATTAGAAGTAGAACCCTCCGACGGCCGTGCATGGAAAGACTAAATAATTTTCAGTTTGGCTCTTCAAAAGTGTAAGCATCTTACTTTCGTCTCCCCATAAAATTAATCTCTCTATTTATTGAACTGATATATATAAATTACCTGTCCTTATTATGATTTGACTTAACAGAACTTATGTGGTAATTGGCCATGCTTATTGTTCAGAAAAGTAGAAACTTCATGAATTTGGAGACTATGGTGTTCTACTTATAGCTTTTCTGGTCACTAAACATGGCAACTTTATCGGTCTAATAGCCATATAAGTATTTTGTTAAGTTAATCCAGGTCAGTTTAACAAACACTCAAATAGAGAGATTAAATTGACGAGGAAACAAAAAATCGTGGGGAGCGAAATGAAGAATTTTACAATTTGAAGGACAAAATTGAAAAATTATTAGTCTTCCGTGGGCAAAAACTACAGTTTACTCTCAAAGTAGAGTGATAGGACATACAATATTATTTTAGTTTTGTCGTATAGGGTTTGCCACAAAAAGCTGTCTCCGGGAGCGGAGATGTCGTTCTGTAAACGACTACACAAGAACGAGTCAATTAATTAATGTAATAATAAAAGGAATGCACTTTTGTTGTATGCCGAGACATTGGCATTCTTAATTGGAGAATCTCATTTTTAGGTGTCAGCATAATCATCTTAATCTTCATTTAGGAACACTAAACATATTTGCCAGCAAAGCATGTCTGAGAAAACGACATTATTAACTCCCCAATGCAGTGTCAGGCCCATGGACAAGACAACAATGCAATATCATAAAGTAAGAGAAAGCCCTTACATTACAGGTCAGAAAGTAATCTAGAGGGAGAGGCTACAGCCTACAGAAAACTGGAACTCCAAGAGAATATATTTCAAACTACAAAATTCTTCAACAAGCATGATGCTTATATATAGCGCCAAAATGCTGTCACAATGTCACAGGGACGTCCCAGCAGTGTAATTATTGCTCATGAAGTCTCCATCCAATAATTTCACCTTGTCTTCATCCTGCATCAGATAATTATGACATTAGGACAAGAAGCAGATGCTAAAACAACACCTTATGTAATACAAGTTGTTTCACAAATTCAGTGTAGAAATTTAACCCAGAGGCAACCTCTTTTGGGAATCTGTGAGGTTCAGAAAGGCCAAAAAGAATCGCTTCACAAATCCTGAGATCTGTGTGTCGTTCATTTGGCCAGTAGATTTACTACAACTCTTCTAAAGCATTACAAGCAAACAGAACATGGAAGAATACAAACCAGATAGAACATATAAAGCCCAATTAAAGACTGAATAAACAACTCAAGACATTGAAGCATCGAATCCTTTTCTTCTGTAGCATACAAAACAGCAGTGATGTTACTGGCATCAGTAAATCTCCCATTTAAAGTCAATCCATTGTATCAACTCAAAGGAGGATGACGTACAACAACAGTATGGAAGGCCAGCAAGTGAGAATTACGGTAGAATAGAGGGAAACTGATAGACTTCTAGTGTCTTAAGACGTGTCAACGTAATAGCATTATTCTATAGAGAGACTTTAATATGTTTGACATGTTTTGAAGATAATATCCACCCAATTTAAATTTAAAATATTTTCAAATGACACAGTAATCAGAAGTGAAAGATAGATGCATCTACAAGCAACTATCAGATCTTAAAATGGTCAAGTCTTAGGTATGTGAGGACTACTTGACTTTGAAAGAATAATAACAATTAGAATCGTGCAGAAACATATTTGAGAAGACCCAAAGAACATTTGCTTTAAATGTTATTACCTGTTTCATCATTGCGATCACTAAGTCATCCAGTGAACCGGCATTGTTAGAGATGCGACTCTGTTGTGCCTTCTGCTGGTCTATGATATACCTCTGACCTTGTTTCAATGAGATCTCTTCAGCTAATGTTGTCACCCCATCGTGCTTCGTCTGCATGGGATCACCACAATTAAAGTCCAAGTTTCTGTACAGGGCTGAGTCTGTTGGAGTAGGGCTTGCTGGTCCACTAATACCACCATTTAAAGGAATCAGAGATTTCACAGAGCCACAAATAACATTTGAATGGTAAGCAGCATCCTGATTTTCGTCATCCCACCCTTGAAATGGCACATTACTGCTTATGTGCCCAGGTGTATTAGTAAAAATGGCTCCTTGGGAATTCGAATTTCCTGTTAAATCCTCAGATTGACTGTACATTAAAGTGATGGATGAAGCACCACTTGGATTCCCAACATGTAATTGGGTAGAAGTCAGGTCATCTGTAGGAGGTACAACCATTTGTCTGGAACACCCACTTGGTGGGTAAGAACCTGGCTGGATTCGAGATGACTGCACAGCACCGGACCAATTATCACCACACCTACCATGATCCAGCAAAGAGCAGGAAAATTCTGAAGGTTGAGAATCTATTGAAGATAAATTCTCATATGCTCTGCCCCCTTGTGTGTTTTGGGGATGGGCTACTACCATCAAGGTGTTGTTTTTTACACTCGGAAGTGGAGTGAGTGAGCAACTAGTGTTTGCTCTTTGTGTTAGATCAGGTGGTTCACTTGAGATGGGTAGCAATGTTTTATCATCAACAGCATTGGTCAGGTCTTGAGCAGAACTAATGCTTTTATGCTTATGGTGTTGTAATTGATCAGGCCCTGTATACCCTATTATTCCTGGAACTGCACTCCCATTCGGGTTACCATGAACGATGGTTGACTGGAACTTAAGCGGGTCATTCATAGAATTGTTTAAATTCTGTGCACAACCAAACTGAAAGTTTCTTGAAGAAGGCAACCCATGCACACCCAGACCAGCAGGAGTGTTCAATCTACCAATCACCCCACTGGGTGATAAGGACCTCAAAACATTGTTCTGAAACTGTCCAGAATCACTCAATGTTTGCAAATGTCTGAGCCCACTCAGAGAACTCATTCTCAAATAGGATTGATCTGCAGTACCTAAGGCTGCCACCAGATTAGCCTGTTGGTTTGCCACACAGCTAATTCTTCTCAGGTAAAGCCTATATTTCTGCAACCATCAGAATATCCAATAAGGCTCCCTGAAGGAGAAGGTTTAGGTCATATAGAGATAATGCACTAAGGTTAGAAAAATGCCTGGAGATGGCTAGCCACATTCTCCCTAGTAAGCTTTTCAACATTCATCAAATCAAGAATCTTTTTGGGTACAGCCTCTGCCATCACAACAAAATTATTATGAGGTGCAAACATGTATTTGGAAATGGATAAATTTATGCCACTAAAAACCAATTCAGGATCCAGAACAGAACATGATATTTACCCCGACAGTCACTTATAAGAGAAACTGATAAAGTCTCCATAATAATAATTCTGAATAAAACTATCAAATCATATAATATCCTAAAAACCAGATAGCCGAAATATACCCAGAATATTCATAAGAGTGTTAAAGAAATCATGAGAAATCGAGTCTTGATAAAGCTCTTTGGGGAAATTAATTATAGTAATAGTTGTTTCGATTGCAGGTAAAGAGCGAAGAGAAGAACTTACTGTCAATGCCCAACTGATTAACAGCAGCAACGAACTTGCGGTGCAGCTCCACAGTCCAAACAACCCGAGGCTTTTTTGGGGTTGATGGGTCTTCATCATGGTCCTCTTCTTCACCATTCTGATCCTTCCTTTTCTTGGTCATCTTTTGATCTATATTGCTTGTTCCTGCCGGCGCTAGACCACTGCCACTACCAGAATGAGGCTGGTCCTGGTTGCTGGGGCAGTTCTGCCCCTTTGAGTCAAACTTCTTCCTCCTGATTACATGCTGCCAAATGTTCTTTAGCTCCTCCATTCGAACAGGTTTCAACAGGTAATCACATGCTCCATGAGTGATTCCCTTCATCACCAGCTTTGTGTCACCATATGCTGACAACACTAAAATCAAACATTTTACAACGTATTAGCTTCAAAGGATTATCTAGCAAGCATTCTTGAATCAGTCTACTGCACACATCAAAATTCTATATTAGCAAAATCAAATCAGCCATGAAACTTAAGTTCCTCTTTTATTGTACACTAGAAGTCCCAATTCTCAACTATCTTGCTTTATTGATAACTATAATTCGAAGAGAAAACACAAGAAATAGAAAGAGATTAACCGAAAAAGATAGCGTGCTTACTTATGACTGGTAAGTCCATCTCAAGTCCCACAAGCTCAAGTAGCTTAAATCCATCCATGTCCGGCATATGAACATCACTGATAACCAGGTCAAACTTGTTCTTGTTTTCTCTCAACAACTTCAATGCTCTTATTGCCTGACTTGTTGTCGTCACTGCAAAATCATCAGTGATGCCCAAAAAAAATATCATTATAAAACAGTACTCAAATTTCACACACACACACACACACGTTAGACAAGACAATTGTAGAATGTTCTGTAGATGAAAACACCAACCAGTAAAACAGCCCCAAACCATCCCCTTGGTATCTCATTAGATGGGATATGACCGATGAAAAGTCAGGAGAGAGAAGGGGAGGGAGGGAGAAATGATCAAAGTCAGGAAAAGTGAGGCTGAAGGAGGAGCTACAATTACAGAGAGACTGAAATAGGAAATGGTGAACTGTGAAATGCAAACTGTCAGGAAACTAACTTGTTACTAAGTAGAAAAACCAATAATTGAAGCCAACAATAAGACTAGATCATATATTGCCTAAATTCTCCCGCATGCAATTAATTAATACAAGTCCTTCCAGTTCGAATATAACATAGCCAAACGAACTGAGTCAACTAACTGATTCAACATAAAAGTACTGGCTGAAACTCAATCTATGGAATAAAGCACATACAGAAAACCCAAACCTGCAAAAGGAAAATAGTATAATGAAGGAGAAATCAAAAGAAGAAGAAGCAAACCGTGATATTGGCATCTTCGAAGAAGAGTTTCCAGCACGAAGAGGCAAGTTGGGTCATCGTCAACGGCAAGAACACGCATTCCTACAGGAAACTGGTCTCTGGAATCATCCATTCTGGTCTCCACCGTCATTTCGTCGACGCAAGTGCTCACAAGCTCAACCAGTTGACGATGGGAGAGATATAGAGATTTACAAGGATCTAACTCTTTCAACAATAATCACTGTTATATGGAATGGAACCAAAAGCCATGAAACAGGGGAGATGCCAATGAAAGGATTCGCATAGGCTGACAAATAAAATCTTTAATAGAAAGCGGGAATGATAAGGGGAATGTGATGATGTAGGGGAATTAAAAACCATAAAATTTGAAAGGAATTTTGCTATTTTTTTCTCATTTGTCCTGTAACAGTAGTGCAAGAAATAGAATCTACGACAATCTATAGACACTGAAAGTGGATTGAATAATGGAGACCAGGACCCAAACGGACCCTATTCTCGTTTTAGATACCAGGAATCCGCCGAAAACTAATGCGTCATACCCACGCGCTTTAAGGATAAGAAACATTGGACGGTGCCTGGATACTATGATTAAGGATTCACTTATATTCCCACTTAAATGAGATTATGGTCACATATTAATCATCCCTATTTCGCAATATATGTAATAATTGCACTTCCTTACAAGACACCCAGCTTTCAAATCAAGCCTTTAATTTTGT
The DNA here is from genome assembly GCA_026686845.1 of Adenanthera pavonina. Lineage (NCBI taxonomy): Eukaryota > Viridiplantae > Streptophyta > Magnoliopsida > Fabales > Fabaceae > Adenanthera > Adenanthera pavonina. The sequence goes on from JAIVEN010000015.1 coordinate 14,359,190, forward strand.
GAAACATAAATTGAAGCCTTTTGTTTGTTTCTGGATCTTGACAACTGAACACCGTGCATGCAGATTTCATATAGTATTAAATTACCTTCTTTTTTTTTTGGGAAAATATATTAAATTATATTTGAAGTTTGTCTTTTTAGGAGTTTTTTTCTGTTACCCAATCATTCAGTCAAAGTGAACAATTCTGAGCAATGAACAAACGAATATAAGGGTCATTATGGATAATCCAAATTCCGGAAGCAAGGTAATATGACACTTCAATATAGATGATAAATTATGATCGCACTAGTGAAGATCTTGAAAGGAAAATCTCAAATAATTGTAAATTTTGAATTAGTGTGTTGTCGAATGAGTGCAGTTTCAGAATTGGAGAAGGGGGGGACCACTGCAGAGAAGAGCTGAGAATTGAGAGAGGGATAGGGGAAGCGTGCTCGAAGGCTGGAAGCCTGGAACAAACACTCTGTCTCTATCTGTGGAGCTACATTATTGAATTACGGAAAACCACTGATAAAGTTGCTTCGTTTTTTGCACTCTTCTTCTCTTCATCTGATACCCCATTATAGTAGTACCCCCTTCACCTCGCACCCTATCCCTTGTGCTTTTCTGCTATTGGCTTTAGTGCAAAATGCAATCATGCAACTTTAGAAACAAGTTTACTACTTATGCTTAGAGAGACGGGTCAATACATCGAGGATAATTTCTTCACATTATGTTCAAAATTTCTTTTTTTTTTAAAAAAAATGCAGAATTAAAACAAAGGGTGAGCTTAAAATAATGACTCATCAATAGGATAGACACTTGAGGTGAGGGTTGATAGAACAAAAAAAGCAGATAATGACATCAAATAATGATGACCTGTGAATGCTAACAAACTTACTCAACAAATCATCTGATAGTTGAATTGAAAGCCCACTAAGCTGATTGACGTCTGTGGGGTTTCCATCGCACCGCCCCGCAACAAAAAAACCCAAATTAAAAAAAAAAATTAAATCCAAATATAATTTAACTCTTGCTTATATGTTCAAGTCTTCTCCCAATGAACCCACAGAAAGTAAAGTAAAATCATGGTTGAACATCATTACTGGAGATAATGACGATTTTAGTGAGGTAAATGATGTCCGAGATAAGATAATTAAGAACCACCTTAGAGTTCTGCCTTTCATGGCTTTATATCATCAACGAACAGGTTTCTTTTGTTTGAAGTATGGCTGATCAAATTTGTATGCGAACAATAATTTCAATGAGAGAACTGGAGTGTGTTACATTTTTGCATATTAATTTCAAGGTATCAATTGTGGGGTAAGGAATATAGCCGAGTCGGGACAGCTGGAAGCCTGCAACTTTGTCCAAGCAAAGAGAGAGGAAGGCAAAGTTACTTCCTGAGAATTGGGTCTTAACAAAGATCACATGTTGGAAGATCCGCACACAATCCCTAATAAATCCAAAGAATAGTGACTTAATTTATGATTATCCAAATCCAAAGCGCCATCATGAAGCCTCCACCAATACGTTTTAGAACGGATTTGAATTGAATTTTGCAGCATCAGTCGACTCCTCTATCTTATTTAATAATATTATCTTAAAAGGTTCATTATTGGAACAAAATCTGGGGATATCCCTTGCTTTTTGAAAGCACATGGCATTGGCATCCTCTCCTCTTGGGTGAACAGTACAACTTGTGTGTGTATATATATCGAAGTTTGCTGATGTTGTCTTCTGAGTAGCTAATATTAGGTTGATATACTGTAAAAGGCTAAAAGCTAAACACCATTCTCCCATACTTCTTTTTTCGTAGATACATGTTTATGCTGACGTTGATTATAACCTAAAGCATTAAAATGGTTGGGGGCAATGATGATGTAGTTCGATTGACATCTTCCAGCATTTTTTTAAATATATATATATAGTGGACAGAAATTAAGAAATGATATTCAAAATACTCCAACTATTTTTCAGTAATCGTAGATATTTAACTATGATGGAAAAATTATTGAGTATTTATAGATATATTAAAGATGAAAAGAAAAAAAGAGGATTCCAACGTATAAAATTTCAATTTATTGCTGATGCTAGTAGGAGGCCAGTAGAGCATTCTCCAATTGAATATTTGTAAATAAAACTACAACAATTAACAACTGGTGGGACTCATGTCAGGTGAGACAATCTTTGGGTTAAAGCTTACAGTTGGTGCAACTCCAACGCTCTGTTTCTGCATCAAGGTTGAAGATTACATAACTTTGGGTTCATCTTAAATATTCAGCTACTTAGTACCTTCAATGTCCCCATGTACTTGAAGCTGCCACAACAACCAAAAAGAAAATGTCAGATAAGTTATAAAATATAAAAATTGTCAATTAAGCTACCTAATAATGCATATTTTTTACCAAGAAATGCATGATTTTTTAATAAACACATGATACCTCACTAGTTTAATTTGAAATGATATATTTTTTAAAAAAATATGTATTTATCACGTTATTATTTATTTAATATATGTTGATTGAAAATTTTGATAACAAAAATACAAATATAAATATTTCTTATGTAAAATAGAGGATGAGGAGTAAGTAATAGGGGTGTGCACAGGCCGGGTTGGGCCAGGCTTCACCCCCGCCCGATGCCCGGCCCGTGCACACTCGGGCTAAACCGGGCTAGGGGTTGAGCTGGTCCGGTACCAAATAATTTTTTAAAATATTAAAAATAAAATAAAAAACTAATTTTATGCAATAACAAAAAAAATTCAATTATTAATGTAAAAGTAGATTTCTTAAACAAAATGTTAGGATATAAATTAATTTTCTTAAAAATTATAAATATTTACAACTATACATTATTTTTATATAATATTAAATTAAGAAATTAATTTAAAATTTTAAATAAAATTAAAATATCAAAATATTAAAATATTTTTCATAATAATCAAATAATAAATGTATTATATAAGATATATAGAAAAAATCTTATAAAATCAATTAATATATACAAAATAATAAATTTTTTAAAATATATATATATATATATTACGGGCTGGGCTAGACAAAACAAAATTAGCCTGAGGCCCGGCCCTGTTGGTCCGATAGAACAGGATTGGACTGGACTAACTAGGCTACGGGTTTATCGACACAACCCTAGGAGTAAGTGTACCTTGTCTGGAGAGGGCCCAATCCTTGTCCTTATCAACGGCCCAAAAGAAGTAGCCATGTAGGCCCAAAGAGCGAGCGAACTGGACCTTCTTTTTAATGGACCAGACATCATCATATGTGATCCAGGAAGTCCCGGCGTAGCAATAATAAGACACACTAAGCCCATCATAAACAACAGTAGCCCCAGTCTCCTTATTAAACTCCAAAATCTTATCATAATCCATGGTGCCATCAGTATCAGTGGCGGGCCCAACCGCAGGAGCCCCTATCCCATGAACATTCGGATCCGCAAGCTTCCATGTCCGGCCATACAAAGGTAAAGCCATGACGAGCTTCGCAGGCGGTACGCCGGCCCGGATCCACGACCCGATTCCGTAGTGGGTGCTTATATTGCTCTTGGGATCGAAGAGAGCGGAGTTGACCCCTGTGAAGTTAGACCAGGCTCCGTGATAATCGAAGGTCATGGGACTAGCCCAGTCCAAGTATTTGCGTATTGCTTCGGCTGGGTACGATCTTGATTCGTTGCCAATGAGCACAATTGTGTGGGCGTAGTACACTGCGGCTGTTAAAAGCAAACGTGGCTTGCTTTGGATTCTGGACTCTAAATCCAGTGCTTGGTACCATTCTTGGAACAAGAGAGCGAGGTTGGACATGTCCTGTGGGGTGTCCGGGAACTCCCAGTCGAGGTCGAGACCGTCGAAGCCGTATCGGCGAGCCACTTGGATTGTGGAATTGATGAAGAAAGAGCGGGTTTGGTGGGTGCTAGCCATGGCGGAGAAAGCGGAGGGGTTGCTGCCTCCTCCTCCGATGGATAAGAGAGTCTTGACGGGAGGGTTGCGGGTACGGAGGCCGTTGATGAAGTTGTGGATATCAGTTTGGTCAGATTGGGAGACGCTGAGCTTGAAAGAGTCAGCTGGGTCGGGCTCGAGGAAGGCATAGTAAATGTGGGAGAAGTAGCTTGTGTTGATGGAAGAGGGGGAGAAGTCACTACCCGAAGGCCAATAAGCAGCTCTAACGGAGGTATACGGTGTTGGGAAAGAAGATGAAGGACTAGACTCAACAGATGATTGGTGCATTATGACCAATAGCAGAAGGGGTAGGAAGCTTTGGACAGCCATGGAAGTCGTACGTGTTTCTCGAGTTACAAGGGACGAAGCAACGAGTTTAATATGTATATATAGAGCGGCCGGGTTTCATTGACAAATTAAAGGGGATATTTATTTATATCTTGGTTGGCCGTAGTGAATGGAAGGTTGTGTTCTGATTCATTCAGCTATAGTGGATTTGAACTTTGAATCATCCACAATGATTTTAAGATGGCGGAAGCAATCAATGAAACATGTGAAATAGTAAAATTTAGCCGGCAGGAACAACTATAATACAAGTCAAAGCGTCTAGATCGACATAGCTGGTTGACAAGGTCGCCTACACGTACAGCAGTCTTGTTATGTGGAGCACAATAGATTGCCTAATTATCTCCTTGTTCTGGCAAAGGGCATCATCGATCTCATTTATTAATTTAGGGATTTTTTCTCAACGGCCCATCAAAGTGAAATGGATATTGATTGGCCATTAAGAAAGACCAAACCCACTTGGTGTCGGTCATCGGACCGGCGCACGTTGGGGAATGCAGTTAGTGCGATCGTTGTTATACCACAGTGTCACCCACAAATGGGGTTAACGAGTGAACAACAAGTACTCCCTCCTTTAGTTAGTGTTAGTTAGCATGTGTTTGAATTAATTTAATTATAAAAATAAGTAATTATTTATAATTAATTATCATAATGGGTGGATATTTTAAAAATAATTTATATTTGAATATTTTTACCTCATAAGTGATATTAAAAAAAATATGTTTGTATTTTGAGAATTTAAATGATTATTAGATGGATAATGAGAATAAAAATTGAAATAAGTGATTATGAAAAGTAAAAAAAAATAGCTCAAGGGAATAACCACTTATTGGCTAACAAATACATACACAATGAGGTTTCCAATGAAAAAATTATAATTGTCTACAAAATATATATTAAAATAGATTTTTTTTCTCAGTTTTTTTTTAAATCTATTTTCTTTTTACCAAATATAACAATGCTATATTTAATTGGAGCCAAATGAAAAAATGGAAAAGGAGAGAGAAGAAAATTTTATGAAATGGCTATTTTTATCCTTAGAATACATGGATAATTTGTACCAAATACACTTCTTCCCATCCTTTTTATAAGGTATTATGTAATATTATGGGATAATTTTTCTTTTTTATCCTTATATTTAATCACCATCTCGCAAATTGTTTCTTTGAAAAAAAGTAGATATTTTACTTCATAATTAGTTAATTCATTTTCTCTATCTTACAGATAATAATGATTACTAATTAAATTATATTTATATTGTTTTAATTAAGAAATATAAAAATGAAATTTTTTGTAATGTAACAAACTTTTCTTATCCTCCATACAATAATTGTAAACACTTTGTGAAAGAAAATGGATGGAATATTATATAAGGATTTCTATTTTGTTCCTTTTTCCTTTTTCATAAAACTGCTTTCATATATATATATATATACACACACACACACACTAAATGTAACCATAAATTTACAAGTTAACTCATATAATCGTCCTTTTTTTTTTTGTACGAATAAAGGCCGGAGCCGAGCTGACCGTAGATCTTTTCCACCAGGGTCCTGGCAATGCTGCGGGATCTTCTAATCTGGAGCTTGTTTCAATTTCAACAGATACAATCGAATGGCCTACCGGACCTGAATAAGTCAAATCTTATTGGGCTAATTTTTTCTTATCCCTTCCTGATTGCATTTCTATCCGTAACTTTTGTTGACATTATTGGTTGACATTGAAGTGGAGCTGACTTTGGTGATCAATGGATTCAATAATTGCAACTCATTCAATCTTTTTCACATTTGTAACACCTCTTAGACTCATTTCCCATGTATTAAACTATATTTAAGTTCATTAATACTTGATTAGAGACTTGATTATATAAAACAACTTAAACCAATTTATTTCATTTCGGGTAACATGTCCTTGGTTAACTTCTTTTTACCCATTGAACTTTGAAAATTCATAACTAAATCAAGAAAAATCATATTGACATGGTTCAAGTCTCTAAATATAGCTTAAAAGATTCTATACATGGAAAAAATGTTGAACAAGGAAGTTACTTGGCCAACTTATACAGTAAGTTCGTATTATGTGTACTGTAGCAATGGTCGTTTTTGAAAATTTCTGATTCTGACCATAACTTTGAAAAATCACCATAAATCATATACAACTCCAAATTGAGTGATCTTTGTGTCTATGAAAAGCTACACATGTCTAGTTTTCATACATATGAAACCCTAATACATTGAACATATCGGTATAAGTACAGTACTTCGAATTATCAACCATGTTCAGAAAGGTCTCTTGCATTCTCCCAACATTCCAAAATACACACTCATATATACATAAATAGTCATGACTTGCCTTTATCTTACATGATACTCCATAAGAACTTAGAGGAAAATATTAACATGGAAGCATAGCATGATCATATCCCATAAGGTTTTACATAACCTCTCATATAATAGTATCAATCTAAGTATCATTAGCTTGAATATTACTTTGCTTCTCCTTGCCTTTCCTTTCTTGAGTGATCTTGCAATAACTTGAACCTAAAATTGGTTAGACATTTGGAGAGGGGTGAGATTCAAAGAATCTCAGTAGTAACTACCATCATGCACACATATCATCATATATATTGCAAGTATTCATCTCAAAACACATTAAACATGCAATCAAATCATTTTGGCATAACCATTTTATAAAAATTTGGGCAGCACTTCCCCTTGTAATTAGACATATCCAGGGTCACATTACCCTTCAAACAATCCAACCAACAATGCCAAATCATCACAAGACAACATTCCAAACATTAAACACATCATTCAAACCAAGCAACATCAATGATAATACATAAGCATAGATAGGTGAGTTAACTGCCTTTGGGCTTTCCACTAATCTCCAAACTTGCAAATCTTTTCCTTGATCTTATAACACTCCTTTGGATCCTATAGCATCATAAAATAATGTCATTAACCACTAATTATCCAATTTCATTCACAAAGTGCTCACTTGAACTAAAATTTGCACTTGGTTATCCATCATGCATTCCTTGTACAACATACTTGTTCTAACCTATTTTGGACCCAAGAAATCTATTTTTGAGGTCAAAAACTTGAAATTCCCTTCCTATAATGAACCCTAATTGGGCAGAAAATTATCATAAATTATAGAAAAATAACTAACCGATTAATTTGTGATCCAATGACATATTCTTGCACCTTATGGCCTATATAACTCTTTTCATGGCTTAGTTTTTCCATACCTTCATTTTCTCTCTCTACTCTCTCTCTAGGTAGCAACTTTCAGCAAGAAAATAGAGGAAAAATAACCATTAAAATCCCTCAAAATTGCTAGGAGACACAAGAAAAGGGTTGTAAGATAATACCTTGAAGTTTTGGGACAAATCTTGTAATATTCTCTCTTCCCCTTTGCTCTCTCTCTCTCTCACGCGTTCCTGGCTTCTTCTCCACTGCACCAGCGTCCTTTTCTCGTGGGGGAAGATGAAATGATGGTTTAAGATGATAATTATATAATATAATAACTTAATTTACTTTTATTTCTATTTTCATTTACTTTTCTTTTAAAAAGTCTTTCCAATCATTACTTTTGGTCCAAAACCATTATCTAGACCCAAAATATATTTTAACAAAGTCCAATCATTGTCCTTGGATCAATACTGCCTTTTCCTGCAGTCTAAACTGACTTTTATCGGGTAAAATATTAATATTAAATCCTAATCACCCAATAAATATGATTTTGACCTTAATAAATTCCATACTATATTTCATTGGGTCTAACTCATTGAGAGCTTCATTTTGACTATAATTTTTCATATTTACAAAAATGCCCTTGACCCGGGTCTAATTTATAATTTTTAAAACTTTCGGGTCATTAGGTGTAATTTACCCCAAAATTCATAAATTCTCCTTCATCCTCTCTTGCGTCCACCGCCTTCATTTTTTTATTATATATTTTTTTTTTATTTTCTCTTTTCCTTTTTCTTTTTCTCTTTTCTTTTTCTTTCTTTTTTTTTTTCCTTCCAGGGGTAAAATTGTCATTTTTTTCTTTTTCCTTTCAACTGAGATAATTAACTTCTTTGTCCTATTTCATACCAAATGATGTACATCCATTTTTACAAATTCATTATAGATTTCAAAATATTGAGCCTCGATTATCCATAAAAATTTCAGGATGTTACCACATTACTACCTCAGATCAGATTTTTTATCTTGACTTTAAATATGAGATCCTATTCATAATATGAGATGGTTTTTGTTACATATTTTTTAAAAATATTTTTATTTAATTTATCTCAAAGAGAGATATATTAAATAAAAGTAATTTTAAAAAATATCTTAATTTTCAAAAAAATCATGGTAGTTAATTAACTTTAACTTATATTTTTAATTCACATGATTCAATTAAAAAATACTCCATCCGGTCTTATATGTAGAATCTTTTACCCTGATCCTAAATATAAGACCCCTTTAGGTAGTATTTATTATACATTTTCAGAAAAATAATCCTATTTAATGTATTCAAAGAGAAAGAGAGAAATTGAATAAGGGTAACTTTGAAAAAATATTAAAATTTTTGGAAAAATTGAGATAATTAATTAGTTTTAATTTTAATTCTTAAATTACGTGATTCGATTAAAAGAGTCTGATATTAAGGATAAGAAAAAGTATTATATTAAAAACAAGAGAAAATACTACCGTTTCACATTTTTTTAAGGGAAAAAAACTGTACCAAAGTTTTCAAAAATTTTTGTAAACCACGTTACACCACTTATCTTTAAATCCTTATACCTGACTTTTCAATTTATTACCACAAATCATAATACAAAATACTCTATTCGGTTATTAATATAAGTTCTTTCACCTTGATTTGAAATATAAAATTTTGTTCAGAATACCAAATAGTACTTATTACATATTTTTAAAAAGATATCTCTATTTAATTCATTACAGGGAGAGAGAAAGAGATAAGATAGGAGTAGTTTTGAAAAAATATCTTAATTTTCAGAAAAATCGAGACAAATAATTAACTTTAACTTTTAACCTTAATTCACATAATTTAATTAAGAGAGTGTTATATATTAAATATGAAAGCGCACCTTTTTTAAGTTTGACCGGACGAAATATTATAAGAACCTTCCCAAGTTATGTTAAAAGTGCACTGTTTCATGTTAGAATTAGTATTATGTGCCCGCAGAGAGACGAACTCCGACTGTTGTGTGTGAGATGCTTGAATTTAAAACAGGAAAAGCCGAACTTTGTCCGAAGGAATCAGTCAAATTTATCAATTTCGATATCAATTATAAAATGTATAAAAAGTTATCCTATCCACAAGCAAAAAATACACAATTTTAGCGTGGACTTTGTGCAATTTCAGTCATAGACTCATAAGAAGCTTTATCATGAATAATGCAGTTCAATTTGGGTTTCATACAACTATACAGAGCCCTACCTGATTAAAAATTTAAGAAATTCAATTGTTTTATGAAAAAATGGATTTAATAAGTTTACAATTGGAATCGCTTCGGTCGTTTTAATTATTAACACAAACGAATGGCATGAGAGGCATTTGTAGCTTGCACTGTTTTGCAGCTTGGACACTAATGAAAGGAAGAGTTAGTTGAGGGTGATCAGAGATGTCAAATTGTTTTATCAAAAAAAAGAGATGTCAAATTGTTTTAATCTTATTCAAGCGACTGAGAATTTAAATTCTTGTCTTTAATTAAATTAAATTCATTGTTACTATTTTAGTTAATAATTAGTCAAAGTATTATATTTAATTCACAATTTAATTAATTGTTTTTAAATAAAAAAAATTTTTTTTTAAATATGAAACGATTTAAATCATTGAAATTGAACTAACTTGAACAATTTAAATATATAAAAGAAATGATATTAATCAAATCAAGTTGAGGAGTCAATTAAGGTAGGGGACATCAGCGCCGGCGCCGACCAATAAGAATAAAGAATTGATGGTGAGAATTTTATTATTATGTGTAGTAGTGACATGATGGGTGGAGTCGATGATAAAGCAAGCATATAATCATCATAAGAAACAAGGTGGTCTCGTGGCATATATAGGGAAGGACGGGACGGGGACCATGAGGTGTGGTTAGAGTCCATAATTGAGCATGTAAGCCGCCGCACTCACTCACTCACTCTTGTGTATTTATATTGCCCCTTACGCATGCATATATACGCTCCACCCTTTTATATGTATATATATATTAACAACTTGCCTGGTGTATAATAAAAGTATCAGAGGGAGAAAGACCATTCGAAAATTAGACTTGATTTTTTGGACGTGTGAATAAGGGAGCTAGCTCAGAGTCTAGGAGATGATGCACTGATTAGTAGACAATTAAAAAGGTTAATAGCTAGGAAGAAAAAGAGGAGCTCAGACTAGTCTATCTATAGAGCAGTCTTTACCATGCTTTAAGGCCGAAAAATCCTGCTAAAAAGGTAAATAGCTAGGAAGAAAAAGAGGAGCTCAGACTAGTCTATCTATAGAGCAGTCTTTACCATGCTTTGAGGCCGAAAAATCCAAGGTGTTATGATATTAGTATTATGTGCGAGGGAGCTTTTGAAAAAGAGGAGGCCATGGACGGGAGCTTAGTGTGTGAGAGCTTTCGAATGTGGACAATTACTGGACAGACACAGAGGATCCGCAAAAGAGATTTGGTTATATATTTCTATCTATTCATTACTACTACTTCATGCCACTTGTTTACCCAATGCCATTTCGTTACTCCTGCCACTTTATGGTGGGCCGACGAGTTACGACTTTCCTGTTAAAGTTTGCCTAATATATCACTTATGATGGTGCCAACAATCATTATTTATACCAAAACCCCAAGTTATACCTAACCCAAAATATATGGTCCCTCTTAATTTCCCATTTCAATAGTCATCTTAACTTAATATACACAATACAGCTATCAGCACCCCACATCAGCGATCCTTTTTAATTGTCGGCCGTTTGTCCCTTCTATATATATCCTTTTTTCTTTCCTTTTGATCCCCCATTTAAATAAATTAACATGATTTTACCGGGCCAAAAGAGTTAGAATACAAAAACCATGTTTTGGAAGAAGAAAATTAAGCTGATCTGTTCCTTTAATTTACATGAATCAGAATGGGATTGAGGTAGTTATTAATTAATTATAAGCCGTAAATTGATAGTATGCATAAAAATAAGATATATATATATATATATATATGGTTTTCTTTTGGAAAGAGAGGGTGTTTAGTTATATTTTCACATTTAAACGTATAGCTAGCTAATCACTTCAATTCGTGATGATTGTCATATCAAATGGGACCTGGGCTAAAATAAAGAAAGAGGAGTTTAAGATACAGAAGTGGTACCTTGTAAGGAAATGGGGGAGGCCAAATGAAAAGGGAGAAAGTTGAAACAAAAGCAAGTGACTCCAAAACAGATGCAAATTAAGGAACAGCCTTAAAGATAAATGGGAACATGGTACCACCTCCTTAGTACAGAGAAAGTTGTTAGGCCTACATGAATAAGTTTGGCTTTGTCTCCAACATGATTAGGTTACTTTCGATGCCGCGCGTGATCGCATTACGTGATAATTAATCTTTTTTCTGATCCTTCGGATGCCCAATGGCCACCTTCCCCTCCATTAAAGGCAATCGTCCCACAGGGTATCTATGCATCAGCCAATAAGAGAGACAGGGACTCAATTTGCCAAGTTGATTAGGGAAAGCCTCAGAATCATCCATCCAGTTCATACAATTTTCTTGATGAAGACAATGACATATAATTGTTTGCTAACTTCACATATTGTATGCCAAAAATTCTCTGTGGGTCACTATTTAGAAGTACAATTAAATCACAGCTGTGTACAACAAGTGTATACAGCCACATGGTTGAATAATGGAATACCAATCAAAAGTCAAAAGTACACTAGAAGCTGTGTTACTGTTTCTCCAGACACAAACTTCTTGAGTCTATTTCCATATATAGGAATACGATGAAGGATTGAACTCATACCCATATACTTATTTATTAATCCATTTTACGGGGTCAAGAATAGCGAAGTAATATTTGTTAAACTACCAAACAAGGGAACGAGACAGGTTAGTACTTCTGCCATGGAAAGAGTGAACAACGATCCATGTCTTTGTGATAACCCCGGTGTACTCTCGGCTGGAGAGACTCCTCCCAGCCCAAGTACTCCACTGCAAAACTCACAGGAAAAGAAACACCTGTCAGTTGATGAGGAGGAGGAAGAAAAAGAGGCAAAGATAGATTCTTTGTTGGATCTGAACGTGATGGGTGATGATTCTTCTGTTGGGTGCAATCGGGAACTCGATCTCATCACTAATTTGGAAGTGGATATGGAAAAATCTGAAACTTCATCCGAAAACCCTGGTGGTTCTGAGGCAGACCCACGAATATTCTCTTGCAAGTACTGTCAGAGGAAGTTTTACTGTTCACAAGCGCTTGGGGGACACCAAAATGCCCACAAGAGGGAGAGGTCAATAGCGAAAAGAGGACAGAGGGAGATAATGGCCTCGGCAACAGCCTTTGGGCTTCCTTTTCTGCATAATAATCACAGGTATACAAGTATGGCATCTCTACCCCTCCATGGTGCTACCTGTAATAAACCTCTAGATCTTGGAATTCAGGCACACTCCATGATCCGCAAGCCTTCTCATATTTCTTCTAATTATGGGTTTGGAAGCAGTCGTGGACATCATGGTTGGTCCAGACCCCTAATTGATCAACAAACCAGAGTTGGGAAGCTAGAGATGGCTAATTTTCACAGAACTACAACACTAGGGTTATCATCACGAGGCAGTGTAGGAAGGTTTGAAATGGTAAAGACGATGGTGGGTTCTACAGTCAGTGAAGAAATCACAGCGTATTTGGCAAGTGGAACTCTAGCGAAGACCAATCAAGAAGAAAAAAAGCACCTTGATTTATCTCTCAAGCTATAAGATGGGCTTATTTGTATAGGATATTCTGTAAGTACGTAGGGTACCAATCATCTTGACAAGTTTCTTCTTCAATTGTGTGAATAATAATAGTCCAAATATGGGAGGATCAAACTTCTTTATCTCTCTGTGGTGCAGTGATATGATATTTCAAGTTTGTCGAGTTCTTTTCTTTCGGAGACTTCATTGTGTTCCTGTGTTATGCCAATTTAAGACGGGTTTTTAGTTCTTATAGCTCGTCATTCTCGAAACTGGCCTAGAATATGCAACAATTTGTTCCAATTTTATTGTATATTGAAGGATTCTTAGACTTATTTTTCCACTTTCTGTTAAACGGCTCATCTTCTCAAATACAAGTTCATGTCTTGAAGCATTCTAAATGATAGATGTGCTTTGGTTGTTTAAAAATTTATATAGCTTTGATCCATTTGAAGGCACAATTGTCATCAGCAAAGGAATCCATCAAACGACAATACAGACAATACAGATGAGATGAGGGCCGTTTGGTTTTTCATTTTGTAAAATTAAGTTAAGGTAAATGAAGTTTGTAAAAGTAAAGTTTTGGATAAAGTAAGTTTGTTGGAAGTTATTATGTTTGGATATTCTTTTTGTAAAAGTAAATTTAACAAAAAAATCTGTTTGGATGATAGGGGTTAAAAGTATTTTTAGATATATAATATAGAGTAAATTTATTTTAACTTTTTCAAAATTTACGTTTTATTAAAGAAAAAATAAATTTTTTTCTTTTTTTATAAAATCACAGTTTAACTCACTTTTTATTTTTTAAAAAGTCAGTTTATATTTTACCTGTGTTTGATAAAAATATTTTTTAAAAAATTATGGTTAAAAATTATTGTTTCCTTTTAAAAAAGATAAACCAAAAACTAATGAGTTCCCGTGATAATTTCCTGTAATGCACTATATATTTTGAGCTAAACAAAAAATAAAAGATAACTTATATCTATATAGGCATTCTTTAAAATTTAGATTCAATGTATTTCCTCATGCTCAATAAAATTCTGATTTCATGTGTGAAAAAAAAAAGTACACGGAAAATAAGGATGACGACGAAAAGTGAGTACATGAATAAACAAATGGTTTTTTTTGGGGGGCCCGCGAGAGGGGTGAAAACAAACATAGAGTTACGGTTATAAGAATAGCCAAATTAGTGAGATGGATAACAGTGTAAACAGAAATAGATGTCTGCTGAATAGATATAATGCTGCTTCTTTGTCCATATGTGGAAAGGATCAAACATGGGATGTGTGTGTGTGTGTATATACACACATATATGGGAGAGTATGCTTGTCGCCTTGTCCTATATATGCGGATGCATCTACTAGGTCACCTTCATCAAGTAGCCTCAAATCTAGGAAAGATTCGCATATGTTGATATTTAATATTATAATAACATAGTAAACGTGGATGTTAGTCATCAGAACCTGCCGTCTCAACCAAGGTTCTCCCACACCTCAAAATCAAACTCACATGACATTGCTTTCCACATTATTTCATATCTGTCTTCTTCTTAATAATAATTGCTAATATCCTGATTTTGTAGGAGATGAAAATCAATCTCAACGATCTTTTAGTACCTTTTGCAAGCAATGTTATATGGCTATCTACAATTAAAGAATTAAAGAACTCTCAGAAATGCTATCCATTAGTATATTCTTAGGTATCAAATATATATATCGTTGTGCGCGTGTCGAATCCACAAGAGGGTTAAAACACTTCCACCCTAACACATTGGAGCTTCAATTTTGACGTATTGACTTTCGCTTCATTGTAATTTTCGTTCATCTTTTTTGTGAATGAATAGAATCCGGTAATTACTTTTAAAAAAATAAATAAAAAGTGTCATAATTGCAGTGAGAAACATATCTTTTATTAAATAAGCAACACCAAATATATCATTTTTATTTATAAAACTATATGTGGGCCTTATGTCATCTAAAAAGAGCTGCAATATGCAGTGTTTATAGCTGATGAAGAGTGTGATTATATATATATATATATATCGAGCTTCTAGGTTTTTGAGTATAGAAGTAGGGTAGGGATTCATAACAAGAATGTCCCCAACCCCATGGCTTTCTTCATCTTCTTAGGAAGTGGATATTGAATTTGATTCGACGTATTGCTATATATTGAAATGCGGGGTCAATGACATGTGGATCTCGTTTAAAAGCATGCTTTAAATGTCAGATAGAAAGGGGCGGAGTAGGCAATGCTTCTGCAACGTTTGGTTTAGTCTGAAAAGGAAAGGCTGAATGGAGACTAGGGTTTCTTGTGGTCAACAGAGTTCATATTTTAGGCCACACAGTCATGTCGAGAGAGTTCATCGGTGGATATGGTAACTTGTAAAGCCTTTTCTTTTTTTGGGGCCATATTTAACTTGCAAGCCTAAAATTGTTTGAACGTAGGAATGGCCTTTGAGTTAGAGTTGTAGCATGGTGGCGGATTGAATGGAATGGGCCGAAGAATCGGGCCCATAATAGAGATCTATTGGTCTGAATAGCGTTTGCTAATTCTCAAGGGAAAAAGAAAATAAAAGAGGGCTGAGCTGAGGTCAGAACGTGGCATGCGCCAGTGAGTGTTGTGGCCCGCGGGGGGGGGGGGGGGGGGGGGTAAGGGGGGGGGGCGTGGGGGAGGTGGGGAAAGAGAAATCGAAATCATAATGACACTGCCAGTTAGCTGTTCCCTTGTTGTTCGACATAGCACTGTCTATTCAGTTCTCTTCTTTGTGGACACGAGCAGCAGCAGACACCCGCCTTCCTCAGTTCTCAGCTCTGTGTTGGACATCTCTCCTTGATATTTGTGTAATTCTTGTGCACTTTTTTATTTACCACTGGTAGTTAAATTAAATACTGTAAAATTTTTAATCAGGCGGGTGGGATCCACAGGGAAATCAGCGACCTCATGTTCTGTTGCAGGGTGACCCACAATAATGCACCTGGGAACGAGAACTCGACTCGAGAAGTATAAAAGGCTAAAAGGACAACCAAACAAGTGTGTGATCTTCTCTGCTGTTGGTATAGGGATCCAAGTGCACAGGGAAAGAGATGATGGTGGGCAAAATGTTAGTAATGCCCCGAAAGAAGAAGCTGGGCGCGTTTCCCGTTTACCTTAACGTCTATGATCTCACCCCCATTAATGGCTATGCTTATTGGCTTGGCCTTGGGGTCTACCATTCTGGTGTTCAAGGTTCGTTTCACCCCCTCAGCTTCTTCTTTTCTTACCTTCTCTGAAATGACATTATTTCTTCTTTTTTTTGGGTAAACTGAAATGACATTGTTTTTATCTATTCATCATTCAAGCATGTATCTAAACCCCTTGAATGGAGTTTGTTGTAGTTCACGGGGTTGAATATGGATTTGGAGCGCATGAACACGACACGACGGGCATTTTTCTGGTGGAACCCAGACACTGTCCCGGTTTTACTTTCAGAAAATCAATCTTCATCGGAACAACAGATCTGGGCCCAAAGCAAGTTTCGGCATTTATGGACAAACTGGCTCAGCAATACTCTGGCAACACCTACCATCTTATCACTAAAAACTGCAACCACTTCTGTAATGATGTTTGTCTCAGATTAACATCAAACTCTATCCCACGTTGGGTTAATCGACTTGCTCGACTTGGTAAGAATTACTGCCACACTTCATTCTTATTATAGATATGTGTCATCCTGTTTGTGTTTTTATATATATATGCTCTGGCACCTTGAAGAATTCTAATAAAACAACTAGTTTCATCCCGAAATTCCTTTTGCTGAAAATGCATATGTTGGCTAGCTTTTTCTTTTTCCCCTTTCATCAGAGTCATGTTAAAATGTGATATCACTTCACAAATGGTTACTCTTACCAACATATATAGAAGGTCCCGGAGTCCCCTGCCCCATTTCCATCCCAGCATTTAAGAACTGGTGATAAGTTGTGCTTTTGAATATGCAGGTTTTCTCTGCAACTGTGTGCTTCCGTCCGATCTACAAGAAGCGAAGATATGACAAATCACGGTGAATAATAGGATCCAGAACCACAAACAGAAACTAAAGCAAATGTTGGGTTCAAAGCTGGGGTTAAAGATTATAAATTGTTTTATTTTACTCCCGACTATAAAACCAAAGATAAAATTAACAAGAAACTGCGTCACTATGCCAACTAGCACGAGGCTCCCCAACTAATACGGCAGGTTTGGATTAACTATTGAATTTGAAACGACCCAAGAGAGCAGGGGAAGTTGGCAACTTCATATATCTTCTGTGTAATTTTCTTCTCTAGGCTGCCAACTTGCAATAGGTAGCTGCTAGGGAGAGAATGGTTGCTCTGTCTCCGATCTATTTGTAGTTGTAATGTTGTTTCTCCATTTACCTGTTCCTGATTGTCATGTTACATGCGTAGTACATTGGTACAAAGTGTAAAATGCATGGCTGAGTTGCAGAGTGTGGATAGTCCAAATGAATAAGAAAATAATTTTAGGTCCCCACCCAACATTATCCTATCCCTACAAGAAAGAGTAAAATGCGAGATATGAAGGCAATTAAAGGGTAACAAAGAATCCAAAGTAGCATAAAATATAGATCATGAAGGCGACATGATTGAGGAAGGGTCCCATTTTTGCAGAATCTTTCTTTTTATGGCCGCGCCTGAGCTTATGGACCATCAAATTTGCATGGTTCAAGTCCTTCCACCAGCCCTACTCTATAATCACTGCAGCACTGGTTTTCACGATATGAGGTTACATTACAAGTCCTCGAATATATTGCCATTCTCATTTCTCAAAGCTTGTAATTAATTTCTGTTTTCACTTGCGAGTGTAGACTAGTAATTGTTTGCCTTTAATCCAATGGGTCCTGCCTTCTTTCCCTCTTTTCTCCTTTAGTGACTTCATCCTCATTACCAAGATAAGTAACAAATTGTCTTTCCTGGGAATGAGAAGAATAATGAAGGTGGCACTTGGCTCAGGTCATATAGCTTTGATGTGTGAAGAGCAAGCGACGCCTGCTCATTTTCCTCTACTTGGGAGACAAGTCGACGTAGCGTGGAAGCATAGCATTACAAGTCTGGGCTTTGTTTACCTTCTCCTTGGAGGAGGAGCCTTTATTCCTGTCCTGTGGCGCTCCCCCTTTTTTTAATACTTCCATTCAGACTAATCATAAAATCGGGTTCTCTCTGTTTTCTGTTTTATGAAATCAGTAATAAGCTTCAAATATACCACACCGGTTATGTAGTCGTATTGAAAGCAAATTTCATGAACGACCTCCTCAACTACAATTTGGTTGTTCAACGTCACGTTAACATAGTTAGCCACCTAAAATCAACCAACAAATTCAATATAAAATTCGATTTTTTATTCCTGCTCGTGGCGTCACCACCGATCTGGCATCAAACCCTCCATCCCGTCGTGTGTGTGTGAGAGAGAGTGCTTTTAATTAATTTACTACTATTTAGATGCTCCGCAGCACACGAAATCTAAAGAAGCGGCAATTTTTTGTTTTTTGGGGAAAAAAAAAAGGTCCCAGTTGTCGGCTTAGGTTTAAATGCTAACAATTGATGTGTGTTTAGGCAGCGAAATTAACACAACACAGCTTGCAACTGCAAAAGCAGCCGACACCACTAGGTTTGAATTATTTGTTGGCTTAGATAAAAGTAGTTCCCTACTTTAACTTTTAAACGCATGTCCACATGGGATGGATCCTAAAATCTCTATTCCTTGATGCGCAAACCTCAAACGCTCTCCTCTTGCATAGTGGCAGCCTATTGTTGAAAAAATAACACCCTTGCCCGTTCTTACCTTTCCATTCTTTTAAGAATATCATACCCACTTCTTTCAAATTACACTAAATATACCCTCACTTTCCTTCACATTTGAATTTGATGTGTATTCACAACAACTTTCCCTTCCATTTTGTATATTTAAATAAATGCATTTGACTTTTTGTATGATATGGCATTAATTTCATTTTTAAACTGATAATTAAAAAAAATAGTTAAATCAAGGTAAACTTCATGTGTTGCACTAAGCCTGTCATCACATTGTTTCTAACATAACTTGTGATTTTATTTAATATATAAAAAATCAATATAATTAAATAAGTTTATCTATAAAAGGACCGAGCATTTAAAAGAAAAAAAAAAGATCAAATTTATTGACAAAATGTTAATGAAAGAAGAGATTTCTTGTGATATTAATTGGATGTTAGGGACGAACGATTATAATTTTAAAAATACAGAAACTATCAACTATGACTTACCGAAATCTAGGAATAAGTTAATATAAATTTTATAAATTCTTTGTATTGGAGGTTCCAACAATCTTCCTAAGTGTGACAAACACCAATGATGAGTCTAGTCAAAAGTGACTCACAAGTTAATAAATTGAGATTTAGATTCCATGTTTGAAATAACGAGATACTGGATTAACAAGGCTGGGAATAATATGCTGGTCTTTGATAGGCTAGAGCTTCATCCGCCAGTGATAATAATGTAATGTAAGAAGGAAGATGGTGGAGAAGTTACAGGGGAGGAAAGCGAAATTCAGGGGATATTTCCTAGTCGACCACCATTCATCTATCTCTTTCTGCAGTGTTCACCAAAAACAAAATCATGTGAACTATATACTACATGACAAGTGACATCCCAATTCCCAACCCTTGAGGTAACGGAACTATCAACCGTTCTCTTCCCTCTTTGCCCATATAGCTTTCCTTCTCCACTTTCCTATCACACCCTCCTCCTCCTCCTTTTTTTCCCCCCGTCAATTTCTGTTGTTTTCCACTGCCTTCCTTTACTGGATAGGTCTCCGAGATTTCGATTTGGCATTTGGTTTTTGCACTGTATTTTACTTTTATTTTCCCTTTTTCCTTCCCTTTTTAAATCAGTTAATGTGAACCGTTCGATTGCACAATTGATTGATTGTTGGTGCACTGTAACAGGTCAACCAAATTCTCGGTTCGTACCGGCAACAGCAAGCAAAACAACCCAAGAAACGGCCCTCCCTCCCTCGCACTCGCATGTCTAAAATGCGTATTACAGTTATAATTCCACAAAATCCAACTGTTAATAACCACACCCAAATGGAAGCAGTTGGCTACAAAACATTTTGATCAATATGCTTCTCACGCATAATAGTATATTACACAAATTTTACATTACATTACGATACAATAAATTTCACCAACATGTAATAAAGATCAGAAAATAGCTGGATTGGGGGAAGGGAATGAAGTACTATCTTATCTTTGCCTCGCGTGCAAAGAAGAAACTGTTTTTCCTATCAAGTATGAATCCTCGTATTATATAATTCTAATTCTAAAATGCCGTAACTAAATTTATTCCATCTCTAATTATGTTCACAAAACAAATGGGTTAGCGGAGATTAATCTAACTAGTTAGCACGTAGGAGTACTGAATTTCATTAATCATGGACGAGAAGAAAATCGGAGAAAAAGCACCAGATGTTCACCTTTTCCAGGCATAAACGAGCAAGGAAAATCCAATGGGCACGACCAACTCGTTCTCCTCCACACTGGACCACTCCATCACGGAGGAGCTTCCACCAAAGGACCCTGCCGACGATGACACCGACACCGATGACGATGAGAAGCTCTTACCCATTCTCCCCCATTCATTGAGCCCTAAATTCCAGTTTTGCTGCGTCCACAGATTCATCAAATTTCTGTCCCCGACTACTTCCTTAGGTCCTTCTTCATCTTCTTCCTCGATTTTGAACATAAAAATGGCATGCCCATCACTGTTCTCTCTATCAAACAGCCAATTGTAGACGTCCCACGAGATCTGAACGGGTACCCCATCCACTTCCACTCTCTCATTCCCTCTAAATTTCCATTTCAATCGCTTAATCTGAAGCACACTTTTGCCATCCACGCTGAAGCAGAGCCTGGAGTCGTCCCTGTAACCGCAATCTATCTGTATCTCTCTCATTTTGCCTCCGAATTTCGCTCTTGTAATGTAGATTTTGTTGGCAATCACATGCTCCCTTTTGAGAACAAGAAACTGGGAATTCTTGGGCTCGCGAGCTTTAGTCTTGGCGTACGCATCCTTATTGGAATCGCCGACCAGAAGAATCATCTCCTTGTCCACAACCAGCGCAACGTAGAAACCAGAGTGCGGTTCAGAGCCGGACCCAAATTTGGCTTTGGAGAGATTCCAGAATATGATAGTATTAGGGGAAAGCTTCTTGGTTCCATGCTTTTTCCAGAAAACGAAGGGCTTGATGTGGAGGTGAAAAGAAGCGGAAGTGAGAGAAGTAGAAGGAAGAAGCGGGGAATCATAAGGGGGATGATGGAGATGAAGATGGAGGGCGCGACCCAGAATGGAGCGTGACCACGTGAGAGAAACGATACCGGCGTCGGTGTGGTAGAGATAGGTGGTGAGGTTGGGGCTGGTGGAGAGTTGCGGCGGAGGAGGTGGAGGAGGAGCGCCGTCCTTGGTGGTAGGGGAGGGGCGAAAGCAGGCAGACATTTTGCGTGATTGAGTATTGAATTCAGGGGTTTTAGTTTAGGAGATCTGAGAGTAGAAAAAGAGGTTTCAATTCAATTAGGTTATGGACCGAAGAGAAAGGAAAGGGCTTTTATGGGAGAGGAGCCATGACTGAAGAAGAGGACGACTCTGACCCTCTTGGGAACAACCGGAGAAGCGATCAAAAGTAGAGGACCCCACATCCAACTTGGTTATTCACAGCACAATAACACCATTTCACTTTTTTTTTTTAAATAATAATAAAATACTTATTTAAAAAATTAAAATATTTCTAAAAAAAATTACAATTCACCAAATTTCGTAAAACTGTCAAAATTTGTAATTAAAATTAAAATTAAAATTAAAAGATAAAATAAAAATATCTTCTTAATATAAGTGATCTATTTACAAGTAATACATGTTCATTTGTAAGTGATAATAATATATTTATAAGTGACACAATTTTATTTACAAATGATACTATTATTATTTATTAATAAGTTCATGTCACTTATAAATAAATAATTATAAATAAGTAAAGGCCAGTTACAAATAAAAATAAGAGCATGTTCATCATATCAAATTTTAATTTTAATTTGTAACCTTGATTATTTTTAAAAATTAGAAAGAATTTAGGTTTATTTTTAAAAATATTTTGATTCATTGATATTTACTTCAAATTTTCAATACTACTTCGTGGCTTCATTTTTCACTAAACATGGCTTCGTTGATTAATACCTTTATTTTGTTTTCAACTTCTTCTTTTTTTCGCTAAATGTTTTCAACCATTATTATACGATACAAAAGTTGCACTGTGTTACTTTTTTAAAGTCCTCATCTCTGCTCTAGCTGGCCAAAAAAGAAGTCTTTATCTCTGCTAGGGTATTTAAATTATTTATTTATTTTTTGGTAGAAATTTATTTTATTTTTATTTATTGTACAAACTTTTTTATTGCATTCTATAAAATTAATTTGTGACATAAACTATCCAGAAATATAATGTCTAACATGATTTAGATGTTTAGACAAAAAAAAGAAAGAAAGATTAGGATGTGATTAGACATAGTTTCCCACCAAATTTGTTGGTTCGGTTCTCTTTAAACACACACAAAGTGCTGGTATTTTACTTTGTATGCATCCTGATCTGAAGAGAAGGCTACCCTGGTGTGATGGTTAAGATAGTCAATATTTAAATTATTTCAGTTTAGTCCCTTCTTGAATGGTTTTATGTAAATTCCCTGTTTTATTAATGACACTATTGTCGTGACAACACCAAATTAAAACCTTTAACTATATAGTAATTTTGTGTTGCTTGAGATGTTGGTAACACTGAAATTATGATAATTCCAATGTACTCGACTCTTCGCATTATGGTTAATTTGATCCTTAATATTTCCTTTAGTTCTTAATATATAATGCTCAATTTGATCCTTAATGTTTTCTTTAGTTCTTAATATAAACTTCTTTTAACTGGATAGGAGTTAAGTTGATTAACTATTTTGATTTTTTTTAAAATTAAAATATTTTTCTAAAATTACCCTTATTTAATCATATTTTCTCTATCTTTAGAATAAATTAAATTGAGGTATTTTTTAGACATATGTAATAAATAGCACCCCATATTCTGAAAATGGTCTTATATTTAAGATTAGGGTAAAATATCATATATTTAGGATGGGAGGAAGTATAAGTTACTTTTAAATATATCATTAAAATCAAGAAAAACTTGTTACATCATTAAAATTATCTAAAAATTTGTGATATCTATTTTTACCTCTAATAATAACCATGAATTCAAGCAATTCGTGTATTTTCTCTCTCATAAATAAGGATATTTTGATAATAAAATAGTTAATATTTCAAAAATTTATAAAAAGTGACATATATTTAGGACTAAGAAATTTTTTGAGAACGTGATTTATAAAAAATATAGAGGGAGTATGATGTTTGATTCTTGAGAAGCCACCAATTGGTGAAATTATAGATGTGGTAGATTAAACTTCTGAATCCGAATTTTTATTCTACTTGGAAGGTACAAGACCTTTTTTTTTCTGGCTAATGGTAGGTATGAGATAATGAGACATAAACATCACAGAGGAGATGATTTAGAAATGAACTAGCAATATTTTCGCTCCAACGCCTTTACCTTGTGCATTAAATCACATATGAGTTAGCCCATATACTTCTATTAATCAATAAAGCTATTGTATCTCCATTTCAGAATCACGTTGTTAATGGATATGATGGGAAAATTAGTTTAATTTAAATTGATAATGCTCTAGTTTGGATTATATAATAGTATAAGATAACAAATAATTATACCAACTTAAAAAAACTATGGTATCATAAAAATAAATAATAGTATAGATTTACCAATCAATGTTGATCCTAGTAAAAATGGTTAAAATTGTTTAGGCGTGATGTTTCAAATTCAAAATCATAAAAATACAGAAAATATCTTTAAAAGAACTCTCATAACAAAGTGAATATATATATATATATACAAACAATCTAAATATGCAATATAATCAACCGTTCAAAAAACTACCAACTCTTTTTGTTTTCAAGTAAGAACAGAAAAGTTATAATGAGAGCATAAATATACGTGCATTACCATAAATCTGTCAAAAAAAGAAGTAATGGTCCTAACTTATTAGATGGCTTCAGTCCCTTCGGGGACATCCGATTAGATGGCTTCAGCACAGGTAAAAAGCTATCCCCTCTAAAATATTCAAGAAAACGAGTGTTTACTAATGGCACTACAACAGTGAAAATGAAACCAATAAAAGAGTAAATTATGTTGAAAGTTGAAACGTTGATATTTTGGAAAATACAATATAGGATGATATAATTTAAGTAGAGGAAATGGAACAACATAATAACGTATAATAGATTTCAGAAAAGCGAGCAGGGAGATAAAGGTGGGTTCAAAAGTAATACAAGACGACAAATAATGCCTATTAGATTTTAGACTTTGAGGCAAATTCAGCAATCTAATTCAATACAGTTATACTCTATGAAATTATAAGATCTTGTTTGGAATGGGAGGAAAATAGAGGAAGAATAATATTAAAAAGAAAAATAAAAATAAATTTTGATAAGGGAGTGTTTAAGTTTTTTCTTATTTTTTTTTAAATTTTTCTCTCATTTCTATTTTTCTCTCATCCAAAAAAAAGGATAAATATAAGACTCGTTTGGTTATTAAAAATATTAGAAATACAATGAACTGAATTGATAGGAAATAGAAGACAAAATTTCCCAACCCTCCTAACATTTTTTTCTGTCCGTACAACTGACGTCAATCATTATCTTTTGTTGGCGGCGCAGATCAAAACACAGCAGGTATGAAATACAAATAGTATCTAATCAATTAAAAAAAAAGAAAAAAGAAAAAGGTCTGGTGATCTACATTGGAGTAGCTTTAAATCTGGAAATCAATATATAATCTAGGGGTAATTATGGGTTGGGTCGATCGGATTTGATTCATGCTCATTACCCGATTTGATGATGCTTGGACTAGTATTGGGTCGACCTGATACCATTGTAATAAAAATTGGATTGGACCGGCCAGTTTGACCGGTCCAACCGGGAACCGGTCCCTGGTCCGGTTCGGTCTCAGATGGGAATCGGCTGGTTTTGGAACCGGTGCGAACCGATCAAAAACTGGTAAGAAACCGGGTTGAACAGGTCTCAATTTCTTTTTTTTAATATTTTTTTAAATAAAATAATATTATTTTTATTACTAAGTAGCATTATTTTTAGTATAAATTTTTTTCTTTCTATATTATAATATGTTATAAGTATTATTATGATATATAATGATAAATTTACTTAACAAATAATATGAAAATAAAATATCAATTAACTATATTATTAAAAATATATTAATTTATTCACAACTGGTCCGACCACTGAACCTTGAATAGTTGCCTCATCCGGTTCAATGACCGGTCCGGTTTTTAATACCTTGATACTATATTTTTTTTAAAATTAATAAATAAAAAATTTATTTAATAATAAAAAATATACTTATTTATATTTAAAAATATATTTTCTTAAAAAACATAAATTTTTTAAAAATTTATGAATATTTAACTATTATATATTATTTTTACATAAATATTAAGTTAAAAAATTAATTCAAAATTAAAAAAATTTTGAAACATTAAAATTTTTAAAAATTTTCATAATATTTACATAGTAAATGTATTATATTAGATATATAAAAAATAAAAATCCCATAAAATCAATTAACATATATAAAATAATTAAAAAAATAAACATATATAGGTCGGGCTAAGCATGGCCAACAATGCTCAGCCTTAACCCTGGCCCGACCCAAGATTTGGCTCGGCTCGATTGGCTTGATGTGGCTAGACTAGATCATGCCAACCGGGCCACGATCCAGTCTTAATACAATCTATGACAATGTGAGACTAGGTTTAGGCAGAAAGGAGAGAGGATTTAAGCCGGGAGGAGAGGATGAGTGAGGGTTCAGGTAGCCAGGACGCCATTGATAGAGGTAGAGAGGGTCCAAGTAGAGATAAATGTCAAAGAAAATGGGAGGGGTAGTGATGTCCAAAAGGTGATTTCTACATCCCAAAATCATGAAAGACATGGTTGAAGCTGGGTGTGAAGATTCCTTGGTCAATGAAATTATAAAATCATCAGGAATGAGCCTTCCTAGGAAAAATAGCAACCAAACATTAATTATGTGGAAATGGAGACCCAATTCTTACAATTTTCAACACCTAAGAAGGGAACCAAATGGAATCATAGAATATTTTATCTTGATTCTAAATATAGTACTATATTCAAAATACATGAGAATATTTATTATATATTTTAAAAAATATTTCTATTTAATTTAGTTTAAAAAAAAGAGATTAAATAAGAGTAATTTTAAAAAAATATTATAATTTTTTTAAAAATTAATATAGTTAACTATTTGTCACTCCCATATTTAATTTAATAATTTGGATCCCTATTAAGGATCAAAAGGAGTATAGAATAGGTGAATTTTAAGTTTGAATTGTGAAAGAAATTAAAGTGTATGACGTGATTATACGTTACTCATGCTTTGATGATATAGACTTGAATCGAAGCGTGTGTGTGTGTGTGTGTGTTAATTCATACTACTATAAAAGAATTATATATTTTGTTTGAATTGGAAGAGTAATGGATGAGAAGAGATGAATGAGGAAGAGTCAAAGTAAAGCGTGGAATATTTGAAAAATAAAATGTAAGTTGGGGCTGTTTGAAACGTGAACGCGTGAAATGAAAAGCGTGTGAAGAGCCGAAAGCCAAATGGAAATTACTCGTGGAAAGCCGCCTTCACCCAAGTGGCGGTTGTTTATTTGTCTGAGATTAAATGGGTAAATATGTAAAACTACTATATCTTATTCTCTTGTATTATTTCCATCTCTTTATCAATTTTTGACCCCCCACCAAACACACACATATATATGATGTAATTGTAAACACGCGCAAATTGATCGGACTTTCAGAATACCTCAATATATATTTTTTAAAAAAGAAGTTTTTTCATAATATTGTTACTGTGAGTTGGAATCCCTTCATTGAATAAAGTTAGTTTAAAGGCCCATCTCCTTGATTAGTAGCCACAGAGGATAAGAGTCCGTTTGGTTTAATTACATAAGGGTAATGTAATGTGATATGATAAGATGTAATGTGATGTGATGGAATAGTGATTGCATATGAGTTTATTTGGTAGAATATAAATTATAATATAATGATATTAATTTTTTATATTTAAAAATAAAAATAAAAGTGAAATGACCATATTGCCCTTAATCTTATAAATGAATTTACCAACATTTATTTTTATAAGGGTATTAATATCTTTTTACATCTCATTACACCTATATAAAGACCCTCACATATAAAATGTTATATAATTTGAATCGCCTCTACAATATCACTTAAATAATCTGGATCACATATGAAATGTCCAATCAAATACTCAAAACTCAGATGATGTGAAGTCTATTACTTTTATATGGGGAGTTGTAAATGAACTAAATGAGCCCTAAGTAGCATCTTGATACTCACGGCATACTCGAAGTGGGTCTCCAGCCTAATTTATTTTTTATATTAAATGCCAAGACCATGTATTTAATATCACACACCATTGTGTTCCTTTGAATCTTATTTCAGACAACCAATGCACTTAAATAAATAAATAATAGTCTGCGCATATATATCGAACATATATTCTTCCACCCCAAGATAAATGTAAAATAATAAGAATAGAAACGGAAATAATTATTATCACCGCATATGATGGGCAGTGATAATTACAGAAATTAATTTTTAATACTAGATGTCCTATATATAGGGAGCATAATTATGTTGGCTTTGCCCCGAAAAGGGAACTAAAACCAAAAGAAAAAAGAGGATGTAATTATGATTGGCCTGTTTGGTTTGTTTTTTCTTTTTTCAAATCATGATTTTTTAACTAGATGTGTTTGCATGTCACAAACTGATTTTTTACAAAATAAAAATAAGATTAAACTATAGGTTTGAAAAAAGAGTGAAATAGTTAATTTTGTGTTAGTAAAACCATAAGTTTAAAAAAGAATGATATTATGACATATATTATATATCTAAAAGTACTTTTAACTCTTATCATCTAAATAAGTTTTTATTAAACTTATTTTTATAAAAAAATATTTAAATATAATAACTTATAATAAATTTATTTTTATTCAAATTTTATTTTTATAAATTTTATTTATTTTAATTTATTTTTATAAAATAGAAAACCAAACAGGTCAATGTTGTGAGTTGTAACACTTGAGGAAAAGAAATCAGCAGGGAAGCAAGTGATGAAACAGAAACGCGAGTATATGGTTAGAACTGTCAATTCGGGCCACCCTTGGGCCGGACCAAAAGGGCGTTATGAAAAATAAAATAATTTATTTAGTAAACTTATTTTTTATAAAATGTTATGAAAAATAAAAAAATAAAAGAAGAAAAAACTCATAACATTTTTAAGGTATTTTGTAGTTTTTGTTCTGAAAAACATAAAAAAATGTGAAAAATACCCACTTAATTAATGGTAAAGTTATAAATTTTGAATAACTTATTTAATACTTATTAGTTAAGATTTTGAGAACAATTATTCAAACAGATTTTTTTATTTTTTTTATTTTTTAAATTTTTTCTCAAACACAGTTTTATAAAATTATTTTAAAAATAATAAAATAGAATACGCTATAAAGTCCTAAATTTTGCAATGAAATGGGGAAGCATTGGGGGAATTGAAAAGGCAACATCAGGGGGTTTAAAGAGTGTCAAATCGCCAGCTGGTTTAGAGGAGAGCAACCTTGAGGTGGAGGGACAAGCCATATCCAAGTCGCAAATCATACACAACACATATTGATGATGGGTGCCTCTTCTTTGTTTCCTTCACGGTGTGCCAATTTAATGAGGTCGGATAAGCATCCTTGTTCGTGAAATGAAAGAAACTTCCACGAAACCATGTTCAATTACACCCCCCCCCCCTCTCACTTAATTACTAGTAATTTTTAGAAAAGAATTTTAGGGAGGCATACTGATATAGCACTAGTTAATTACTATTCAAAATAAAACTTAATTTTGTTTTTGCTTGATTTCATTTATATAAGGAAAAATTTATTTAAAAATATTAATTATTTAAAAGAAGAAAGTAAACTATACTCCTATGTTGCGGATGAAGCATAATAGGTGGATGAGGTATGATAACAGATAACGATACTTAATAACAAGCAGGGGACAGCAACAACGATGCCGTCAGCACCCAGTTTGATTGTTTGTGGCTTCCCAGTTCCCACTTTGGAAGTGTTGGAGCTCTCTGTGGGCGGTGACAGCATTTGTTGACATATGTCGTAATATTGCGTGTGTAAAATTAGTACTAACATTTTGAAAACATTATCCTTACACCTAAGCTCTAGCTGGAAATTAAATTTTGATTCCTCATCCGTTTGGAATGAAATATATACTTACATGATATTTCGATTTGAAAATATACAGTGTAATATTTAAACTTTATGTATTACACATATATATATATTAAGTGAAAAAAATTAAAATATTTGCCTATGTAACCTTGAGTTAAAGTTTATACCGAACTTGTAGTGAACCTGATGATGGCTGAAGCTTGCAGATGGGAGAGCAGCGCAGTTAGAAAAGTCCAACATCAAGGCCCTGCTTGATCTTGATAGAATGGAAAATGGGTTATGAAAAGGGAATGGAAAGATAATGAATAAATTTCCTGGATTAGTA
The DNA here is from genome assembly GCA_026686845.1 of Adenanthera pavonina. Taxonomy (NCBI): domain Eukaryota; kingdom Viridiplantae; phylum Streptophyta; class Magnoliopsida; order Fabales; family Fabaceae; genus Adenanthera; species Adenanthera pavonina. Next base: position 14,389,204 of record JAIVEN010000015.1, read on the forward strand.
TGATTAAATGAATTTTCTTAGAAAGGTAAAAATCCCTTACACACGGGAGGGTTGTTCCATCATTCTATTCTATCAGAAGGAAAATCGGCATTTTCTTGAAAATCAAAATTTCATGATGAATATCTCGTCATATCTCAAGTTAATTTTCTATCTAAACCAGTGATTTCTTCCTCGTCTCCCGCTTTCTTTTTCATCTTCACCAGTCTGCAATAGAGTTTCAGGTAGTGAAGCTATTAGAAGATAGTCACAAATCTAATCATTGCACCTCATCAAACTATTCAATTCATACATTTATTCTACTGTACCACTTAACTAAGAAAGTACTATATGTATAACCCCGATAGAGAAAGTTCAAATTAAGATCGATAATTAATGTTTGTACCACCCGCACTCAAATGGTTTTCCTAGCAACTACATGGAGGATATATTGGAAAAAATGTAATTAATGGTGGTTGGGTGAAGTAAAAAGGGATTTGATACTCTTTATGCTCATTAACCGATAGTGTTGTGCAAAAGGAAGAAAAAGATTTCACATTCATCTAGTAGTGTTACAATTTGATTTCATCCTAGAGATTTTTACTATGTAAATCAAATTGATACTTATATACATAATATAACAACTTTGATAACTTGCATTATGTATGAGGAGTGAAGTTCATTCCTCAAACTCTATACAATGCACAGAATCAACACTTCTTTATTTTAAATGTATATTTGCCGTGTTTATGTAAAAAATTTTCTATGTATATATTTTTTGCCAAATGAAATTATCTAATGTGAAAGAATATCTCTATATTAAGAACTCATATTCTGTATTGATCCTTAGGCCGTTTTCAAATTTGTTAGCATGATAATACAGAAACAATTCATACATTTTATAAAAAAAACATAAAGGTATAAGAACTAGGCAAATATATGGATTGAATTCTTAAAATCATCCTTTCTTTTTAATTTCAACTGTCATTTTTTTCTATTTTTAAAGCTGTGCCCTGATTATTAATTTAATTTGTTTTGAAGTGTGATATAAGTATAAAGTGCTCTTGAAATAAAAAGACACAATGAAAATTGTGTGTGTGTGTGTGAGGGTTATTTTCTGTATTTTTTGTATTCCTCTAATTTGAAAAACAAGTCACACACTTCTAATCAATTATATCATCCAAACTCACGTGTAAGTCACACACTTCTAATTAATTATATCATCCAAACTCGGGTGTAATCATAGGATTAAAATGGGGAGCAAGGTGTCCCGTTTTGTCCAAATAGAGCACAAACCATACTGGAACAGGGAAACGACAGCACAGGAATAGGACATAAAAGCCAACAACTGGACATAGAAAAACGACAGAAGCAACCAGAGATCCTCTCAAAACGCTGGGTATGAGAATTACTCTCTCCGGTGTCAAATCAAAGAGAGAATTTTAGAGGAGAGGTCTGGTTGAAAATATAAAAGAAAAATGTAAATTCCTGTAGTAATAAATTAACGTGGTATTTCAAAAATACTCTTAAACCATTATGAAAAATACTTTCAATGAGTATTAATTAATTTAGTGTAAAGAAAAAGATCATCAATTGAGAGCAATTTAAAAAAAAATATGTTTAATTATAAATTAAATAAACTTAATTAGTATGTATAAAGCAATTTTTTTTAATATTTGAGACTAGAGGGAATTGAAACTGAAAATGTATGATGACTAATTACGGGGATGAACACGTTAAGAAAGACTTTGACCTATGTATGTGTGTGTGAGAGCGTGCGCAATAGTAATCACCTGAAAAGGAAAAGTATATTACATGTATCTTTTTTTTGGTCCAAGAAAAAATAGATGTAATATATGTATGCAGTGGCTGTGCCTCGTTAAAAGTCCACCATGTGTTTTATTAGGACTTCCCCACAGCCTTTCATCACTGGCTTCATTTTTGGCCCAACTCTATTCCAACGTTGACTGACTTCATCAAAACCTAAATAACACTGTTCATTCAATCGTCTACGTACAGTTATTTTCCCCCAACGGAGTTTCACGTTTGTGGGATTTTGGTTTTAGTGAGCTACTCCCACTTTGTCCAACAAACACCCTTTCAATTTTATTACAGTAAATTAATTATAAATGCTATTTCCTTCATTTTTTTTATCTGATCCTTTCTAAAAAATATTTTATTTCTATTTATATGTCATTTTCAAATTTTAATATAATATTAATTATCTCCTTATCTGTTATTTTAAAAATAAAAAATGACATTAATTATTTATTTTTATTTATCTATTTATTAAAGTACGTGTTAAACAAATTTAAAATAAATTTTAACATATTAATTATATTTTTTAATTTATATACTGAAAATTTAATCATAATACGGAGGGAGCAGTAGTATATGCTGTATATCACCTACTCGCCTGCATTAGCACTGCCACTGGTAAACTGAAGCAGTTGCGGCTTATTCAATTGGCCTGCCTCATTCATTGGGTACAACTACCAATCCACGAGTTAGTTTCATAATCATATTGATTGAATAATTGAACGCCTCCTTTTCCCCCTTTTGTTATAGCGTAATTTGATTAGGACATGGGGCATATTCATTTCATTTTATTTCCTACAAGATCCACCGCGAATTTAATTTAATTTATGTAAATTATTTCCTTCGATTCATAAAAATGGTAGTTTCAGGGTTTTAAAGATATTTTATAACCTTTGTCATTTTAGAATATTAATAAAATATTAATTACATTTTTCACTATTCTACTCCTAGCAAATACTTTATGTAAAACAAATTTAAATTATGGGTATTTTAGCAAGGTATTTTTAAATTTTATAACAATTGAGATTATTTAATATTTTTGTATTTTTATGAAAAAATTTAAAATGATACTTTTTTATGAATGGGAGGGAGTAAACAATCCACAGATGGTAATTCAACCGGGAGTTACATATGGTGGCAGAAGGCCAGGCACTATTAATATTAATATTATAAGGCCTTCAAATTTGAAAAAGTGATCCGGCTTCATAGATTTTGGGTTTGTTAGAATGATAGCTAGACACGAGTCTTTGTACCAACTTGGCATTTTCTGGTAATATGGAATTCGAAGACTAACACCGGTCCAAGTAAACGCACATGTGAGAGGACCCCCCAGAAAAAGGAACTGTTTTATGAAATTTTCAATCGGGTCTATACGTTTGGCCAGGTTAATGAATGTGTACTAAGAAGGAACTATGTTTTATGAATTTTTCAATCGGGTCTATACGCTTGGCCAGGTTAATGAATGTGTACTGTAAATATATATAAAGTATAGGAGGACCAGAAATCAAACTTCTTAGGTTCTAGCCACCCTTCCGTTGACAGTGATTAAATGAGTTTTAAAAATAGAAATAAATATTGTCCCCAAAAAAAAAAGAGAAGTGAACATACTTTTCGTTTGAATGTCTTTTAAATAAAAAAAATGAACTTGAAAAGTCCAAAAATCTTCACCATGATAAAATGTTGGGAAAACTTTTCCCATGAATGAATTGATTATTTAAGTTGAGTCATAATATTAGCTATTATAAATGGCCAAAAAAAAAAACCAACAATTATAGCACGAAGTGGCTGTGGAAATAAATATGCAGTGTGCATCTATATATACATATATGAATGTATATATGTACACACAGAACATTTACCTCAAGAATTTGAAGGAATTGAAGAAACTTGAGTAAAAGATTTTAAAGGAACTGTGTAGCATATATAAGACCAACTTTCATAGCAGGAAGGTCATTCCCAATTCCTACCAGGCAATTAATTAGCTAAATACCCAAACACAAGCGCGTACAGACACATTTTCGAAAAATAGTTGCTCACTCCCAAATCAAGTGAATTGAATTGAATCATTTATAGTTATATATTTTAAAAAATAACATAGAAGAATACAAGTTTAAATAAGTTTTATTTTGATTTCTTATTTTTATTTTCTTATTTCTTTTTAAATAGATTTATTATTGTCATTTTTGTGAACAAAGATGATTCAACTTTCAAAAAGATGCAATAAGATATAGCCTTCTCTTTAATGGGATTGGTTGGGCTAATGAAACTCCTAAAATGGGCCAAACTATAACCACCAATAATACTGTATTAGGGATCCGAATGATTTAGTTTTTGTTTGGCTCGATTAAGCCCAACAAACACAATAACATTTCTATTGAATTTGTTGATTACGGGAGACCAAATCCATAGAAGTCATGAGAAACACAAACTTTAAGGACTATATCATAGTTTACAATGAGGTGTAAAGAGAGTACCTAGAAATTTATCAGAGCGAATTTTTCTCACTACCTATATTACCTTCTCCCTGAGTCGTCATTGTGAACATTCCTCAAATTAAGAGCGGCGCTCACATACTCAGAATCATATGTCGTCCATGTGAAGTACGTAACTGAAATATGCCATGTTCTTGTGCACATAAACCAAATGTCATGGAAATAACTTGACCTGGTTCAATGCTTCTCCTCGGAAACTTGTTATTTGGGGTAAAAAAAAAAAAGAATGCTTCTCGTGCTACAAAACAGCTACTTCAGAGTATTTTGGCTTTTTTGAGCTGAGTAGGCCACCAACCTGCTAATTTATTTTATTTTCTTTCACTTCCGACAGTACTTTTTTCTCTTTTGGATTTATGAACGACCCTCGTTCACCTGATCCAAGGCACATGTTTATCAAACACAAATGATACCCTTGTTCTGTAATCAAAATAAGCTTGTCAGTTCGGTGGCATGTTAACTCAGAAAAAGAAGGGGTGGAAAGCCATTTATGTTTGTCTCTCTCCTACCATATCATCATTGGCTTTGACTGCTTTTTCATTTTTAGACAAAATATCTCACCTTTCGCTCCAATTCCAATTCTTTTATCTCTCTTCTTTTGCACTACTATTTCCGACTCTGAGAAATGCATGCTTTTTGATGAAATTTTGCACCACAACATTAAATTGAGATACCCTTTCTGTTTATAACTCTTAGAGCTGGTTACAGTACACCCCTGTTGATTTCTAATATGAACAAGTGCCTCGTTTAATTTGTTGATGATGGGATGGTATATTAAACTTCTCCTTTTTAAATGGAATTCTTAAATAATAATTGGGTAAACACAAAAGTAGTGATAATGATGAAAAGTAAAAAATACCAAAAACAGGTCCAATATAATATATCTTATCAAACCATCAAATCATTCACTAATCTGTATTAATTAACCCAGCTAACTACCAGGAATTGTTACACAAGAAAGATGCTGCCCAAAGCATTTCCCCTTTTCTTTACATGTCTGTGACAGGGGAGAGTGAATTTGACCCCGTCAGCAACTGTTGGAGTTTCCATCAGGTGAACCTTAAAGAGTATCTATGATCCATCTGGCTCACAAGATTCAAACTGTTGATGATGAACAACTCACTAACACGGCCATGGTTTAAAAAGTAAAAATAGCAAGAGTAAGCAACTTCATTATATGATGGTTGTGGGGAACAAAATCAATTCCAACACACAGGAGAATCAATAATCATCAAGGTTCACTGATAGAGATGTGCCACCAAAATACAAACTCCAACACACTGTTTCGAAAGCAGTTGAAGCCTGCGACGCCTAAATATAAAAAGAAGGAATTAAATATATGCGTTGCTACAATACAAGTAACAGAGAACTGTATATAGTGTATATGTATGTCTTTGGGCAGAATGAAACGCTATATTGAAGGCAATGACAACACTATTTCGCCTTATGTGAATGTAAAAGAAAAAATAGGAGTCAATGTTTTGTAATCACATTATACTAATTTTTTACTATTGATGTTAGTGGTGAAAAAGAAAATTGCAGTAATCACATATACGAACTGCACTACAGAGATAAATAATTAGTTTTAGATGGAAACTTGCCCATAATAGTTAGCTTATAATTTTTGTATTTCCCACAGTTTGTTCTACTCAATCATATGGATGGAAGTTGAGTGAGCAATTTTTAAAAGATATAATTATTGTTGTGAGAAGCGCAGAATCGCCAAATTATTGTAAAACTGAGTAAGATTTGGAGTTAATGAAGATGGCATGAAACTATGGAAGATGATTAGGAGAAAATATGCCTTTAATGGAAGTTGGAAAAATACAAGTAATAAACCGAAATGGAAAGATAAAAACCCAAAGTTACCGTTGATTGAACTTGCAATAGTGGCAGGTGTGGCAAGAAAACGACATATTCACTTTTGAAATATAAGTGACATCCTCAGCGATTTTATTCATCCGTTTTCCACACACAGACAGATGATAATGACTCCCTTTCTGGATTACCACTTTGATTCAGTGATTTTGATTACACTATCATTTTCATGTTTGTGTTCGAATAGTTTCGAAGATTCTGCTCAGAATTTAGAATTTCTTTGACTGAAAACATATGAACTTCCCCTTTTTTAAACACCATCTCCATCCGAATCGTAGGCAGTGAACAAGACGTAATTTTTTATAACAAGCTGTGAATTTCAGAAAAAAAAAAATATATATAATTGGGGCCAGAGACAGGGTGGGATCTGGAGAGAAGAGGAGCTGAATGGGACCCTTGAATACATCATTAAATCGCCCACTCGATCTCATCTAGTGTCTATTCTCTTCAACAGCATCAATCCCTAACGAAAAGCTATCAAATTTAGCATGTCTTCTTTTTTCTTTTTCAAAATGCCATCCCATACACATTTCTTTCCTGCAGCAGATCAAAACCTTTTTGTTTCACGTAAATACCCATAAAAACTTATTAGAAATCTCTTCATTACGCTTTTAACTTTATCCTCACCACATAGTACACCTCTTTACATTTAGAATTTTACATATTACATCATCTGTACGGTGTTTGAAGGTCAGGTGATGACAAATTTGCTTAAGAGGTAAAATGGTTGTTTTTTTACCGGCAGTGCATTGAGGTATCTGATCTCTGGTGAGTGGCTGTTCCTTCGGCTTTAGGGACCAAGTAACTGAGACTTCAAGAAAGACAGGGGACATACAGAGGAAGAATCGGATGAAAAGGCATCTAAGGCACATTATTTGTTGATTAGTTTAAAACACTATTACTCAGAACTCTCATTTCTTACTTCCATTACTGAATTGAGTCTAGTTATTTCTATTTTATATTACAATCAGCGCAGAATAAATGGAGAATCTTCTTCACCCAAAAAAAGGAGAATCTTTTATTTATTATGCCACTAAATTGGGAATAAAAGAAAATCCAATTATTGAGTTAGAATGAAGAGAAATATATGGGTGCATAAAATTCTACATTGTTTGAAATAAAGGGAGCCGGCCAGTTTCTAAAAAGCTGTGCCCTTTGACAAACCTTCCCTTACATTTCAGACGAAACTCGACAGAGTTTTCTGCTACTACAAACGCTAATTGCAGAGGCTATGATATGAGAACAGAGCCATGAAACATAGACAACAACTTCATAGATCACAACATGATTGGCTGTACATATATATATAGCATTATCTAAAGAGTCACTTGGATGGTTTCCAGGATCAAGAGATGAACTAAAGCACTTCAAGACGCTGGGAATTTAAGGCCGAGAAAAAATGGGTTAATTAGTAGAATAAGCGGCTTTGGCTGCAAGAATGTGAAGCAGCAGGGTGCTAAAACTGTTGAGCATAATGATCAGGCAACATTACTGAGGTGGCACGACCGAGCAGAGCTCAATAGACCCGTAATCCAGAAGCTCCTCAATCATTTGCTCAATATGATCCTCTTCAAGAATCTTGAAATGCTCACCACTTTCTGCTTTCACCTTCTTCACACCCCACTTTGCCTCTGATTCTTCTTCATCCTTCTCCTCCTGCGTTGCCTTCTGTCCCGACGCCGCAATACTGGTTTCGCTTTTTTTCATAGAGGACGAAAAGCTTGTGCTCGTGGACACAACGTTTGGTGAAGAAGTTACTCGTTGAGGTTCCGGTAACGAGGGCCTCGTCATTTGAAGCGAAGCCATATAACATCTATGCAGTTTAGCAGTCAAAGTTGCGGAAAGAAGCTTAGAGGATGAAGATTGTGACGCATTGGGGTTGTAAGGGAAATTGGTTCTCGCCCTCGGACCACACATCAGCCTCGCTGCTTCATCATACGCTCTGGCTGCATCCTCTGCCGTTTCAAATGTACCAAGCCATATCCTCGTCTTCCTGCACAAAACATACGCTGTTAATTGCGTCTGAGAAGCATGAAACGTGCATGGACGCGAAAACTAATGTGAACTTACAATAGAGGGTGACGAATTTCAGAGACCCAAGATCCCCAATGCCTTTGTCGGACGCCTCGATATCGCTGTTGTGGTCTGGCCATGCTAGGAAAAAAAGAAACGTATTCTTTTCCGCAAAGTGTTTGTGAAAATGTTTGAGTGTGGTGCCAACACCAGAAGGAGGGGAGGTGGGTTTTTGTAGTTGAGTTCTTTCACAGTCACACGCACCCTTTTTCTTACCATTCTGGCATCCAATTATGCACAGGGGGGGACCCCACAGGGATTTTTATTTTTGAGCTTTAACCTTCTTTTTTAACCTGTAAATGGCCATATTGTAATTTGAAACTCATGATTATTAAATAACTAGTATTTCAATCTTCAAGTGACAATTCAAGTAGCCAAGTTGAAATCACATGTCTCCCCGTCTCTGATTAAGATATAAATTGGAAACAGCATCGCCCTGTTATCTAAAGGTCGCAATCTCATAGATTCTTCTCATGTGACTATAGGGTAGGGGGCAATTGTAGATAACGACTAGATGATAGTCCGTGTTTTGAAGTTTGAACTGCATTATCTTTCTATAACATATCCTTCTCAAATAGTATATATAAAGCACCCATTGCCTTACTGGTTGCAGCCGAAATATAGAAACCCTATAATTGAAGCTTCTGCATCATTTTGTCAGTTTATATGAGAGTTTCGACCCTGGTCTGGACCTTCTGGAGACCAAGATAAGGATCAAATTCTGCAACTTGGAAAAATGATCAGTTCAAGACAACAATTTTCCATTTCTGCATCTCTATATCATAGTCATTATAAATATTAAGATTTGGTCAAACTCAAGTTAAGACTCATCAATTAAAGGTCAAAGATTCTTGAACCGTCATCATTAGTCTAACGGATGAAATCATCTTCACTATTATCAGCCCATTGATACCCATAAGCAGCAACAGCGCCTCCATTTCTAATTTTTGTACTTCTTCATAAAAAATTTATATGTGCAAAATTTAATGATGTATGTCATAAAGCTCTTCACTTTCAGGCAAATTGCTTAGAAACAATATGTATAGTTGATCAGCAAGTGACATCAAGTTGAGAGTTTCGTCTGTATTATTATTTTATTTTATGTGGGTGTGGGGGCTTAGGGCCTTGGATACTCGATATATAAGAAAATATAAGCATATGGCGTGTGGAATGAGCGAGGAAATAACAGTTTTTCAGGTTCTTAATTTTAATTGGCAATGACAGGCGACCAGACCACGTTGAGAATAAGCTTCTTGCACTAGTTTGTGAGACGTAAGATAAAATAGAATAAAAAATGATTAATAATCAAAAGTACTGATAAAGATAAGCTTACAATATAGGGTAACATAAACACACACTTGCTTCTTTCTTAATGCTGAAAATTAAGCAGCATGCTTCTTTCTTGAGTTACAGGAATGACCTCTGTAATGTGTTATACAGTTGTCAATTGATTTACTGATATTGGTCGCCTCACTCCCATCCCATCTGTGTGATCTGTCCCATGGGCCAAACTCTAATGGCAAAATACCTTCTCCTTTGAAAAAAGCAATGATGGGGTCAGAGGGTGAAGCCCTGCTGCCTGCCTGCCTGCCACGTGTCACCAACATAATCAGATGGTGGCGTGGCCGATGCTGTGCTGTTGAACAAAATCACTTTTACTGCATAATATATATAATATTATAATTGTTCGGACTTTTAGGAGGAGTGGGGAAAGAGAGAATATTTGGTCCTTGGTCCTCCTTACATCTTTTTAGCTCATTTCCTGTTGGATTGCCGAGTTATCTAAAGAGAGAATCAAAGGTAAAACTGTTTTACTTTTTGTTTCTTTGTTAAGTATCTGATACAAAAGAGCACAGTAATGACTGAAAGAAAAAAGACAGGACAAAAAAAAAAGAATAGTAGGGAGACGAGAACAAGCAGCATGTATGTCAAGGAGTGATAGATTTGGAGCTTTACCAATATCCCTAAATATCTATGTCTCTCTCTCAGTCTCAGTCTCTTTCTCTCTCTTCTTTGTAGTTATTTTTAATTAAGGTGGTTTTTTCTTTGGCGGGGTTTACAGCTAACATCAAACCGATAATGCACAAAAGGTCAAGAAAGTAAGATATGTATATAAATTGATAGGGACCCACGAATATATCCGCGTGAAGTAGGTCCCAATAAACTCCAAAACATAACATGGGTGATCAGAGCAATAACCTAAATTACCTAAACCTTCCACGGCTTGTTGGCCTTGAGTCCACGAACTTGCTCACCAGGAAACAGTGCCTCACATGCAAACTTGCCAACATGCAAAATCCATTGAATTCAGCTATTTAAAACAAGGGTCAGCTACGTGTTGTGGGGATAACTATAGTATGAGATTTTCTCAGCCAATCACGTACATTGAGTAGCAATCTCGTGTCTTTTTCTTTACGTTGAGTCCTAACTTGAACCCCCATATGCATGCATATATGACAGTCGCTCGATCGATCGTTTTTGTCTTTGATTTGTTCTCTTCTTGAGATCTCGTCGTTGAATAAACATGTGAGAACCTTTGCCTATCATATTCACATTAATGGATGAAGCAGCTGGCAACGAGGTTCACAGATTGTGGATGACCAATATTTACTTAATTACTTTCATATTCTTTGAGTGATTGAGGGTCAAGGATTAATTTCATCATTCCATCATCAAGTTGCGGAAATAGTGTTTGGACATCGATCATATGACGCGGTTTCGTTACCACGCAAGTTAAAGAAAAAAAAACGAAGAGTAATTCAAGGCGATGTGACAATGATATGTGGTTCATCACATGGGATTTTTGTCTGTCGCCTCTTAACATTTTTCTATTTTTTTGATTCATGCCACTCATATCCAACAACATATCTTGAGGACTGAATCGAACGCCATGAACAAGATAGGCGCAATTTCCATCCCATGTGCACGTTCCTATTTTGTCTCCACCATTAACGTGCATTTTCGAATTTTCATATACATCATACTGCCAAATATATATATATATATATATATATATTTTATCAAACACTTTTAATAAACAACATAGAAGTCCATACGGATCTATGTATCCTTTTTTACTATATATCCCTGGTTGATTTATTATGGTTTTGGATCATGTATTTAGAACCTTGTTAAGGAGTTAATTTCAGAGAGTACTCTTGTTTTGATTTTTTTTTTTGGGAAAAAGTTGTAGAATACTGTTGTTATTTATCCGCTATTGCATATATAAAGGTACATGGATGTGGTAGAGAACAGAGTCAACGAACAGAGTTTGTCCCCGTTGCTGATAGTCAAGGGGAAGCACGTGCTTGGTTTACAGTGTGAACTAAAAACTACCAAGACTTTGAAACAAACCAACCACAGCCACAACCCGCCATTAATTAAAAAATATTTTCGTGTGTGCATTTTGTTGTGTTTCGAACATCATCTCATCTCTTCCATTCCTTGTCAAAGCCATGAAGATTGAGTAGCTACTGTGTCGAGAGGAAAGAATGAAGTGAGCAAGACATTTAATTGTCAAAGGAAGCAGTCTATTCAATTATTGTCGTAACTTGAATTTGTAGTAATAGAAACCATTAAGTGGGTTCAAATGGTAGAGTATGGGAGATGACAGCTGGTGAATGGCTTTAAATAACGGACTAATAATTCAAAATTAGGACTGATTGCGATGATTAAGGAAAGCCAAAGACAAGACTTAAAAGCTGGTCTAAACCTACTGGCATGTGACTTGATATCTAAGGAATAAGAAAGGGTAGTCTTACCTTACCCGCGCTATATTGAGTCCGGAGATACTGAATGATTTGCAATCTTTCACATATGACGGTACAAGCTAAAGTTTTCCTTAAATAAAACCGCGTTAAAATCTTATTATTTCTCATCAGATTGAAATTAAATATATATATATATATATATGAAAACCATATGTTTACATGTAAATACATAATATATTTTTATAATCCAGCTTCATATGATTGATTTAATTTCTTATAATATTATACGTTTATTGAAGAATATGAGATAAAATATAAAAAATTGTATTTAAATTTAATTTCATTCTTATCAAAGTATGACTCCTTAATGAATCATTTCATACTTAGAAGGCCCAATGTTGAGCCCTGCCCAAATTAATTCTCAATTCTGCTCTTTCTGGCCCAATAGATCAATTAAAGCTGATTTGATGGAGAGTGAAAAGCCTGTTTCGGTTCTTGGGTCCGGTCATCACAAACTTCGGTGCTTGCGGTCCCCATCTGGGAATGCAAATGGGAATGGACCCACAACATATGAAACCTCTATTCGCAAATCAAATGATTTATCGGTCCATGAACTCGCTTCAGTTATTCAGATAGCTTTTAACAAAGTTAAAATTACGATGAAAATACCATATTTAATAAATTAACCCAATAAATACCACATTCAGACTCTTTTCCTTTTTTTTTTTTGACAAAAAAAGGAAGAGACCGGTAACTAGGCTTAGTTTAGGGAGGAGGAGTGTGGCGCAGTGGGGGTGGGGGTGGAAGTGAGAATGTTATGGGATTGGTCAAGTTTGGTATGATTGAATGGAAGTGTGTTAATTTTGTTGCAGCCGTCTCACAAGACGCTCAGAATCAAGAAGAAGTTGGCCAAGAAGATGAGGCAGATCAAGCCTATCCCCTACTGGATCCGCATGAGGACTGATAACACCATCAGGTTCTTACCTCTTCTTTCTTTCCTTTTTTTTTTTTTTTCCCTATCCTCTCCTCATCCTCCTCCCGCCCTTACTGTTTATCTTTTCTCTTTCAGGTACAACGCCAAGCGCCGCCACTGGCGTCGAACTAGGCTAGCTTGGATTTTGATGTCTTTGCCTTTATTGTCTCCTTTCAACTTGCTGAGTCGATTTGATGTTTGTGAGCTATGATGATTTTTTATTTTTTAAGGGCCACAATGTAGTCCATTAACGGGGTTCAACTTCTCTTTCCTTTGATATTCAACTAATTTTGATTCCTCTAATCAGACATTCTGATATTTGTTTGTGCCATTCTCATCATACCACTGTAACATTGTGATGTGAGACAAACTAGTTGATAGACTTTTAGAAGACAGTTTGTGGTAGAGTATGTGGTGGATCAACCGGGAACCCGCATAATTCGGTCTGGGTTCATTTACTTTGTAATTCATTTATTATTATTATTATTGTAAAAGTCTCCTTCTTTTACCTAAATCTAGATGCAGAGGAAGAGGGGGAAATGAAAGGTGATTCTTTCTTGAGTTACTGTGTTTTATTATCATAGATGGTAAGGTGAGAGGGGCGCAGTTTATGTGAGGCTTATATATTTACTTAATTATGTTTCTCATCTTTAATAGAATTGTACTCCCTCCGTTCCTTAATATAAGGGACAAAAGACAAAATCACACCGAATAAGAAAAATAATAAATTTATTTAGAATATAAAGTAGTTTTCAAAAATATCCTCATTTAATGTTAATAATTCTTTCATCATGTAATTAATACAAATGAATTATATTAAAAATATATTATCTTAATTAGGGATATTTTGGAAAAAAATTATTAAATATACTAGACAAACCCCATGTGTTCCTTATATTTTGAAATACGGAAACTCCCCCAATTGTCCCTTATCTTAAGGGAGGGAGGGAGTATTCATTGTGGATTTTTAAAATTGGTAACGAGGGTTAAGTATGAAAATATGAAGTTGAAGTGGAGGCCAATGGAGAATTTAGAGGGAAAGATGGAATAATAGAGTTTGAGGTGTCCATAGGCATGGGCAAGAGTGACGCTTAAGGAGTTGTTTGATTTGCATTTTTATAAATTAAACTGTACTCTTTAACCATCATTTTTTCCTTTTTCATTCAAATAGATTTTCAGTAAACTTATCTACTTTTATCTAAATTTTATTTTTATAAACTATAATTATTTTAAAAATATTTTTATAAAATAACAAACCAAACGGGCGCTAAATTTGTGGTGGCAATGGCAACACAGTTATTGGATACACCGTACTAAATAATAAGTTGATTGAAGTGGACTCATGATGGAGTTGGATAATAATATTATTTTATTAATAAACTAGCATCGCAATTGCACCCATATCGCTTGGGAATATCTCAATAAATTTTGTTAAAGAAATTTCATTATTTAAAAAATATTGCTAAATAAATTATATCAACATTTTAATAAATTAATACATATGAAAAATAAAAAAATTTAAAAAATAACTAAGACGGAATTAGAGTGAGGGACCAAAATAATAAATTTATTACAAAATAAAACATGTTACTACTAATCCTTCTATTTTTACTACTTAATATTTTAGATTTTTCTCGAGATTGAGATTTCTATTCCTGAAAGGTGCACCAACAATAAAAAAATTAAGGCCTTAAAGAGGTCTTCTCATCGGTACCCGTGAGCTGCCGTAAGATCTTACATAGTGGGGTTTGTATTGGTCTGAGATGGACAATAAACCCAGGATACCCCAAGATACCGGATGATAAAGTATAAAAAAAATTTCTTTACAATTAATCTATCATACTAGTCCCTAATTGTAATTCTCCAATGATCAAAACACACTCTAAAAATTCTTCTTTTGTTCATCAAGTGTTAATCTATCACAATCATAATAGCCATTCTTTATACAAGTTGGATATGTTTGACTCATGACCAAATCAATTAGTTAAGTACATTATTAACTAAACACATTTAAATTATAAATTCAAATTTTATTTTAAAATTTTTTTTAGCATTAAATGTATCTCCAACCAACCGTTGATGACCAATTCTTTCGAGTCATAAACATCAATTAAGTGAGTCTTGCCTCTCTAAACAAGATATTTTCTATATATACAGCCATGGATCAAATATAGGACAACATACTTAAGAAACTTAATTATTTAGTGACTGTACCAAGAGTTTATTGGTTATTTTAAAATATTTCATTATAATTTAATTTCATATTTTTTATAATTACTACTTATTAATGGGTTGTAATGCACACAAATTTGAAGATCTTGGCTGCCATTTGTTGATAAGAGTTTAAATAATTCAAAATTATTTAATGAACTGAAAATTTTAGTAGGCTATTTAATACATAATAAAATTATTTAAATCGATATATTAAAATTAAAGTTTCAAATGCTAATATTTAAGTTGAGGTTGAAAATTCAAGTAATATCTAATTCAAAGTATTTACTGGATTAGAAAAATATTTACCAATATCCTATTAATTTGTATTAATTATGTATTTCATGAGATATTAATTATATATTTTGTTGATTTAAAATTTTGATTAAAATTTCTTGAATTAAAATATTTAAATTTAATTAGTTTCAATTTATTATAGGTTTCAATATGTAATTAAAAAATTATTTATTAAATTCAAGAAACTATGATTCTATGACCACCAATAATTGAAATATCTTTATTGCTCTCTTAAACTTCATGTTAGCATTTAAATATTTAATCTGAAATCTTTTTTATATATGCACCCAAAATAACTATAGAAACATGTAGTATTTACAAATTTGTTTTGGGAAAGTATGCAAATAATGACTTTTTAGATGTAATATTTATTAAGAGTTGCAGCGAAATTGGAAATAGTATGAAGTAGTTCTTGGAAATCATGAAAGCAATTTGACATATCCCTCATTCAATTTATTTGATATTTCAAATTTAATTCAAAAATTATTTATTAAATATTCAAATCTTTATTGCCCAAATTTAATATATGACTTAAATGTATCTATGTCTTGCTTCATTGTCACATGGATATATTTGATACATCACTTTTTCAAGACTACATCCTTTTTCCCAATTCAACAATAATGGCCTTACAAGAAAACTCAAGACTAGAATTCAAAGCATGAAATTTAATTAAATTCATTTGAATTTAAAAAGATAATTTCAAATTAATTTATTCGTTCAAATATCAATGAACTTTAGTAAAAAATGATTTGAGTATTAATCAATAATTTGAATCATGATAAATTTAAATGAAAACTGTATCAATTCAATCATAAGTCATAACAAATTTAAACCAATTAATTTCAATTTTTTTTTAAATTAGAAGGATAACATTAAATTCATGACAAATGTGGTTATTCGATCTTCATGAATTCATCTAATCTGCAAAATGTTCATCTTAGATCTAGCTCTATAAGGGTCAAATCCTGCCACCATTTCTATACAGGAATGAAATAAGGTAAAATGTTATGATTCATGAACTGAATTTGTAATAGATGCAAGTTAAAGAAATAAAAATTTTCAACAATTATATAGATATCTATATAGTGAAAGAGAAAAATGCGAGAACACATACAAATAGCTACCGATGATCACTGGTATATCCTTCCTGTTTTGTGTGCAAACTTTGGTGGCACATGATCAATTAAAACGAACAAAACATATATAGATATGAAAAACACAATAAAAGAATAAAAGAACAAACATTCCAAGTATTCATGTTACATTGAAAGTCAAATCCTACAACCATTTCTGCATTGTGAAAGCACCGTACATAAATCAAGACCAATGAACCATGAGCATCCCGCTTGCACCATCGATATATGGGTATATAAATATATATATATATACCTAAAATGGGATAGCTAATCAAGTGTGTGATTGGGCCATGCAACGCATTCAGAATTTATTATGCATTAGCACCATTTTAAAATTGATTTAAATCAAATAACTTATTGTCCACGTTATATGAGAGTCAAATCCTGATTGTCAGCATTTTAAAATTGTCCATGGATAATGCAATTTTAGATGGCATGGCATTTGAAAATTAAAAATAAAGTAATGGAAATAAAAAATAATTATATATATTGATATTTTAACTTTTTAACCGTCATGTAATTGATACTTTAATTTAATCTCTGCACCTTAAGGAAAAAGCAATTTCCTTAAGGCCAGGTCAAGTCCCACCGATGAAGCCACCTGGTAGGGCCAGCATCCCAAGCGGCATCCAAGACCCCTCACCTTTCAACTCCTTGTGGAGCATCACAGCGCCATGGAGATCACTCCAAAAGCTCGTCATGTTACTAGGCGGCATTATGACATATCATATGTAAGTAACACTGTCATCGCCGAGTTTGTAGGTACTGATAGGGATCCCAAAATGATAGATACATGTTTTGTCATTGATATGTGCAAAACGCATTATAAAACGCATTATCGTCAATAAGTACAAAAATATGGTGTGCAAGTTATTTTGGATGAGGTTTTCTTGGAATAGAGTGTTGTAAAGCTATAGTTTTATCAAAAGGCAGTTACCTATGGTGTTTGTACTTTGAAAACAAAGATCTGAGAATATTGTTTGGTAAAAATTATGTAATATGTGTTTCTATAAAAATCAAAATTCTTTAGTTTTATTCCTTGAATATTAATATTGAACTCTCATATTTTCTGTATGTCAAAAACAAACTAGTGTATGTCAAGAACTAACTAGTCCAGTCCATATGCTTTTAAAGTACCTGAAGTAGTTAAGTTTCTCCAGGAAGATTGTGACCATTCGATTTAATGGACATCCATCTTCTATGATTTACCCTTTTCACTTATCATACGACCATGTGGGTTAATCTAAACCGATGAAGATGAATGATGCAGATGAAGGATGAAAACCCTGCCACCAACTGCATGCGTCCCGTCAGATGTGTGTGAGTGTGTCGCTCTTCATCTGGTTCCGTCGTCATCGAACAGTGGTGGAGTCTCTGTCGCTGATGTCGTCGCACTCTCATCGTCATAACCACCTCAACATTCATGTAAATTGCTGCATTCCTTATTGAGAGTTTGGTCATTAATCAAATTGCAATTTTGATGGTTTTGAGACACTCAGGACTGCTATTTGGCTCTGCCCTTTCCCACTGAGAAGGCTCCCACTAAGAAAATAACCAATTTAAATTGTGGGGTCAAGATATATATATATATATATATCTGGATTTTTAGATTATCCAGTCAGAGGCCTCGTCTTTGAGGGTGGCGATACACTAGAAGATCTGTCGAGTGCTGTTTCATATGTATGCCTGCCTCTGCCTTCAAGACAACAACATACCTTACAATGTTCTTATCTCTGATTGTGGAAGGCAAATCTTTCTCCTGACACAGGTGAAATAGTTTCTCCAACTTTTTTGGTCTAGCATTAGAATGAAATTTTTATTTACATTGCATTTCCAGAAGATAATTTTAGAAAGTGTCTTCAAATTACAATAAAAAGCCACATTCATTATCTGCATTACTGAGTGACACGTGATAAGCGATAGCTCACATAGTTTTGTCTTGTGAATGGACAGTACTATGCAGAGAAACAATCCCTTGGGGAAGTGAGTGCAGAGTTACTTGACACTCAAGTGAATCAATCCAGCTGTATGGGAAACTGGCGGGCACATGGTGTTGAAGAGGAAGATGGACTATGACGAGGTTTCAGAAGCCAATGCTTGGAGGCTTCTTAGAAAGGTCTCCCTTTCTGAAGAGAGGTTTGAACAAGTCATTGCACTCATCTCTTGAGGAGCTCAATGCAGCTAACTCGAGCAGGGGCCCGTCTATGGCTGCCGGTTCACAAAAGTGCATTGTATTCCTGTAACTTGAATCCCCTTTCTACAACCAGAACAAATATATCTATTATATAAATATGGGCAAGGGTGACGCTTGAACTTGAGGTGGCAATGGCAACACAGTCGTTGGGTTCACCGTGCTAAATAATAAGTTGATTGAAGTGGATGGATTCATGGTGTTATGTGGATTTTGGGAATGTTGACTTTCAGAAAGAAGTGTCCAAACACAAATTCCTTATCCCTGCTCCGCTATTTGCTGGAAAGCTGTGGCCCAAGTTCTTCACTCATTATTTTTTTTAATGAAAATACGAATCTATTAATAGCAAAAGAATAAAGAGATCAGTATGTACAGTTACCTCTCATCAACGACCGCCTCATTACAAGTAGGAGAAGGTTGATCAAAGGTGCAAAAGTGAGTGTTTCTATTGTGAGCAAGACTGGAAAGATTGTAAGCACTAATATTAGCCTCACTATGCATGAAGAAAAAAAAAATCCAACTCCTATTAATGACAGAATTTGCATCGTCAATAATATCTTGATAGGGCTAGTCATTTGTTTCATGTCTTGTGATGAGATTGAGAACTTCAGCACAATCAGTAAAAACTTGAATTTTCTTCAAATTTTTTTCCAGCAGAGTTCAAGGCCAAATATGAGGCCTTTAATGAGCGCAAGGGATTGAGGAAGCATATCACACTTGCTGCCGTTAAAGCCTATAATCCAGTTGCTGTTGTGATCTCGGATTATGCCAACATATGAGCGTAGTCCATGTTTTCCAACCGACCTGCTTATATCCATTCTATAAGATCCTTGTTCAGAGGGAAGCCATGTGGCTTGAGAGAACTTGTGTTGCTTTCTGAGTGTATAGGGAAGTTCGGAGATATTAGTGTCACTACTCGCTTTGAAGAAAGCCGCCATTACTGATTCTGTGTTGTTCGGAACATCGTCAGAAAATAATTTTGTGCATCTCGTGGTCCCAGCAAATGTATGCAAAGAGGGTGCTCCAAGGTACTTTTGAGAACTCCCATGATGAACCAACGAGGAACTGAGGGGTAATTTTGCATTTCTCCCATTTGATTCCAACTATGTGCCCCTTCTATCTATCTATCTGTAGCATTCTCCTCCAAAACCTCACCTCGTTTCATTACAACACTAACAACGACTATACATCAACACTTACACTCACATGTAGCAACTACACTTTACTTGATTACTATGTAATGCATTCAAACCAAAAATAAAATAAAATCATCTCGCTTTTGTGTTCATTCGTCTTTCTGGTTCCGGTATTCCTATTTCCAATTCCTACATGTCTTGGGTTTCATTAAATAATAATTACATGGGAAAAAAAAACTTACGCATTATTGTTTATGCTTTCCTTATTAAATTTTAATTATAATATAATACTGAATATATAATCTTAAATTAGAACACATATATATTTATCTGAATTTAATAAAAAAACTAAATAAAAAATAACAGAAAGAATTTTATATTGATTATTACCAAAAAAATTACATATAAATTTATTTTGAATTGAATTTAGATTAATTTTTTCCATGCTTTTTATCTCAAATTCTTTAATGAAATTAAAATATATATATATATATATAATATTAAGAAAAGAAGAAGAAGAAGAAGTCAATTCAATCTGAGACGTATTACTTTTTTTTTTTTGCCACTATACGTATTCCTTTATTTAATTCCATTAGTCATTGTCATAGTGTAGGGGAAAAACATGAAGCTAAATAATTTAAGAATTGACTCAATTGAAATGACCATTGGGAATGATAAATGGGCGCTGTCCATGAAAGAATCAAAGAGGTACTAATATATAATTGAGTTCAACTTGTTTTTATTTTTGGCCTACAGTTTACTTTAACTTGTTAGAATGACATAAGAAGGGAAAAGTAAAAGCACCTAGCTTCTCAAAACAGTTGAATGTCAGCACTCAGCAATTGAAATGTACTATATTCCTTTTTTCTTAAAATTGTTCATCTTAAAAATCTGTGTCATGGTTTTGAGGAAAACATGAAGCGAAATAATTTAAGAATTGACTCAATAGTGGAATAACCAATGGATGTTGTACTTGTCCATGAAAGAACCAAGTAATGTACCGATTGAGTTCACTTCGTTAGAATGACATAAGGGATAAGTAAAAGCGCTAGCTTGTCAAAACAAGCAGTTGAATAACAGAACTCAGCAATTAAACACCTAAAAAAATGCCACATGGCGGGAACCTACTTGCCGCTACCAGGAAGAAGGAACTTCTCGAAACGATGATTCTATTTTACCCTTTCATAACACCCAATATTACAGCATGTGTTCTTCATTCTCATTCCATTTATTTATTATATGTAATCTCTAAATATTTCCGATAAATCTGCTGCGTGACTTCGTACTTTTCACCTTCTCTCCTTGTCTCGCTCTCTTCGATCTTCCCTTCATCTCTCCTGGCTTCGATCTTCCCTTCAACCCACACACATACCCATTTGATTCCCGTACCTTATTCAACTCTGCTCTCTCTCTCTCTCTCCTTTTCCCATCTTCGAGAGTTTGAGATCGTCGTAGCTTAACTATCTCATTGGTTTTTCTCCCCTTTCCTAGGTACTTTCTAGTTCACAAATAATGGCTTCGGCAATGCTTTCTATAACTTCGTCCTCAACCTCTGCTTCACTGTCGATGCATGGAACTCACAAGGTATCTCGACTTGATTCTGTAATTTTTCAATGTATTCCCTCATCTTCTTTGGCTTTTCTTTGATTGCTAGAAATGCGCCAAATGCCTGGTTTGAATGATTAATTTCATGTTTTTGGTTCTAGACCCCATGATTTCCGCATAAAACTTCAGTGTTGAATTATGTATATAATTTGACCATCATTTCTCCCTGTCATAATTTTTTACTTTGCAATTTCGATAGGGAAAGCCGAACTTTGGAGGTGGCAGTCTGAGATTTAGCAAGGAAAAAGGCAACTCCTTCTCATCTGCGGGGGTATACTATGTGGAACTAATCTTTTTACTTCTATTCTAATCAATTTGTTCGGTCTGCTATAATTGCATTTTATTGTATGATCATTTCTTTTGGCTTCCCGATCTAATTTCTATTGATTTTGGTTCAGTCTTCTGGTCGTATATCTATGACTGTTGCTGTTAATGTTTCTCGATTTGAGGGCATTCCAATGGCTCCTCCTGATCCAATTCTTGGAGTATCTGAAGCATTCAGAGCAGACACGAACGAAGTCAAGCTCAATCTTGGAGTTGGGGCCTACAGAACTGAGGAACTACAGCCTTATGTGCTTGATGTTGTTAAGAAGGTCGGTGTTCCCTTTTTGGCGTATGAGCAATGACAGACATCCTTACTTCTCTCACATTACAATTTCTCTTCTCATATATTTGTTCCCAACTTTGCTTCTTGGTGCATAGTCCAAAACTATTTTGAGTTGAGTCAACTTTGATTTAAATAGAACTTTTTTTATTTTCTAGGCAGAGAATCTTATGCTGGAGCGAGGGGAAAACAAAGAGGTAGTTTTCTTTACATTATATACGCCTCTATTTGTGGTCATAAACTATTGTCGTTGGGATTATTGACTAGAATCCAATTTGTATTTGCAGTACCTACCCATTGAGGGTTTAGCTGCATTTAATAAGGCAACTGCAGAGTTATTACTTGGAGCAGACAACCCAGTAATCAAACAACAAAGAGTATGCAATGGATTCAGAAAATATATAATGTTTTAAAGGATATTACTCCCTCTGGTCCTATATATAAGACCATTTTAACCGAATCATGCTAATTAAGTAAGGGAGTTAAAACTAACTAATTACCTCGATTTCTCCGAAAATTTCAACCTTTTTCCAAAACTACCCTTATTTAATCTCTCTCTTTTTCTCTTTGAATACATTAAATAGGGGCATTTTTTGGAAATACATAATAAATACCACCTCGTATATTGTAAAGGATCCTATATATAGGACCAAGGCAAAAGGTCCTATATATAGGACCGGAGGGAGTATATCAATTGGTTATAATTTAAAAGTAGCAAATAATCACCTTAGATTTTAATTATATTCCTCAAATTGACCAGGTTGCAACTGTCCAAGGTCTTTCTGGAACTGGTTCTCTGCGATTGGGTGCAGCTCTGATAGAACGATACTTTCCTGGTGCAAAAGTTCTGATATCATCTCCAACATGGGGTGAGTATTTTCTCTTCCTCGGTTCAACATCATCATGACATTTGTTTTCAAGGATTATACTTCATGGATAATAATATAGTCTTGCAGGTAATCACAAGAATATTTTCAATGACGCTAGGGTTCCATGGTCCGAGTATAGGTATTATGATCCTAAGACAGTTGGTTTGGATTTTGAGGGAATGATAGCAGATATTAAGGTAACATCCTGATGCGGATTTTACTTTATATGAACTAAGAACAGTTTTTATTAAGCTATCTTCGATGGGAAATCGATATTCATTGATGTTTTATTTAATCTCTCTCTCTCTCTCACACACACGCACACAGCAGATATTAAGGTTACATCCTGATGCAGATTTTACTCTTTTTGTACTATGAACAGTTTCCATTAAATTATCTTGGATGAGATATTGATTTCATGGATGTTTTGTTTGATGCTTCTTTGCACTTTAGTCATCTTAGCCTTGACAACCAATATCATTGTTTATGCCAAATCAGTGTAATAATGTGTGTTGATTTCATGATTTAGATTTAGCATCTTGGGCATTCTGTTGTCAAGGCCAACATGGACATTGTGACTCATAAATATTTATTTATAAGGTTAATTTAATTCGAGGAAAAAAAATTGCCCACCTAATTGGCTGATTTCCCATTTTTATAGGCTGCCCCAGAAGGATCTTTTGTGTTACTTCATGGATGTGCTCATAACCCCACTGGTATTGATCCAACTCCTGAACAGTGGGAAAAAATAGCTGATGTTATTCAGGAAAAAAACCAGATTCCATTTTTTGATGTAGCCTACCAGGTACTGATGTTTTGGAGAATTATCAATTATTTAAGTGTATTTCTCGAAACAGGAAAGCATATTATATGACACCTTCAATATATATGAAATGATGAAAGTAGTCTAATATACCAAATGATACAGATTAGTACAGATAATAAAGATAAATTTTAAACAGTTTGATATTGTTGAAGCCCTGACATACTTATTGATATTGGCTGAACTCATTAAATTGTAGGGGTTTGCTAGTGGAAGCCTTGATGAAGATGCAGCATCTGTGAGATTGTTTATAGCACGTGGCATGGAAGTTCTGGTTGCTCAGTCGTACAGTAAAAATCTGGGTCTTTATGCTGAAAGGATTGGAGCAATGAGAGTCATTTCTTCATCACCAGAAGCTGCAGCAAGGTGTGATAAGTTTGAAATTGCTTGCTTGCTCATATCTGATGTTGTATGACCATGTGCATGTTAGGGGAATGTTATAAAACTACCTCTGCAAGTGATTCTTGATTAATTCTGTTTAAGTTTTCCTTCCTTTTCCAGAAGCTGTGGACTAAGGAGGTCAATCTATTAATAGGTATAGGTAGCATGAAATAGTAGAAATCTGATACCATAGAAATAAGTGTAATTACCAAGAGCTACAGCTCTTGGTAATTGCTGGTAGGTATTTATACAGGACTGGGTTTTCTTCCTGAAATTTCTTTACGCATTGATATATGGGAACATTTTTCCGTCTATTTTTTCTCATGGTAATTGCTGTGCTTGACGGTGTCATTATAGTGACTAAATTCTCTGATGTTATATCAAAACAGAAGATGTCTCAAATTAAATTTGCTTAGAGGAACCTATACCTGACTGATCCTATATTGTTCAACAACCTGCTGATTATAAATTACTTACTTCAGGGTAAAGAGTCAACTGAAAAGGCTTGCCCGACCAATGTACTCTAATCCCCCTGTTCATGGAGCTAGGGTTGTTGCCAATGTTGTTGGAAACCCAGATCTCTTCAATGAATGGAAAGCAGAGATGGAAATGATGGCTGGAAGAATCAAGAATGTGAGACAAAAGCTATATGATAGCATTTCTTCGAAAGACAGGAGTGGAAAGGATTGGTCATTTATACTGAAGCAAATAGGCATGTTCTCATACACAGGCTTGAACACAAACCAGGTAAGGACTTTGTCCCTTACACGTATTATCTCTTTTGTCCTTGTTAATTCCTTGTATCTTTTCCATTCTGATTAGTAGTTTCATTTGACTGTCAATACTATAATGCTAACTCGTGACCTCTGTGAGGAAGTTCCCCAATTTTCAACTCAAACTAGCATGTTGACGCAACACAGTCTGCATTTTATTTTCCCGCTTAAGCAACCCCTCTATCATAGGTTACCTTTCTTTTTACCCTTATGATTTCCTGCCAAAGTTGTGAAAGCTGAAGCAATGAATCCTTACAACACTCGTGAATCTATTAATTATTTTTGCTGCATTACTATTTTGACTGCCATCCCAGATTTATAATGGATGTTTTACCTTTGTCTGATCAGAGTGAGAATATGACAAATAAGTGGCATGTATACATGACAAAGGATGGAAGGATTTCCCTGGCAGGATTGTCTTTGGCCAAATGTGAATACCTTGCAGATGCTATTATTGATTCCTTCCACAATGTCAGCTGAAACTCGGTGAAATTTGACGTAGAACCTCACTTATTTTTTGATGAGTAATATATCCAGCCATGTGTATTAGACATACGTGAAAATAACACATGTATTGCCATGATTGGCTGACAATGATACCAGAAGTTCCATTGGAAATTTTGTAGCCTCAAACTTGAAGCGAGTTGAATCAAAAAGTATTAATGCATAATTATCTATCGGTAACATGATAATCACCGATTAGTCCAGAATTTCTTGTGTGATTGAGGATTTTGCTGGAATAGAAAAAAAATAATTTGACAATAAGTTTTTCCTCTTTAGTTCTTTAATAAGCACTTGTTATGTGTGTGTGTGTATATATATATATATATATATGGAATGCCTATTATGTGGTATTGGAGAGTAAAAGAAAAATATTTCCTTTGTCATTTTTTTTTACAGAAAACCTTGTGGTAAATTATTAAAATACTTAAATCTTTTGTTCTAGTAGATTAAATCATACGGTTAGTCACTTTTGCCCAAAAGTAAATGCAAAGGAAAAGGAAATAAAAAAAACAACAGAAGAAGTATGGCTCCAAGATACATTATACCAATTGCCATAGCGTCAGGATCCACTGAATGGGGCAGCTCATTTGAGTCATACACACAGATCCTTGGTGCCAGGAGGCATGAACACATCAATGTATGCCGTTTCCAATAACAGGGGCAGCCTAGCAATCACCTTGCAGCTTAACAAGAAATAATGTTGGAATTCGTTGAAGCAGATCTTAATTTGTCAAGTTGGATTGGGAAAACAAAATTAGATTTTCTGAATGGTTCAACGTTCTACAAAATCAAATAACCTCTTCATACACTACTTTCCATTGAAGTTACTTTACATGCCGCATCATCATTAGCAATTCCACGCTCTTCAACCTTCAATTAGACTTCAGACAAAAAAACAAAAAACCTTCAATAAGGCCAACCTTCCCAAATGAATTCTGCGGGTATTACAGAGACAGTGTGGTTGACAAAGATGCGAAATTTGAGTCTATAAGCCCAAATGATTGATCAGCATCGCTGGTAATGTGCTGGATTCTCGCTGTACCGCTAGAATGACAGTGATAGTGACTAGACTATAACTATGTGGAAGAGAGAGGCTGTGCCACTTGTGGAACTCGCAGTGTTCCTCCAAGCTCAACGGGAACAAGAGGGATGAGTGAGTGCAGAACATCTGTAATCAGCGGACGATAACTAGGTTCTGGTTGCACGCACAGCACAGCCACGGCGGCAACCTACAATACAATATCAATGTATGTACGTACGTACCATCATCATATATGTGTTCACCTGTATAAAAGGCAGAAGTTTACAAACCTGATATAAATGCTTGGGGTCCATTGTGTTCTTGATCATGGGATCCACAATGTTTGGAAGCTTGGATCTGTCGGTGAGCTGTGCCATCGCCTGCAATCATCAGTACGCATCTGTCATTTTCCAATACTCGGCTTTGATTTCAAGGCATCAAAAGCAACTCCTACCCATGTGACAATAGACTGGCACTGTGTTGCTGTTAGCTTTTCCACTGGCTTCCTTCCCAATAGAAGCTCTAGAAGCACAACTCCGAATGCATATACATCGCTTTTATCAGTTAATTTACCTGTAAAAATTATGTAAACTTCAATCTCTTCAACAAATAAATGATTATGCTATACACATAATCGGTATCTCATTGTTAAATTCACTGTGCTCTTGTCAATATCTAAACTATTTCTCCATATTCTTTAACAATCCCTGGAAGTGGGGCACGTGAAAAACAGATCCACAAAACATATAAAAATCATCCACTCAGAAAGCTTATAATATCATTTTCCTAAAAAAGGAAAGGCCCTTTAGTTTTCCCATCTTTTCATACAATAATCACAAGAATCAAACCCACCTCACTGATGCTTCAGACACATTGGTTGGGGTCAGGTTTCAGTTGCAAGTACCCGTATGATTAATTTATCATTGAAAATTGGCAGCTTGAGCAACTAGGCATAACAGATTTAAAGTGGAAGTCACACCACTGTCAAATTTAATATTCTAATAAGGGGAAGACGAGCACAAGATGCACAGATCATATGTTTCCAACCTCATGACATCATTGAAGTCCTCATGCGTCCAAAAGAAACAATATATTGGATCTGGTTTACTGGAAACTCAGCAATATGTGAAGCATACAGCAAAATGTCAGAACATCGCATATGACGTGGAAAGATAACTAAGTTTGATTGGCTTACCATCTAATACATACTCCGGGGCTATATAACCCAATGTGCCTGAGAGTTTTATGTTATTCTTGTCTTGGGACCCATCAGTTATGGCAAGGCCAAAATCAGCAAGCTGGACCCACCAATACGTACATCAGCGCACACAGAAAGAAGCTCTGGTGAATGCAATTAATTACCAGACCAACGTATTGTAGAAACTTAAAAGTACTAACTTCGGTACATTTGTATGAACAACCAAGACAGGGAAGAAGAAAAACAAAAGACAGTAAGTTCAACAACATCTTACCTTGGCATTAAAATCTGCGTCTAAAAGAATATTAGATGATTTCAGATCTCTATGGATCACTGGAGGGTTACAGATTTCATGCAGATATTCTAATCCTCTGGTTCATAGAAAACGGAATCAATATGTTAATACTGGCATCAAGCACAAGAAAGGTCGACATTTGATTAAGGAAGCTAACCTTGCTGTATCGAGGGCAATCTTCATCCTCATGTGCCAAGTCAACGCCGAGCCATGAGAGGGTCCTTTAATTAAAATTAATAATATTCAGAAAATAATAATATTGGTATCAGTAATTGATCTCATCGTCTTGAAACTCCATTTTCTATTGAATAAGTAAGGCACCAGATCAATTTGTTTTACCATGTAATTGAGTTTCCAACAATCCATTTTGCATCAATTCATAGACAATATACCTCGTGTCGCCATTACTGCTACAACCCAGCAGAGAAATTATATTTGGATGCTGAATTTTACTTAACATATCCACCTCGTTCTGCAATCCCATCTAACGACTTAGCCGAATTTAAAAACAGAACCAAAATGAACTATTAGCAGATACAACCTGAAATTCTCTCTCAGCGTCTTGACTTTCACAGTGCAATTTCTTGACGGCAACATCCAAGTTATCTGGTAATCGAGCCTTGTAAACGCATCCAAATCCGCCCTCTCCCAAGATGTTACTTTCCCGGAAGTTGTTTGTCGTTTTTTCTATTGTCTTATAATCAATTATTATTGGAACAGACCCCTTCTTAGCAACCATCTTGAGTGAACTGAATTTACTCAAAAATGGAGCCAACGCAAGCCCCTTCTCAGCATCTTGGACGTCAAAACAGAACAAGAAAAAAAAAATCATAGAAAACAATGGTTAAGCAATTAAGTTGCTTTACTTCCAGAGATGTGGAGGAAAACCGAGAATGTAGAATAATGAAATACCTGAGCTTTGGACATTTTTCCTGTTGGATTTGGATGGACACTTCGTGTAATAAAACCAGACGCATAAGAAAGACAAAATAACTGCACCTAGCGCAGTACTAGCTACGACCAGAGCTATTACCACTTTCATGTGAGACTCTGTTCGGTTCTGTTCATGCCCCGCCTGAATATCTGATTAGCACGGGACGTATATGGTAGTAAGTATCAGTAACATGGAAAGGTTTCGACCGTTTCAAGATTTAGAAAATTAAGAGAGCTCAGGCAAATGAACCGTGTAGAGAAGAGATGGAAATTACAACAACTACTACATAAAATGCCGGCGGAAAATTTTGAAATTCAAAATTGATATTGTTGAAATGAAATGAAATGTAACGCATCCGCAGAGACAGGTAGCGATAGAGACAGCGAAGAGAACAAGGACAAAGGCAGGTGAAAGTAGAATGAGTACCTGGGGAAAATGCAGCCATTGGTGTGGGAGAGATAGGTGGGGCTTGGGGTGAGAAAACAGGAGATTCAGCTTCAACTGAAACCCAAATGGGGCCTTGAAGAAAAGGAAGCAATATAAGGAGCGTAAAAAGGAGCTTCATTTTCATGGTGTCTTCAATGTCCAAAGAAGAACACATGAGGAGAGAGTTGGTGGAGGCCTTTGAAATTGATACGGAAAGGCCTTCGAATTTTTTTTTAAAAAAAATCAACCCCTTTTCATCATCTTTTGAATCTTTCTTTGCAGTGTTGTGTTTTCTCAAGTGTCTTTCTCACTCGCTGTGTCTGTATGCAGAAGGAAAGGAAAAGGGGGGACAATTGTGGAGAGAGGAGATGGAATATGTTAGGATAGGGGGAAGCGCACGACAATCATGTGGACTCGTGCTGCAGCATGCTCTTGCATACTGCTTCCCTCTCCGTCTCCCTTGAATCTGTAATGCACCCAGCAGCACATAAATTAAATTATATGAAAATTAAACCTTATATTATATAGTTTTTTTTTGCCAACTTCTAATATATAGTATTTAAATTAAACTAAACACTTTCTGGGAACCACACAATTTCTGGATTGAATTCTTCACGGCCTTTTTCAATCATCATTGCTGATGATACTACATCCTTTTGGTATAATAACTTGAATGCGATTGTATTAAACATCGTGAAAACAACAAATCAAATGATTTTTTTTTAGCCATCCTTTAAAATGTGCACAAGTCTAAATTTCGATCTTTAATAAGGCATATTTTTTCTGAAGAAAAATAAAGGCCACAACATTTTTCATGTTGCTACAATGTTTAAGAAAGCCATTACGCGTAAATATCATAATTAAAAAAAGGAAAGCTAGAATCAATGTGACGCAGAAACTGCATTCAAGGGCTCTATGATGAACCAACAACATGGTCACATTGGTGTGAACCACGTTTTGAATCCAAAACGTATTTTGGAAGAAGTGAAGCGTGCCCAACCACACTATGATCCTTTGTTATACGTATCTGATGTAGCAGTGAGCTATACAGTATACACCAACAACACCATGCCATGGTGATTGCGAAACTTGAAATTAAAGTAGCAGAACAAGATATATTAGTATAGAGCCTGATTGGCTTGCTGATAGTATAGCTAGATTTGCACGCTTAAATTTGGCAAGTTTTGATAGTTCCACCCGACTTCGTGAGTGATGCTGTCCTGAAAGATATTTCGGGCCTAATCCCCTCCCTGACTTTATTGTTCCTCTTCGACCATACGCCACCGTTTATTACCAAAAAAGGAAAACAAAGACAACCGCAGTGGGCTCTTACCAACTAATCGGCCTAGCCTGATTGCAAAGCCCACTGAGGGCTTTTGTGCACATAAGCCCACAGTAGGGGCCTACTTACAAACTTGCAAATGTCTTTCATCACTTAACCAAATCTTTTTCTAAACTCCTACGTAAGCAAATATATATATATATATATATATATCACTAAATAATAAAAATGTAAACTTTCTAGTTTCCACCTTTTACAGTAATGTTAAAGAAAACTGAAGAATGACACAAGAGAAGAACAAAAGCCAAAATTGAGAATAAACTCTGCCATGTATATTCATCCATATTATGAGGGTTTATATAGAACAAGATAGGAAACCCTGATAAATCCAAAATCAATCTACAATAAATACAATAACCAAATAATCATTGTGATCAAATCAACCTAAACATAATAAGAAACTACATTACATAAGAAATCTTAAATCATTCCAAACACTTGTAATCTAATTACATTTGATCAAACTAACAAGTAACATTACTAAGTTTTGAGAAGTAAATTGAACAATTTATTTAAAAAAGTAAAGTGAAAAATGTCATCAATAAATCAAAAACTTAACCAAAAATTATAAGATTTGGCAAATAAATAAAAGACGGGGGATAAAAGTTGGCTAATAGTAAATAATGTTGGAATAAATGGATAAATTTAATAGTCACTTCAGCAATGACCAGGCTAGGTTGTAGATAGTGGCCATAAGAAATTGAAAAAGGAATTCTATGTGTTAGCTTTTATTGAGTGGGTTTGATTTGCTCTCTCTTGGATCTGTGCTTCCTAGCTTGATGGAACCTAAAGGTCTTGTCTACAAGAAAGTTCCCCCTGATCGTCCACCGAATAAACTCAAATCATTTTGAAAGGTAGAACCAAAAAGAAGAAGAAGAATGATTTTGGCTTCTTGAGTTCAACAAAACAAGACTACTATTAATAGCAATATTCTAGAGGAGCAATTGAAGATAATTGGTGATCACCCATCACCGCTGCAACTTCAGCCCATTAAAGATAGCAAGATGGTTGAAGCTTAACCAAGTTTGTGGAGTACTACTTATGATGTAGAAGTGGCTAAACAAGCTCTAGATGTTGATCCTAGTTCAATGAAACAGGGCTCCAAGTTGAGCAAAGTAGAGTGCCAAATCGGTTCGAATAAGAATGAATTTTACCGTGATTCCTTAATAGGTTTTAATTGAGTAGCTATTGGCTATACCCCAATGGAAGTGGACGATCTTTTAGAAGATGAAGATAATGTTACTTGGAAATTACCAAAACCATCAAAGGAAATTAAGAACCTCATGAAACTTTACCCGATTGTGCTTATCTCTGAAGAAGAGTTTCAAGAGTGGTGTGAATCATGGAAGAAAGCAATTGTATTGACTGTGCTTCGAAAAAAAATGGGTCTTAAACCCTTGAAAGCTTGGCTTGCCCGCATTTGGGAGATACCTAAGTTTAAACTAATAGACTTACCAAACAATTACTTCATTGTTCAATTCAATAATAAGGAGAAAGAGTAGGAGTATTGCAAGAGAGTCCTTGGGTGGTGATGCAAGATAATGTGTGTGTTCAACGGTGGTCCCTATTTTTTGAGCCCATGAAAACTACCCTGGGATGAACTACTGTTTGGGTGAGAATGCCTCAGGTTCTAATGCATTGCTATAATTGCCGCTTTATATGGAAGCTAGAAGACCATATTGGCAGGACGCTTGGTAGACATGAGTACTTTATCATATTTTAGAACTGATAATGCAATGACTGATAGGGGACGTTATGCTTGAATCTGTGTTGAAGCAGATTTGCAGTGGAAATTAGTACTAAGAGTTATCTTGACTAATACTGTATTTAATGTGGAATATGAAAGGATTGGATTAATATGCCTTGACTGTGGGAGATATGGGCATAAAAAAGATTCATGTCCATGGAATTGTACCCATAACCACTAATGTAACAAAAGTAATAGAGAAGAAGCAAGATCTCCATCTCAAGTAGCGATACCAAAAAAGAAACCATAGGTAAATGGAGAAGGTTTTGGACCTTGGATGTTAGTAACAAAGTCAACGAAGGTGCGAAACCAAAGGATAGGTGCATTGAAATCCCAGTCCTTGAGGCAAGTGAAAAGTGAGCAATATGTCAGAAATGGTGATGCCCAAACCAATGTTTCACATTTTAAGGTTTTGCAGGACATGATTGAGTAGGGTGAGGCATATGAAAATATCTTGCTAAACCAGGCTGAAGCATCTGCACTTGCTCAGGATAAAGGCAAAGCTATCTTGTTGCAATGTATACAAGATAAGCACAATATTGTTGTAGAGGAAAAGTTAGTCTTAGGAGGCATGGCCAAGTCCAACACTGTTAAGAGTTATAGGGTAAATAATAAACCTAATAGGAAGGGGGATAAAAAACCATTGGGCCTAAATACTAAAGTTATGATCCAATCTGATAAAGGGATAAGCAGGTTAAAGGGCTGAATGATATAGGGTTACACGAAAAACAGAAGAAGAATGGCTAAAGAGTTCATGTTCTTGAACAAGGCAATATTCTAAACGTGGCCAATCATCAAGTGGCCCAAACCCTTTGTCTAGACGAGTTAAATCAACTAAAGGATCCAGTTTGGATTATGGCCACTCAAACCTATTAGCCATGTTTCCTTATGGCCCAAATCCACCCTCTCTCCCTCATCATGATGTTAGATGTAACAACCCACACTTAATCATACTGGACATGTATAAGATTCATGGAAAGGATCAAGATCGAAGAAACATGTAAGATCAGAGCACAAAGGAAAAAGGAGGCAGAAGCACTCCATGCCGTGGTGACTTTCCTTCATACCATAGCTAGAACATGCAATTGGGCGACTTTCCTTCATACCATAGCTAGAACATACAAAAAGTAATGGTGTTGCAGCACCATAACCCTCCCCCACAACATAAGTTAAGAAATTTAGTTAAATTTGAATCGCATCAGCTCAACAAAATAGAGTGAGTTCATGGAATGAAAAGGGAGCTCCGCTAGGGTTTCTTTCTCTGAGATGGAGGATGAAGTTTTTATGCTTTGGAAGGCTCAAATCATTAAGGTAAGGTAATTTTATCATCTTCCCCTCCCCTTTTCATAAGCTTTAGGTTGATTTTCATGGGTTTGAGCTTAGGTTCCGAATTTGCTAAAGTTCCACAGATTAAAATGAGTATGAATATGTTATTGATGTGTTGTGTAGCATTCTCAAGTCCTGGATAAAGGATTTTGAGTGATTGTAAAGTGATTTTCCTAAAACCTTAGTCTTTAATCTTGGGATTTCTCATGAAATCCAAATTGGTTAGGTTTATGGTTAGTTTTGGGAGTTGATTTGAGTATAATGATGAATGGGTAGGTGATTAGTATCTTCGTTTTGTTGGATTTATGCTTAGAATGTTGGTTTGAACTTTACCGGAGACTATAGTTCCACTCAATTGGTGTGTTTGGTGAATTACATAAGATTGTGGTTGCCTTGCTGAAGTAATTATACTCCAAGAAATGGTATGGAAGCGGTAAAGTAAACGATAAGTGACTAGCTTGTTATGTGATGAAAATAGGCCTTATAGGCAACCAAGAGGTCTTGAGTGATTCTAATGGTTTCATGGGAATTTTGTTGAATA
Source organism: Adenanthera pavonina (assembly GCA_026686845.1). Lineage (NCBI taxonomy): Eukaryota > Viridiplantae > Streptophyta > Magnoliopsida > Fabales > Fabaceae > Adenanthera > Adenanthera pavonina. The sequence goes on from JAIVEN010000015.1 coordinate 14,423,484, forward strand.
TTTAGGCTTGGATTGATGTTGAATACCATTTAATTGCTCTGGATTGTATTTCTTCTTGTGTATTGTAGTTGGTGACTCTTTGGTCTACCGAAGTATTAAAAGTGTGTGGCAACTCGAGGTAATCAAGGTTTAATTGTCAAATAAGTTTTAAACTATCATATCATGATATGTGCCTCATATCTCGACTTGTAAGTTCTCTTGAACCCTTTTTACTTTTTAGAGATTGTGACGAGAAATGAGAATGGTAACTATGTAGGCCTTGTGTGTACATATATACGAATGTATATATGTGTTTATATGTATATCCAAGTAGTTGAGGAAGGCCTTGGCTATAGATGATATGTGTCTCCAATTGTATTATGCCTGATGATGATAATGATAATATCAGTGATAGTGGATTGAACATGAGAATATGATAGCATGATAATAACGAGGATACTAATAGTAATGGTGTTGATGGTTAAGAATGGCTGATGTATATATGTGTGTGTGTGTGTGTGTGTGCGAGCGCGCATAAACTTAGTGATTGATGTATATTGTTGTTGTGTATCCCCATAAATTATCTTGTATGATGGAGTTATGCTAGCATAATGATAGTAATAATGATGTTGATAATGATATTAGCCTATATGTATTGCATGATGACATATTAGCATAACATTAAGGCATTTTCATTAGATTATATATATTGGGACATTGTTGGTCGGGTGATGATATCCAAAGATATGATGATACCATGTGGTATACCGATCCACTTATAGAATACGTGAGGCCTCATGTCCAAGTGATGAGATTGATGTGTATATATATATCCTTGCCACTAAATCCTCTTTCTTTAGTCAAGAAAGCCAAGTGGCAGTGGATTAGGATTACACATTCCCTAAATCACCATCAATTCTAGTAGTTTAGGGGAATTGGAGCCATGGTCTACTCACTAGTGGAATGACCTTTGGTCAGGTTATGACTAGTTATAGTAAGTCTAGTAGTTACCTAGAATCAACTTTCACCAGTTGTTAGAAGGGGGCTACTTATCAAAGTCAATTGTGGTAGTGACTAGCTCATGATTCTTGAAGTGATTGACATGGATTCTTACATATCATAAGCATTGCATTCTATATCACATAGTACATGAGCATTTATATATATATAATATGTGTATTTGATCTTATATTGAGTGATAATGGTTGTACTCCCTCTCATAATTGTACTCTTTGTTTTTATAAGTTGCCCTTGGTTACTGGGACATTTATCTCACCCCTCATGGTAATAACAATTACAGGAATAGATCCTCATTCTAGCAAAGAGAAATGGAGACGAATAAGCTCCCTTAAGGACATGTGGGATACCGGAGTACTCATGTTGATATGTGTTTATTTGAGAACATGTGTTATGTTTACTATTGTATCAAGTGTAGGACAATAATCGATGTTATATGTATTTGTTATACATGTATTTTCTAGGGACTATTTGTGTATCCTAATCTAAGGGTATTTAAAGGTTTAGTTTAGTTCGGTTTTGGACAAAAACCAAACCAAACCAATTGGTTTGACACCTCTTGAGACCTTTTCATTTTGCTTTTAATCGGTTTGATTCTATTCCAACTTTAGTTTGGTTTGGTTTGGTTTGAATATTGTTAAATTGATTTTTTTAAAAAAAAATTATCATTTTCTTTACAAATTAAGTTAAATAAATTCCATATATATGCTTTATGAACACAAATTATATCTAAATATTTTACTAAATTATGAATATTTTATGTAAAGTTTTTGTAATTTTTCTTACATTTTTATTTATTTATTGATAGATTATAATTAATTATAATAGTACACTTATCTATATTCTTTCTTCCAATCTAATGAATGTCTTGTAATCTTATTTATGAGTTTTTCTATTTATGAGACTTGTATTAATGAGTAGTATAAAAAGAAAATGTATCAAATAAATATAGTATTTGAATTTAAAAAAATAAATAGTATAGTAGGTTTGGATCGGTTTAGTTTAGGTTTTGAATGTTTGAAACCAAACCAATTCAAATCAAGTCAGTTTCAGAACAACAACAATCGAAATAGACCTTATTTTAGTTCAGTTTTAATCGGTTTGGTTTGGTTTAATCGATTTGGATAGGTTTTGAACAACCTTATCCTAATCCCTCATATTTGGTCTATGTCACATTTAACCCCAATGTTGGTAGAGACTATCCTGGGTATAACCATGTATGATATGTCATGTGTGGATATGGGCATGAATGTCATGGTTGGATGAATCATTATGATGGTTTGTGAGGTTTGAGATAGTAGTCGTCCTGGTATGTTGGGATTCGCGGCCTATTGTGTTACAGTGAGTTTACACCCCAAGTAATAGGTGGCCCATGTGTGTTTTGTTGAGTATGAGTGGATTTTAAGTCCAGGTCAGAGATTTGGTAAGTTATGGAGAACAAAGGGTATGTTGCTTGATAGATAAGATTAGGGTTCAAGAGAGTCAAAACCTAAGATAGGGGTTTTGTTGGGGTACCACCTCCTTGAACAATATTCCTAAGTCATTTGTGATCTGTTGGAAAAGGTTAGATGACCAGAAAGTCAATGATTAGGGATTGAGAGGTGTTAATGGCTACTTTTAATCAAAAAGTGACCATTTTGGTCATAGATATCCAAAATCTTTATATAAAGGAATTTTAAAATAAGGCTAGTGTCTATGGTTAGGGGAGGTATAGAGTGATCCATAGGCTTTGGAATCGTATTAATATGATATACAGGTAAGAAGTTATGTGCGTCCAAAGTTCACCGAATTGATAACAAGTTGCTGTCAAAACAACAGCAGATGGCACTGTTGTGCCATATTCCCAGGCCACAGCGCCATAGGGGGAAATTACCTCCTTCATTTTTCTTGTCATCCAACCGCAATTCAAAGAATTATGATCATTTCTACTCTATTTTCTTGCCTCTTCTCTTGTTTTTCTTACTTTTGGTGTCCTCATTTGGTTATTTTTCCAACTACGTCTTGGTCTAAGTTGAAGTAAGAAATCTCCTTGATGTCAGTTTTTGGTGTTTTGACTTAGGGTGTTACATTAGACATCCACCTAAACCTCCCGATCCTAGCCAAAATCGCGATCATTCTAGTACTTAGAGTCATAATGATGAATTGTGATCTTTCCATATGGAGTTGACCTTAATGTTGTACGATAATTTGGATCTTGCCAAGGTTGATTAATGGCTGTACAAGATTGAGTTCTCTCCCTAAATCCATTTTCAAGTTATCACTTGAGATTTTCCATTATCTTGTAAGAAGTCCGTGTGCTCCTTGTGCTCTGTTCTAAAAGCTTACAAATTTTTACTCTGCACTCTAGCAAAGTATTTCCCAAATCCCTTATGAAAACCCCTCACCAGAAAATCTCTCTTTCAAATAAAGAAAAGATTTATTACAGAAAGAAAAACTCTCTAATACAGAGTAAATGTGACAGTTGAAGTGCAATAAATAAAGTATGAGTGAGTAGAAGACTTTGTCTAATAATTTCAAAAGAGTTTCAGTATATACAGCATAAAATCATTACCCACAACTTCAAATGAAGTTCTATTTATAGATTTATGTCTTAACTATACGTTAGACACAAGATCTAGTCATTAAAGACGTTACCTAACAGTTACTCTGCAAAACTAGCCGTTCACCAACCGCATTAATGCGTCTGACACTCTGATATTCGAATTTTGGGGTGTTAACAGATGAATTTTATAGAGACAATAAGATAAAAACTTTAACGTTGAACTTCCAAAATTCTTTTGTTTAAAAGTGAAATTTGAATTTTGGTTTTGACAAATATTTTCCATGTTAAGACATACGAATTTTCAAGTTTAAAGTACATCTGTTGAGTGTGAACAGTTGTCTCATATTGCTACAATGCACTCGAAGTTCAAATTTTGGGGATTCAAAATTAGACTGTCAGTGAGCAACTCAATATGGTACAAGAGTTCTACTTTTCAAAATTTGAATTTTGAACTTTCAAAATTTATCTAACAAAGAAACTTTTAATGAGACTTACATGTTTTCAATTTAAAGTTCAAATTTTGAAATCCAAAGTTCGTTTGTCAGATGGACTAACTTTGAATTCTTTTTACACTTAATATTAGACAAACTTTGACATAACTTCAGATGAATTTTCCATTTTTTCACAAATTATATTTGACTCAAAATTCAAATTTCAATCAACTAAAATTTGTCTGACAGAGATAACATCTCTGTAACTTCGAATTTCTATTAGTAAGGTTGGAATTTTCAACTGTAAGTATGGAGTTTAACAATTTAAAATTCGTCTAATAGTTAGTATTTTCAAATTTAGCATGACTTAACATAGGATAATTGAAAAACACATTTAAAACCAATGGGAGTGAAATCAAAGCATTTTACTCTATGTTCATAGTGAGAAATCCTACAAACTAATTTTTTACTCATTTCTTCCTAAATTTCTTCACTTGAATGCTTTTACACTCCTGTGATATTTTTCTTCCAAGCTTTAGTTGTTTAGAATCATCAAAATACTTGATTCAACATAATTGCAATGTGAGAATTGAATATATATATATATATATATGCTCTAATGTTCAATTACTTCATTGTAAAATACAAACTTGAAGTCCAATGGATCATTTTTTACCGCTTTTGTGTATGGGGGGAACTTGTTCATACTCATAGAAAAGGTCTTTGGAATTCCATTAAAGAAATTGCAAATTCTATCCCTGATGCTTGGCGGGTCCTTAATGATTTTAACTCTTATTTTAACTTTATGTGACAAATTCGGTGGCACATCTTCTAACTGGTCTTCTATGCAAAGCTTCAATAACTGTATAAGAGAAGTGGGTCTCATGGAGATAACGGTAGCTGGGGATTTATTCACTTGGGAGAGATGTAACATAAAAGAAAGGCCCAATTGGGTCTTTAGCAACGATACTTGTAGAGTTGGGAAAACGGATTAAACCCAATGGGTTGGCTCAAAAAAATCAACAGGTTAGGCCTTAATATTTGAGGCTCGTATGTATTTTGGGATTTTTTGGCCTAAACCCATAAGCCTGGCAAAAAATGGTCAGCTCGTATAGGCCGCAGGCTAGCCCAATAAGCCATTTAATTAAAAAAAATAAGAAAAAAAATGCCTTCAAAACTGCAAGCTAGCATTGCTTCCTCCTTCAACCGGATTCCTTTCCTTCCTCCCCCATTTTGAATACTTTTTTATTACAACCAAATAAAAAGAAAAGAAAAAAAAAGCTAAATCCTTAAATTCCTAAATCAGTTATCACCTCAGTCTTCAATAGTCCTATACTCATTTGATACTCCTCTCCTCTCGACTTCTCAATCTCGACCAAAGAGCAGCATTGCAGCAGCGTGAGCTCATGAGTCGTGACCATTGACCTCGTCTCGACGTCTCCTCTCTAGTAGTCCTTGTCTCATGCCGCCGTAAGTCGTGACTCGTGCATGTGCCTTGTGCCAAGCTTGTCTCTGCTCTTAATCAGATTTGGTGACCTCCCACTGGCGGTAACCTATGGTTCATTACTTCCTTCGATTCTTCACTACTTCTTCCTCCTTTCATCTTTTGAGTTCACTTCTCGTGCATCATTCTTCCTCCTTGGGTTCTCCATCGATGTTGATTAATACTTCAACTTCATCGCAACCCTTCCTCCTTCCTTGCTTCTCATCACCCTTACTACGCTGGTGTTACTTCGTTGGCTTCTGTGTTTCTCACTTCTCAATATGTCCTTCTCAGTCTTGTTTCTCACTTCTTCTTCATCGACTTTATCTTTTGCTCTCACCTCTGGTAAGAACCTCTTTCACTCTACCTTCATTGGCCTCCTTGTCTTTTGGTTATGTATTAAGTATTAAGTTTGTATAATTGTATTATTTTTATATTAGAAATTTGAATTTTGGGATTTTGTAAATGAAAAGCTAAAACAGGGAAGAAAAAAATTACAAGCTCGTGAGCTCCTCACATGGGCTCAAGCTTCTGAATTTAGGCCCGGCCTGTGGCATGCCGTTTTGGTAGCTCTAGCTACTTAGGAAGAAAATCATCCATACTATAAGGTGTTCCATCATCCACATTATAAATCCAATCGTAGACTTGTGGTGGTTTCTGATTATAGCTCTTCCCAGAGAAGTATTGGTCCTAAACTCTTGTCTTATCAGGCAGCCTGGTCTCTTAAAGTAAGGTTTAATGATATTGTCTCAAAAGCATGGGCAAACAATAACTAGGTAAAAGGTGTACAGAGCTTCAATAGGAAAGTCAATGCTTGGAATGACTAACATATTGGAAATATCCCTTCCAAAAAGAAGCAAATCATTCGCAAACTTGAGGGGATAGATAAAGCAAGAAGTAGGTCTAATAAGAATGGCCTTAAACACCTGGAAAAGTCTCTTTGGATGGGGTATCACAAACTTACAGCCTAGGAAGAGTTGAAATGGTACCAGAAATCTCGATGTAAGTGGCTTAAGTAGGGAGACAAAAATACTAGGTTCTTTCACATGTCCTCCAAAATCAAAAGGAAAAGAAGGAGTATTAATGCCTTGAAGAACGAGAATGAAGATTGAGCGATTGATCAAGGCAAGTTAAAGATTTTAGCTGGCAATTATTTCCAAGAGCTCTTTACTAGAGATTTCTCATCTCATCAAACACAAACTATGACTGCAAATTTCCCTCCACTTGATGCTATTGATTTAGAGCTCATACAAAGGGGTGTGACTAACATTGAAATTAAAAATGCTACTTTCTCTTTGGGGGCCTTTAAAGCCCTGAGGTTAGATGGTCTCCAAGCATATTTCTTTCATACTCAATGGGAGAGAATTGGATGTCAAGTTTGTTGTCCAGTACATGACATATTTGTCAACCCTGAAAAGGTAAGAGATATTGATCAAACTTATTGTTCTCACACCTAAAACTGAACACCTATAGTCATTAAAAGAGATTAGGCATATTTCTTTGTGCAATGTGAGCCTAAAGATTGTTACTTAAATCCTGGCCAATAGATTGAGGAATCATATGGGTTACTTAGTTTATCCCTAGCAACACAGCTTTATTCCAGGGAGACAAAGCTGTGACAACATAATCCTTGCTCAAGAGACTATCCATTCTATGAGAACCAAAAGAGGCAAGAAAGACTACATTGCCGTGAAGGTTAGCTTAGAAAAAGCTTATTATCGTCTTGATTGGAACTTCTTTAAGGAAACTCTCTATGACATTGTTTTTCAGGAAGGTCTTGTCAATATTATCTTGTCTTGTATTAACTCAACTACCATAAAAGCGCTATGGAATGGAAAACCTACACTGGAACTCCAGCATTCTAGAGGCCTTAGACAAGGTGACTCTTTAAGTCCTTATTTATCTTGTGCATGGAAAGGCTGGGACAATTGATCAACAGGGAATGAGAAAATGGGAGATGGAAGCCTCTTATTATGCATAAGAATTGCTCGCTACTTTCTTACTTGTTCTCAGCGGATGACCTCATTCTATTTGTGGAAGCCTCTGCGGAACAAATAGAGATTATGAGGGAAACTATAGGTACTTTTTGTGGAGCTTTGGGTCATAGAGTGAACTTGAGGAAAACAAAAGCTTTTTGCTCTTGCAATGTGCACATTCAGAGAGCTTTAGATCTGACACAAACCTTGGGAGTAAATATAACTGCTAGTCATGGCAAATACCTTGGTGTTCCTCTAATTAATAAGAGGAAAAGTAAGGCGCTTTACACGCCAAATATGCAGAAAGTTTATTCTCTTTGGAAAGGTAAATATTTGAGTCTTATTGGCCATACAGCCCTTATTAAATCTATTTTCTTCACCTTTCCTAGCTACTCCATGCAATCCATCCTCTAGCCAAGAGGCATTCTAAATGAGATTGAAAAATTTTGCAGGAGTTTTCTATGGAATAATCACCAAGACCAAAGGAAGATGCACCTTGTGGCCTAGGATAAAGTGAAACTTGACAAGAATCAAGGTGGCCTAGGAATAAAGGACCTCCAGAGATAGAATATTGCTTTTGTTATGAAACTTTGTTGGGGCCTTATTGAGGAGCCGGATTCTATGTGGGTGAAATGTTTGAAAGCTAAATATGCTTACAGAGATTAGAGTATCCTAATTGTTACTTGGAAACGAAACTATTCTGTTGTATGGTCCAGTATTGTCAAAGTTTGGGACCATTTCTTGTAGGGTTTAGGCAAGAAAATTAACTCGGGAAACAATACTCTCTTCTAGTGGGAAAGGTGGCCTCCTTTAGATAAGCCTCTCATGCACTATGTTACACAGAATCAACATCTTGTAAATATCTATGACACTGTTAAAAGTTTCATTTTGCCTTCTAGAGGTTGGAATTTCCATGATTGGAGTAACTTTTTTCCTCATTGGGCGATTGTAAACTGAGAATTGTTGCAATTCCTAGAGGTCATGAAGGGGATAGATTTTGTTGGTGGCCTTCATCGGATAGGCGATTCACTGTTAAATCAGCCTATAATTTCACTGGGATTCAAAAAAGTAATCATAATGAAACCTTATGGAGGAAAAAATGGACATGGCATGTTCCTAAAAAAATCAAATTTTTCTTCTGGCAAGCTTTCCTTGAGAGAATTCCTTATAACTCACTCAGAGCTAAGAGAGGTCCTGCACAACTGCTAAATGTCCTTTTGAGTGCAATAGTGAGGAAAATACACTTCATATCCTTCGCGACTGCCATATCGCTAGAGAAGCTTGGAGTCTTATTGTTGATATTAACGCTTTGCCTAGTTTCTTTTCTGGTAATTTGTAGGTGTGGCTTCTATGGAATTCTAAGCATGAAGCAGGGAAAGACTTCATTAGAAGGTGGCCTTGGACTAAATTATTTGGCCACATGTGCTGGCTTCTTTGGACAAGTCGATGCAAAGGAGCCTTGGAAGGGACTCGGATAAATCCTGCGGAGATAAAGATCAAGTGTATCTTTTGAACACATGAGGATGTTAACCTTCCAAGCGTCGTGCATCAAGTGCTCCAAGAAATGGTTAGCCAACGAACCCAATGGTCACCCCCTCCATCATAGACTCTTCGTGTGGATCTTGATGGCTCAGTTGATGCGCAACAACCCCGTTGCCTATGGTGGTATTTTTCGTAACTCGGAGAGCAATGGATAATGGACTTCCAATTGAGTTTGGGTTTCATGCCAAATACTATTGCTAAAATTATGGTAATTAAGTTTGGCCTTCAGGTTTGCAAAATGATGAGGTTCAAGAAATTCATGTTATTCTTTGATTCCTTAGAAGTTATAAAACTTATCTTGTGTACCTGTGGACCCAAGCATCCTTGGGGGGATGAAATTCAGGATGTTAAATCACTTCTTTGTGAAGACTGGGACATAAAAGTCAGGTTTTCTAATCGTAGTGCTATCCAATATGAGAGTTTTTTGGCAAGGAATGCTCACATTGTGCAAGGCAATCCACGTCTCCTAACCTCCTGCCCCGGGCCCCCCACCGCCGCCAACTGTGCTGAACTCTTTGTTGCTGATATTATTGGCTTGTTGTGAATGCTTTCTTTTCAAGATCTGTATCTTGCCTTTTTCATATTAAAAAAAAGGAAATTGAAAAAGGAAAATAATGAATGAATAAATAAAATTCAAAGTACAGATATTTAGCCATGAAGAAAAAATCGGACCGGACCGGCTGGTTTGATTGGTCCAACCGGGAATCGGCCCCTGATCCACTCCAGGCATAGATACAAACCGGGGGTTTTTAAAACCGGTGCGAACTGGTCGAACCGGCCAAAAACCAGTACAAAATCGAGTCGAACCAGTCTAGACCCTTTTTTTATTTTTTAAATATTTTTTAAAAATAAAATAATGTTATTTTTAGTACTAAGTAGTATTATTTTTAGTATAAATTTTTTTCTATATTACAATATATTACAAGTATTATTATAATACATAATTATTAATAATAATAAATTTACTTAGTAAATAATATAAAAATAGAATATTATTTAACTATTTTAAATTCAAAATATAATTATAGATGAATATTAACTTGTTTAGATTTTAATATTAGGTTGTAAAACTTATTAATAATATTTTTAATTTTTTATATATTATTAAATTTACTTTTTATTTTAGAATAAATATTAATTTTATGATCATTGATCAATTTAATTTTTTTATCTATATTATTAAAAATATATTAATTTATTTATAATTGATCTAACCTTAATTAGATTTCAATTTAACTACTTAACCTTAAATTATTTTATGATTCAATTCAATAATTAATCTAATTTTTAATATTTTAATATTTAGAGAAATGTCGGAGATGCAAGGCAACTTCGCCCCCAAGGACTCCAAGCATTGGCCGCCTTCTAACAAGGTCGGTTCCCTGTTTTTATGCCACGTCATCCATTCCTTTCTTAACCACTTGTATTCCCCAGCTGCACTCTTGTTTCTCCCCAAAATGCCCTCCCCTTCTTCTTGTTTCACAACTTTCACCGACACAGTATCCACCCTACCCAGAAGTTATATTATACAAGACAATATTACAGTTTTTTTTTATTTATTTAATTGAATACAACATTTACAGTACATTCTTTAGATCCCAACTCGTCTCCGGTGGATATTACAATCAACTACATTGCTACTTTATTCATATACTACCACTATAATATTACCCTTCTATTTGTTGTGGAAGCTCATGCGTAGTCCCTGTTCTTGGCTTATTTGTTGATTTTTTTATGTGTTTGTTGATTTGATTGTTAATTAAAAAAAGAAAGTAAAAACCTGAAAATGCAGTGGCATGGCAGTGTGGGTAATTAGTTGTAGGAATGAGGGTAAGCATGGAGTTTGACGATAAGTATGTCACCGGTTGTTACGAACCCACGTCGGATTACCAGTCTTCGCATTTGCACCTACCAGAGCGTTTTAGGTGGCACCCTTTCTCTGTCATACTTTATTTCATTCCTTAATTTCACGCGCTTTCCTCCTCTCTCTTCGTCACGCTCTTCTAGCCACGCGTACCCACCCTTTAACGCCCATTTCATGATTGAGTTTGTACGTATGTACGTGGATGCCACGCCTTCAGGTCGAGAGTGCTGTAAGACTAGGTTCTTTTTTCCGGAGTCCTCTGCTCAGTCCTTACAAATTGAAGTCCTAGTTTCCCTTGTTATTGCTCATTCTAATATTCTGTGTATCTAATCAAATCTCTCCTACTACTTCTGCTTTGATTTCTCCTTTTTCCCTTATTTGCTCCAATTCCTGTCTTTGATTATCGCACCAGATGGGTGTAGCCATTATCAATCCTCGAGATTGCTTGAAGGATTCATCTTTCCCCCAACCCCTCCCCAAAATGAAAGTCCTGAAATCCCATCCCAATCCTAACCCTAAACCTAACCGGAGCAGTCGAGGCCGCCCCAACCGTCCGAAGCGGAGCCCCTTCCGTCCGCACGATGATTCCCACCCCTCCCGGCCAACATCCGCGTCCACTAACAAACCTCAGGTCAACGAACCTGTCATGGGTCAAGTAAAAATCCTCAAACGCGGTGAACTACTAACCGACAAGGCGACGCTGGCGCCGGTAGCTGTCGTGCAGGCAGATCGTGGAAAGGTAGATCTGGGTTCGATGGACAGGATGGGTCCGAATCCCGAGCTGGTTCATGTTGAAGGACTTGCCGGTTTCTACGCGGGATCCTCCATGTTTGTGGCATCACCGCCGCCGAGTTCTGTTCCGTTGCCCGCTTTTTTCACTAAGAAAGCCGTCAGTGAAGCAACGAGCGACCTGCGAAGGATTCTGCGGTTGGATCTGCACTAACGTTTCGTGTTCTGTGTCTGGCCAGTGTGTGATTGGAAGGTTTTGGACACTTGTCTCTGGTGATTGGGGCTTGTAACCCTCTGATCTTCTCTTATTTTTTCAGCGGGAAGATGGAGTGGGCGACTCTAATTATTCGACGCTTTGTTCAGATTACCACCGTACATAGGATTATGGGTTGCAGTCTTGGGTAGGATCTTAGTTGTTCTCTCTTTTGTTGACTCTGAGGGTTGAATTTGATTGGGTTTGATGTCTGTACAATTGTATGAAAGGTAGATGGTCTTTTGTTCTGTTTTGTGGGTAGCAGCGTGTGTCTAGGATATAGAACTTGTTCCCAATGTTTGTCATATGTATTTTGTTCTAGTCTTTAGTGAAATATAAGTTGTCAGCCATCTCGAATCTGCTCTTCCTCTTTATCATAGTTTAGTTATGTATATCATTTATGGGCACTTGCTGTAATGTTCTGCGGTTGAATATTGAAAGATAAAGATGATATGAATTCAAAGCACCAGAAAGAGAAGCACACCTTTGCCTGATATTTTTGGGAGGTGACGCTAGCTTTCTTTCTTTTGACAAAGTCAAGAGATCAGCATTAGATATTAAGTATTTAGGAGAGACATGCCTTTACCGTGATGAATAATGAATTGATATTTTGGGAGATCATGGGATTGGGAGCTTTCTCACCACTAGATCACATGTGATTATTGATATACGGTAGAGATGGTCATGTTAGGAATAGTATATGAAAACAATCGGTGCCCAGAAACGTATGATAACATACTGTCCTTAAGGTGTTATTCGCCCCCACTAGGTTTGCTGCAGGGATCTGACGAATCACCCCTTAGAGTTATTCTAAGCACCAAAGATATCTGACAGCAACTTCAGATACCTTGAAACACAGAACGAAACAGAGAGTATGTAAGCAAGAGAAGAGAATGTGTGGTGTTCTTTTAGTCTCTAGTCTGATCCTTTTATAATAGTAGAAACAGAAAATTGAAACGTTATGTATGAACCTGTTTGTTTCTGAACATTGTGTTTGAAACGTTGTTCATGAACCTGTTTGTTTCTGAACATTGTATTTAAAACGTATTTGAAACGTTGTTCATGAACCTGTACATTTCTGAACTTTGTATTTGAAACGTTATTGTCAAATTGAAACAAAATATCAAATGACATGTTGTTTCAGAATGTACTGTTTCAAAACGTTGTTATTTGAAATTCTGTTTCTGAAAAAAAAATGATTAATTAAAATATTAATCTGAAATTCATACCAGACCAGATCTCCACCGTTAGATGAATCTAATGATCACGACGCGCCACGTGCCAAGTGCTAAGTGCTAAGTGCTTTAAATATTAAATAAATAATATTTAAATCCACTTAACATTTTTGTTCAATAATTATTTTAATATGCTTTGTCTTCTCTCTCTTATATACATTTCATAAACCTTACTCCCATCCAATGTGGGACTTTAGTTTTTTCAAACTATCTCTAACAATCCCCCACTTAGTTTGAAAAACTAAATGTTTTCTTTAAACATAAGAATATGCATAATAGCAGGTGTCTCTTGACTTGAACCTGTTAATAGTGTAAGTATTTCAAAGTATTAACAAGTAGATAGTTGCTTAACTGCATTGAACTACAACTTTAGTGTTAGTACCGGAAATACCACACACATAATCTTATATTGATTTCGTTCTGCATAGACTTCCCGCACTTTTATGGCCATGTGCTCATCCTAGGCTTTTCATGAACATTTCAAGAATTACCCCTGAATTCTTGTAAGAAGCGGCACCACTTCTTATATTCATATAGGTGGATTTCCATTAAGCCTTAATTGCTCAGGCTTCCTTGAATCCATTAAGAGTTTAACTCACCCTGAACACTTAAGTTCTTCTTATATGCACTCGTCACAGAATGGTTAAATATCTACTCTAGTGCCCAGTCACTTATCAATAACTTGTTATTACCCATTGAACCTTTAAACCAGATTTGGTCTAGTTAAATGTTGGGTTCCCATTACTGGTGACTGATGTTTACGGGGTTCAATCCCATTCCTCTTGATGTTTTGTTAATCAATTCTTTATTGAGTCCTTTTGTAAAAGGATCAGCCAAGTTTTCACTTGTTTTTACATATTGAATTGTAATTACTCCATCAGAAATTAATTGCCTCACATATTCATGTCTTAGGCTTATATGTCTAGATTTACCATTGTAAATTTTGTTAAATGCCCTAGACATTGTAGCTTCACTGTCACAATGTAAAGAAATGGCTGGCATCGGCTGTGGCCACAGCTTTATTTCCAATAATAAATTCCTCAACCACTCTCCCTCTTTACATGCAGATGCCAAGGCAATAAATTCTGATTCCATCGTAGAATGACTTATACAAGTCTGTTTCTTTGATGCCCAGGAGATTGCTCCTCCTGCCAGGGTAAATATCCACCCTGAAGTTGACTTACTATCACCTGCACCAGTTATCCAACTAGCATCCGTGTAACCTTCCAAAACTACTGGAAATTTATTATAAAGCAGTCCTAGATTAATTGTTTTCTTTAGATATCCTAGGACCCTTGTAATTCCTTTCCAGTGTTCTGTTCCTGGATTACTAGTATATCTCGAAAGTTTGCATACTGCAAAAGCTATATCAGGTCTAGTACAATGCATTGCATACATTAAACTCCCAATAGCACTAGCATATTCTAATTGAGCCACTGATCTATTATTATTTTCTAATAAATGATGTGATGAATCAAAAGGGGTATTTACCTCTTTTATATTTAAATGTTGAAACTTGTTTAAAATTTTACTAACATAGTGAGATTGATCTAGAGAAAAACATCCACTATGCCTCTTAACTTTTATCCCTAATATAGTATCCACTTCTCCATGATCTTTCATCTTAAATTGTGAGGATAAAAACTTTTTAGTCTCATTTATTGCAAACATACTAGTTCCAAAGATAAGCATGTCATCTACATATAAACAAATAATAACTCCGTACTCACCAGTGAACTTTAGATAAACACACTTATCTGCATTATTATGTTTAAAACCATGAGACAACACAACATAATCAAACTTTTCATGCCATTGCTTAGGAGCCTGTTTTAAACCATACAAAGATCTAGTTAATTTGCAAACTTTCTTTTCATTCCCAGGAAGTACAAAGCCTTCTGGTTGTTCCATATAAACTTCTTCTTCTAATTCACCATTTAAAAATGCTGTTTTAACATCCATTTGATGCACAAACAAATTATTAATAGATGCTAAAGCAAATAAAACTCTAATAGAAGTAACTCTAGCAACTGGTGCATATGTATCAAAATAATCAATTCCTTCTTTTTGTTTAAAACCTTTAGCAACCAACCTAGCTTTAAATGTTTGAATAGAGCCATTAGTATTATATTTCCGTCTAAAAACCCATTTGCAACCAATAGGTTTTGACCCTTCAGGCAAATTAACTAATTCCCAAGTTTTATTAGACAACAATGAATCCATTTCATCATTTATAGCTTCCTTCCAAAAACTTGAGTCTCTAGACATCAATGCTTCCGTATATGTTTTAGGATCTTCTTCAATACTTAAAAGAATAGGAATTTCTCTTAACACTGATTCTCTATCACCTTCAACTAAGAAGACTATTGCTTGAGAATTAATAAAATCAGAATCTAAATATTTTCCTTTCCTTGCTCTCTGACTTCTTCTAGGTTCAAATTCAGAATAAGGTTCTACTAATTCATTTCTTACAGATGTAGACTCTTCATGCTCTTTATTTTGAAACAAATCAGTTTGTACTGGATCAGAAACAAATTTTCCTTCAAAAAATTCAACATCTCGTGATTCAACAATTACATTAGAATCAATATCTAAGAGTCTATAGGCTTTTGAATTTTCTGCATATCCTACAAATATACTTTTCAAAGCTCTTGGTCCTAATTTAGTTCTTTTATGTTCTGGAACTTTGTAAAATGCAAGACATCCCCAAACTCTTAAATAATTTAAATTCGGTTTTCTACCTTTCCATAACTCATAAGGAGTGCATTTTATTGATTTTGAAATAACTCTATTAAGAATATGGTTAGCAGTTAATAACGCCTCACCCCACAAATTCATGGGAGTTTTTGCATTCATAATCATTGCATTTACCATTTCTACTAAAGTTCTATTTTTTCTTTCTGCTAAACCATTTTGTTGAGGTGTATAAGGAGCACTCATTTGGTGAATAATGCCATTATTTTCGCAAAATTGTGAAAAATCTGTAGAAAAATATTCTCCTCCTCTATCACTTCTTAAAACCTTTATCTTCTTTTCTTTTTGGTTTTTTATAACATTCTTAAAGTTTAAAAACATCTCAAGAGCTTGATCTTTTGTCTTTATCAAATAAACATAAGTAAATCTTGAAAAATCATCAATAAAAGTTATAAAATATCTGTTTCCTCCTCTTGTTAAAATACCATTTAACTCACATATATCAGAATGAATAAGTTCTAAAATTTCTGAACTTCTTTGAATAGAAGGAAAAGGCTTTCTTACTGTTTTAGCTTGTACACAAATTTCACATTTGTTATTCTTATTATTTTCACAGGAGATTAATCCATTTTTAGACATATGTGCTATTGTTTTATAATTAACATGTCCTAATCTATCATGCCATAAAGTAAAAGATTGATCAAGCATATAAACAGAAACTGAATCATTCTTATTAATGCTTAATTTGAACATTCCATCAGAAACATAACCCTTTCCCACAAATACCCCATTCTTAGAGATAATAATCTTATCAGCCTCTAAGACAGCTTTCAGCCCCTTTCCAGACAAAACACTTGCAGACACAAGATTCTTTCTAATTTCTGGAACATGAAGTACATTATGCAGAATCATCTTCTTTCCAGAAGTAAACTGTAACTCGACACTGCCTCTTCCAAGTACATTTGCTGTGCTTCCATTGCCCACAATCACATGCTGCTCTTGTTGAGCAATTTCATAATTCTTGAACAGATTCCTGTCATGACATACATGAACTGTTGCTCCAGAATCATACCACCAGTCAAATGACTTTACAGCGGCAGCCATATTTAATTCTGAAATCGTACCAATGTGCATGTTAGAAACCATGGCAATAATTTCATCACATTTTGTATTTACCATGTTTGCACTATTGGTAGTTTCATTCCTTGGCTTTTTCTTATATCTGCAATCCTTTTTAAGATGTCCTTTCTTTCCACAAACAAAACAAGATTTTTGAGTCTTGAATTGTTTTCCAGAACCGAAAACAGTGGGCTCGGGGTTCTTCCTCTTGTTGTTGTTATTTCCAGGAAAATTCTGATTTTTATGACCTGCAGCAGCCACATAGTTAACTTTGGTTTGAGATTCTGAATGCTTCTTTTGCAAGACACGAGTTTCTTGTTCAATCCTTAAATGTTTCAGAATCTGATCCAAAGTAAAACTTTCTGTGGTGTGCAGCAACTTTTTCCTGAATTCATGCCAAGTGGGAGGTAATTTTGCAATAATGGCACCTACTTGCACTGACTCTGGAATGTCCACCTTCATATCTTTCAGTTTAGAAACTATAATTTGTAAATCATGAACTTGATCTAAAATGTTAACAGCATCTTGCAATTTGTAATCAAAATACTGCATAATCAGAAACTTATCTGTTCCTTGCTTTTCTGTGTTGTATTTGGCCTCCAATGCATCCCAGATCTCTTTTGGTGATGAGAAGGATGAGTAGAGATCATACAATCGGTTTGACAGTGTGTTCAGAATATGGCCACGACACAGCACTTCATCTTCTGCCCTTTTCTTGCGTCTAGCCTTAACTTCTTCACTTTCATCATCACTCGATTCAACAAGAGGCTCCAGACAAGGATCAAGCAGATACGAAATTTTCATGGCAGTCAGCAAAAACATCATTTTGTCCTTCCACCTATTGAAATTCGTTCCATCAAAACGATCCAATTTGATGAAGTCCTGGTTCATGACCTTGAATGCTGATTCCTGGGTGGTCTCCATGATCAATCAAAATAAAGATAACACCTTAAGATTGTTAGGAATAGTATATGAAAACAACCGGTGCCCAGAAACGTATGATAACACACTGTCCTTAAGGTGTTATTCGCCCCCACTAGGTTTGCTGCAGGGATCCGACGAATCACCCCTAGGAGTTATTCTAAGCACCAAAGATATCTGACAGCAACTTCAGATACCTTGAAACACAGAACGAAACAGAGAGTATGTAAGCAAGAGAAGAGAATGTGTGGTGTTCTTTTAGTCTCTAGTCTGATCCTTTTATAATAGTAGAAACAGAAAATTGAAACGTTATGTATGAACCTGTTTGTTTCTGAACATTGTGTTTGAAACGTTGTTCATGAACCTGTTTGTTTCTGAACATTGTATTTAAAACGTATTTGAAACGTTGTTCATGAACCTGTACATTTCTGAACTTTGTATTTGAAACGTTATTGTCAAATTGAAACAAAATATCAAATGACATGTTGTTTCAGAATGTACTGTTTCAAAACGTTGTTATTTGAAATTCTGTTTCTGAAAAAAAAAATGATTAATTAAAATATTAATCTGAAATTCATACCAGACCAGATCTCCACCGTTAGATGAATCTAATGATCACGACGCGCCACGTGCCAAGTGCTAAGTGCTAAGTGCTTTAAATATTAAATAAATAATATTTAAATCCACTTAACATTTTTGTTCAATAATTATTTTAATATGCTTTGTCTTCTCTCTCTTATATACATTTCATAAACCTTACTCCCATCCAATGTGGGACTTTAGTTTTTTCAAACTATCTCTAACAGGTCATTCGCCATTTTATTACTTTTTTTCTTGCCAACTAATTATTGGGTTGCAGCTTCCGAGTTGTCGTTGGTTGGTCTTAATAACAAAAGCTTTCCTGATCCTAGTCTATGCTATGTCTTGTAGCATAAGAAATGATGAACATGCTCCGCTACCGTTGTTCGTATTTTTGTTGGAAGGTGTGTTTTTCTTTTTCAGCTCCATCTCCGAATGCTACCAAGGAAGACAATTGTCATCCACTCGTCCCTGTTAGACATTTGCCACGGATCATAAATCATTTAGAAATAATTTGAAAAATGCTGAAATCCAATCATACTATACCTTGCTCTCTCCCACTCCTATTTACATTATAGGATATTTTATATTATAAATTTAATCTAAAATATAAAATATTAAATATTTTTTTATTTTATCTCTATTTTTTTATTTTATCTCTATTTTTTTACTTTTTCTCTTTTCTCATTTATAACTCCATAATTATAATAGAATAAAGTATATAATAAGAATAAAGTATGAAATATTAATTTTTTTGTATTAATTTTTGTTCCGTCAAAAAGCCGAGATAGACTATTCCTTTTTTACAGTGTGCGGTGCTCCCCTTTACTCTTCTTCTTGCCCCCTTTTTATTGACCTTCTCCTGACCGTTAAGGTGTAACCGTCTTCTCCCTCTCATCCCTTGTTTATCAGGATATTTCATAATAATCATTATGGAGTATCGCACATTTTTTGCTTCATCCCTGATTTTTCGTCCTTCAGTTATGATTCCGTAATGGTTATTGTTCTCATAACCGTTACTCCTAGTCGAGTATTTTCGGAGCATCACAATTTTTGTAGAGAAACCCGGTAGTTGGTCCTACTGCCGAGATGTTATTTAATCATACGATCATTTGGCCGTACAATTACTCGGGTTTACCACTTGATAACTGATGTAATGCTCGGATCGTTGCACTTAAACTCGGTGTATATGAGCCCGGAGAGTGGTACATCAAATGGACGTTTATCTTCCCCGGACTTGTAAGCTCGGCCTTATCATCCCGGCCTCTCCGGACTTGTAAGCTCGGCCTTATCATCCCGGCCAGTACACTAGCCCCCCGAGCCTCGAGTCCGATTCGGACGAAAAGGCTCTGGATCACGTGACAACTAAAGACTGGTTTTTTGAAATTTGAACCGTTTCAGTATCCTGGGGATTCGAGAACCTTCCCTAAGGCTCCTTGACGTTTCGGTTTCTGAGACGGTAATGCACTTATACGTACAGCTACACGCGGTGTCATTTAATGCTGCGCCTTTTTGTCAGTTGGACCACGTTCCCCAATGGTGACGATTTGTTGCCCACAGTCATGATTACATTACTCGTTTCGAGGAGGGGTTTCACAATATACGTGTAGGACTCAAGCGTTCATCCTTTCACTTTAAACTTCATTTACCTTTCATTCCTTCTGAATCTTTCCATCATCTCTAACCTTTCTGTCGTCTCTAACCTCCTTTTTCTCGCCCTTTTCGTCATTTTTCCAGGTACGCCCTCTTCTATCTTTCTCCTTTTTCTCAGTTTCTACACTCTATTCCATACTTTTCCCAACCATTATGAGTTCAAGCCGAGGATCCGAGACGCCCGCTGGGTCGTCCCCCCATCGAATCTTAGTTGAGAGGGAAGTTATGGGTATCGGAGAAGATCCTTCGCCATCAAACTCTTCCTTTCCCAGCGCAGAACTGAATTTTCGTCTGGCCGACTTCCCGACTGAAAGGGAAGCTTCATCTTCGGCTACTGCCGTGCAAGTAACTGTTCCCAAACCGCGAAAAATCAGTTCAAGGGTTCGAAAAGATCCAGTTCCCGACATTCAACTTCCGGGATATTATTGGGTTAAAGGAGAAGTTGGATCTTATCACTCTAGATTTCGGACTGCTGAGTCGATCATGGAAATGAGGAAATCCATCTCTCTATCTAGCATACAAACAGAGGAGGCCGTGATTGCTGAGCCGTGTACAGAAGATGAGCACGTTTTTATGTCAGCACAACGAGGGCAAATACATTTTACCTATATGTATAAAACATTATTTGAGTCACTGGGAGTTGGCCTTCCTTTTTCGGAGTTTGAGTGCGCTGTTTTAAGGGCGTTGAACGTCGCTCCGACTCAGCTTCATCCCAACAGCTGGGCGTTTTTAAAGGCTTTCGAAGTCCTGTGCAGAAAATTGAACATGACGCCGACTGCTCCAAAATTTCTCTACTTCTACCAGATCCGATTTGGAAATAAGATCGGCTGGATTTCTCTCAGTGGCATGAATAAAAAGGGAATAATCGGTCCATATACCTCATCCTACAAAGACTTCAAAGGAAGTTTCTTTAAGGTGCGCCCAGCCGAGGGATACTCGGAAATGTTTTTCAATGAGGAGGGACGACCCAGGTTTCCTCTATATTGGACTCGGACTCCGATCAAATTCCAGTCTTGGTGCTATGAGGATATGTCGACATCCGAAAAAGCGGATGTCGACAAATTAAATAGATTACCTCGCCCCTTGAACTGCAAAATTTTACTTAGGCTCCCTTATTCCTCAACTCCTAATAAAGATTTTTCACGTGAGTGTTGAATTTCTTTTTTCTTCTGCTGCCATTCTTGTCTGAGTTTTTAATATATATATTTTCTACTCTGCAGTGGTGATAGGGAAATTCAACTGGCGATCAATAAAAAACATGGCCTCATCAGCAGGACCTTCTACCGAGAACCTGCAAGCTCGCCCTGATAGAGAGGAGAAAGGACACGCCGAGATAATGGCGACAACGGAAGTTGTTGAGATCACCTCCTCTCCACACAGCCCCCCGAGCAAACGCGCCCGACTTCCGACCACCGACGAGGAGCCTGTTTCTTCAATTCGCTCACCTCTCCTGCCGTCTCCCATTAGACGCTCACCTTCGAGCACTGACCCAAACATTGCTAGGTTTTTTGGGAGCGGCATCCAGGAAATCGGGGACAAGGAAGCTTTACAACGATTGGGTCCCAAGGCTGTTTTGGACTCCATGTCGGCTATGTGCCTACGTGCCGCGACCGTGGCCTCGCTCTGTGGGGAGGAGTTTGAGGAAAGTGACCGTCGCCTGAAAGTTGCGAAGGCCGAGCTCCTGGAAGCGACGAATGCAAAAGACAAGGCTTCTTCAGAACTCGCCGAGGCTTCAAAATCTCAAGCAGCTCTCCTTCTGCAAGTGGAGGAGCTGAAAGGATCCCTTGCTAATGCCGAGATGAAAGTGCAAGCAGTTGAGAAGGAGCGGGATGCCCTGACAGCTGAGGTTGCTTGGGCAAGGAGCGCTGAAGCCGAGTCCTCGGCCCTCGCTGCTAATTTGCAAAAGGACTTGGAACAAGCGAGGGAGAAACAGTCCGAGCTCGAGGCTGATGTTAAGGAAGCCGTGCAACAAATAATGAAAGAGCATATAGAAGGCTTCCATAAGGCGCTTCGTCAGGTGCACCTCTTTCTTCCGAAGATTGAGCTCTCAGCTTTCGATGTAAATAAAGACGTCAAAGATGGTGTGCTTGTTGACGAGGAGGAATTGGAGAACTGAAAAGCAAACGGCCCACCTCCTTGATGGTCTATTTTTGATGTTTATTCAGAATTGTTTCTAATTAATGATAATCCGTCTCTTTTCCTCCTGGTTCGATCTCGACTAAAATTTAATTCAGTCTCTTGGTTTGTACTTGATCGAATTTTAATTGAAAACCTCGGTTCATAATTGACCGAATTTTAATTGGGGATCTCGGTTCACACTTGACCGAATTTTAATAGAGGATCTCGGTTCATACTTGACCGGATTTTAATTGAGGATCTCGGTTCACACTTGACCGAATTTTAATTGAAGACCACGGTTCACACTTGACCGAATTTCAATCCCTCGATTCATACTTGACCGAGATTTTAACAAATTTTTGGTTCAAACTTGACCAAGTTTAATTCGAATGCCCGGTTCATACTTGACCGAATTTTGACTAGAGACCTCGGTTCACACTTGACTGAATTTCAATTGAAGACCTCGGTTCACACTTGACCGAATTTTAATTGGATATCTCGGTTCACGCTTGACCGAATTTTAATTGGATATCTCGGTTCATACTTGACCGGATTTTAATTGAAGACCTTGGTTCACACTTGACCGAGGCTTAAAATGAATGAAATCATGACAAAGAATTTCCTTTATTAAAGTAGGTAGGCGTGCCTCGTTAAAACCTTCTCGGCCAAAACCCTTTTTTGTATATCCTTTAGGACAAAAGACCAAGTTAGGAAAAAGAGTACACCGCCTTCTTTGTATACATCAACTAACTGAAATAAATTTTGAGGTGAGAAGCATTCCATGTCCTAGGGATTGCTTCCCCTGACAACTTTTCTAATCTATATGCTCCATTGCCCAACGCTTCAGTAACTCGGTAAGGCCCTTCCCAGTTCGCAGCTAGCTTTCCCTCACTGATGTTTTTCCTTGCTTCATTCTGCTTTCTCCAAACAAGATCTCCACGATCAAAACTCCTTGGTTTAAGTCGAGAATTATAACGCCGAGCCGCTCTTTGCTTACAAGCCTGTTCTTGTATACGTGCATTTTCCCGGATCTCCTCGGATAGATCTAGTTCGACTTCCATATTTTCCTGGTTCGTATGTTGATCAAGGAGTGTTCGTCTAAAGGACGGCTCTCCCACTTCCACCGGGATCATTGCATCAGCTCCAAAGGTCAGCTTAAAAGGAGTTTCCTTGGTGCTTGACTGAGGCGTGCAATGATAAGCCCAAAGAATGCTCGGTAACTCTTCGGCCCAGGCCCCCTTTGCTCTTCCTAATCTCTTCTTGAGTTCCCCCAGAATAACCTTGTTCGCTGCTTCTGCCTGTCCATTTGTTTAAGGATGCTCGACCGAAGACACTCGATGCTTAATACCAAGCTGATCATAGAATTGCTTCAGGTTTCCATCAATAAACTGCCTCCCATTATCAGTAACCACCGAGTGAGGAATCCCATACCGACAAACAATATTCCTCCATACAAATTTCTGTACTTGTTGTGCCGTGATTTTAGCTAATGATTCCGCCTCAATCCATTTAGTGAAATAGTCTATGCCAACTATTAAGAACTTGACATGCCCTTTTCCAATCGGAAAAGGTCCAAGAATATCCATTCCCCAGACCATGAATGGCCACGGAGACATCAATGTGTGCAATTCTTCCGGCGGTGCATGGCGTAGACTGCCAAACTTTTGGCACTCAGTACACTTCTTACTATACTCGGTGCAATCAGCTCGGATAGTGGGCCAATAATAGCCAGCCCGAATTACTCTTACTGCCATAGATCTTCCACCAGTATGCATCCCACACACTCCTTCATGGATTTCGCCCATAACATATTTCGCCTGTTCAGGAGTAAGACATTTTAATAAGGGGGTTGAGAATCCTCGCCTGTACAAGTCCTTTCCCATTATTATGTAATGGGAGGACTTCAGCTTCAATCTCCTTGCTTCGTTCTGGTCGTTGGGCAAAGTCCCTTCGGCCAGATAATTCCAAATAGGGGTCATCCAGTTCTGGTCCGGACTACTTCCGACCATAACCTCATCAAGATCAACACTAGGCTGATATATGGTCTCCCTGATGATTGTTTCATGCTGCCCGAGCCTTTTGACATTAGCTAATCTGGACAACAGATCAGCTCGGGAGTTTTCTTCTCTTGGAATGTGCTCAATCACAAATTCATCAAAGCATTCAGCCAAGTGTTTCACCTTGTTCAAGTATTTTGCCAACTGTGGGTCTTTGGCTTGGTAAGCTCCCGAGACTTGTTCAGAAACCAACTGTGAATCACTCCGACATCTTACCCGGCTCGCCCCCACCTCTCTAGCTAGATTTAACCCCGCAATTAGAGCTTCATACTCGGCCTGATTATTAGTGACCAGGAAGTCGATCTTAAGAGACTGCTCCAAAGTTACCCCTCCGGGTCCTTCCAAAATGATTCCCGCTCCGCTCCCCTTGGTATTGGATGAGCCATCCACATAAAGTATCCATTGGTCCCCGTCTTTGTATTTTTCGGGTGGGGTAAGTTCGGCAACAAAATCAGATAGACATTGCGCCTTAATTGGCCCTCTTGACTCATATCTGATACCGAACTCTGACAACTCAACTGACCACGAGATCATTCGGCCTGCCAACTCGGGTTTCCTTAAGACCTGCTTTACGGGATGATCAGTTTTTACAACAACCTCATGACTTTGGAAATAAGGTCGCAATCTTCTCGCCGAGATGACCAGAGCCAGAGCTAACTTCTCAATAGTCTGATACCTTGATTCCGCATTGTGCAATACTCGGCTGATAAAATATACTGGTATTTGCTGCTTGCCCATTTCCTGCACCATCACCGAGCTAATTGCATGCTCGGTCACCGACATATACAATAACAACTCTTTATTAGGAACCGGCCGATTAAGGATCGGAGGTGCCGAAAAGAAGCCTTTGAAATTCTGAAATGCTTGCTCACATTCCTCACTCCACTCATACCGCTTAGCCTTCTTGAGTAACTTAAAGAACGGCCTAGCTTTCTCCGCTAACCTCGGTATGAAGCGAGATAGTGATGCTAATCGCCCCGTCAGTTTCTGCACTTCTTTTATACTTTGGGGGCTTCTCATGTCAATAATAGCTCGGCATTTATCTGGATTAGCTTCAATACCTCGATGTGTTAGCATGAATCCTAAGAATTTCTCTCCGTTGACTCTGAATACGCACTTCTCAGGATTTAACCTCATGTTGTACTTCCGTATTCTTCCGAAAACCTCGCCAAGGTCGGCAGCATGCTTGGAGGGATCTTCGGACTTCACTACCATATCGTCAACGTATACTTCCAGGTTCCTCCCGATCTGTTCCTGAAATATTTTATCCATCAACCGCTGGTATGTAGCCCCAGCATTCTTCAATCCGAACGGCATCACCTGATAGCAATAGTTAGCGTTCTCAGTCATGAACGCTGTTTTTTCCTCGTCAGGGGGGTACATCCTTATCTGATTATACCCGGAGTAAGCATCCAGAAAGCTAAGTAAGCCACAGCCTGACGCTCCATCTACAAGCCGATCTATGCTGGGGAGGGGGTACGTATCTTTCGGGCATGACTTATTTAGGTCGGTGTAGTCTGTGCACATTCTCCACCTTCCATTAGCCTTTTTAACGAGCACCACATTGGCCAACCACGTGGTATATTCAATTTCTCGGATGAACCCAGCATCAATCAGCTTTACCGTTTCTTCCTTCATTGCCTTCCGCCTTTCCTCACCTACCCTCCTCTTCCTTTGCGCCACCGGCTTAGCTTCAGGGTATACCGCCAGTTTGTGGCATAGAAAATTTGGATCAATTCCCGGCATATCCGAAGAAGTCCAAGCGAACAGATCAGCATTGTCCTTCAACATCTTTGTTATCTGCTCCTTTGTGTCTCCTCGGAGTTGACTTCCAAGACTAGTGCACCGATCTTCACCGGCGAGCTGAAATTTCCGTAATTCTTCAATAGGTCTTGGCCTTTGGTCCTGTAGATCAAGTCGGGGATCAAGCTCCACCAAATTTACTGACGTGGTATCTTTCCTCGTCTGCGTACCACTACCGACTACCCCTCTCCTGGTGACTTTTAGACTATCTACATAGCATTGTCTTGCCACCTTCTGATCAGCCTTCATTGCAATTATATCCCCCGTAACCGAGGGAAACTTCATCATGAGATGTGGAGTGGAGACCACGGCGCCGAGCTCGTTTTACGCCGGTCGACCTATCAAGATGTTATAAGAAGTTATTGCATCAATAATAAGGTACCTGATCATGATGGTCCTTGACCCGAGGTCTCCCCTGAAAGTGGTCAACAACTCCACATATCCTCGGGTATGAACTTGTTCTCCTGCGAAGCCAACCAGCTGATCGTGATAAGGCTTGATCATCTCGTCCGGTATCCCGAGCTTCTGGAAAGTGGTATAATACAAGATATCCGCCGAGCTCCCTTGATCTATCAACGTCTTTCTTACAACGTAATTCGCCACTTCTACCGAAACCACCACAGGGTCATCCTGATTAGGATCGACTCCTTCGAAGTCCTCATCCGAGAAGGTGATGGGACGAGAACTTCGAGGCGCTCAGTGCGTTGTCACGTTTACTGTCCGAATGGCCCTCAGGTGCCTTCTCCGAGCTGAACTGGTCGCTCCTGCCCCAGCAAACCCACCTGCTATAGTATTGATTACACCTTTAATTCTGTTTTTCTCCCTGTTCTGAGTATCATCGGGTTGCCTTCTTTCCTTATTTGGTCGTCGAAGCCTTTCTGCATCTCGGGGCTGACCTCTACCACGTCCTCGTCCATTATAAGGTTGATGATTACCGCGATTTCTTTGTACAAAGTTGCCGAGATGCCCGGCCTGAATTAATTCCTCAATCTTATCCCGTAGCGTCCAGCACTCCTCCGTGGTGTGCCCATAGTTACGATGGTACCTGCAATGCTTTGATTGATCTGCCGTTTCTGGGGTATGTCCGGGAGGTGGGAGCCGTATCAACTCAGTATTGCACGCTTCTTCCAGAATTCGAGCTCGGTGAGCGTTTAACGGAGTATAAAGGTCATACTTCGGCCCTCGACTAGTTCCTTCTCTTTTAAACTTTCCCTTTTCTAACATCGGCCTTATACTTCCTCGGTTATTTGACTCCGTCCGCCTATCCAGATCGGTCCTGACTTTATTTCTGAACTTGGACACTTCCTCCATTTGTATGTATCCGGCTGCACGATTTCTAAGTTCATCCATGTTGGCAGGTGGCTTCCGACATAAATGATCAGCGAACGGTCCCGGCTTGAGTGCCATAAGCATCGTGTGCATTGCCACTTCAGGGTTTAGATCTCGTATTTTTACCGAGACTGATGAGAAACGCTCCATGAAACTTCTTAATGACTCATCCTTTTCTTGGCGTAAGTTCACTAATGCAGCCGAGGTGAGCTGGTGAGGTCGGCTGGTAGCATACTGTGCGCTAAATTTTTTTATCAAAGTTTCAAAGCAATCAATAGATCACGGTGGGAGCCGAGTGTACCAACTCAAAGCTGCTCCTTTCAAAGACGTAGGGAAGACCCTACACAAAACTGCATCCTCATTCGTGAACAGATTTACCTACGTGACATACGCATCCACATGCTCATCAGGATCAGTAGTACCATCATACCTTTCCAAGTTTAAGCCCTTCCATCCTTTTGGCAATGGCGTCTCCATGATGCCATCAACGAACGGATGCCTCCGGATGGCCTGCTTATCCCCTCGCCAATTTTCAATGTTCGTCTCTGAATGATATGTTTCCTCACGTCGACTTGCCTCCTGATGCGACCGCTGAGCATCCCTGTTGGTATTTCCCCGCTCCCCTCCTCGAGGAGGATAAGTATCTTCATGATAGCGTTCTCGCTCCAATTGCCTATTCTTCTCACGCATCTCCTCATTCTCCTTTCTTAATGCTTCCATCTCCTCACGCATTGCTCGAATGACAGGATGGTCCTCCAAAGAAGTCCTGTCTTCATGGTGTTGTTCTCCTGCACCCGCACTGCTCCTGGTTCGCACCATGATTCTTCAAAAGGCTCTTAACCTTGTGGTCGTGGGTTCGAGCCCCACGGTGGGCGCCAAAATGTTCCGTCAAAAAGCCGAGATAGACTATTCCTTTTTTACAGTGTGCGGTGCTCCCCTTTACTCTTCTTCTTGCCCCCTTTTTATTGACCTTCTCCTGACCGTTAAGGTGTAACCGTCTTCTCCCTCTCATCCCTTGTTTATCAGGATATTTCATAATAATCATTATGGAGTATCGCACATTTTTTGCTTCATCCCTGATTTTTCATCCTTCAGTTATGATTCCGTAATGGTTATTGTTCTCATAACCGTTACTCCTAGTCGAGTATTTTCGGAGCATCACAATTTTTGTAGAGAAACCCGGTAGTTGGTCCTACTGCCGAGATGTTATTTAATCATACGATCATTTGGCCGTACAATTACTCGGGTTTACCACTTGATAACTGATGTAATGCTCGGATCGTTGCACTTAAACTCGGTGTATATGAGCCCGGAGAGTGGTACATCAAATGGACGTTTATCTTCCCCGGACTTGTAAGCTCGGCCTTATCATCCCGGCCTCTCCGGACTTGTAAGCTCGGCCTTATCATCCCGGCCAGTACAATTTTGAATAAAAAAATAATTTTTTTAATATAAATGGGAATAGAATAGGAGGGAGCATAAGACTGGAATTCAAAGTAATGATGCCATGAGAAGCCTGATCATGAATTACAAGTTGAGTGCTCTGAAGTAGGGTGTTGAGAAATGTAGTCGAGCCATTTATGAGTTGCGTGAGACTCATTATGGCTCACAGTTGCAGTGGTGGGTGATGCATTCCCTCACTTACTTCGTGGGCTACATTTACAAAGCACACTTGTTGCTTGGCGATTTCTGAATTCGGCCCTCTTTATCATCGGTATAATGTATAAAGATTTTGAGGGGAATGAGAAAGATCGTCTGCCTACTACTACTATTTTATTTTGCCAAGCTGCCTTCTACTGCTATTGGTTCTCACTTCCCGAACTAAAATAAATAAAACCTTATTCGAGATTATTCTCTCTTCCTGTTTGTTGCGAGTTTGATAGGTTCATACTCCCGCCAGAACCATTTTTGGAATATTATGCAGTATTTATTATATATTATTAAAAAATATTTATAAAAATAAATAAATAAGGGTAATTTGAAAAAAAGTGGTGTGACTTCTACAAAAATTGAGATAATTTACTAATTTTAACTTTCATCCTTAATCTGTATTATTCAATATAACGGGTTTTATATTTAAAATTGAAAGAAATAATTTATTTTTTTCCCCACCTATGAAAGTTAAGTACTCCACCTAATCCTCAAATATAAGTAATTGAGAAAAGAGTTTTTATAGTACAAAATATAAATAATGTGTGGATCATTAATTAAATTTTTCTCTAAATATTTCTTATTAAATATATTAAAAAATTTAATTTATTATTGGAAAGTTATAGCATTTAATTAAGGATGAATTAAAAAATAAATTAAATTTGAGAGAAATTAAGTTAATTTAACAATTTTCTTAATATGCTAGATGAAATATTTGGTTGCATGACTTGGTAAGTAATTTGCCACATGATGCCTTGTCAACCACCTCAACAAACTTAGCAGATTTTGTGCCACATGCCATTTCCTACTACAATATGTGAAAAGATGGGGATTAACAGAATAAACAGCCAAAACTTGAGTGCTTTAAGAAAAATCAAACTCTGGGGACTGATTTCAAATTTGGGTCAAATTATAGGGATCAAAATTTTATTTTTCCCTTTTGATTATGTTGACAGCTAATTTGGACAGAAAAAGATGATCGTCCAAAAAAATTCTTGACTGTCTAGATTTTAAAAAAATAATGTTTAATAATAAAAATGTAAGATAAAATCTCTTCCATTTTAAAATGTGAGATAAAATGTAAGATGATTAAAAATAATTTTAATATAAATCCACTGCTGAAAAAGCAGAGAAACCGGGTTCAATTTGGACATAGACCCCTTAACTAGTATTGGTGTTGATTGGAGAAAGAACTGTTTAACTAGTCATAATGAATACTAAATAAAATATTTTCAAACAGATATAAATATATATATATATGTGTGTGTGTGTGTGTGTGTGTGTGTGTGTGTGATAATAGTAAAACATGCATGCGCGAATCATGACGATCTGGTGTTATCTGTGGTGTTTTTTTTTTTTTTACTTTCTGTGGGTTTATTTATATTAGGGATTACAGGCCTAATTTATTTGGTGTCAAGCTTTCAGCATTTGTGATGCCTGTTTTTTTTCCTCCGTTAAGATTTGCTACCACTCGCGTTGGTCTATTGAATATAAGATAATGCAGGACCAAGATATGATAGATTTTAAAATTTTAGAATAAGAATATAATGATAATATAATTATATATATAAACAATAAATTAATTTATTAAAAAATTAAAATGTATATTAAATATTCTAAAATAGGATTAATCAAGGTAATTAATATGAAAATATATAATTCCTTCATTTCAAAATTGTACTAAATTTATATAATTTTTCTTATATATTTTTTCTACTATTTTTTAATTAAAATTTAACATATAAATTTTTAAATTTTTTAAAATTGAAAAAATTAATATTTTTAATATATAATTAATAAATAAATCTATAATGTATTAAAAAATAATCCGTTAACTTTTAATTGAAAAATAATACAAAAAATATAAAGAAAAATATATAAATATTTTTTTTAAATTTAGGGTAAAATTTTGAATAATTAAGATTTCAAAATACAAGTGACTTTATGGGTGTTAATAAGTATTTAATATTTTTTTTAAAATTTTATTCTTATTTATAATAATATATATTTATTAGAAAAAAGAGTCACAAAAGTTAAGATAGAATAATTTATTGAGAATAATTTTAAAAAATTATAATTTTTTAAAAAAATTAGGATTTGCAGCTAACTAAATTTTACCGATTCTCCTTATTTTTTCTTACCAGAAATTTTTCTTAAATTATGGAAAGTAGGTAAATATCACTTATATTTTCTGATTTAAAATATTAATTCAATTGAACAGACGGAGACGTGAAAATAGCCGAAAGGCAGCTTTTCTCACCCACGCTTTGCTTTTTGAGCTTTTTGGTTTTTTTTGTCAACATCTCCCTTTTCTCTCCTATCTCTTCTTCCCACGGATCAATGCTCGCAACAAGAGGGATTATGGTCGTCAACGGCATTCTTTTTTTTTGTGTGTAATATAAGGAAAGAAATCAGAGGCTAAAAGTCATTAAATAATACATAATTTAAGGAAACAAACTCCTAAAATATTACTACTATTTTGATGACAATTTAATAAAGTAACTGGCAGATGATTCAAGATGTGAAGCTCCAGCTCCAGCGAAATAATTTGTTTGCTTCTGATGATGTTAAGCAGGATGTTTGGCAGGATTCAAAGGTTTCTGGGTGATGTTAAGCAGGATGTTTGGCAGGATTCAAAGGTTTCTGGGTGGAAGCCTCCTGATGAAGGATGTTTGAAAATTAATTGTGATACAGCTTATGATCCACACACAAAGATGGTCCGAATGGGGATTATATGCCATGATTATAAAGGAGATTGGCAATGGGGTTTTGCTTACTGTTCTATGGCTTTTTCTTCCTTTGGTGTAGAGGCGTTGGCTCTTCAGAAATCTCTGTTACTTTTTGAATTAGACTATTGTAATGTTGTTTTGAATCAGATTCTGCTATACTTATCTTTATTATTAAGTCAAGCAAAGTTTGCAATTGTGAGCAGGATTATCGAGTTTTGGTATAACATTGGCTTGTTTGGATCTGTTTTTAGAACAAAGTTTGAGCGCAAAATCAATTTTGCAATCAAAATAATATATTTAGTTATCATATCACTTCTACGTTTAAAAAGTAATTGTGATTGAAAATTCATTCTTAGCCAAAGCAATTTGGAGGGTGCTTTTACGTTCCATATTGTAGTTGAGTATTAATTATGTATCAATTAAAATAAAGTCAAATAAAAATATACCAATAAAAATGAGAAAAAATGAAAAAATTGAAAAAAAAAATTTCATAAAATTTCTCCTATCTAATGATCAAAATGCCTTTTCTAAAATTTTAATCTCTATGGAGTATAACTTATAAGAAAATGTTACACCAGATATATTATGTTCTCAATTAAATAGATATAAATTAAATTTTAATTTGAGTAAACTAAATTAATCATGAGATAAAATTTAAACTCAATTTAAAAAAATTTAAAATTTTATCATAATTAATTTTTAAATAAATTATTCAATCATAAATATATTGTTATTTTTATCATAATTATATTATAAAATTAATTCTACTAAAATTTATTTTTGAGTATGTGAAAACTAAACTGTCCTAATATCTATGACAGATTAGCATCTGGTGGTGATGGTTTTGATGTGCCTTGGATTTCTCACCAACATAATTCTATTGCCGATAAATTGGCAGATTTTGTTAATAAAGAGATGAGTCCCTTGGCATGGATTTTGGTGCCACCACCTCCTTCGTTTTCTGTTAGCTAGAGATGTTATGTCTGTCCAGATTCCTTGTGTGAATTCTGATTCTCCTAAGGGTCAAATTGAGTTTGACTTTGATAGAGATGGTATTGGCTAAGGTTTTTCTTTCGATCTTTCTTTTGAGACTGCATAATGTAAGTGTTGTTTGTTTTTTCAATAGTATTCCTTTCTTGTTGGTCAAAAAAAAAAAAAAGGCTCCAGCGAAATAACATGGTTACCAACAAAATTGGCACAGCCATTCATCTCCCTATAAATATGAATGATATCTATTTGCCAATCCCTATCATAGAACTTTTAAATTTTGCCAGCTGGTCTAAATAGAATTTTAGTCTAATTTTAACTTCATAAATCATTTTGGATACTGTTAAAAGAATAGATTATAAATAGTTGTAAACTCGTAATTTCGAAAGCCTATATCTTATATATTTGACAAATTGGGAAAGATAAAAAAAAAAAAGAGAATAAGTAAAGAAAAATTCTCAGACGTTTTCACTTTTATTAAACACGGTGAAAAATTAGAATGCATTTTTTTTAAAATACAAAATTTTTCGGATGTTCAAAATTCATTACCTATTATTATCCACTCATAAAGCAACAAAAAATATAAAGCATAAAAAAAAGTGGTTAAAAGTTAGTAAAACCTAAAAGACGTGTGAAAAAAAACATAGAATTACCGGATGATTTCAACGGCTCACTAGAAGACAAGATCCTCTCTTAATTCCTCGGGAGAATATTAAAAAAATGTAAATAAAAAATTGAATATACTTAACTGATGGAGATCATTTAAGCCATAGGATACAAGTCTAATAATGAAGATTCAATGTCTCAAATAATCTATTACAAACTATTGGAGGTCCAATGACTCGAGGTCAAACTAAAGTTATAAAGGAAACATTACAAGACTTGATCCAAAAATTACAGGAGGATGAGCCCATGTTTGAGGAACAAGAAGTTTCTAAACCCATTGTTGAAAAAAGAATAATAATTTTGATTCAAATCCAAGTTTCAAGTGAGACTCAATTCCTGACCCAAGGCCCAATAATAGAAGAGTTTAATTAATGAGATATTTCAATTATTTTTAGGATACTTTTTTCAAATTTATTTTAATTTTAATTGATTTAATTTAAATTATGATTATGATTATTTTAAGGTTTCCTATTTGTATTCAAAGGTACCAATTATAGGCTTAGATTTAATTTAATTTAATTTAAACTTTATTAGATATAGCTTATTTTTATCTAATATCTCTTAGAGATTCATTAGGATTTAGTTCTTCTTCTATTTATAAACTTTTGTAGTGCTATTTTTTTTTCGAAGATCAATATTATTTAAAATTTATACAATTAGTGAGTTTCACTAGTTTTTTGTGTTCTTTCTAGAATACAAATTTTAACTTATCAAGAGAATTGATCTCTCTCTTGTGGTGTCCCCCTCTGGAGTTCTTAGAATCCCCATGTTCTATTGGGTTTCAGAGTTTTGATCATTCTTCCCTTTGGATCCACTTTGCAGACAACTTGACTTTATGGATTTTTAGGGTATTAATCCTAGATGGTTCACATCACTAACATGAATTAAAAATAAAATTATTTACAAATAAAAATGATTAAATTAAAGGAATAAATAAATCGGATCACTAAAGTATTTTTTTGCATTTATTTAAATAATATTAACCTATAGGAAATCATTTATTGTGCAACAAATAATAAAAATGTAATATTTTGATGCACACTGTAATGTTCCTCCCATTTACAAATCAATGTGATCAGAGATGTCGAAAATAAAAAGAATCGAAAGTGTGTTCACTAAAAAAGAAAAAATCGAAAGTGATCCATCACCTAAAACATAGAGTTAAAAAAAATTTATTCTTCGCGATTTTATTGTTAGATGTATTATTTGCAATTTTGTCAGACATTTGGGGTACTAACTACTAACTAATGCGGCAATACTAATCGATTTATTTACACTAATTAATAAATTAATGAATAATTGCTTAGATAAAGGGAATTCTTCAAGAGAAAAAAGAATAAATAGGAAATATGAAGGTCACTGAGATCCACCTCATATCTTTTTCACGAGATTTTTTTTTGTTAACAGTCGAAATAAATAATTTTTTTGCAAATGAAGATTCTATATTTATAATTTTATTCTCATTGAAAATAAAAAAATGTGTATTTAATTTTTCTCAATGACAGTTTATAGTATACTTCTCCACTGCTGAGAAAATGGAAAGAAAATGTTCTCATAAGTCATAACTTAACATTAAAAAAAAAAATGTAAATGAAATACTATGTGTTCAGCCAAAACCAAATGGACAATATTCTCTGTTTCATTTTTTAAAGTTGTCTAATAATTTATTTCAAATTTAAATATTTGAAATCTATTTATTTATTTGACAATATTTGTATTTTAATTATATATTTTCAAATCTTAAATCTAAATTACTTGAAAATTAACTGTATCCATGGGCCCAGGCCCAGGGATTGATTGTCCTGTTGATACAGCATCGAGGAAAGAATAAAGGGGGATGATGTCGTTTTGAAAACATGGGGCGGCGTACAACAACATTGGGATTCGGGGCTTCGGCTTAGGTTTCCCCCCCCCCCCCCCCACCCAAAATATTTTGAAATCTATCAAAATGATGAATTAAACAAATTTTCAACCCCAATTGGGACATGTATTCGCAAACTGAAGAGAGATTATGAGATCAAGCCTTATTGTTATTAAAAAAAAATTTAGTTGATAAAAACTTAAAATATAAAATATTGTGAAGTAAAATTAGAAAAATGAGTAACAATAAATTTATTATTTTAGTTTTAAAATATAATTTTCTCAATTTTCAGACCAAAAACAATTTCCACCTGCACCCCATATAAAATAAAACAATATTATTTTAATCATAAAATGAAAGTGAAAGCGGTTCTATAACTATAGTATTCATGAAATAAAAAACATTAAAATGTTTACTTTGATTTTTGGAGGTGTAAAGTTATAAAACCAAATGTTTAATCGAGTGTTCCTCATGCAACTTTTATTTGTTCCTCATGCAACTTTTATTTGGGGCAAAGGAGACTCTTAGTTTTAGTTAAGCTTTCTGGCGTGCAGAGTAAGTGTGGTTTTTTAAATATACACAATAAAATATTCTATCAACAAAATTATAAAAAAAATATAAAACAGTTTATGAATAAAAAATGAAAAATTACTTTTATTTGGGTTGGACTTTTTTTTGGGCCAATTATTTGGGTTGGATTTGATGCTGATTTTACTTGTTCTCTTTCCGTTTTCTTTTACCATTTCTGCCCAGCTCCCCCACCAAATGAAACCCCCTGGTACTCAGCCTGGCTGGGAGGCTCCTAGATGGGAGGTTATATCTATTTTCTTAAAATTATTTATTGTGTTTACACTTTACACCCAGAAAATTACTTGTTTTGTTAGTTTTTTTTATGAATAATAAATTAATATAAAAGCAGTTCTTGATATTGAATGAATTAAAAAGTTATATTCGTTTTAAATATAATGTTTTTTGAGACAAATATTTTGACGGAATCATTAATTGTCATAATTAATTCTAAAATTTATACTTACCTTCTTCAACATATAAATACTATTCTCTAGATAATGATTGCAATTCTTATCAAATGACCTAGACACTTAGTCAAATATTAATTTTCTCTCCCTCACAGTTTTTTTTTAAAGAAAATTTGTTTAGGACAGGCAAAAAGAGTAACTATAATCTACCATTTGTTTATTTCAAAAATTTTTTTACGTAATTTATTTTTATGGAGAAAAGGTTTTTCATCAATTTTATTAAGATTCTTTTGTTTGAAAAAATTAATCCGAGAAAGCATTTCTGTTCGTAGTTTAATCCGTATTCATAAATCTATTCAAGTCATTATCAGTTATCATAAGTCAATATTATAATCAAAGTCCCATAAAACTAAATCAAGGTCTTTAAAGTGCACCGTTCACTCAGTAAAGTATACAAATGTCAATCATCAACAAAATAAGTAATTAAAAACCATTTCAATCATTTACTAAAAATGTTTAGCACAAATTGAAAGTGCTTTATCTCCTGTTTTTTTTTCTCTCACTTTTATTGATTATATATATATTGAATAGAGGGTTGTTTTGAATGCAGGAAGTAAGGAAACAAATTAAACATTTTTTAGGAAATAGAAAAATTATAAGTTATCAAGAAATTGGGCATAACTTAAAAAAGTTTTACGGCCTGTTTGAATGTATTAACCATTTAATATTCTTAAAATATTTTTAAGAAAATATTTTTTTAAAATAAGTTTTAAAAATAAAAAAATAAAAAAATTTGTTTATATAATTATTTTTAAAATTATAACTAGTAGGTGTTAAAATAGGTGTTCAAAATTTACAAGTTTATCTTTAATGAAATGGGTGTTCTCTACCTTTTTTTTGTGTTTTCCAAAGAAAAATATACAAAACACCTTAATGTTATGTTTGTGAGTGTTTTTTAAGGGAAGAGTGGAATTGAATGAAATTGCTATATGAGTTAAATCATTATTTGAGAGATTTTTTTAAGGGAGAATGGAATGGCAATAGAAAGCCTCATAAGTCTTCCTTAGTCATCCTAAATCTAATTTTTCTTATCCCCCAAATTAGAGAATCAATAATGGGATGACCAAAAGTAATTATTTAAATTATAAAAATATTTATTAACCCTAACGAAAAAAAATTCATTTTTATGATTTTTTTACTTTTTTTATACCACTATACTGTACCTTTTTTGGTGTTTCGTCGTCACATCAATTAGATCACTTTAATTGCATCACACCTCACATATATAATTGAATTACTGCTTTAAGGTATGTTTTATTCCACAGATCTTATGATTTATCATAGTTTTATTGCTTTTTGTGCTTTATATAGTTGGTTTAGTTATTTTTATTTTTTGATAAAATTTTTACTTATTTCTTAATATTATTATTGTAAGAACCAAGTTATTTTCCAACATAATATTATTTATTATTATTATTGGAAGGTGTTTTTATTAAAAAATAAAAGTAATATGAATTTTTTTATATGAAAAAAAGAAGAACTTGTTTTTTTATTTAAAATTATTAAAATTTACTAATAATGGTAATATTAGGAAAAAATTATAATCTATTTCATTTAATCCCTTTTATAATAACTTCTAAACAATAGTCAAATGAGACCGCTCATTCCCCTCATAAAACTCCTAAACAGTGGAATATTTTGTTATATTCCACTATATTCCATTCCATTATATTTCATTAATGATCATTTCATTCCATCATAAACTCTTAAACATAACCTGAATGATGATCTAATTTTTTTTATATATTTTTTTTCAAAACATTTTATAAAAAATAGACTTATCAAACAAGTTTTTTTTTAATTTTAAAAAATAGAAAACTATTGTGAAAAACAACATTCAAAGAGTTCTTACTTTCCAAGCAAAATCTCAAGAAATTTTGCTTTCCAAGCATTTTATAATTTTTTTTTCACAAATACCATTAACTTCTTTTATATATATATATATATAATTATCCAGTTTATTATACTATTACTAAGTTAGATTTGAATATTAATAAGAACAAATATGGTAAC
This sequence comes from Adenanthera pavonina, assembly GCA_026686845.1. Lineage (NCBI taxonomy): Eukaryota > Viridiplantae > Streptophyta > Magnoliopsida > Fabales > Fabaceae > Adenanthera > Adenanthera pavonina. Next base: position 14,461,751 of record JAIVEN010000015.1, read on the forward strand.
TCTCCCAGTATATTTTTTTCCCATTAATAAATATTGAACTAAAAAATCTTATAAGATGATATTGAGTTTCTTATAACTCAATTCAATAGATTAAATACCATTAACTCATTTATATATTTTTTTAAATCATATATTTAATATAAAAACATAATATATCTATTGAAAACGTGATCTTCTATACAAATTAAAATAGTGAAACAAGCAAGTCATGAATACATGTTTTGGGAAGTGAATTTTCATAAATGTATATTTTTTATAAAATTACTTTCAAGAAATATGTCAAAAAAATCTACGTTTTAGTTTTTGATATGATGGAGCTATTTTGAGAAAAATGAAAAAGGGAAAAGGAAGGGGAGAAAAGAGTTCATAGAAAGGTTATTTTTATTCAAAAAAATATCATATTTAATATAAATTTTTCTCTCATTTTCTCTTTATGAATTTTTTTATATATACTAAACCTAGCCTTACTTTATGTTTGATATGATAGAGAGAATGGAAAAAGGAGAAATGGTTTCTAAAAGACTATTTTTTATTCATAAAAAACTCCAATCATATCTATCAAATGTATTTTATATGGATTTTTATCTCATTCTTCCTTTTTCATGAAACTGGCTTCAAGTGTACCAAATTAATTTTTGGCAAAATATAATAAACAATTTAATAGAAATTGCTTAAACTTTTTTTTATTTTCTTTTAATCTTTAAACTTTCAAAATATAATAAAAAATTTTTCTATCACTAACTTCATTAACTATGTTAATAAAAAATGCCGATAAATTGCTATCAAATACTGACAAAACATTTTTTAAATACTTGCACATTTATCCAACTTATTTTTTATGATAAAAAATTATAAAATTAATATTTTGCCTAGAAGTTGGTTATTTACAATTATTTATTTTTAATTTTTAATTTAATTTAAAAATATTTTTGACCTAGGATTAATGAATAAATAATGATATTAATGACTTGGAGGTAAAAATTAATCTATATCAATATTAAATAATATTTTATCAGTATTTTGGGTTAAAAGTATTAATAATAGGAAAATTTTTTATTATATTTTAAAAATTAAAGAATTAGAAAAAAAATAAATTAAATTAAAAAATTAAAATAAAATTAACATAAAATTAAAGGACTAAAAATATGTTTTTACCTTAATCTTATATATTTAAGATTTCATTTCAATCAAAATAGGAAAATCAGATTCTAAATTTTAGAAAAAATAAAAACGTTAATAACAAGAACTAGTAATAGATTAAATAGCGCGTAAAAATTTAGCTTCGTAGTTTAATTGAAAAATAATAACTTAAAATAGAAAGTATACATTTAATTTAACTCCCTAATATTTTTTTCCTTGAATTCTGTTCTCTCATCCCATGCAACCACGGCCTTGAAGTAAAACACTTGTTTGGTTTTCGGAATTTCTCTGTCTGCTCTTGCTGACAAGAATCCAAAATGCATAAACAGCATAGCGCCATCAAATTAGAAATCAAACTACAAATGTCTACTGAAGAATCCACTCTGAACCACTCATCCCGAAGGAGTGGCTTCTTTCTGTTGTTGCTCCTGCCACTGCACACTATTGCAATAACAATATGCATACAAAAATATTAAAACAATTTAAAAGATTCTTTTTTTAATTGAAAACAATGAAAAGAGTTTTATCAGCTGGAAGACTGTAAAGGAGAGTAAACATTTGAAAGAAATAGGAGATTAAGAAATGAAAAAGTAAAAATAGTAGAAGAAAGAAACAAAATAAGCAAATACAATTAAGAGAAATTAATTTATATTATGGACCAGCAATCAAACTTTTGTATAAAAAGTTTTATAGGTGAAAGTGTCCGAATGAGTTTTTTTTTTTGGGCCGAAAAAAATGGAGATAAGTAATGAGGGAAGTGAAAAAAAAAAAAAGAGAGAGAGAATAATATAAAATAAAGAAAGTGCCACATGTCGGGGTGGGACCCAAAGCAACAAAGGAGAGAAGAGTGAGACCCACAGGGCTGAGCCAACCCTGCCCTACTATCAAATATCAATGACCAACTACGCAAAAAAACGAATAACTGGAATCTACTCCATCCTCTCCACCACACAAGATCCAACCCCTCCTTTTTTCTCTTCTCACCTCCTTTTATATATATACGCACACACACAGATGTACATACCTTTCTTTGTCTTCCCTTCGCCTTCTTCTCTCCCTCCCCTCACCTCTCTTTCACTCAATCACTCTCTCTACACACTCCATCTCCCTCACACTCTCAGCAATACTGACAGACCATGGTGAACGACGAGTGGGTAAGCGCGGCGATGACCGATGACATGGTGGTGGTCGAGCTCCTGATTTGTCTCAGGCAGTCCCAAGCCGCTTCCTTCTCTCCCAAATCTCACCCTCTGACCGCAGCGGTCGTTCCCCTCTCCTGGGGCCTCAAGCAGCCGCGTTCCAGGCTAACACCCAGACGGAAGGACGCCGATTCTACCAGATGTAGCCCCACCACACCCCTCTCTTGGAGTGGCGCCGCCTCTCCTTCCCTCACCGTCGATGGTTACGAAGACTCAAGCCGTCCCTCCGTTGTTTCTCAACAAGTCCCCAGATCCAAGGTTGTATCTCTTTCTCTTTTTCTTCACTGCTCTATCTCTTCCTCTCCCTCTGCGGATCTCGCTCTCTTCCTCTCCCTCTGCGGATCTCGCTCTCTTCCTCTCCCTCTGCGGATCTCGCTCCCTTCCTTCTCCCTCCCGATCTCTATTATGTGGCGTGTCCAAATTTGTCTTGTTTGACACAAATATATCCTTTATACGCTTCACTTAATTCAGCCGAATTAGCTATGTCCCTCGGCGATTTTCGGTGGCTTAATGTGTTGATGACACATTATTGTCTTTGGAACTGCCACTGTCCTCCAATCGCGCATCTTTTTGGTTCTTGGCCTGACCACACCAACAGGGACAAATCTGTCCGTTTAGAATTTTCGGTTTTGCTTTCTTTCCTTTCGTCATTCAGATTTTTTTTTTAATTCGCCAAACCTTCCATGATTAAGATTACTTACAGACGATGTAGATTATCGTCGCAATTTGTCCTTTTGTGTGTGTTTTCAAATAAAAAACGAGTGAAGAATGAAGATGAAGTGGTTTTGGAGAGAAATGGGGAGGATTTGCGATAGTTGGGTTGATGTGAGGCGATGAGTAGAAGCATCGGGAAAAAGAAGAAAAGAGAAGAGATGGCGTTTTCATCTCGCCTCTTTTAGGGGGAAAATGACGAAAACACCCTGGGGAATGCAAGGTGCTTCTCTCTTATCATGAAGTTGGCTGGGTGAAAATGATGGAAAGGTGCGTTTGTGTAGGGTAGAGGGTAGAAGTGAAGAGTGGAGCGGTGGGATATTAATCTTGGTATGGTGTGTTGACCCAGATTCGGCGGGTAGATCTTGATCCAATTTTCGGGGTCCTATTCCGTTAAATTTGAAGAGATGGAAAGGGCGAGGGGAAGGGATGGGTGGCTTTGCGTTGTGTTGTGCGCCGATGCGGTGATGGGATAGCTCATGTCTCACCCTCTCCCATCCAAACAAATTACACCACCTTCCCCACTTTGGGGTGGGTGGGTCCTTCCCTTCCCAAGGAAAGAATAGGCGTGGCTTTGGCATGTTATGATGTCACGTGACCTCACCTTCACGTGCCCGGCGCTGCTGCGATAGGGTTGGGCGGTTCTTAGCCGCTTCTGATTTCCCAGCCGCTCGTAAAACCTGCCTTTCTGCGGGTAGTTGATCGTGTGTGGCCATTGTTTTTGGACATGGGGATGCTTTTGTTTATCTCTATTCCATAATTTTAATTTTAATTTATTAAATAATTCCCAAGCCTCAACCCCTGTTTTCTTCTTGGCCTCCTGTCTTTTCCATGCCCTCCACAATTTTCTTCTAGCAAGGTTCCTCCCCCCACCTATTTCTTACGCGGTCAGCTCTCATTTATTATAGTCCCCATGACTTTAAGGAGGCGGTGTTAATATATGATTTGCCCACCTATTTTTATTTTGTTTCTATGCTAGCGTGACTCCGTTGTGATTCTGATTCTCGTTTTTCCTGCCAGCCTAATTATTTCATTCGCTGAAAACTTTCAGGCTGCGGCTACTGCTACAAGTGAATGTACCGGGAACTCTGCCTCTACCAAAAGGTGCAGAAGGAAAAAGGTAAAGCTTCAATTCTTTTTCCTTTTCTATATTTATTTATGTAATTAGCATTCGCTCTGGGTTGGCACATCCAATGTCATCTGACTGCCTATGCATATGTCATATGAAAGTGTGTTCATCTTGATTCTTTTTGGCCATCTTTTAGACCTTTGCTGAATTGAAGGAGGAGGAGAGCATCCTGCTGAAGGAAAGGATATATTTAGAAAAGGTATCCATGGGGGTCTTCCTTGGATATATATATATATATATATTTAAAAAAAAAACAAACATATTTTTGCGCACCGTCACTTTAGTTTTTTTTGGTCCTAATTCGTTCATTCATGGTTTTGCCTGGTCACTAATATCCCTCTTAATCTAGCAGGAGATAGCAACTCTTGGTGAAACTTTTAAAGTGCAGAGAGCTAGAAATGAGAGCTTGAAGAGGATTAAGGTATGTTCAAACGCTCTTGACCCATGTCCGTGTATTTGTTGTTTATATATGACACTTCCGTTTCACAATACCCTATCTTTTTATTCACAGTTTGATTTAGGTCCAACATCTAAGAACAATCCAAGTTCGACATCGGATGAAAATGCACTTTCTGAGGTCCCAACACATGCAGCCGAAGATGATAGTGATCCACAATCAGATTCTAAGGCGGTTAGGACCGAGTCAACGGGGGAAAGTGTTTTCTTGATACCAGATCTTAATATGATGCCAACCGAAGGTGATTCGTCCTATGTGGAGTGAGTTGAAATATGCTTCTTGTTGGTTTGGTCGTCCAGTACAAAAGACACCCAGAGCCAGTTGGGAAAGGGTCTTCATCTTCAGGGGAAACCACAAACAATGTACAGGCCCAGGGGAGCTAGAGTTTTTTGAAGGCCCAAGGAAAAGGCAGAAATTGATGGGCAAGGTAGTAGATAATGGGGCAACTTGAACACCAATGGCTGATTCTTATTATATATGGGGAATGTTTCTTTGGTTAGTGTAGTGATCCTACTGGCCAGTAATTAAAGGCTGTAGAGATTTTAATGTGGCAGGTGTCCGAAATTTCTTGTGGGGTAAAAAGTAAAACCTCTTTACTTTAGATTTCGGAATTCTTGCCTGATCATAAATGTATCATTCTTTGTAGATTAAAACTGCTTGGATTCTATCAAAGCTACTTTAGTTACTCTTATACTAATGCTCAACCACAGTCTGCTTTTGTGATTGCTTCGTCGTCACTCATCTGTCCATTCATGTGGCATCCCTTTATGATGTACTATATGGTAAGTTTCCATGTCTGAGAAGCATAATATAACATCTATATATTCTTAACGACATCGATACTTATCTCTTGAACCTGGGAGGAGGTCATCCCCCGTTTTGGTGTGGCTGTTAACAAAATTAATTCATGCTGAGAGGATGTATTCCCCATTTCTTAAGTTCAGAAAGCAGGTTTAAAATGTTTTGGATTTGCCTAGTTTACTCTCTTATCCACACTATCAATAGTATTCTCTATTACACAGAACACTGGTTTGGGAAAAATATAATCTTACGAAAAGAAGAATAAGCGGATTCATTTATAGACAATATATTCCACTTAAAATGGTTCTGAAAACAAGTACGAATTAGAATAAAATTGTAGGCCAGTGCAGAGAGCGCCGAGACTCCACAAAAAGACAAACCCTGCAACACGCAAATCTGCGGAGGAACAACGAAACCCGTGCCACGTGGTACCGTGCATCGCATATGCTGGAGGATGTTGGTGAACTCGATGAAAAGGACTTGTAACCCAAGTACCCAACAGTGTGCTTGAGTAATATGGCAATTGAAGCCCAGCAAAAGTGTTCATTTTACGGCCCTGTCTCATTTCTGATCACATGTCCCAGTCCCACACACACTGTCAATAACTCGAAGCCGCAATGCTGCTAACAAATTTTTACTTTTCACTTATCTCGCCATTCAATCTAATCTCCATTCAGTGGCCTCAGTTTGTGGCATTCCTATCATTCTTATGTTTTTGACTTTTGACACAGCTGTAGAGATTACAATTCGAGAAATAATTAACATGCATTTTTCACCGAGTTCTCTGTGCCATAACTTGAATCTTTTTCAGGTTTTGTGGGCGAGAAAAACTACGCAACATTCTTGAATAAACTGAAATTGAACATCCATTCTGCGGATAGTAGTGGCTTTTTGAAGTCGACATAATATCCTGAGAGAGTCCTGTGATTGAGAATACTTTCAAGCATCTTTCCAAATAGAAAACATTGCTGAAGGCATTTCGGGGGTCACTTGTGCAAATCAAGTTTACTTAATATAATATGAGGAGATACTGATTTTGAAATTTTCATTTACTCTTGCCAATGCAGATGCTTGTTCCTATCCAATCGTTGTTAATTAATTATTCTAATCAAGCCATCATTGTTAACAAATAGACTTGCGGTGAGAACTGCGCCTTCTTGCAAATGCAAAATGTGCAAGCCGTCATCATTGACAATCTTGTTCCAGAACATTTTGGATACCGGCTTCCCTTCTCCGTTCTTTTTCTAAAACGTATTGATTGGGTTTGGAGATAGTAGGGATCTGCTATTTTAGTTAAACCTCATCTCGCTAATTCGTCACTCGAGCCAATAGAAATTAGAAAGTATATAAAGCAAGAGGTCCATACATATTTCCCGCTATGAACATATATATAGAATCATTGACTCTTGATGCTGCAGCTTCACAATATTGTGAATGTAATCTATTCCCATATCGGTTTTGATTTTTCCTTCCCAGGGGTCAGTGATATGATTAGTTGCTCTTCATTACGTGCAAGATATACATGGTAATCATCACGAGTTGACCATCGACAAGTTCAATCAAAACATTGATAACCAACCAAAAACAGTGTCTCCCTTTCATAACTTGGCCTGCGACATTGTACCATTGTGATTGTGCAGCGTCTGCAAGTTGCTACCGTTCGACAAAAGTTTCTGTTGTTTGTGATTTTTCTTTTCTAATATAATTACCAGCAGAATTATGCAGCGTTTCGAATCTCCATCCTCAGAAACGCTTTTGTCGGATCAGGGTTATGGGCATTTTAAAATTGTAATTCGCTACAAGTAAGAGACAAGCACCTAACATATGTACTCCCACGCTATGCTCAAGCGGCAAAAATTTGAATCAGTTTTAATCAATTTGCTTGAGTCTTCCCACTTACTCCTTCAACAGTGACTGAGGTCCAGGCACAATGTGTTCATTATCAACCATGGGAAAAAGAGATATTCGATGAAATGGATGATTGATCATGTTAAACATGAAATTTGATTTTCTTTATATCTCAGAGGGTAATTTTTTTTTATTCAAATCTCAGAGAGTAAATTACACTGATGAAAATAATGTTATGGGCTAGATGAACAGAACTGGGCCTTGTTTTGTATCCTCTGAAAGGGTAGGGAAATCATCCACGCATCGAAAAGGAAGATGTTATAATTATAATTGCGATGCATCACATGGAAAAATAGGTCACTTTCTCGGTGTTACAGGTAGAGCGAAGGGAAGCAGGGCATTCTGCTAAATAGATGGAAGGAAAATGACCCAAAAGAACGTGGGAAATATGGTATACTTTGTGACGCCTTAGAAGATGATGTGATAATCTCTGATTAATCGACTCAATTAGCATGTAGCAGAGAGAAATTAAAGAGCTTCCCCAACCTGTCAACCATCAATTTTTGGTCCGGCTCCTTACAAAATTGGGCAAAGCAACGTAAACTCAGATAGAGCTATTTCTTTTTCTTCAACTTCCTTCATATATTTCTCTTACGATTATTACATTACATGAGCTGCCCCTCCGTTTTTTTGGAACATGGCACCATTTCGTCCCCCCTGTTCTTGCTTTGACATACACACACATATATATAAGAATAATGGAAAGCCCATTATGGCTTTAACTTTAAATCAGAGCCGCATGCATAAATCCATCCACCAAAGCCTGAAATGTCGTCAGAATCATTTTTTTGTCACATCTTTGTCTCTTTTTCCTTTTCTGGTTTAGAAATTCGGGCCATTAGCCACTGTGCAAATATTCTTCACTGGACCTGGTTTTATTGAACTACAGAAGGAATAAATTACGAAACCATGGATGATATGGCAAGCCGGTGTTTTTTCGTGGCATTGAATAGTCAAAATTTAAGCGTAGCTACGATCTACCAAAAACCCTTCACTTTACTGCTAGAGCCAACATTATCACTGCATTGCAGAGGCAGACAGAAACGTCCAACCACTCAGCCAATAGCCACCCCAACGAGTCTACATTTTGACCACCCTCCATCTCCATCGATCAGTATGTGCAATCGTGTATATTTGTACGCGTAAGCACGGAAAGCACACCGCAAACGTTTACTGTAATTGATTCCGACTTCTGAGATTCCTTATAATCAAGCACAACGAGAGAACAAAGAAAAAAGGAAAAAGAGAAGGTAATAGAGATTGCTATGACAACACATGAAAGAGCCCATATATGTGTATAGAGAGAGAGAGAGTCAGAGAGAACATAAGCATCAATATGTGTTGTAGTTGCAGAGCAAACGAAACATATACAGAAATAAAGTTAAAAGAAAGAAATTGCAGACAAGCATGCCTGAACGAATGCTAGCTCGTTAATTCCTTACTCATGTAGTCTCTTATGCTTTTTAACAAATTGAAAACAAGAGCACTAGGTACCACTTTATTATTCTGCTTTGTCAGATATAAACATATACTAATGTTGCAGAATCTGGAAGGGCGGGAACTAACACTAGTCCAGACGTAGGAAATGACTGATCAGTTTAGGAATCAATGTAAAACGATGGAACCGGCCTTAAACATAATCAACTGGTCTAATTTTTAAAACATGTTTTTTAGTTTTTAAGTTAAAATAACATGATGTTTAATATAAATTTTTTTTATATTATAATATTATATAATCATTATTATAATATAATTATTAAAAATTATAAATTTACTTAATAAATAATATAATAATAAATTATTAATTGACTATTTTGAACTCAAAATATGATTAAGGATAAATATTAACTTACCTAGATTTAAATATTAACTTATAAAACTTATTAATAATTTATTTGTGGTGGTAGATAATAAATTGATAATTCAGTATTATTTAACTTAAGATTTTAATTAAGTTATAAAATTTGTTTAAACTTATATTGTTGATTTAAAATACATTATTTTAACTCCAACCCAATTAAATAATGGTTGGCCTATTGAATCTTAAATTAACATTTTATCTGGTATAATATACTATTTGATTTTGATAACATTTAATAAGCTCCCCCTGCTCATTTCCTTGCACAAATTCACGCGCGCGTCTTTAGCTGGCTGATTCGTTTGTTCTTTATAGAGTCAATGGGATTGTGTTTCATCGCCACTTTTTATTTATTCCAGGGTTCGAGTTCTTATTTAAGACCAAGCAATGTGGCAGATATCTCTTCCCAAAAGATCTTGTGCAAGAGAGATGAAAACATAAGAATGAAGAAGCTACTCTTGCCTATTTATCTCTTCCTAACGCTCTTCCTCTGGAAGAGAGAAAATCTGCTTCCACATATTAAGAACCCTCAAAAAGTAAAGAGCGAGACAGAGGATAGCTGTGAAAGAAGAGGCTTTTAGGGTCCTTTAGAGTTGAGGGAAAAAAAAGTGTAATTTGAACTTAGTCAAAAGAAAGAATTATGTACTTATTACAAGTATATTTTATATACATAAATTAAATTTTAACTATATAAGATATGAGTGAACCTTTCTATTAAGGATCTTGTTTAGTTTTTTTGTTGGAAACCATATTTTAGAAGAAGTAGTAAGAAAGCTATTTCTCCCAAAACGTGATTTCCAATAGAAAATCAAACATGTCATAAAGTTTCTGAAACGCCAAACACAAAAATATGATGGCAATGAGGTAGCCAATAAAGAAATGACGACCTTCTTTGCTAATAAGGTGACATGCATTGTGTCGGCGTAGAGGAACAAAATGGACGTGCTTTAATTTAAGCAAGCAAAGTGCATGATTAATAGGTTACGTATCACTTTGGAGCCAAATTCCTGCCTTAATTGTTGATGGATTTGGTTAGAGAGGTGGAGGTGGACAATCATTTTGAGGCAGAAAGTGGAGCCCGAAGAGAAGGGTGAGAAGAAGTGTGGAAGAAGAAACATGCATGTGGATAGATCCAATGAGAGACTAGTTCGAAAAAGGATAAGGCAATCATCACGTCGACCCTCCCTGGGTGGGGCATCGCCATTATGATCACGCGTAAGCTTGAAATACGACACGTTCCATGTCCAACGTTAACTTTTCCCGAAACTCATATTAATTCAACTTCGTCATTGCTACTACTGTTTCTCTGTCTGTGTTCACCCTATCCCTTTGGTTATATGAGGTGCTGAAACCATTGGTTGAAATCAAAGGCCATGGAGTTCCCATGCCTTGACTTGTTACTATCCATTAATTGTCCCTTGACGCCAGATTAGGTTTGGTACTGCCAAAAATTTCCTACGTTCGTACGCTTTGAACATCCAAATTAATCAATGGAAATGAAAGATGTTGCCAGCGAGATTATATACCTGTTTAATTAGGGTTCTTTTTGGGACCTACATATAAAATGGCTTCCATGATGACAGGGTCAATCAATTTAGATCGTAGACTTGTTTGAACTTGCACAATTACTCTTAATGTATTTATGTACTTAGTTCTGTAATAGTTTTTATTAGGTATATTCTAGAAGATTTTTGTGATCCTATATATAAGTCGTCTTTTATGTGTTTCTAAAATATTAATTATTTTATTTTAAAAATATCTTTATTTAATTATGAGAGAAAAAACGAGTTATTTAAATTTATGGGTTTTATTATGAGGTAAAAATGGAAATTATATTATTTTTAAGATAATTTTAATGATGTAACAAATTTTTCTTGGTTCTGATCAAATAGTTGGGAGTGACTTATATTAAGAATTAGAGAGAGTATAGTATATGATTATGGGTTATATAATTTTTAATTTATAACAAGCACTATATTTAGTGCAATAATCAAATAAAAAGAAGTCTAGGCCCACTTGAAATAGAGAAAATGATAATTTCTTAAGTGAAACTAATTTTACTAATTCAACTCACACAAATTGAGGTATAGTACCTCTATTATAAAACGAATTAAATTCAGAACTCCTTGTTCAAGTGATTCTTCTACTTTAGCTCTATCTTTCCTCTCCCATGATCTTCGAAAATCTGATGACCGTTTGTAACCAAAAAAAAAATTATACCTTTTTATTATATTGGTATACAAAATGATATTGAATATTTAAAAAACAAGGATGTGTGAGAAAATAATTTCCATGTTTTTATTAAAAATAGTGATAAAACTAAATAAATTCCAGTTAAATGACAGTTTCATATTTTTGTTTGCATTTATCTCCTATCTATTCTCTTTTTCGCCTGAGCTCACCATAGGTATCCTGTATGAGATGGAAAAATTCTGGAATTTAAAGTTGTAGTATGGTTGGAGATAATGTAGTAAAGAGTTAATTAGAGTCTATTTGGTTTAAATGATTTAGAGGGAAGAGGAGAGGAGGGATGCTTGACTCCCTTTATTTGGTTTAAAAAACAAATAGAACAAAAAATTTTCTTTCTCCTCTAAATCTCTTAAACTAAACAGCAGGTTAGTAAGTAAATTGCGTGATTAAGGAAATCTTCCCTTATAACATTTAAGAAAGCTCTACTTATCAAATGTTTTATAATTAATATTTTTAAAAAATCCTTAATTCCTTAAAAATTATAAAAAAAAAAAGAAGATATATATGTTTTAATTTTAAAACATAATATATTTATTCAAAAAATAGTTTGAATTTCTTAAAAAAATTAAATAAGCAAATTAATTATGCATAAATTTTCCAATAGAAAGTTACTTTTCATAAAATGTGCCAAGTGACCCTAAATAAGCTATAGTGAAATGACAATTTCCCATTTTTGTGTGCATTTCTCTCCTATTTACTCTTCTTTTCCTAAAGCTCACCATGTCTCCTATGTATTATGGATGTCCTAGCTGAGGCTTGGATGGAATCTAAAGTTATGGAGTAGTTGGGGATAATATAGTAATTAAAGAGCTCCGGATGGAGATGAAGTCGACGTCAAATTGAAGTGTCTGATAAGGTAAGGCAAGAAACGAGCCACATGATTCAAATTAAGTTTTTAAGACTACACTACAGAGACACATGGTGGTTGTATTGCTTTGAATTGTGTTTATATATATATATATATATGTAATTATTTGAAAAGACTCGATGAAATTCACATTGGGAATTGCTTGTCATTTGTCATTGTCCAGATAACGCTGGCTCTCGATCACTTTATATTCACGTATATTTTACTTAATATTTTTTTCGATCCTATATATAAATTTTTTTATTTTTATCCTAAATATAAAATTATTTATAATATATGAGATAATATTTATTATACATTTTTTAAAAATACTCCTATTTAATGTATTTAAAAAGAAAAAGAAAGAGATTAAATAAGGATAATTTTAAAAAAATATTGAGATTTTCAGAAAATTGAGATAATTAATTAGTTTTAATTATAATTATTAATCTGCGTAATTCGATTAAAAGAATTTTATATTAAGAATTAGAGGGTATTTCTTTAATTTCCCCCTTGTCGCTTCACAACTTTAAACAATTAATGTTCCCATGAATAATAGTAGTAGTTCGTTTTTCTTCCACAAGGAGTCGAATAATTCAATTCTCACTATAGTGACATATTTTAACAAAATAGATATTGCGCCTCATAATGTGAAGTACCTGAAATTGATATATTATATTATTAAGTTAATGGGACTTTTTGTTTTCTTTCAATTAGGTTTTGGATTGATCATAAAATGAATGGACACTATTTTCTATCTTATTTCCCATGAACTTACTAGAATATTCGTTGGTGAACAAACATGATAAAGGTGACACAAAAAATATAAATGTATTATTTAGTTTTAAAACTATTGTACCGTCTGTACAATTTGCAATATAATAAAGTTAACCTGGGAAGTGTGTATTTTTTGGGATTGAAATTAAACAAATGCTTTCTCTTTTTTCCTTTTTTGCGTTACTCAAGAGAAGATTTGCGGCTCAATGGCGACACAATGTGGATGTATAGGTTGGATGATTGAAGCCTTGAAGAGACGGTGGTTGAGCGGCTTATATAAAAGTCAACCGATTTGCGAAAGCCAGTTTTGACTTTTTTCCTTTAGAAACTCTTGTTTATTAAAAAAAAAAAAGATTTGTTCGCTAATCGTTTTGGATAATGTTAATTACTTCCGTAACATGTAAAACTAGTAAGTGAATGGCAATCTCGCGAGGACTATTTGTTACTTTGACTTTAACAAATTAGATATTGTGACTCGGAAAAAAAAAGAAATATTTATTATAGCAACAAACAACTCTTTATAATCTGTATTTAATTTAATGTATAGCTGTAAGATTCTTATTTTTTCTTCTCCCGCTAGTGTCCACTGGGCACCAAACTACGTTAACTTTTCAAAAGTGCTTTTTTATCTTGAGTATTAAGGTTTGCATAAATTTAATTAATTTGCTCTTGAAATATTAGTTTATTTTATATATTTATATATCATATGATCTTTATCAGATAGATATTTTTTAATTAATTTTTTATCAATGAAAACAGTAAGTCAATAATTAATATTAATATAACGTAGGAAAAATATGAACAATCATGAATAGTATAATAATTAATTAAACTTCTAATATTAATGTAGTATATAATTTGGATTGTCACCTGTGTCAAATTCAATTGACAAAAAAAAATAATTAATTTCAAATTCTTCAAATGATAATTAAGAATTTACTAGATTCTCTCTATATTCTCACTTTATACACAATTTCCTTCTTTCATTTGATTTGAAATCTAAATATATTAAATCAAATATATTATTTATTTATTTATTTTTATAAATAAGTATTGTAACCTTACTTTTAAGGGTATTATATTTATAATATTAAATGTAAATGATTAAATTAAGTATACATATTGTATTTATACACTATTTCTTCAGTCAATTAATTATAATCAATAAAAAATATTGTCTATAAAGGAAGATATTAAGAAAAAGTATAAAAAAGATTCAAATGCCTTTGACAATTAGGAAAGGAGTGAAAAACAGAAAAGCAGTGGGACATTTTGCCACGTGAGCAACTTTCTCCCGTTTGATTTGATTAAATTTGATCCACGTGGCTCTAATCAGTACGGTCTAGAAGTATGCATAGCTCCAACTGAGCTGGAGAACGACATGGTCGGCGAGTTGCCCGGTTTCCCGGATGTTCTCTCTCGACTCGACTCAAATAACCCGGCATAGTTGGGTGGCCATGAAAATTTTGTTTATTTTTTTTGGGCCAACATGAAAATTTGATTTCATGACAGACAGAGGGGGTACATTTATTTTACAATTTTTTTTCTTTTAATGTTGATGTTTTCATAACAGGATGGGAGATGGAATTGGTAGAAACACTTTCAATAATTCCAGCATAATCTAATGGATCATATTGTTTGTGATTAAAATAATATATATAAAAAAATTACACTATTCACTTTCAAGACTTTTTAAATTTTTTCATAATTGAAGCTCTTAAAGTGTCAATAGAAATGAAATAATAAAAATAACGAGCTCTGAATGTTTATGGAAAAATGTTTTTGAGAAAAATAAAATTTATTTTGATAATTTCTAAATTTTAAAATGAGTAATCTTTGCCCATCAACTGAGAGTTTGGTCCTCACCAAAAAAAACATGAAATTGAATAAATTATAAATAAATATATCCATAATGTATTAATAATAATTGTTTAAACAAATTATTCAAGTATAGTCTTATTAATACACTAATAGCACCCGTTTAAACAAATTTTCAAGACTTAACTAAAGTTTTAGTTACAAGTGATATAATATTGAATTTTTAATCTATTATTTATTACAAATAAATAAAATATCATTAAATTCTCCATTTGTTACTCTCTCTATCTCCTAGCATAAGATATATTTTTTAATGATTAATATTTCAAATATAAGTCATTTTATGAAATATATGCATCATTTAATATTTGTTTTTCATTTTTACCCTTCTTAAAAATGCCTAAAAGAATTATAGTGGAGAAAAATTAAGAGAAATCTATTTAAGATGAGTTATAATTTAATGAAGATAATTTTGAAAAGTTATAGTAATTTTTTAAAATATCAAGACTTTCAATTAATTTTTTAGATATGTGTAACATAAGTAAATATGACTTATAATAGGAAATAAAAGAAGTATGATATTTCCTTGAGCATCCAAATTTAGATTATTTTAAGAATTTTAAAAATTTTTAACATCAAAATCAAGTCTATCATTTCATAACTAGTTCACATTAATTTATAGATAGTTTTTAATCAATTCTAAAAATTATTGGTTCCTTTTGTTATTGTGTCATTTTCTAATTTAACTGGTTGAACCAATAATCCAATGCGAGTATGAAAACCTATACGTCTTCACCAACACCATATAAGAGATGAACAAAGGAACTTCATTTCATTGTGCACGAGAAACTTACTTCATATACCCGTACTTATCAAATGCAGTCAAGAGATGAATAGATATATTCAAAAATAAGGAATAAGAAAAAAAGAAGCTAGCGTGAAAAAGGGTTGAAAGTTGAAACTCAAATGACACTGGGTTTTAATTTTTTATATAGCTATATTTTAATTTAATATTAATATATTTAAAATTTTTTAACTCTCAATTTCTTTAAAAAATGTGTATATTAATTAAGTATACATTATGTCTAATTTTAATTTTTATTTCATTAGAACAAAAATACAATCACAATAAGTCAATATTTTTTTTTGTAAAAATAAATAATTATATATATAATTGTGAAATTCAAATAATTATACTAATTTTACATCAAAATAAAGTAAAAATATAGTATGTGGTGACTAAAAACCAAAATGTGATAAAAAATTATTACTTATGAAAAACTCCGTTAGTGAAATAAAGTTACTATTATTATTGCTGTATGGAAAAATCTATTGTAATTTTGAAAAACCTTTTAGATTTTAAGAAAACTTATCTTTACTAACTATATTTCAATTTTGCCGTAAATTTTAAAAGTATAAGATCTTAATTTTAATTTTTCTCCAGGTAAAAATACCTGGGTCGATACTTATACGATTGTAGCAAATTCAAAATACAACGCCATTTATGTTCTTATCCTACAGCACCAGACACCTACCGAGGCACAGAGATACCTTCTCTCTTTCTCTGCCACTCTGCGCTTCTTTAGTTTTCCCCGTAGCTCCTATCCTCTCGCCTTATGAAGTCATAGCAAGCAAACATCGAGTTTCTCTTGGTGTGGTGTCCAAGGCTCTCACTTCCCCTTGAATGGCCTCCTCCCACAACCACATCCACCAACACCTACCACCCCACCATTTCTCCGACTCCGATCAACCCAATTGCCTCCCTCACGCCCTCCTCCATACCCACTACTCCCACCACAATAACACCAACAACAATAGCTCCGACGTTCCTAACAATATCGACGCAAACAATTTCCTCAACCTTCCCGCCACTGCCGCCTCCGACACTACCGGAGCTGCTTCCCACCGCCCGATCCTCCGCCCTGACCACACTCACGTCATTGACGACGTCGCTACCGGGGACTCCGCCATCGGTGGTGCCACTTTGTCTCATGAATCCGCCGATTTGAATATGACCGCGGGCAACAACCTCAATGCGAAGAGCGACGTGGTATTTGAGGACGGCGAGGAGAGGTTGGTGAAGTGGGGGAATGTAAGGTCCAAGGCGGAGATTCTAGCGCACCCGCTGTACGAACAGCTTCTGTCGGCACACGTGGCCTGCTTACGAATCGCCACGCCGGTGGACCAGCTGCCCAGGATTGACGCTCAACTAGCGCAGTCCGAGAATGTGTTGGCCAAGTACTCCACGTTGGGACATGGAGCACAGAGCATGGTTGGGGATGAGAAGGGACTCGATCAATTCATGGTATCTTCCAAAATTCTTGCTCATTTATTCGATAACAATTTCGAGTTTGTTTTAGGAAAACTTTGTGTGTTATATAAATTAGAGCCAAAGGAAAAAACACTGACATTGTGGGTGTCGTGATTACTGCAATTATGAGGCTCTCTCTATCAAATCTCAGCTCCTATCTGCTTTTCGGGCCTTAAAATTAACTTCTTGTTCAAGTGAGATGAATAGATTAGATTCCTGATTGGTACCTGTCTCCCCTATGGATTTCTGGTGTGTTCTTAGCGAACATTCCATAATGCTTCTGGTTCGAGACTTGGTACTCTTTGGTCCTTCGTGTTCATTCATCCTCATCAATATATCAATAGATACCTGATGGGCTGATAAAGAAGTTGCTGGAAAAGAAAACAGAGCAGCAATAAAAGAGAGAGAAGGTAGTGGACCATGTTTTTCATTACTGCTTGTGTTTGAGGATGGAATATGAAACAGGTTTGTTTAAAAGAAACAAACTCTGAAAAATAAAATCCTGGAGAAACGAATGAAGGATGTGAATAGGATGCAAACAATTAGAAATTGATTTGTACAGATGGCTTTTAAACCATGTTCAAGCTGAATTAGACATTCGAGATCTCATTTGTCACAGGCTAGAGTTCATCTGTTCCGGGTAGCATATCAATCATATCTTGTGGCACAATAGATGTGAAAATGGCCTTCACCTTTTATGTTATTTAGTTTCCGTTACAGTTTCTTCTTCTAGCCACATCCTTAGTTATATTATATAGTTACGATTCATTTGGCAATCGTTTCTTTCTACTCAAGCCTTTCATGGTTCATCTTACGAGCTTCAGTCTACAAGTCCTGGAGACAGGTTTGCAGTGAAGCATGTCATTAGTAACAAATTCTTCTCGCTACGGTGAGCAATTTTGGGTCTCCACATATAACCTGCTTGCATGCGTGTGGATTATATTATGGAGCTCTATTCTTTGCTTATTACGCAGGTGTCACTCTAGATAAGGAAATTTTCATTCACATTGATACAATTCAGTTCAGATTTTTTTTTGCTTCCTGTTGCAGTCCCACTATGTTCTGTTGCTCTGTTCCTTCAAAGAACAACTCCAACAACACGTTCGGGTTCATGCAATGGAAGCAGTCATGGCTTGTTGGGAGATAGAACAATCCTTACAAAGTCTAACAGGTGCAAAAAAGTGACTACTTTCTTTGGTTGTTGCGTCTTGGAATAAAATTAATCTGTTGCACCTTCCAAGATTATTTTTAGTAAGTTTTCATCCATACTATTCCTATGTTTATAGAACAATGATTATTTGAGTTGTTAAAAGAATGTGAAACATTTCTATATAGTTAGACATGCATGACAAAAATTTTAATTTTCATGTTTATCATATCTTAACATAGGTTTCCATACGCTTAAAATTATAATCTTTATGTGTCAAATCATACCTAAAGCCGGGGTTGGATTACCTAATTTCATGTGCAAAAGTTAGACTGGAAAAGCACAGCCCTTCTTTTCTCGTTGATGAGTGATAAAGCTATAATTGTGCCAAACAGGAGTTTCACCTGGAGAAGGTATAGGGGCTACCATGTCTGATGATGAAGAAGACCAAGGGAATAGCGATGGCAATCCATTTGATGGTACTTTGGATGGTTCAGACAGCATGGGATTTGGCCCTCTTATTCCAACAGAGAATGAGAGGTCGCTCATGGAGCGAGTAAGGCAAGAGTTAAGGCATGAACTGAAACAGGTTAATAGATATGGAATGATGATATAGTTTTATTTTTTCCTTCTCCTTTTTAGATGTTTCCCCATATTTGTCAGTTTTCTTGAACGTAGGGTTATAAGGAGAAAATTGTTGACATAAGAGAGGAAATTTTGCGCAAGAGACGAGCAGGGAAACTTCCTGGTGATACCACATCTGTCCTTAAAGCTTGGTGGCAAGCCCATTCCAAGTGGCCTTACCCTACTGTAAGTTTGGCTTATCATGACCATTTGCATTACTCCATTTTCAATAAAACCATTTCGAAGTTAATATTTACCCGTGGTTTACAACTGATTATCATGAATTCACAATCAGTTATGTGATTTTCAGGAGGAAGATAAGGCAAAGTTGGTGCAGGAAACTGGTTTGCAATTAAAGCAGATTAATAATTGGTTCATCAATCAAAGGAAGAGAAACTGGCACACCAATGCTTCAACTTCTACGGTCTTGAAGAGCAAGCGGAAAAAGTAATTCAAATTTCCTTAAGAAGAAAAAAAAGAGTAAGTGAGACTGGTTTTTTCAACTTAGAGTTTCATAGAAAATAAATAATATTACAGGTGATAATAGCGCTTATTGTAACATGTAAAAGTAAGAAGAACATTTTGCTTCTTGTGGAAGAGGGTGAATTTGTACTTAATGCAGATGAGGAAGAGGATGGTAATTTGGACAAGCCAAGGTCGGATGCCTGCAAATAGTCTAGGAACTCTTGATGCGTCATCTCATATGCAACAAATTAATAATAACGAAACCAATCCGAGGGCTTATCTGTTCACATTGAAATGCATGTAAGATACATGAAGTACTGTAATAGAATAGGGAGGGGTAGTGGGTGTACAGTGATGGTCTCTACATTTTCCTGACGATCACACTTAGCGTGATTTTGTTGTCTAAGATATTTTTGAATTTTGGGATTTGGCACATAAAGGTCTTCATGTAGTTAAAATAGTAAAATTTTATGTTCGAAATTTTATATTCTAGTAAATTATCTCTCTTCTCTATTGTTCCATTTTTGTTTTTTTGTTTCCTACTTGAGAAAACGCTGTTGCATCTGCAAATAAAGCTTTTGTAACGCAATGTCTCTCCATGGGTTGAAGAGTTAGGGTTCAAAATGATAGAAGTGGTAAATAGGCAATAGCAAAGTGTTTCTTTCCAGTTCGGATCATCTCCCATAGAATATATTCTCCTCCATTTATCTCCCCTTCCATTTCCATTGATTGAATTGAACTGATCGGCGGAGCGTTTGACGGCCAATAAGCTGAATGGCCGCAGTACACATAGCTCCAAGCCATCACTAATTTCTGGGCAATATTTGTTCTCTTTTGCATTAAATTTCTTATTTTCCCACCAAGTTCTACGTTTTTATTTGGCTTTTGAACTATTTTTCAGGTAAAATTTCAAATCTCTGCAACCAAAAAAATCAGTTTCTCTTTTCATGTCCTTGAAACAGTGGCTTATCATAGCGTTCAACTTAATATATTCAATTCAATCTTGTGATGATAATATAGGACAATGTATTCATCCTGTCATGTTAACAATAAGTTATGAAAAAATAGAACCAGCTTCAACTTATCAATTCCATTAGCTCACCCTTCATGCATTTTGGATAGTGAAAGGCCATGGTAATAAGAGGAAGGTTAAGACTCAAGACAGCAGCAGAGTAGTCCTGGTTGGAGAGACAAATGTAGATGATTAATTTAAATTTAAGACTTGCATATAATATGCATATATATATATATGTATATTCAAGTTATAGTTCAAACAGACTACTCTAAAAATGATCGTTAGCCTATATAAATAAAATACATGGAGGGCATAATGAGCATTCAGCAGTTGATGAGTAGCGTACGTGTTAAGAAACGAGGGAGAAAGGAGAAGTCAAGAAAAGAGAAATCACCTTGACGACTGTAGCGAACTCTGATTGAGATGATGAACCAAATAACGTAATGTAGCTTAATTATTTATTAGTGTAATTATCAGTATTTCACTAACACCTACTTTATATTTCTGCCGGCAGTTGAACACTAAGTTGGTCCACTATCCTAACCTACCCAATATTGGTTTATTATCATTATTAAAACCACACGTATCTATCCAACATCCAAATGATGGTCTTCTTGTCAAGGATATCTTGAACACGCTCAGAAACCAGAAATGGATAATTCCAAATCTAAAGTCATTTCCTAAAATGGACCAGGAGGGCCAAAAAGAAGAATGAAAAACACTTCAGATTTGGTTTGATTGAAGCCGTTTTAACGGTGAGGATTAAATGGAAGGTGAAACGTAGAAATGGTAGCATGAAGTAGATATTTATTATAAATAAAACCAAAATTACAGTATGAAATTGGAGATGGGAAAAGAACATTTTAAGACTAATAGATTCAATTAATATCATTTTAGGATCCAAACATTGTAAAATGACAAAAAGAGACTAACGTCTTAAACGGAAGATAATTTAGAAAAAGAAATGACCTAAATAACTTCGTTAAAAAAAAAAAAAGAGTGCTATCGATGAAACTCAATCTCATATTGACAAATCCAAATATACTCGTAGACAACAAATCTTGAATCTAATGATTATACTAGAAAACTCAGCTTCTCATAGTTATTGTGAAGGTTTTATCATTCTTAAGTTGCTATCATTCCATTAGAAAATGAAGATCTGCACCAAAGCAAATAAATATAGAATCATTAATAACAAGTCGCATTAGTAGCATGACGCATGATATTTTTTTTAATAAAA
The DNA here is from genome assembly GCA_026686845.1 of Adenanthera pavonina. Taxonomy (NCBI): domain Eukaryota; kingdom Viridiplantae; phylum Streptophyta; class Magnoliopsida; order Fabales; family Fabaceae; genus Adenanthera; species Adenanthera pavonina. The sequence goes on from JAIVEN010000015.1 coordinate 14,483,448, forward strand.
AAATTGATTGGATAGCATGGATAAACAATTCCAGCATTTATATTGATCACTAAATAATTCAGCTGATCAGTTCCAGTGTTTAACATTTATCTCCCTTAATTTATTATTTAGGTTTCATTATTTAACACTGAAACTTTTCCAATTTTACACTGAATACACTATGATAACTAAATAATTCAACTGATTAGTCTCAATATTTGACACTTCGCTCCCTTTATTTAACACTCAAATTTCATGATTTGATACTGACATTCCTTAGTTTTATATTGAATAAATTATATTCACTGAAAAATTCAACTGATCAATCCTATTATTTAACATTCAACTCCCTCTATTTATTACTCATGTTTTTGACACTGCGTTTTTTCGGTTTTACACTGAACACATTATGATCATTGAAGAATTCAACTGATCAGTCCCAGTATTAGATACTCCGCTCTCTCTATTTGATACTCAGGTTCCACAATTTGACACTGGCCTTCTTTAGTTTTATACTGAACAAATTATGATCACTAAATAATTCAACTAATCAGCTTTAATATTTAATACTTAGTTCCTTTTATTTACTACTCAAATTTCAAGATTTGACACTGCGCTTCCCGATTTTATATTGAACACACTATGATCACTATGTAACGTAAAATGGGAAAGTGCGGTGTCAAACCGTGGAATTTAAGTAATAAATAGGGGAAATTGAGTGTTGAACACTTTGACTGATCAGCTGAATCATTTAGTGATTAATATAAATATCGAACTTGTTTATTCATGCTATCCAATCAGTTTTTTTTATTCAGAAAAAAATCTATAGTACATTATTCTACTAACATGACTTGTTATTAATGATTCTATTTTTAATTGCTTTGGTGTAGTACTTCATCTTCTAACGTAATGATAGCAACTCAAAAATGATAATGATAGCAACTCAAGAATGATAGAATCTCTATGAGAAGCTAAGTTCTCTAATACAACTAGATTCAGGATTTGTTATCTGCAAGTATGTTTGGGTTCGTCGATTTGGAACTTAGTTTCATCAAAAACACCCTCTTTTTATTTTTAACGAAAATATTTAGTACATTTCCTTTTCTAAATTATCTCCACTTTATAACCTTGGTCTCTTTCATTTTAAAATATTTATAGACGTTAATTGATTAATTAAACATTTTCGTCCTCAAATGTCATTCTCCCATTGGAGATTCACACGGTTTAGACGCAAAACAACCACGACCACGCCCCTTCCTCGCCTTCTCGGACGCATCACAGGTCAGATCAGATCACAGATTTACATCACATTTCCTCATTCTCTCTCTTTAATCAACTTATATATATATCACCACTCAACCACCTTCCTCTCCCTCCATCTTTCTCTCTTCACAACAAAATCACCTGAGATATTCATCATATTTATACTCCCTCTCTTATTTGTGATTTGCATTTGCCCCATCATGCAGAACGAATCGTCCCTCAAGCACAAATTGAAATCTTCTTTTCTCTGCTTCTCCGGCGCCCACAATTCCCAATCCCGACACGACGATGATGACTTGTTCTACAATAAGATACATTCACCCAAGTCCCCGAGAACGCCTCGCTCGCCTGTGACTTCTTGCTCCTGGCGTAAGAAATCCCCCACCGACGACTCCCCGGAGCCCCACAGCGGGAGGAGTGGCTGCCTCTTGTCCAGGATTGGCTGGAATCACAACCGGTCGAACCAATCCTCAGAATTCAGCTACGACCCATGCAGTTACGCCCTCAATTTCGAGGACGATAGCCGCATAGAGGAGGAGGATGTTCCCTTCAGGGGTTTCGTCTCCAGGTTGAAGCCTACGCCTCCGCCGTCCTCCAAGTTTTCGGAGGAACTACTCGTGGCGATGCCCAGAGAAATTGTTGGGTTTAGCTGAAAATGGAAGGGACAAAAACGGTGGGTACCAGCATCGCTTCAATTTTGCTGTTTACGTGTACAGAAAATTCCGTCTCCTAAATTGTTTTTTGGAAAAGAAAAAAGAATGTTGTTATTTCACAGAGTGAGTGTGCAATCTGGAGGTCGTCTGGCTCTTGCGGGGTTTCATTTTCGATTCAACCCCCAAGACTGCAGCCAAACAATCCATAATCTATTTTCTTCATTTTCTGATTCTTATGTTTGTTTGGTCATAGTCGGTTGCATTACTTCAGCCCAAGAGATTATTGGGCCACGTTCCTTTCTCTCACATCATCATTTTGTTCAAAGAGATTATCACCAACTGCAGGAGCGTGCATATCCCCCTGCTCTCCTCTCCTATATTGGTTTGTGTTTTTAATTAAAAGTAAAAGCAACTTCTTTTTCTTGTCTGAGGCCGATGAATTAGTATATTTTATATAATTTTGGTTCTCTCCGTTCTCCGATCGTCAGGTTGACGGCTTGATTGACTTAGCTGACGATACGTCTTCAAACATGCAATCTCTCGGCTCCAACTGAATAACCATACTCTTTTTTTCACTCTTGATGCATGGAAAGTCATTGAAATTTAAATATTCTATAGTATAATACTCCGTTTCAATTTACACGGCACTTTTAACTACCGCACACAAACTAAAATAATAATTAATAATAAAAATTTTTTTTAAACTATTCTTATTAAATACATTGAAAATGATATATTTTAATAATAAATAAATATTTGAATCTATTAATTAGAGATAATTTAAAAAAAAATTATATTAAGTAATTCATAAAATATATTATATTATGAAATATAAATTTTTTAAAAAAATACACTATACAGCTAAAGAGGGTGATAATTTAATACACATAACACAACTAAACAAAGGCTTGAGAGTTGTCAGTCAGACTTACAAATTCATATGCACCCTTCAGCGAGAAGTTTCCATGAGAGGAGTTTCTCCAACAAAAGCTATCCTCTCCAAGATTACAAGGAGGTTTCACACTAGAGACAGTCCTTTCTCTCATATCATCATTTTGATCACAGAAATTATTACCAACTGCACGCACGGGGAAATCCCTCTACTCTCCTCTCTTATATTGGTTTGTGCTTTTAACAGTAAAAGCAACTTCTTTTTTCCTCTCTGAGACAGTTTTTACTGTTTTCTTCTTATTTTTCTATGTTTCTGGGTTCTTGTGTTTCTCACTTTCTTTCAAAACACAAGACATGATTTTGTGCTGTTTAAAATTAGATAAACATTTGCTAAAGAAGATGCTACACTCTGGTTGTAATTTTCGTAAAAAATATGTTACAGTTATTATTGAAACACAAAGTTATACTCCCTCTGGTCCTATATATAAGACCATTTTAACCGAATCACGTGAATTAAGAAAGGGAGTTAAAATTAATTAACTACCTTGATTTTTCCTAAAATTTTAACATTTTTTCAAAACTATCCTTATTTAATCTCCCTCTTTTTCTCTTTGAATGCATTAAATATGGGCATTTTTTTGGAAATGTACAATAAATATCATCTCGTACATTGTAAAAGATCTTATATTTAGGATTAAGGTAAAAGATCCTATATATAGGGGAATACTTATCTGTATTCCCCAAATCAACTTTGTCACATCATTGGAGGGAGGCCCACCTTGGTTTGCATTGTCCACAACTGTGTTTTGACTAAATCAAACCTTTTTTTTTGGTTAAAAAACAGTAGATTTAGATGAGTTGCATCAGGGTGACCAAGCCTTTGTTGGCATCAAACAAAATTGAATGAACTATATTGAACTAATTCAAACAAAATAAACCACAAATTAATGCAAAACGAATCAGATGGTAAATAGATGTATCAATTTTGATTTGATTTTAGCCCAAAATTAAATCAGATTGAACACCCTCAATTGAAAATGGTTGGGAATAAGAATCTCATTTTTTCTCTCCACAAAGAAAATTGATAGCAAAATAGATGAAAAATGAAAGGTAAAAACCTTCCTTGGTTTCACCTATACATATATCTAGTTGTTAGCCACTAAAATTAAAAGTAAATAACTCATTATTAGAAGAAAGAGTAAACAGTCTCTCAATGACCACTAAAATAAAAAATGTATACAAATTAAAATTATAAGTGATCGACATTAAAAAGTTAAGTAGACAGAACATCACTCTAAGGAAAAAGCAAAAACGTTATTGTAAATATTCTAAGAAGCTTTGTTGGGCTGGGGAAAGTTGGCTACCAGGCAGGTGGCAGCATTCCCGTTTGCTCTTGCACTGTGTTAAAGAGAGGGGGCAACATCTTATACACACCCGCAACCTCCTTCATAGCCGCAGCGCCGTCCTTGCCGTGGTCGGCTTCCCCGTTGGTCCAGATACTGATCTTGGGCTGAAGCCCACGCACTGCATCGCCATTAATCTTGGCAATCTCTTGATACATACCAGAGTTTATCATTTAGTAGTCCCTGAGAGCGGCGTAATTACCACCCAGTGAATCAAGAAGCTTGCGCAGATACGTAGCTTGGGCTTGGCCAAGTGCCACTATGCCCTCTGCCTCCTTTACCTTTGCGTACAGTTCTGCTTCCGCTGCTTGTTTGCGAGAGAAGAGAGCTGCCTCCGCCAACGCCCTCTGTGCTTCTGCTTCTTTCTCTTTCTCGAACAACACTGCTTCTGCATCTTTTTGTTTCCTGTACAACTCCCAGTTTGCCTCTTGTACCTATTCCCATGTTCACCCAATTCAAAATCCATCCCTTGTAAGTTTTATTTCTCACATGTCTCCATGACGATGGTTTGTATACGTATGTAGCATTATTATAGAGTTCAATGAGTATATATGATGCAGTAATTATGGTTATAATTAATCTCGTTCTTCCATGATATTATTAAAAAAAAACCTTGGTGACGAGAACGTACCTTGGTTTCGTACTCAACACTTGCTTTGGTGAGGCATTCATGGCCTCCACCTCCTTTTGCAACTCGGCCTCCCTGAGGGCCACTGCCTTGGCAGCCTCCACCTCCGCCACCTGAGCGGCCTGAGCCCACAAAGCCTTCTTCTTGGCGAGCTCTGCATTAGCCTCAGCCACCTCTGCGTCCCTCTCGTTCTCAAACACCTGAACTTCTGCCTTCACCTTTATCTCCTCCTTCTTTCCCTCTCCCTGCCTCTTGGTGGCTATAATCATGGTCTCCGCATCGATCTTGGCTGCATTCTGAAGCGTCTGTCCTTCTCTCAACTTAGCTCCGACCTCTCCCTTCATTTTAGCCTCCGCCACATCCACTTTGGCTTGGTTGTAAGCTTCCATCTGCGTCTTCTGCCCTAAATAAGAGAAGTACTCGTGGCCCCGCACGTCCACCAATTGCTTCACATTGGCATTGTAAATCACAAGACCGAATTGGTTAAGCTCGAGCTGAACTTTCTCAAACACCTCCTTCTTGAACTCTTTGGTGCCTTTGAAGATCTCCTCCATGGTCATAGAAGCGGCAAGCACGCGGGTCTCTCCCTCGATGACGCCCTGGACGAGTTCGTTGACGTGGTTGGAGTGCTGATCGTGGGAGGAGAGGAGGCGAGCATATTTGAGAAGGCTTTCTGGGTCGTCTGCCTTGGGGCCGATAGTGAAGACGGCGGGGAGGAGAAAAGGCAGCTTCTCGGCACTCATGGCTTGGACTTCGAACGTGTAGTTGACTGGGGAAAGATCCAAGACAGCGCATGATTGCCAGGGGAAAATCAATGCTTTCTTAGCGAGCTTGATGTCTTTGATTCCATAGCCTGTGATACCGAGGTGTTGTGATGGCTTCGCTACTTTGTACATGGCTTCTTTTGGCTTTGATTCACAAGAGAAAATGGCCTGGCCTTGTTCAGATCAACAGCTTTTAGCTTTTAGAATGAATGAGTGAGGAATTTCTGATCCACGATCCAAGATTTATTCAACTGATTCAGGCGTAAAGGAAATTGATAACTTTGATGAACCTTTTTATCTTATCTTATCTTATCTTACTGCTTAATAAATTAAAATATTTTTATTCAAATTACTGTATACACTCCTATTCTAATTTCTAACTGTTCTAACTGAATGATCCTTAATTGTCGACAATAAGAAAATCCTATTCTACTTATAGAGTGTACTGATCGGGATGAGAAGGCCGAGCTTACAAGTCCGAGGTAGATAAACGCCCATTTAATGTATCACTCTCCGGGTTCATATACACCGAGCTTAGGGGCAACGATCCGAGTATTACATCGGTTATCAAATGATAAGCCCGAGTAATTGTACGGCCAAATGATCGTACGGTTAAATAACATCTCGGCCATAGGACCAACTACGGGTTTCTCTACAAAAATTGTGTTGCTCCGAAAATATCCGACTAGGAGTAACGGTTATGAGAACAATAACCATTATGGAATCATAACTGAAGGATGAAAAATCAGGGATCAAGCAAAAAGAGTGCGATACTCCATAATGATTATTTATGAAATATCCCGATAAACAAGGGGTGAGAGAGAGAAAACGGTTACACCTTAACGGTCAGGAGAAGGTCAATAAAAAGGGGGCAAGAAGAAGCGTAAGGGAGAGAGGGCGTTGCACACTGAAAAGGAGGAATAGTCTATCTCGGCTTTTTGACGGAACATAGAGTATTTCTTCACGATGTGGTCATGCTCTTTCTGTTTACCTTCAAATTTAAAATTTTATCCATTATCTTAATTTCTTTTCACTCTCTTATCTCTCCTAACTCCCACTTCCTCTTCAATTTTTTATTTCTTTTCACAATTTTTATTTATTTTTTAACTTTGTCAAATATTATAAAAACATTTTTAAAAAAATATTCCTTATTATCTTTCTTGATGACATCTTTTCTCTTCCTTCTTTTTTTGGTAACAAGAGGAAAAGAGATCAGATTACATCTTAGCATCAGAGTTTATTACTGTAATAAAACCCCTACCAATACCGTCATCGAAAAGGACACTGATAACATTAGTAAGGGGCTGATTAATGAGGTGGAGGCCAAGTTGAAGACTGAAACATGCTTAGATTTTATCCTGCCTCTCTTTGATTTCGTATTTTTTTAATTATTTTGAATGGTCATTAACTTAGTTCTTTTATTTAATTTAAAAGTTTTAAATTTATTTATTGCCTTAACTTTCTTTTTACGATTTTTTGTTTCTTTCAACAACTTTTTTTTAATTATTCTACCATTCTTAAATTCGTTGTTCTTAATTTATTTTAATTTTCAAATTCCTGTAATAATTAAACTTTCTTTATAAATATTTTATTGATTTGTAAATTAATAAGTATTAATTATTAATTTCTGCAAACTGTTTGAATTTGAAATTTTAAAATTTTTAAAATTCCGCTCATATATTCACTTCTCTTTCTCTTTCTGTGATGTTATTTGACTTTGTCAAATATTTTATAGGCAAAATTTGCTAACCGTAAGTGCATAAGTGATATCAAATAATACAGAGTAAGAATATTGTTTCCACAGGAATTTGCTACCAACAATTCAATTGAGTGTTAATGTCTCACTCTCACTTAATTTGAGAAACACACAAGACCAAATGGAAATAAAACAATAATTAAAAACTGCGATGATTAGTGTTAGTGGTTATTCACGAAGTAACTCGAATTATTATAGCTTCAATTATTTCTTAGTGTCCAATTACCTACCTTAATTGCAATTAAAATTACACTTGCTAGTCTGAGACTCTTAATTACCTATTAACGTCTTTTGAATGACTAAAAGCATTCCAATTATCTTAATCTCTGATTCCTCGGTTGATTACTTAATCAAACTACTCAATGATAAACTTAATGTGTGACTATGTAGGGCTAGTAGATATCTTTCTATCCTATAAACTAATCAAGCTATTTGACAACTAGGGGTGTTCATGGGTAAGATCGAGTCGGGCTTGACCCTACCTGTGTTGCCTTGCCTTATGAACACTCGAGCCATTATCGAACTAAGTGCCAGCCCAACCAAATACTAAATATTTTTTAAAAGAAAATTAAAAAATAAAAAACAACTTTATTTAATCACAAAAGATATACTTACCTATATCTAAAAATATATTTCTTTGAAAAATAATGTTAAAAAAATATTTTTAAAAGTTATGAATATTTAACCATTATACATTATTTTTATATAATATTAAGTTAAAAAATCAATTCAAAATTTTAAAAATATTGAAACAGTAAAATCTTAAAATTTTTCATAATATTTATATAGTAAATATATTATATTAGATACATAAAGAATAAAAATCATATAAAATTAATTAATATATATAAAATAATTGAAAAGAAACCAAAATAATAAAAAAATAAGTTGGGGCCGGCAGGGCTAATAACACTTGGCCTGAACGCTGGCCGAACATGAAAATTGGCTCGATGTGATCGAGCTAGATCGGGTCTCAGGCATTGTTGTTCAACCCTACTGACGACTGAATACTGAATACTACACAATTCAATTGAAGGTCTAGTCTACATTCCTTATGTCTAGACTCAAGCCAGTGATGAATTTCTTAAGAAGTCAATCTCTCAAGCAATTATTTTCCATAAGTAAATATGATAAATTGAACCTAGCAACATGTATAATTTATCTAAGATATGGTCTTTCTAAGTTGGAGTATTATTAACAAGGTATTAAAAATCGGACCGGTTATTAAACCGGCTGAGGCACCGGTTCAAGGTTTAATGGGTGGATCGGGGTTGAACTGTGGTCAAACCAGTTATGAATAAATTAATATATTTTAAATAAAATGGATGACAAATATAAAAAATATTTATTATAATAATAAAATTAATATTCAAACTAACATAAAAACAATAATTAACTAACATTGACAAAAAAATATCATAAGTTTATAAATTTTACACTTTTTTTAAATTAACAAAAATATTAAAAAAAGTAAAATGAAAAAAGTCAATTTATATTATCACATAATAAAATAGAAATATAAAAAAAGAATAAAATATATGAATTATATTACTTATTGAGATTAGTTTTGGATTTATTTTGACCGAAATTAGCATGCTTTAGCATAATTTTTATAGTAACTTGTGCTCTAGTTAATTAAAAAATTTAATTTAATATATGTATATATATATATATTATTTAAATTTTTAACCAACAATAATAATACTAAATAAAAATTTAAAATGAAGAGAGATTAAAAAAATAAAAATATAATTTAGCAAAGAAAATAAATTTTTGAATATATGCTTTATAATTTAAAAACAATAAGAAAACAAACATATTACTCCCTCCGATTCTATATATAAGATCTTTTGTTATACGAGGTAATATTTATTATATATTTCTAAAAAATATTCCTATTTAATGTATCCAAAGAGAAAGAGAGATTAAATAAGAGTATTTTTAGAAAAATATTAAAATTTTTTAAAAAAATTAAGATAATTAATTAATTTTAATTTTTAATCAACATAATTTAATTAAAAAGACATTATATTAATAATTAGAGAAATTATTATATAATATATAGTGATTTGATGGGGGCCATTGATGGGCAGCGTGAAAAAAGTCTTGGAAACAAGCAAAATTGAAAAAGCGTGACAGTTGGTCTTCAACTTTAACTATAAAGAAAATTGGGAAAGGTACAAAATGTATTTTAAAAATGTTTTCATCTTCCACTTTTGAACAATGAAGTAATGAATAGACTTTGTGACTCTCCTCTACTGTAAAGTCTTAGCTTTTTTGGTGAAAAACATTTCAAGCTCGTGGTTTCAGGCACCAGCAAGTTATGATCGGATTGCCTGAAAAAACTAATTGTTACTTTTTTTCATTTTTCATTTTCCTATTTAGATTTCAGTATATCAATATCTCAATGAATGTTATTCTTCTCGTCCTCTCTGTCTTCTTTCTTTATCTTCACCTCTATAGTTTCTCTCATCTCTCTCTCTCTCTCTCTCTCCATTTTTTTTCAATCGTCTGAACCGATCAGTTTGCCGATTTTACCAATTTTCACCCATCTATGACCGATTTCACCCAAACTAGCCACAAGCCAACATTAGAACAAGAAAACCCAAAATGCAAGAAAAGCAAGACGAGAGGAAACTTGTTCTGCAGCTTTTAAATATTTTTGTGCCATTAAGAAAATTTAATTTAAACTTTAAGAAAGCGTTAGTCAATAATAATTTTAATTAAGGTGAGCGACTGATCATTATAATTTTTTTTTTGAAAATTAATTTCTAAAATCTTTCTCAAATAGTATTATTAGATCTTAGTGAATATAGTAGCCATGTTTCCTAATTAAAAGCTTTATCCCTAGTTTTTCTCCCGTTCTCTAAGGCCCGACATTTGGATCATTGAAGTTAAAGGCAAACCATTTCAAGCCTTCTGGATGCACAAAGATTGAGATGCAGGTCATCGTAATTTTTAAATGTTTGAATAATATATTTAAGTTATATGTATAAGTAAATAATAGAAACTCTTGACCTTTAAATAAGTAATTTCTAGCCTTCATATATAGAATAAACTTAATTGAGATGGATCTATCCTTTACTCTTTATACATCCAGAGGTTAATTCTTAGTAACAGTGAGAGATATTCTTAATTTACAACAAAAAAAAAATTATATGAATCGGTAAAAGAAAAAATTGAGATACCTCCATTTTATTTCCTATGAAGCAAATTTTACCCCATAAATACCGTCCGTAAAATGGCTTTTGGCTGTTGGCACTGCACCAGTAGTAAATAAAACAGCAATACAAACTCTCAAAATTATTGTTTTCTCCGTCAACGGATGCTACTTGCAATTTCCCCACTTTTCTGGAACCTCCGTGTAAATTTAATTTAAATATTGAAAATCAGCGCCCAAAATTATTCTTAAATATCCCTTTAACAAATTCTGAATTGGACCATCTACTAACAAAATTATATACAGCTGCTGAGTTAACAATCAATCTTTGTAATTATTAATTAGTAGATCATAAGCACTTAGGGCCCTTTGATTCTCATAAAATTAAATTAAGATAAATGAAGTTTGTAAAAATAAAGTTTATATAAAGTAATTTTATTGTAGATTATTATGTTTGGATATTCTTTTTGCAAGAGTGAATTGGCAAAAAATCTGTTTGGATAATAAGAGTTAAAAATACTTTTAGATGTATAATATAAAATAAATTTATTTCTCCTTTTCCAAAGCCAAAGTTTTGTTAAAGAAAAAGTAATTTTTCCTCTCCTTTTTTAAAATCACAGTTTAATCCATTTTTCATTTTTTTAAAAAATAGTTTATGTTTGGTCGAACACATCTTCTTAAAAAATCATGATTTATTTTTATAAAGATGAACCAAACAAGCACTTAAAGTCTAAGTATAAATATTTTATACTGGAAAAGGATTAAATATACATATAGTTGATTTTATTTAGATGCATTCTTTATTTTACTACAAAATCTCTCAACAAATGTCCAGCACTCTAATATCCCTTTGATAACCCCAAACTCAAAACAGATGAGTAATTTTTAAGGGGAGATTAGTCACTAATCAAGATAGATAGCAAATAAGTCTATATTCAGTGATTGTTTTCAACATAGACATTTATTCTTTTAAAACAAAATACTCATATCTGATTATTAACAATTTCCAAAATAAATTAAATACCCTTATCAGTAACTTATACTAGTGAACACTGTGCGGAACGAATATTTTTGACGTCCCCCAAGGTGCAAAGCTTAAGTTTCATTTTGAATTTGAACCTATTTTGGGGTGGTGTTGGCCCACGGAATAAGAAAGTCCCTGGCTTTGGGCATGATTGTGAATGCCCAAAGGCTGACCGATAACGTGGCTTTGTGGAAATCACCAGCTATTTTCAAAATCTTGACCTCAACCATCAACAATCAGACTAAAAAACCCAATAGAATTGCATTAGGTTATTTTTTTTTTTGGTAGCAGAATCGCATTAGATTATTATTTTCATTAGTGAATGATTTTACAGAGGGTTTATTCTCTTGGCCATAGCTTAGGTGGCCAATTTTTTTTTTTTACTTTCTTTTCTTTTTATGTATTGAATTGTGCAATAACAATTCTAATTCACTGGGATGCTTGGTGGCCGGAACAATTTTTAATGGAATAGGAATAGGAAAAGAAATAAGAATGGGGACAGAAAAGGGAATGGGAATAGGAATATGTTTTAAAGGTACATTTGGAATGTTAGAAAAAATGAATGGAATCCATATATGATTTTTGTTTGGTATGTGTATTCTAGATATGGAATGGAAGATTTAAGATATTGAAAGACCAAAGTATACTTATATAATTTTTTTTCAAAAAAAAAAGATTTGCGAAAATCAAATAGAGAAGATAAGGGATGAAGCAACACCAAATGAAGGAGAAAGAAGATAATGGATGGAGAGTGAGCACGACTAGACAAAGAAGCAGAGAATGGAGTGCTGACAATGTTAACAGTGGAGATATTGTGCGGCATCAATGATGGAGCTCATCTAGATTTGCGACGGGTTTGATGAGATGCGATGACTAGATCTGTGACTAGGTTTCGATAGCTTCATTACCTGAAGCTCTGATGTAGATTGGTGAAGATGAAGAAGAAAGCATGAGGTAAGGAAGAAATCTCTTGGTTTAGATAGAAAATTAATTTTAGACATTAGGGCATATTCGCCACAAAATTTTGGTTTCAAAGAAAATGCCAATTTTTTTTCAATAGAGTGATGGAACAACCATTCTCATGTATAAAAGATTTTTGCCTTCCCAAGAAAAGTCATTCAATCATACCGAATCAAAGAATTTGTTCATTATCTTTCCATTTCCCTTTCTACAACCCATTTTCTATCCTATCAAACATGCCATAAGGTCTAGGAGCATTGAATTCATCAACCATAAAAATCAATCATATAGCATAAAAAAAATTATACTTATAAAATCATCAATATACTACTATATTGTATAAAAACTATAAATAGCTATACTATTTACAATCACAAGTTATAAATAGTATCACCTATTTATATGAACAGAAGAGCCCAGTTTAGTTAATTAATTACTAAATAATTTTTAATATTTGTCCATAGAAGGTCAGTTAAAATGGTGAGGTTGAACAACTAAAAAGTTCAATAATTCAATTGCTGCCGGCCCACTTGAATTAGTCCAACAACACGCAACTCCCACTGGCTTGAAGAATAATAATACTCACAACAAAGTCTATCAATAAGCCTACGAAAACACGCGTGGGTTCCTTCTCCCTTGGAAGACTCTTCAAATACAAATGGAGTAAAGGACGCGAACGCGATTTTAAATTTTAATTCTTGTTTCATTAAATTCATTTTCAATAAATTGAATACTTTCTTTAAATTTCATAAATGAAAAATTTATTCTTCTTATTTTGCACATGTGAAGACATAATTTACTATATTTTGCAAAAAATTTATAATTATATTTTGTATATTTAAATTAGTTAAAAACATTTAAGGCGAACATTTTGAAATTAGATCAAAGATTTTTGTACGTAATTTCAAGAGATATTTTTGAAATTCAATTAAGATAATATAACTTAAAGCTAATAATGACACGTATTTATTACATGTGTATATTCTTCGGTCTATATTTGTGATAGTCAAGTTTGTATAATTTATGAGACGTATTTGAGAATTTTTAGATCTTAAATTGATTAGGGCTCATGATATATATATATATATATATATTCAACAGTGATAATAGCAATGAGTTAATCCTCTCAGTATGTGGCTTTTCTTGATTAAATAATTAAGAGCCACTCACAGTAAGAATGTGGAAGGAGAAGTAAAAATAAGGTTAGGTTTGGTATAAACAAAATAAGTTTTTTAAAAGGGAGAATGAGAAAGAAATCTTTGTAAAATCTATTTGGTACATATTATTTAAATTTTTTTATGAATAAAATATAATATTTTCATGAAATTTTTTTCTTTATTTTTTTCTTCTTTTTCATTTCCTTTAAAATGATTTATTCCTACCAAACATACTTTAAGATCATTCCACAGATGATATAGTCATATAATCTGACGAGCCAAGAAAAAGGGAAGTGAGCACACATAAAATGGAGCACAATAGAAAAAGTGGGAGCTAGGGAACTATCCTTTGACACACCTATAAATAGCAATACAAGCAACCAAAGAGACGCCCAATATCATCACACAAACACATATTTTCTCCATTACATATTATAATATATGATATATTAATTACATGTATATTAAGAAAATTATTTTTTTATATAAAATTAATGTAAAAAATACCAATATTTTTTATTTTACTCTTATTAAATACCTCATTTTATTATTATTATAGGATTATAAGTTAGGGATATAGAAGAATTAAAGATATAGATAAAATGGGAAGAAAAATATAAAATACTTTATATTTTAAATCAAAAACTTATCATATAAAATATCTTATAACATCAACGAGAGGAAGTATTGACATCAACACTTCTTCAAGCTTTTTTATTTTGTTTTTGTGTTTCTCTTTTTTAGCTTTTCCATCATTATCCTTTACAATTTTGTTCACTTTTCTATTATCGTTGTTCTTCAAACATGACTTAAGTTTTTATCAATCTCTTGCAGCTATAATCATTATAATTTTATATTCATCTTAAATTCTAGTTTATTATCTACATTTATAAAGATTGTGGCAAAGGATCCCATAAATTCTCATTGGTTCTAATTAGAAGTCGACTATTTCACAAAATTATGGTGGTAGCCTCTTAAATGTTTGGAGTATCCAAATTTATTTGTAACATATATATATATATATAATCCGATAAAAATGGTTACATTTCTAAATTTATTTATTCAATCCTTACATTTTAATTGTATATATACTCGCCTGACAAGCACGAACGCGTCGACTGACTCTCCGATTTGAACTCAGACTACGTTTAAGAAAATTTTCTTTAAATTCTAGAAACTTGGGCGGGCTGATTTTAAAAAACTTTTAGGAAAAATGTGAAGAAAAATCGAAATACATTCAATAAAGCACAGCTTGCTTTTTTTCCACGAGTGCGTGAAAGGAATCTTTGAGGCGAAGCGTTTGATTAAAAATGAGTTGTCATATTTCATAAAAAAAAATGAATTATCATAATAATATGCTTAAGGGACATATTAGGCCGCCGTTTTTTTTAGTGTAAGTAATTTTGTTTGATATTTTTAAGCTTCTTGAGTGTTTCTTGTCATGGGATGTTTATGTTGTCATATGATATTAATATATTATTTTGTTTATGATAAAAAATGAATTTTCATATATAATCACAAAACAAGTTTCATAAATAAGTCATCCACTAGAGGGCCCAAAAAAAAAAGTCACCCATCAAATAATAGTTTTTCCGCAATCCGCATTTTATTAGCGACCAGCATAATGGCATGGTAGCCGAGCCGGCGAGGAAGGGACACTAGGGTAATTTCTGATAAAGATCAGGGACAGCGAAAAACTTTCGGAGAGTTAGGAATGGCATACTGTCATTACCGACAATGAAGTGGCTTGCTGGTAAACTCACAATGGACCGCTTCCCCAAAAACAGTATACGTGTCCATCTTTTGCGTTTGCCGAGAAAAGCTGTTAAGACTGAACGCCTCCAGCTTTTCATCGAGTTCAGTAGTCTACATCACAACAGCCGTTGGATCAGAATCCTAACCGTAGCGCCACTTCTTCTCTAAGCTACATTTAACCAAACCCTCACTTAACCATGATTAAATTAACCAAACCTGTTCTTCTAGGTCCAGAACGACCCTGCATTTACCCCTAATCACCACTAACCCTTTCCTGGCACCATCTATAAAACTAGCCTCCGAGACTCGCTAGGTTTGCCAAACCTACTCCTCAAGGGGGTCCTCTGAGGAAGAATCAAGAAAAAAAAAAAAAAAACTCTCTTCCCTTCCTTCTCAGTCGCCGTCTTCTTCTCCCACCATTCATGGCTACATCTTCAAGAGCAAAATCCAGAGGACCAGTGCTTCGCTCAGTCTCTCCCTCGAGCAGATTTTGCTCATATTCCACGTCAAACACACATTTTTCGTCGCCGTCATCCACTTTCACTTCCTCGACTAGTTCTAGATTTTCATCTCCGTCTTCCTCCTTTTTCAATCAATCCCATCGTCATCAGCATCACGCCCAACATCGATCGGCTTCTCCTACACGTGTCAATCTATACACCTCTGTTCTTCCGTCGTCCGCCGTTCGATTCTCCATTGACCATCGTTCCATATCTCCCAATCGATCTTTCTCCAATCCAGTCATCACTAAGAAAAATCACCCCATCTCGGTCCAGAAGAAAACCTGTATGTGTTCGCCGACTACCCATCCCGGTTCGTTCCGTTGCAGCCTTCACAAGAGCATCTCCAGCAATGGTGGGAGCCATCACGCGGATTCGTTCCCGTCTAATCGGCTAAATATGCGCAGATCAGCGATGAAGAACTCTCTGGTGAGGATCGGAGGAGTAGAAGGTGAGTGGGTCAAAAGGGCGCTGACCGCCCTGATCCGGCCTTCTTCACATCAGCTGCGGAGGAGAGCGGCCTTTGAGCCCAAACCAAGTCGTCTCTCAGTGATGTCCAAGGCCGAGGATCTCTGATTCTTTTTCTTTACAGGTTCTTTCTTGCCTCGCCAGTGTTCTGGTACTTTCTGGCGTCGCAATCCGCGGTCCGAGTCCGGATCCAGTGACGCTGTAAGATCGCGAGAGCTTTTTGCACGTAATCTCCGGCGAGTCTTTTGTTTCGTCGTCTGGAGTCGTTGTGGGTCAATAGGCGTTCGGTACACCATGGGAGATAGGAGCCGATGTAGAATGGTCACCGGGAACCACGAAAGATTCCGGCGCAGGTCTGTGAGACTGGAACCGGAGAATTCTTTATTGTACATGCCATTTGCTATGGAAGGAGAGTTTGGGACATTACTTTTCACGAAAACCTAATCCAAATACTTCAAATCATATCTCAGGCTTAACTTGGATGTTAATCCAATCGTATTAAAACTATGATCTTAAAAGACTGTTAATTGTGAAAACAGAATTGACTAACTGAGCAAACCGTCCCGGTTATCTATGCAGCGTCGTGAATCTGTTATGCTTTCCGTCAATGGTCGTTGAATCAATGGTTCCGTCGTTCGTAAGTATAAACGGTACGGCGATTCCGGAACCTTTGCCGCCATTGACTCCGTTATCGGTTATCCCTCGTCAAGTTGGTTTGCGTTCCGTTACGTCGCGTCAGGTGCGAGGTATATTCTTTTTCTTGTTCCTTCTTTATTTTATATTCTTTTCTTTTTACTTATTTAATTTAATTAAATTTGTTTAATTGAATTGGTGTAAATGCGGTTTAGTTGTGCAGCGCAGCTTTGCAGGTGCGACTTTGTGAAGGGATACCATCCGTGTCTCAGTCACGGAGCTAAATGGAATAAAATATAAATATATGACGAAATGACACTCTAAGCCTTGTATGGGAATCTAGAAGGACCTTATGAAAATTAACAAAATAGATAAAATAATGAACTGAAACTTGATATTCGGTCCTATATATAGGATCTTTTATCTTGATCATAAATATAAGATTCTTTACAATATACGAGGTAGTATTTATTATATATTTTTAAAAAAATATTTCTATTTAATGTATTCAAAGAGAAAAAGAGAAAGATTAAATAAGGGTAGTTTTGGAAAAAGGTTAAAATTTTCAGAGAAATTAAGGTAGTTAATTAGTTTTAACTCCCTTTCTTAATTCACGTTATTCGATTAAAATGGTCTTAACTAATTTACCAAATTGAGTTAATTACTCAATTTCTAAGTAGGTGTAATTAATCTATCAAATTGAGTGAATATATAATTAATTGAGTAAATTAAATTTTTAAATAGATATAACTAATCTACCAAATGGAATGAATTACATTTCTATGTGGGTATAGCTAATTTACCAAATTGAGTTAACTAAAATTTTAAGTGGGTATAATTAATTTACAGAATTGAGTGAACTAAATTTCCAAGTGGTCCCATTTGGGAAAATAGTTGTCTTTACTTGGAAATTTAATTTTAATTTAATTTTTAACGATTGGAAATTCAGTTATTCTCAATTGAAAAAATAGCTATAAGCATTTGGAAATTTAGGTTTACTCACTTGGAATTTAATTTTCAACACTTGGAATTTCAATTATACTTAGTTGGTAAAATAGCTGTTAGAACTTGGAAATTTAAGTGTACCTACTTGGAAATTCAGTTTTCTTCACTTGAGAATATATTTTTTACCACTTAAGAATTTAGTTATACTTAGTTAAGGATTTAATTGTAAGCACTTGGAAATTTAGTTTTCCACACTTGAAAATTCAGTTATACTCTGTTAGGAAAATAACTGTGAGCACTTGAAAATCTAGGTTTGCCTACTTGAAAATTTAGGTGCACCCACTTGGAAATTCTGTTTTTTTCACTTGGGATTATAGTTTCCAAGTGCTGATAGCTATTTTCCCAACTGAATATAATTAAATTTCCAAATGCTGAAAACTAAACTTTCAAGTAGGCGAACTTAAATTTCCAAGTACTCACAACCATTTTCTCAACTGAACACAACTGAATTTCCAATTGCTTATAACTAAATTTTCAATTGAGCATAACTAAATTCTCAAGTGGTGAAAATTATATTACTGAGTGAAGAAAACTGAATATCCAAGTTGGTGCATCTAAACTTTCAAGTACTAATAGTTATTTTTCTAACTAAGTATAACTGAATTTCCAACTATTAAAAATTAAATTTCCAAGTGCTCACAACTATTTTTCCAATTGACCATAATTGAATTTCCAAATATTGAGAATTAAATTTCCAAATAGGTGAATCTAAATTTTCAAGTGCTCGCAGTTATTTTCCCAACTGAGCATAGTTAAATTTTCAAATGTTGAAAACTAAATTTCAAAATGAAGACAACTATTTTTTGAAGTAAGCATAACTATACCCACTTGAAAATTTAGTTAACTCAATTTGGTAGATTAATTATATCCACTTAAAAATTTAATTCACTCAATTAGGTGGATTAGTTATACCTATTGAGAAATTTAATTCACCCAATTCAATATTAGTATATTAATTATATTTACGTAGAAATTTAGTTTACTTAATTTGATAGATTAATTATATCCACTTGAAAATTTAGTTGATTCAATATGGTAGATTAATTATATCCACTTGAAAATTTAGTTCACTCAATTTGATAGATTATTTATATTCACTTGAAATTGGTTCATTTAACTTAAAAAATTAATTATATCTGCTTGAAATTTTAGTTTACTCAACTTGAAAATTTAGTTCAATAAATGAGTTTCAATTTATATATTTTTCATAAAAAATCGTTTTTATGAAGTTGATTGATATTTAAAATATTGTGAAAGAAAAAAAATCTTAATTTCATCATCATTATCATTTTTCATGTTTTTGGCCATTCACATAAATGGTAAAAGGAATATAATTTTGGATGAAGCTTCATTATTTAATTAATTTAAATGGTTGAAGTTTATTTGAGAAAATGGACACAGATGGAAGATGAAAGAGGCCTGGATAGATGGAAAACAAGAAAGGTATTTTTGATACTTTATTTAGAGATATTTTTATCATTTTCTTATTTTCATATTCTCTTAAAAGGACCTTTATCTTTTTTAGATCATTATAAAAAATTAAGATCATTATATATTAATATTTATTTTTATAAGGTCCCACCAAAGTATCTTTTATCAACAAGGAAAGACTTGATGGCCAAATATATATAAGGAGTTAATATTTAATTAAAATATATAAGAAAGAAACTTCCAAAATGGACAAAAATTCAGAAAAATAAAATGATACCTGGAAATTTAAAGGCGTTATTGATTATTGACGAGACAAAGCCAGCTGGCTCCCCAAGTGGTTGGTGACTCATCATTATTAAAGCACGTTACATGAAAATGCCTATTGCAAAAGATTAAGATATTGCTAGGCACATATGGGAGCTTATGAAAAATTATTCCGGTCCGGATATCATACAAAGTAGTATTATTGTTAAAATCGGATTAGATTGGCTGGTTCGATTGGTCGGATCAGGAACCGGTGCCTAGTTCAATCTAGGCATAGTACATGAATGGTACTGTTTAGAACCAGTGTGAACCGATCAAGAACGGTGAAATCGGCATTGAACTGGTAGAACCAGTTTTGTATTTTTTTTTTCAAATTTTTTTAAAATATTTTTTTATTTTTAAGATAAAATAACATCATTTTTAGTACAAAATATTTTTTTTATATATTATAATATTATATAAGCATTATTATGATATATAACTATTAAAAATTATATATTTACTTAATAAATAATAAATAATAGATTATTAATTTATTATTTTGAGCTCAAAATATGATTATAGATGAATATTAACTTATTTAAATTAAAATAATGAGTTATGAAACTTATTAATACTTTGTTTGTGGTAAATAATAGATTGATAATTCAATATTATTTAGTTTGAGACTTTAATTAAGTTATAAAATTTATTTAAACTTATATTATTTATTTTAAATATATTATTTTAATCATTATCGGTCTGACCCCGGTTTGACCTCAGTTGAACTATTAAATCTTGAACCAGTGACTTGTCTGATTCAATGTCCGGTCCTATTCTGATAACATTGCAAAGTAATGTTATTTTAACACTATAATAATGACAAAGAAATAGTAACTATACTTAGAGCAATAATTATACAGCGATAAATAGACCGATACCCGCAATGCACAGGCTAGACTAAAAACTTCACATTATTTTATTGTGTTACAACAAATATATAATTACTAAGAAAACAGGTTTCTATATTGCAGGAGACCAGTTGCAACAACAAACCAAGCTTGATGGTAGTTGTTGAAGATCAAAATCATGCGAGCAGATTTTAGAGAAGCAAACACAGGAATAATTCCCAAAATATGTATGCAGTGGTGGTCCAAAATTAACCAACCTGGATTTGTTTTGCAATATGACACACATTTGCACTTTGTTGGTACTTGTAAATATTTTCCACTAGAAATAAAAAAAAACTATTTTATATTATGTATATATATATTTATGAAATTAATAAGAAGTTGTACTCTTCATAATTTGAACTTTTTAAATGAAGTTTAGAATTTGAGCATTGTAAATAAAATTGATCTATCCCACTAGGAGAGTTTTCCTCCAATTGGGACCACTTTAAATTCAAATTAATTTTTTTTTGTGAGATCAAATTAATTGTTATTATTAATACCATATAGTTGATTTAAAAAAGTAGAATTCATGAGCAATGGTGCATTTAAAATATGTAATTGTTGTTATTGCAGAAAGATTATCGCCACATTCTTATAATTTAGAAGTATGAAATATGGGTTAGAAAAACTCTGAGTGGGTTGACTTTGCTTCTCTTGATTTGCGTGTCTCAATTTCACTCATGAATATGGAAAACAACTGCCATCGGAAACAACCATCGGACTAGCTGTTGCATCTTACATTTAGAAATATTTTTTTATAAAAATTGCTTATTTGTTGTATGAAAATATTTTTAAAAAAGTTCAAACCAATTAAAACTTTAAAATTGTACAAAATTATTTTTGCTGATTTACAGCTTATTGTGCAGCGATTTCTCAAAAATCATAACTAAATATAGAAAAATCCTTATCCAGTAGTTTAAATCTCTAAAAATCATACACATCACGAATTTTCATGAAAAAATTAGAAACTGAGAAATGAACGTACCAATTCATACAGTTTATTATATAAATATTACTGTCCATTTCTCATCTCTGTTTCTATCTGAAAATCTGAACCTTAACTTTGAAAATTCATTTATCTTAATATACAAAGCTATTTGGCACATACTTAGTATCATTGTAAAGCTTGACTTGTTTACTTTCTAACCATATTTTTTCCATACATTTATTCTACTACTACTATTCATAGAATTAATATATATCATTAGGGGTTAGAATAAACTATCACTGGAGCAGTTCTAGTAAATCATGTATAACTACCATTGTATAAATCCAAATACAATCAAATTAATGCCATTATGTTCTTGAGACATAGATCTATTCATGCATATAAACCTCAAAACTTTTGGATATATATTCGAATTTATACAATACATCAAAATAGACAGTCAAAAATAGAGCAATAACTTCAATCTTCTTCCTCCATCCTCATTGTTAAATTCTTTCCTTTAGTATTATTTGCCGCACAATTTGACCTAGTGCCCGGTTGGCCTAGTCTAGCCCGGCCACATTGGGCCAACCAGGTTGAGCCAAATTTCGGGTCAAGCCAGGGTTAGGGCCCGGCACCCTAACCCCGGCCAGGCCCAACCTATATATATATATATATTTTTTTTTTCAATTATTTTTTATATCTTAATTGATTTTATAGGATTTTTATTCTTTATATATATAATATAATACATTTACTATGTAAATATTATGAAAACTTTTTAAGATTTTAATGTTTCAAATTTTTTTAAATTTTGAATTAATTTTTTAACTTAATATTTATGTAAAAATATTGTATAATGGTTAAATATTCATAAATTTTGAAAAATTTTATTTTTTTCTAAGATTATTTTTTAAGAAAATCTATTTTAAAGTATAAATAAGTATATTTTTTATTATTAAATAATTTTTTATTTTTAAATTTTTTTTAAAATATATATTTATAGTATTGGGCTAGCCTAGTACTGGCCCAAACCATATCGGGCCGGACATCGGGCAGGAGTCAAACTCACCCCGACTCGACCCATGATCACCCTTAATTTATTCCTATCATTGGGAAATATGGGACGAGATAAGGGGACATCTCAGTAGCAACATAACTTAAACTTATCACATTAGCTCAACTTTGCATAAACATTTCATAATCATAATACTTTTATAATATACTTTTGGGAAAACAATTAAAATTATAAGTTGCAGTAGAAATTTTGGCAGCATAACGGCTTAACAAATGGGCATCCTGGGGCTTAACTCTTAACTTAAAACAGCCAAACCAATCATAAAAGCAATCAAACATCACAACAACATTTTAAAACACAAGCACAATGTATAAATGTAAAAGTTTAGAGTAAAAGTTACTACTTCAGAGCTTTAACTTTTAATTCTTGGGTTCTCTACTTCTTGAATAACTCTTTTGGATTGACTAGAGCCTGTTAATATTATTAAACCTTACTTAATAATGTATTATCATCATATAAATTTAACTTAACCATAAATTATAAACTCTTCCCTCAAAATCATGTCTTGATCCAAAAATAGGAACAAGAGGGAGGAAGAAAATAGTTTAAATTCTAACTAATTTTAAACGAAATAAATAAAGAGGAAATCTAAAAGAGATATAGAGTATGAGCTTACTTCAGAAAACCAATACTTGCCTTCTCTTGCTTCCTCCTTTCTTCTTTCTCTTTTTTCTTCCTTTTCTTCCCCACGGCTCCCTCTTTCTCTCTCACGCTCCCTCTTTCATTTCTTGTGTGAGTGTGTGTGAAAAATGGGGAAGGGGAGGGGGGTATTTATAGGATAGTTTGATGGTTATGGATCGTCAGATCGAGATTTAATCCGAGGGCTTATAATTATTCTCACATGTAATATACCAATTACCTATTATACCCCTAGATATTTTTGAATTTGTGAGAGAGTGGGGAAGGGCAAAAATGTCCAACTTTTCCCTCATTACTTTATGTCAAATAAAAAAAAGATAGTGTACATTTTCCTTTTACAGATGAATTTGGCTCTGATTTGAATACTTTTTTATCTGGATTTTTTATTATCCTCAGTATCCTTTTTATTACTTTATCTGTAGGATCCATTACCTTTCTCTTTTACCTTTTTATGTAGGGTCCACCTATCTTACTTACTTTCTCATTATTCATCTCCTCTGGCACTTACTATTTACATGGGACCCGCCTTTTTCCAGATTTATACTTTTTCCTCTCAAGGTCCACATAACCAATATCACTTGTACTTTTAACTTGCGCCGGAGTATTTAAAATATTATTTTCTTTGTCTTATTGTAAATAATTATTTTACTCTTTTTAAGCCCATTTTTATATTTTAAAACATTTTGGGCCTTGGGTTGATTTAATTAAATATTCAGACTTCTTTACTTGTCATGAGTTAATCCAAAACACTTTAATATCATCTATGACATGATCTGGTCATAAAATACATAAAAATTAGGATGTTACACTAGCTCACTGAGTCCTTAGTGATGGAAAGTAGAGATAAGAAATCAAAATTTGCTGATATCGATGATTCCCCCATGGACGACAATATGGAGAATACTGATGAATTTGCCTTCCAAGCCTAATTGCAACAGGAAGTGGAAGAAGTCTTCAAACTGGAAAGCAGGGAATAAAACTCATAAATGTCCTACTGAGACTCTCTACTCGGCTTTATTGGAGTTGTGAATTGGGTTTTGTCCATGGAAGAGGAAGATATACGGGATGCTAAAGAGGAGATTCAATGGAAACTACCAGAGCCTTCTGAAGAAATCAAGGAGTTGAAGAAGTACTATCCTGTAGTCCCTGTTTCTCAAGAGGAATTCCAGGAATGGTGTAAACCATGGAATTATGTACTGATCATCACTGTGCTTGGAAAAAAGTTAAATTTGTGTATACTCCAAATATGGCTCACAAGGAAATGGGAGATTGAAAATTTTGAGCTAATCAATCTACCCAATAAGTACTTCATTGTTAGGTTCAAAGACCATGAAAAGTGGAAAGAGCATTATAGGAAGGTATTGTTTGGTGGTCCCTGGGTTGTAATGAAACACTGTGTTTGTGTACAAAGATGGGCTCTTGACTTTGACCCAATGCAAAACACACTTTGGCGAATGACAATGTGGGTTTGAATTCCATAAATCCCTATGCATTGCTACAACAACCACTTTATATGGTGATTAGTTGATCGAATAAGGAGGACATTGAAGGTGGATATGAGCACCTTGTCTGATTTGCTTGACTCTAATGCCACAATGGAAAGAGCTCGATTTTCATGGATATGTGTAAAAGTTGACTTGCAGAAGAGACTAGTGCCCAGAATCATTTTTATGAACTTCATATTCAACGTTAAATATAAGGGACTAAACATGGTATGCTTTTCATGTGGAAGATATGGGCACAAGAAAGATGCTTGCCCAAAAACTATATGCTAACAGTCGACAGAACAAACCAATAGTAGAGGAAATCAATAAGCCAAAAATAGCACAGGATCACCGAAGAAGAATATGGCCCATGGATGTTGGTGGCCAAATCAAAGAAAGCTTGACCATTGAAAACAGAAAAAACAAAAATGTCACAGGAGGAACAGGGGAGAAACAGAAGACCTGTCAGAAAAGGCACCAATAAGGTGTCACAGTTATGCTTTGCTGTCATAGCCGACATAAGGGATGATGAGGGGTGGTCAGAAGAGCCTAATATTTACGAGGTTGAGGAAACTGTTTTTCCTAAAGGAAAAACTGAGAAGGCGCAGGCAACTAAAGAAAGAAGCAAGATGATGCAGAAAAGAGATGCAAGGAGACCAATGAGCGGTGGTCTTAAGATAAACAAAGGATGTAAAACTAGGGCAAACCAAAAAGCTATGGGGAAGGAAAACATGTGTCCAATGGGCCAAAAAATAAATGACAAGGCCCAAGTTATTGTTGAGGGATGTATAGCCCTTACACATGAGCTAGAAAAACCAATAGGCCAGACACAATCAAGAAACCAAGTCTGAGACAACATATTGTTGTTAGTGAAAGTATAACACATGTGGACCTAGTCCAACAAGGCCTAATGCCGAAGTTAGCAAGGAAAAATAGACTGAGCAAGGAAGTGGAAAATAAGCTGGATCAAATCATAAATTCGAACTTGTTCTTGAAAAGTAACAAACTAAGTTCACTTCCAAATTTGAACCCTCCCTAAATAGTTGCCTATGGCTACTCATCATAGATGGCTAGTAGGCATCCACCTAAACCACCAGACGGATGGTACCTGGCCAACAGTAAAGCATCGAGTTTTGGCAGTGAATAGCTAAGCGAGCAGGCCTAAGTGCCCATGGATGAGACCAAAGAGATTATTTCGGAGAAATGATGAGGTACCTTTACCTCCTTGTCCTTTTCTATCAAATTGTTTCTATGATTCTGTCCTTTTGGAATTTTAGAGGTGTTGGGGGAAGGGCTTTTCCTTTGGTAATTAAAGATATAGTTTATAAAAACAAGATCAATGTCCTTTGTCTTGTCGAGCTTAGGATCAGTGGGGTTAAAACTGATTGTGTTGTTAGAAAATTGGGTTTCTCTATTTGGCTTTGGGTTAAAGCCACAGGATACATAGGGGCATATAAGTATTATGGAATGAATCTAAAGTTAAAATTAAGTATGTCTTTTCGAATGTTCAGATTATGCATTGTGGTTTCACTGACTTGAAAAGTAAAGATTTCTCCTTTGCTTCCTTTGTGCATGGTGAAACATCTTACTCATAATGGACTGTCCTCTAGAACTCGATTAAGATGATCGCTACTAATATGATTGAAGCCTGGATTATCATGGGTGATTTTAACACCTTCTTGACACCTAACAATAAATCTGGGGGAGTCACATTGAATCAAGCTTCTATAAGGTCTTTTAATACTTGGACTGGGTTTTCTGCAATACTAGATAGGAGGAGAAACACCTGAACTTTAAAACCTTCCATCAACTCAAATATAAATTTGATAATCGCGGAGTGGTTATTAGTTAGAACAAGGTCACTCCCCATAACAAAAACAAAAATGGAGTGATACTAGGCTACTTGGTTACTCGAGGTTTAGCAATCTTGTAAGGAAAGCGTGGGACAATAGAGACTGGCACAATAGAATGAAGACCTTTATTGAAAAAGTTAAGTCATAGAATGATAAACTCCTAGGCAATATACCAAAATGAAAAAAGGGAAATAGTTAAAAGAATTGAGGGCATTATAGGTGAGCAATCGGTTTTACGGTTCGGTTTGGTGTGAAAACCGAACAAACTGAATAACCGAAATGACATGTAAATTGTAACCGAACCTAACCGAACTTTTGCTAAAAACCGAACCGAACTGAACCAATTTATTTTGGTTCAATTCGGTTATTTTAATTTGGTTTGGGCCAAAAGGCCAAACCATTTTTTTCAGCCAACCCAAACCATAATTATCATAAATAAACATAAGAAAGCAATCCATAGTTTTAAACCACATCCAAACCCATTCTAAACATATAGGAAAAAGCTAAAAAAAAAAAGGTTTTTAGTGAAAGTGTGTGCATGTGGGTGTGGCGAGAGTGAGACTGGCGAGCAACGAACCCTCAATTCAAATCTTACCAAAAGATTTGGCTCAAATGACCTATAATTGTTTATGCTCATAATCACAAACCATAAATCACAATAAATTCACACAACATATTCCCTTCGATTTATGAACCCTCAATTGAAATCTTAACAGAATCTTCCAAACAATGAAAAAGAAGAACCTAAACAATCAAGAAGTAAGCAAATTACTTTACAAATAATGATGTTAACGAATCTAGAAGCTTCAGGATTGTTGTGGCCATTGTAGACATTGTCATAGGTGGTGGAGGGAGATGTTAAGACTTGGCTCCAATCTTTGAGATCGGAATTGGCCTGAGCTATAACAATAGAGAAATCGCAGGAGGTATGTGGCTTCAAGTACTATGCCAGAGAAGACAATCACCGCCACACCCACGCCTGCCAAAACAGCTCCCCAGCAACGTATGATCAATCATAGTCACGATCATGCAAAGGCATGAGAGATTGAGAGGCATCTGTCATTGAAGGCGATCAACATCCGATGGGTGAGAAGCGAAAGGTAAGAGTAGGACTGAAAGGGTAAGGGCTGAGAGGCAAGAGGCAAAAGTGGAGGTGGAGCTGCGGTCCAAGAAGATGAAGTCAGATGAGATCTATGAGGGAGGGGGATCTAACTTTTATGGGAGTTAGGGTTTAATGAGTGTGAGTTGGGCTTTGTGGGCTTGTGATAGTAAACAAAGTAAAGAGCTTCTAGGAGTAGCCATGTCATGGGAGGAAAAAAAAAAGAACACATACATTTCGGTTCGGTTCAGTCTATTTAAGTTTCAAATTGCTTTGACCGAATTGAACCGAATACCCCAAAATAAGCAAAAAATTAACCGATCCTAAATTGAAAACCAAATTAACTGAACCAAATAAACTGAACTCAATTTGATTCGATTCGATTTTCAATGTCGGTTCGGTTTTGCTCACCCCTAGAGGGCATTGACAAAGCTCGACAGACTAATGATAGGAATGGTCTCTTTAGACTTGAAAAGAAGTTGTGGCAAAAGTACAATAAATTATCGGCCCAAGAAAAACTCATCTGGTTTCAGAAATCAAAGTGTAAATGGCTTTAATGGGGAGACAAAAGCATCAAGTTCTTCCATGCCTCAACAATTTTTAAGAGAAAAACAAATCGTATTGAAGCCCTCATGAATGACCAAGGCGAATGGGCTTTAGAATAGGAGGTTCTCCAAAATATGGCATCAAAGTTCTTCAAGAAACTGTATTCAAAAGATCAGGAGGTTCTATGCAACCTTGATTTTCCTGCCTTTTTCCCACAACTCAGTAAGGCTGACTTAGTTGATATTCACGTACCAGTTATTGACGAAGAGGTAAAAAATGCTGTTTTCTCTATGGGAGCTTTTAAGGCCCTAGGCCCCGATGGAATTCAATCACATTTTTTGCAAACTTAGTGGGAAAATATTGGATCTCAAATTTGTAAGTTAGTGAAAGACACCTTTGCAAACCCAACCATACTTCCAACAATCAACCATACAAACATTGTTTTGTTACCTAAAGTTGAATGCCGACATCACTAAAGGAACTTCGACCAATCTCCCTATGCAATGTATGATTCAAGGTGGTGACAAAGGTAACCGCAAACAGAATCAAGAAATTTATGGACCCTTCGATTGGACAACATCAATGCAGTTTCATTGGGGGGCGTCAAAGCTATGATAACATACTTATTGCACAAGAAGCCATACATACCATGAGAACAAAAAAAGGAAAGATGGGTTACATGGCTATAAAAGTTGACCTTAAAAAAGCTTTGACGAGTTGAAATAGAATCGACTCTATTATTGCTATCTTCTGCCATGATGAGAAGAGGAAGAAAGAAGATGATAAAGGAATGGATCAGAGACCTACCAATTTCCTGCTCTGATGCCATTTTACAAGAGCAAAGATGTGAAAGAATGAATTGGCTTGTATTGAAAATGAGAAAGTTCTTACATATATACACGTGCTCTGTTACAGAACTATTAACAAAAAATAAATATTCTAACAAATTCTATGACGGCCAAATAATCAAAGGAAAACTATCCTTTTTCTCTATTATCATCTAATGCAAACAGCGATGTCTTTATCACTTGATTGAAGATTCTATGACCAAAAACTTCAAAAACAAGATTTTACAGATAAGTGAGAAGGAGGATAATCATTGGGAAGCTCCATCTCCAGGGGTTGTGCGAACTGATGTTGATGGATCGTTGGATGCACAATAACATGTAGCATGTGGCGAGCTTATCTGGGACTCACAAGGACAATGGGTCCTTGGTTTCAAAGAATGTTTGGGGTTCATGCCTACAACTGCAGCTGAATTGGCTGCCATCTACATAGGTTTGAGCATCTGCAAACAACATGGTTTCACCAAAGTTAGACTATATTTTGACTCTCTTGAAGCTCTAAACCTCATTTGAAGGGAAGCAAGCTTGAACCATTTGCTTAGAACTGAGATTGATGCTGTTAGATCACTTGTCTTTGGAAATTGCGACATTGAGCTTTATCATTCAAGAAAAGAAAACTTGAAATAGGCTGACCTCCTAGCACGTACCGCGCATACAGGAAGCAATGGGATTACCTTTCTGGAAGAAGCACCTCCTGAGTGCTTTAGTATGCTTCTGTTTGATTTGGAATACGTGGTGTAGCCACCACTGTTACTAATGTTCTTGAAGTAGTACTTGCCTTTGTATTTATATGAAATACAATTTTTTGAAATAATAATATTATGAATTGGAAAGGGAAAAGAAAGAAGGTTATACTTAGAAGATGGTGTGAGAAGTTGCTGAAACTTATGAAGGATGGAGGCAGGAAGTTTTCCAAGCATAACCTCTTTCTTCAAAGAGTGTAAGAAGTGGCGTAAGAATGTCGTCATACATGAAATGGCAACGAATATAATAATAGCTACGATATAGTGGGTGAGAGGTGGGTGAGAAAATTATAAGCTCACATATATATATTTTTTATTATAAGCAAATAAATTGGAATACCGCCTTGCTTGCTTTCCTTTTTATTTTTCCTTTTATTTTTATCTGGAGAATTTGAACATGAATATTATCCCTGCCCCAGTTTATTTTTACCACCTAAATATGCTTAATTTTCTTTAAATTATAAAATAGAATGCGTTTTACCCGTAAACCCATGTAAATTGAGGAGGGATTAGTTATTCATCATAGGGAGCATATGCCTTCATTCCTTCAACGGGCCTTCAAGGAGACGATTCCTGGTGTTGGGTGGGAATATAGATGGTTATGGTATAGGACACATAAATCCTCCATCCAAAAGATGTTGTGGGCTTTTGTAATGTGTGTAAACTAAACAAATACTCCCTCCTATTTATATTAAAATATTATAAAAGGTCATTTAGAACATTTAATTAGTTGGTCCAAAATGTAAGGTGGTATGCTAAATTTTAGTGGTGATTTATTTTTTTTTATCTCCATTGATATACTCTCTCTTATCCACATTATAAAGTGTTTTGTATCAATTACATATATATTAGTTAAATCATTTTTTCACTTAAAATTAATGCAAAAAGTACCAACATTTTCCATTTTACCTGTATTAAATACTCAATTCTATTATCATTATATGGTTATAAATGAGGAGAAAGGAAGAATTAGAGACAAAGGTAAAATAAGAAGATAAATATCCAATACCTTATATTTTGAACTAAAAATTTATCATATAAAAACCCTATAATACAAAAAAGAGATAAGAGTGTAACTTGATAATTAATAAAAGTAAAAGTGAGATGTAGTGATTTTTTTTAAAGTTTGAGATTTATAACTAATTTTTCTTACGAAACATGAATTGGTTAAAAATCTCTTATAATGTGGACCTTATGAACCAGGTTGGTATGAATGATAAAGCCTCTTATCTTTTAGTAAGTAATTGGAAATTCAATTCCTAAATTTTATGTATGGAGTATACTTAATTGGAAGAGGTCTACTCTTTGCGTTCAATGCCAAGGAAGATTAGTTCTTATTGTTGATGAGAGGTAATCACAGTTTACAACAAAAAAAAAGATTTATTTTTATTTTTTGTTATTAAAAATATAATAAAATCGTATTAAATATATGATGAACATAACATGTGTTTAGCAAGTATATAATTTTTATAATTTCTAATAAACGATTGAGTTTAAAAAAAAATTACATGTGATATTTTATCAAAAATAATGATAAATAAAAATTTAGGAATGGTAATTCTTTTATAGTATCATGCATGAAGAAATTTTTAATCTTAAACTTTTGAAGCACAAAATTTTCAAAATATATTTTTAATGAAAAATATGTGAAAAAAAAAGTGTGTGTGGATATGAACCTTCTTGTCACTTCGTGCTCTTTTTTTTCACCATTTATCCACCGTGGCATCTGTCTGAATGTTACGCTGTTTAATGAGATTGGTTTGCATTTACCTGCCCTAGATTTTTGATGGCTGTGCCCTTGGCAATAATAATAGGGACCTTGGTGGTAGTCTTTCTATTTTTTTTTGTACGTGCATTCAGTATTCTTATCCTATGCTACTTTAATTAAAAGATTTATTAAAATTAAATTAATTTAGATTAAGTTGGATTAAATTTTTTTAACCAACAAGTTTTATCACCAAGTATTTAACACTAATTCATTCTCAAGACTCAAACTTGAGACCTCTCTATTAGGGGTGTAAAGAGTTTCATATATGTGTTTTGAGGGATATTTGGAATTGAAAATTACAATAAATATGGTGCTTGTCCTATGTTCTTGTAAATCCGCCTTTGTTCTCTACCTTGGTCGTGTAGGGGTGCTCTTAGATATTACGAGCCCGTTTGGCTTTTAATTTGTAAATTTAAGTTAAATAAAATGAAGTTTATAAAAATAAAGTTTTGATAAAAGTATATCTGTCATAACATGATTTCTATTTGAATATTTTTTATTACCAAAATAAGTTTGACAAAATAATTATAAGATAAAAGTACATTTATAAACTGAAAAGTACCTTCTTTAGTCTATTGACTAAAAGTACGTTTAGAGATAAAAGTACTTTTACAAAAAGACCTTTTAAAATATGATAAATATAAAATTAATCAAAAGCATGTTTGCAAACGTACTTTTACTGATTCAAAAGACAAACCAAATAGGCTTTACTTCGTTATTTTAACCCTAGTTGGGCCAGGTTAGACATTGAGGGGAGTATTGGCTTGTATATTGCAACCCTATATATATGTGTGTGTCTGTATATATATATAAATATTATGTATGTATAATTCTTATGAACAACCATTGGTTTTATAGACTTTTTATATAATATTTCATTTCATGTAATATGTTGATGTAGGGGTGAACATGGGTCGGGCCGGACCGGGTTTGACCCTTACCTGATGCCCGGCTCAATGTTCTTCGGGTCAATACCGGACTGGCTCGATACTATATATATATTTTTTAAAAAAATAAAAAAATAAAAAAATTATTTAATAATAAAAAAATAGACTTATTTATACTTAAAAATAGATTTTCTTAAAACATAATCTTAGAAAAAAAATAAAATTTTTCAAAATTTATGAATATTTAACCATTATACATTATTTTTACATAAATATTAAGGTAAAAAATTAATTCAAAATTTAAAAAAAATTGAAACATTAAAATCTTAAAATGTTTTTATAATATTTACATAGTAAATGTATTATATTAGATACATGAAGAATAAAAATTTTACAAAATCAATTAAGATATATAAAATAATTGAAAAAAAATTAAAAAATATATATATAGGTCGAGCCGGCCCAGTTGACCCGATGTGGTTGGGTTGAACCAGGCCAACTTGTTCAGTCCTATATTGATGTATGATTATTATGAAAATTTTTCATAGTTTCAATTTTTAATTTTATTTGAAATTGAAAACTAATTTATTAACTTAACATTATGTAAAAATAAAATATGATTGTTGATTGTTTGGAATTTTTTAAGAATGTTACGCTTGATATTGATATTATTAGTTGAGGGAATGTATTTTTTAATGAGAAGAATTATACTTTCAAATAATAAATAGAATCTTTTCAACGATTTGTTATATAGGGAAAATAATAGTTAAAAACCTCCTGAGACAAAAAATTTCAAAAATATACTTCAAACTTGCGAAATTATTATGAGATACCAATGTACCTATTTAGAATTATTTTTTTCTTGTGAAATGACCATTTTGCCCTGCTTCCCTTTGTGTCAAAACTACTAATTAATTGAATATATCCATTTGCAACTAATATCTGGTAATTTGCAATTGACATCGGTAAATTTGTAGCTGAGATAATAGTCGACCATGAGAAAGAGGTCCCTCTGATGGTCGACCAAATAAGCAATAGAAGCTTTCACTGAATTGCTGATCTAATTGACCATTAGAAAGACCCCTCTGATGGTCAACCATTGCCTATTTGTAATTGATAATCGACAATTTTCAATTGATAAATTTACGTATTTTTTCTAAGTCAAGTTAATAAAATAAACCCAATTACATATGCAACTACTATACATATATTTCCAACTGAACCACCTATATTTGCAACTGATTTACGTATATTTTTTAAATTAAGTTAACAAAATAAATCTATATACATTTGCAATACATTTGCAATTGATTTGCGTACATTTTCAAGTTAAAATAAAAAACCATTTGCAACTGATTCATGTGAATTTACAACTGATTTACATATATTTACCACTGATCTACTTATATTTCTATTTGGTGGAAGTTTCAGATCACCAAATCCATAGTATTTCAAGCTAGCAAACAAAAATAAACAAGAAAAAGAAGCCACAGTAGCAACCAAAGACAAAAGAAAATCATAGATGAAGAAAGGAAGTAGCAGCCACGAAAAAAAAATCACAAATGAAGATCTGGGCTTTGAAGGCAGATCATGAAGGTTGTGACATCAGTGACTTGGTGGTCTCAGCTCAGATCTCAACTGCCTTCTCTTAAATCGTGACATCTGCAACTTTGAAGGGAGGTGAGAGAAGACGGAGGATGACCTCATATGATAGAGGAAGGGAGGACAATCTCATATTTGGGTCAGGTGAGAGAGGGAGGGAGAACAATCTTAAATCTAGGTTTACCTTAGTTGCCGACGGGAAGGTCAATGAGTCGAGCATAGTACGACTCTTGCATTGTCGACATTGTGGGGAGAAATGCCAATAGTGGTGGTTGAAGAGGTGGGTTGCTGAAGATGAAGAGGAAGAGGAAGAAGGAGGGAAGAAGGTGGAGGAAGAGAAAGGAGGAGGGAAGGAGGAAACAAACAGGAGGAGAGAAAGGGATAAAACAGGAGGGAGGATGGAGGGGTAAAATTTTCTTTTCATTGGATAATAATGTTTATAAAAAAATACTTTGACATCTCATAGTAATTATGTAAGTTTAGGGTATGTTTTTAGAAATTTTTATCTTAAGAGATACTTATCTATCATTTTCTTTGTTTCAAATCTTGCAGTTTTGTTTGTTTTAAATCTAGGCTAACTCATGACTGGTATGACTTGGGTCGGCCAGGCGGGGCCACATGTTGGGATAAAAAGAAAAAAAAGAAAAAACAACCCAGGGGTGTTCCAACACCCTAGTTGGAGATTTGTACTAAAGGGACGTGTTTTCTAGTGATTTTGAAATATAATCAACTTAGGCCAAAATCCCAAAAGAGTAAAAGAAACTGTGCCACTCCTAGTGATGGATTGAATTGTTAAAATGAGAACCACGTGGCTACGGATTGACATGGTTTTGAAGTTGCAAGAAGAATGAAACAAATAATAAAGGAATAGAATAGGAGCATGTACATGTTGCTTGTTGACCACACCGATTCATTTTGTGGATGTTACACATGCTAATGGTTTGTCCTTTTACTCTTGTCTAGCTTCACCGTCCTAAAATGGGATCTCTCTTTCCTTTTTCACTCCATATTACTCGTTCCATTACGTTCTTGTAATCAGATTGAGGCCGGCCCGCTTCAGTTTCACTTATTGCAACGACGTCGTTCCTCTGTGATTAAACCTTTCTTGTCCAATATACCCCCACTGGCGTTATTGTTACGGATGACCATATGGGTATGCCTGCCACCACAACAATGATTTTCTTCGCCTGGCGCTTTTTTTTTCATCCCCTGTGATTGCGACACGGTATGCCTTCCTTTTCCTCTCTCAGAACTCCTTCTCCATCTACCCGACAAATCCTAATCCAACGGCCCCAGATCCGCCTGTCTTCAACTGCGCCAATGTCTTCTACTCCTTCCTCTTCCTCTTCGTCGTTGCTGATCAATACCTGCAACTATGACTGTAATCAGCAACACTTTCAGTTTTCTGGGTCCTTTTTGAAGTGGGTTTTGGCCATTGTATCCGGCTCGAGTCTAGGGCTTTTGTGTTGGTTTTCTACCCCTAATCTTGAGTTCGATTCAGCTTTTCTAAAGAGATCATTTTCTTATGCCGACTGTTCAACGGTGAGTACTGAGAACGCAGCTGATGCTGGATGGCGTAGTAGACTTTCATTGTTTAGAAAATTGTCATTGCCGGAAAGTACTGATCGTTTGCTATTTGGAGGCAAGTATTTAGGATCTAAGTCTTTCTTTCATTTCTTGACCTGAAGTTAATTGTTGCGGTAAATCAAATTTTGGTGAAAAAACTATATTAAGGTCTGGTTTTTTAACCTTAGCAAAGTCATAGAATAAAAATATTTGTCGCTGCAGATGGATACAGAAGGAAGGTTTTCTTCAGCTATGAGAAGCGCATTCGGTTGCGAAGTCCTCCGGAAAAGGTATTTTCTGTTAGCATTCAAGCTATCATCTGGTGTATATGTAAAGAAATCAGCTCATATCTTTTATTTTTTTCTTTTTTAAAAGCTTGCTTATAGCCAGCTTATGGTAAGCTACCTAACGGGCATTATTTTCTGAGAATATGTAAATTGGGTACTCTTTACCTCTCTTTGAGAAGACTATAAATTTGTTGAAGTTCTTTGGCTCCACTTTGTTCTTCCTTGGGTGATTTTCCCAAGTTTTCACTGACTCGCTGGAGTTGAAAATTTGTGTGTAACTGTGGATTATGTTATTCTTCTCCCATTTTATATTCCATGTTTCTGCATGTTAATAAGAAATAATAGACGAATAAAAATTAAAAAATACTGGAGGTTTTTTGTTTTTTTGGTGTGATTTTAGATCTCAAGCAATCTGATGATCATTCTGATCTCTTCTACATTTCAACATGATCACTGAACACAAAATTATATCCCCCTTTGTTTACTTTAGGTTGATTAAGGAGCTACCCTAATTAGTTAAGATCTCATTTTCTGAAAAAATGCTCACTTCATTGGCAATCTCTACCCTTTGCATTAAGGTTTTTGAGTACTTTGCATCCTATCGTACACCAGAAGGAGAATTACTCATGAAACCAGCAGACCTAATGCGAGCAGTTGTTCCAGTCTTCCCTCCATCTGAATCCAACCTGGTGAGAGATGGATACCTGATAGGAGAAAGAAGTCCTGGTCAGTTACGCTGTGCTCCTTCAGATTTTTTTATGCTTTTTGATGTAAACAATGACGGGCTTATATCCTTCAAAGAGTGAGTGCTGTTTAGCGTAGGCATTTTATATTTTTCCCCTTCCTCGTTTTTTCTTCTGCTGTGTTTGTGTATAAATGCCCTTATATTTCTCAAACAGGTATATCTTTTTTGTAACACTACTCAGCATCCCGGAATCAAGCTTTTCAGTGGCATTCAAAATGTTTGACATAGACAATAATGGGTCAGTGCTCGTCCCAGCTTCTTTGAATACATTTTATAGTATAACGTAGTATATGTGATGTGTTAGTAGCCTTAGCTAGTCTATTGCTTATTGTGATAATTTATTTCTTGTACCAAATTTTCTACTGCTTACTTGAGTGTCACCCTATCATCTGGTTCTCATTGTACTATCTGCTGAGCATGTGAACATGGCTTTGTCCTTTTTCAATGGCATCAAATTTAAAGCTACATTAATGTTACATTCTAATTCCACAGGAAGATAGATAAAGAAGAATTCAAGAAAGTGATGGCATTGATGCGATCTCATAATAGACAAGGTGCTCACCACAGGGATGGGCTACGATCTGGCTTAAAGTTCAATGATTCCGTAGAAAATGGAGGGTTGGTGGAAAACTTTTTTGGCAAAGATGGAAAGGGATGCCTCCGACACGATGAATTTATACAATTTATGAGAGACTTGCACAATGAAGTAAGTCTTTTATTGCTGCTTTCTTCCAAGTCGTTATGGGGTTTGGTTTATTTGAATTTTGTAAGGAGAGACAGTATTAATAATTCTGATTGCTGATTTCTGGAATATCTATTGAAGGTAAGCTAATGATGATTGTTGTAGTTTCGTTCTTGAGTAATCAAATCTTAGGTGGGGCAGAGGAAGTATAAAAGACAGAAACTAGGTAACAAAGCTAAGAGCTATGATTAAGAATAACTAGTCACAAGGGCTATTTTTTCTAGTTCTATTATTATGTTGCTGAACCGAGCCTGTTGATTGCAACTTCCATCTAAACTGGGCCAGCTAGTCATATGACTACTTATGCTTTATACTATACAATTATAGAAACACATTAAAGTTAAAATAGAATGTAATTAAGCAAACATTTCATTTCATAGGACATGAAATGGACTCTGACCATCCTGCATAAGAGACTTGAAAGATGATTGAGGTTGTCCACACAGCTGCACTAGCTACAAATGGCAACTAAATATTATATAAATTGTTTGAATATTTATGATATGGTGCATAATTTTTCATATCTTTATGGTGGAAGTATAATATCATCTTGGTGTTAGTGGAAATTGTAGCTCTTGATTCCTTGAACTGAGAAAATTACCTCACGTGCTCTTATATGTAGGCTCTGGTAGTTCTTACTTTTGAAGTTTTCTTATTTAAGTTACATGTTCTTGTGTAGAACAGAATTAAGCATCGAGACTAGTTTTCTCTTGTACGTATGTTTGTGATATATGGTTGTTGTCCTTCTGGGTTTGTTATGCTAGAAAGTTTTGATCTTCAAAGGTTCTAGGTATGGTAAAAGGATAAAGAGAATGAATAAAATTCTGCTTTGTTTTTAATGTCTATGTGTGTGAATTCATGATTGAATATGATACAAATAACTTGAAATGCATGATTCAACAGGATATCTATCGTGTGGATTGAGTTCCTACCAAAAACTCATTCATTGAGGACTATACTATTCTTTTTCTAGAGAAGTTTCCTTAGAAGTTATTATGTACAAAGTAATAACTATAAAATTTTCTGTAGATTATAAGGCTGGAGTTTGCCCATTATGACTACAAATCACAGAAAACCATATCAGCCAAGGACTTTGCACTCTCCATGGTTGCTTCTGCGGACATAAATCATCTAGACAGGTTACTTGAGCGGGTTGAAGAATTAAACAATGATCCACGCTTTAAAGAAGAACGTATCACATTTGAGGAGTTCAACAGTTTTGCAGAGCTTAGAAAAAAACTGTTACCTTTTTCATTGGCCCTTCTCAGTTTTGGAAAAGTAAATGGCCTGCTAACAAGAGATGATTTTCAGCGAGCTGCATCACATGTATGCTTATTATCTCGATATCTTGCTAATATATTAACAATGATAATTAGATCTCTATTCGAACGAAGTTTTTGTTTTCCTTTGGGTAAAAGCTTTCGATGTCTGTGCTGCAGTGTTTTATTTTAAAAAATTATATTACCATTGTCAACCAATTACCAAGTATTTCTTATTTCTTCATTGTTGTAATTCCAGGTTTGTGGCGCATCTCTCTCTGACAATGTGGTTGACATTGTTTTCCATTTGTTTGATACCAATCGGGATGGGAACCTGAGTGCTGAGGAGTTTCTGAGAGTGTTGCATAAGCGCGAAAGAGACATTGCTCAACCCGTGGAGGCGGGAATGCTGGGTTTCTTGTCTTGCTGCCGGAACTGTGTAGATCACATGTCACTCTCTCGGCTGCTTTCCTAACGTTACCTTAGTTTGTATTCTACCCTAAGGCCAGTAGACGCACAATTTCTGAAAGCTTGTGTTTTTAGTATTTTGTAAAATCAACGTTTGTCCCATTACCAGCTAGATTGCTGTTGCTAACGTTTTTCCCAATCTGATGATAACATGACCCTCTGACCCTGTAAATGCTAAATAGTCAGTTTTTTGTCGTAAGTTGTACCTTAACAGTGAAAGAGAATCAGTAACTCAAATTTGCAATCTACTCTCCTCCAGTTTAGTTGCATTCCTCTCCTGTAATGGGGACTTTCATCTAAAAAGAAATGAGACTCGTTTTATTTTTATTATTAGTATTATTATCAAGTAAGAAAATTTAAGTAATAGTAAGAGGTTTTTTTTTTTTCAATATTAGTTTTATTTTACTAAATACAAACATAAAATAGCATTTTATTTTGGACATCATATCAAAAGTGATTTTTTTATCTGTATTTTTTATTCTCTTTTTATTTTTATAGGTGACATGTCTATGTATCATAGAGATACTAATTTTGACTCATACAACCCCCTCTTTCTCTAATTATAAGTTCCTGTACCATCATCAATTCATCATGTTTTGAAAAATTCCTTATCTGTTTATCAAAAGAAATTCTGGTCATTTAAACAGCATAAACCAAGTAATAATAACTTTGCCAACTCTATATCCATTTTCTACTCAACATTTCAACAGCTTTATATTTGTTAAACTTAAAGTTGGATACTATTTTTTACGTTATTTGTTATTTATATAAAATTTAAATAATATAATATATGATATGATATTATTATTGTTAAATTATTATAGAGTATATGACAATTAAAAGTTATAGAACCATTATGTGTCTTAAATGTGGTTAGAACACAGCATACTCCAGGAATATCCTAAAAATAGGACCATCATGTCTCTTTTGGTGGAAAAAATTCAGGGTTTTAGAGCCATTCTCATTAGGGCGCGTGGGAGGGAGTCTCCTCACAGCGAGTCAGCGACTAGGTCGACGTTGAAGCGTAAATTTTTACGCGCCATATTGGGGGGTAGATTTCTCCATGCTCCAGCCATCGCTAACTTATGCGAAAGCTGAGACATTGTCCTTGCAATTCCTCTGCAACCTCGGACGCTGCTTTGTCTCTCCTTTCTCCTCTCTCGATTGATTCACATTCGAGAGGGAGCTGCATTCATTCGGCTCTGGAAATTGCGGTTTCCTTTTGAATCTGCTTTTCTCCTCATGCAGTGACTGTACCTTCATCCTCATTCTGAAAGGCTTTCAAAGGTGTCACACCGTATTCCCACCGCTTCTTTTGATTGCCTTGAGTGGATTGGGATCGGAAAAAAAATCATAATTTCTGATCCTGGTTTTCTTAATTCTTGTTTTGATCATTTTTGTTCCTTATATTTTTCATATCTTTCAGAACTTCCTATAATTTTCTCTCACTGTACGGTAAAGTTTGATCTTGGGGGTAGCCATCCTTCCTTTCTTTCGACCGATTGTTAAATTATAATATGGGGAAGCCCAGCGGGAAGAAAAAGGATCTCTCAGACCAGAAGGCTGCAAATGCC
This sequence comes from Adenanthera pavonina, assembly GCA_026686845.1. Classification (NCBI taxonomy): domain Eukaryota; kingdom Viridiplantae; phylum Streptophyta; class Magnoliopsida; order Fabales; family Fabaceae; genus Adenanthera; species Adenanthera pavonina. The sequence continues at coordinate 14,524,187 of JAIVEN010000015.1, forward strand.
AACGCCAAGAGCAGCAAGCTCTCTAAAGCTGTTGATGAAGACACAACCATGTTCATCAACATGTCTCATGAGCTCAAGGAAGAAGGTAGCAGACTCTCTCAAAAGAAGGATTACGAAGGCGCTATAGTGGCGTATGAGAAGGCCCTCAAGCTCCTTCCCAAAAACCACATAGAAATAGCACTCCTCCGTAGCAATATGGCTTGGTGTTATATGCAACTGGGCCTTGCGGAGTACCCTAAAGCAATCAATGAATGTAATTTAGCACTGGAAGTATCACCCAGATATAGTAAAGCTCTGTTAAGAAGAGCAAAGTGCTACGAAGAATTGAATCGTTTGGATTTGGCTTTCAGGGATGTTAATAATGTTTTAAGTTTGGAACCTAATAATCTCACTGCATTGGAGATCCTGGAGAGTTTGAAAAAGACGATGGAAGAGAAGGGCATCACTATTGATGAACAGAAGATTGGTTTGACTAGTCCGGGTGCTCGCTTGCGTAATGTGGTCAGAGAGAAACTAAAGAAAAAGAAAGGCAAAAAGAGAGAGACAGACAAGGCAGAGGATAAGATTGTTGTTGAGGAGAATGTGAATGCCGTCAAAAATGAAGAGGTGGTGACAAAAACAATCGTGGAACCTGTTAAGGAAGAGAAAAAGGTAACAAGGACGGCCAAGTTGGTATATGGAGAGGATATAAGGTGGGCTCAGTTACCTGTGAATTGTAGTATGAAACTGGTAAGGGATATTATTAGGGATCGCTTTCCAGCCTTGAAAGGTGTTCTTGTGAAATATAAGGATCAAGATGGTGACTTGGTCACTATCACTACCACTGAGGAACTAAGGTTAGCTGAATCTTCAGGTCATGTGCGGGGCTCCATTCGACTCCATATCACAGAAGTTGATCCAAACCAAGAACCATGTTATGAGGAAATAACCAAAGAAGAAGATGTGCAAACAGGTAATGGTATTAAGAATAATGGGGCTATGGAAGAAGGCAAAGACATCGTGACAAAGAGGATGACCACTGTGGAGGACTGGATTGTTCAATTTGCTAGGCTGTTTAAGAACCATGTTGGGTTTGATTCTGATGCATATTTGGATCTTCATGAGATTGGAATGACGCTATATACGGAAGCAATGGAGGATAACATAACAAGTGATGAAGCTCAAGAACTTTTCGATATTTCCATAGATAAGTTTCAAGAGATGGCAGCCTTAGCAATGTTTAACTGGGGGAATGTTCACATGTCCAAGGCGAGGAAGCGTGCTTCCATTTCAGAGGACGGGCCGAGAGAATCTTCTTTCGAGAATATTAAAGCTGCATACGAGTGGGCGCAAAAGGAGTACAAGCTAGCAGAAAGGAGATACGAAGAAGCTTTGAAAATCAAACCGGACTTCTATGAAGGCTATCTGGCTCTTGGGCATCAACAGTTTGAGCAAGCAAAGCTGTGCTGGTACTATGCAACTGCATGCAAGATGGATCTAGAAGCAGGGCCTTCTGATGAGGTTTTACAGCTCTACAACAAAGCAGAGGACAGCATGGAGAAAGGCGTGTTGATGTGGGAGGAGGTTGAGGAACAGCGCTTGAATGGAATATCCAAATCAGAAAAATACAAAGCGCAATTGGAGAAAATGGGTTTGGATGGTCTTGTGAAGGATGTTTCTTTTGATGAAGCTACAGAGCATGCTGAAAACATGAGGTCACAGATAAATCTTTTATGGGGTACTTTACTGTATGAACGTTCTGTGGTGGAATATAAGCTGGGCCTACCAACATGGGAGGAATGTTTGGATGTTTCAGTTGAGAGGTTTGAACTTGCTGGAGCTTCTCAGACGGATATTGCTGTCATGATAAAAAATCACTGTTCCAATGTAACAGCACTGGAAGGTATGGGATATGGAAAATGATTCATTCATTATGTTTATTTCTCAGATGAAAGATGACTAACAAACAAATTTACGTAATTACAGGGTGGGGCTTCAAAATTGATGAGATAGTACAGGCGTGGAATGAGATGTACGATGCCCAGAGGTGGCAATTTGGAGTGCCATCGTTTCGACTTGAACCATTGTTTCGTCGGCGAGCCCCGAAACTTCATTACATGTTGGAGCAATTTTGAGCTTTTTATTCTTGTTTTCTTGTGTTTGGAATTGTCCTGAGGCATAAGAATGCTTCTGGTTTTTGTCACTCGTCCTATTTTACACCAGGTAAGGAACATAAAATCTGTACTGCTGCATTGCATATGCCGTGTTCTTATGAGTTAGTTTATGACAGAAGAAGTTTCAAATTATTCCTGAAGAACTTTGTTAGATTCAGTGGCAGGATATATTTCTGTGTTTTGAAACATGTTCCACTTAAGTCTGTTTTTCTTTGGCTTTCAGGTTGCAATTTTCGGTGTTTTAGTCGTCCCAAGAAGGTGAGATTGAAGATGAGTCCAAAATTTACATACCTGCTCTTGAATTGAATTATGTCAAAATCATTATGGTTTCCTTAGTCAGGTTACATACATATCAGATAATGAAATTGGAAATTGTGCGCCACTTTCTACCTATTGGCGGGTTGATAGATCTCCAGTGTTAACTCTGTAATTCTTAGAATAAAAAACCAGTAATTTTCACCTATACAACTTTTACACTTCCATGATTCCAACACACACACACACTCTCTCTCTCTCTCTCGCCCTACATACATCCATACATATATATACACACACACACACACATATAAGGCAGCTCCTTTATGTACATTCATTTGTAATTAATTAAACTTTTTCTTATGTGCCGACACGGGTTAGTAAAGGACTAAAGGTGAAGGATGCGGTGGAGGTTTGATACATATAATAAATTTGATACGTGATTTTGTGTATAAATTCATCACTTCTAAATTGACGTGTAATTGTATATTTCGCTGACTTGAAAATATTTTTAGAGCTGATATTAGTTACTTTCAAACAAAATAATAATTTCTGGTGCTGCCATCTATATAATTTAACCATTACAAAGTTGTTAAAGAGAAGGCAAACATCATAAGGTAATAGAAACATTATTCGCAGAAGGTAAAACAAAGGCTAAATGCATTTTCTTTTTGTTGTTGGATTATTTTCAATTTTGTCATAAACATTTATCTTGTACCAGATTCATCTTTTACAAAAAAAGCTTTAATGTCTTCCTATCTTCCAATTGCGTTGAATACTTGGTGAGGTTAATTGGCCTGGCATACACACAACATCATTAGAAAACCTAAACGTGAAATATACCTTACCCATAAAAATGTCAAGTGTTTTTACCTAAGTTTTAGATACCCATTGTTTTAATTATTTTATATTCTTAATCTAACCTCATCGAGAAATGTCGCTAGTGTCTTTTTCACTGGCTTTTTTTCTTTTGGCCAAATCTTTTGTATGTATAAGTTTATTTATACGACACGACTGCATGTGCAACGGCAAAACAAACAAAAGAAAGGAGGATGAAACTGAGACAAAAAAGGAATTTTGGTTGAAATAAATAAATTTTATTTTTAATTGTTTTAAATATATCCGTCCAGTGTTGCAGAATTCGGAAGACACCTTTAAAGAAAGCTAAACTACACACTACTCATTCTCTAAGAAGCCGAGCTTGGCACCGTCTCTGAGAGAGAGAGAGACTTTGAAGGGACTTTCAATTATTAGGCCTTCTAGGGTTTTTCGATTCTCTCCGAAGTCTTAACTAAACTCAAATCTCCAATCATGGAGAAGGTCAGGAGGGCATCTCATGCCGGTTCTTGGTACACTGATAATCGTAAGTCCCCGAGTTTTAACACGATCATTTCCCCTCCCCACCTTCTCTTTCTCACATGCAACGGAGGGGCCAGAATACTCGTGACCCAAAAAAAATTGAAGCTTGACGGTCGTAGATGAGCTAATGTTCTGTCAATTATTATATTTTTAATAAAAGATGAACGCTTTAACATCTTGCGATAGAATTTGGAATAAGGAATTCGATGAATTTGCTGGGTCTTATTCTGATCATGTTAGAAATGGTGCTGTCCTTTAAATTTTCGTCTTTTGGTTCATGTAATTGGTTAAATGCAACATAATCTGATAGAGGTCTGAGAATGCTCAGTTGATTATTTGCAATTTCTGTAAACGTCCAGGCTGGTACTTAAACTTGATTTTAGAAATCCTTTAGCGAAGAAGGTTCTGAGAATCTTGGAGCTCTCTACTTTTAATTAGGTTCCATTTTATTACTCTATGTTGGTGCATTTGTATGACAGTAACGTTTGTTCGTACAGTTGTTTCAACGTTATCTGTCTGTTTTCACTTGTTCAGCTAAGCAGCTATCAGATGAACTCGATGGATGGCTGAGATCATCTGGTCTGACCAAGTCTCCTGATGTACGAGGAGTAATAGCTCCGTGAGTTTCTACGCTTTAGGAGTTTTCTCCTTTGTGATATGAATTGATTCTAATGGATTTCCTTTTCAATGCTTGGGTGCACCCAAATATCAGACATGCAGGGTATTCCTATTCGGGACGTGCTGCAGCCTATGCCTTTGGAAACATAGATCCATCTAACATGTTCGTTTTATTTTTCTTTGCTCTTTTGCCTTCATTTCATCCTCTCCCTCTCCCTGTTGAAGCACACTCTTTCCTTTCAAAGCATAAATTGTTAAAATGACATTTTTATGGAAATGGGATGTGTTTCTCCCCCTCCAAGAACTGTGCTGTTCAATGTTCACCATTTACTTTTTCTTTTTTACAATTTCAGCACTCGGATATTCCTTCTCGGTCCTTCTCATCACTATTACACTCCAAAATGTGCTCTTTCTGCTGCCACAGTCTACAAGACCCCCATAGGGGATTTACCTATAGATTTGGAAGGTATTTTTGAAATCCTTATATTTGGCTTATTGGTAATTCTTGTCTATATGTTTTATAAAAATTTGGACTACCTTAAGACTTGAGAGGGTTGGAAAAATCAATATTAATGGAAATATTAATTTGGATTAAATTATTAAGGTATATGTATGATTTCTATGATTATATAAATAGAAAAGGTGATGTGCACAAGTTAATTCAAACTTTGTTGGCATATTAGTTTTTTTACACACGAATTATGAAGATGCAATATGAGGAATAATTGAATCAGCTTAATGAGAGGGAGGAAGTGGTTCAATTTTCAATTAATTTTGACTTTCTCTATACATGTTGCCCAAATTCATCTGTGTTATTTTACCAGTAAATGAGCAGCTAAAAGCTGCGGGGAAATTTGAACTGATGGATATTCGTGTTGATGAGGCTGAACATAGCATGGAAATGCACTTGCCATATCTTGTCAAAGTATTTGAGGGGTAAAATTTGTTGTCTAGATGCTTCTGTTGTGAAATTTTGCAACAAAGACTGAATTTCTCACATTGATGCAGGTATCAGGTAAAAGTAGTACCCATTTTAGTTGGTGCACTTAGTGCTGAGAATGAAGCCTTGTACGGCCAACTACTTGCCAAATATGTGGATGATCCACATAATTTCTTTTCCGTGTCATCAGATTTTTGTCATTGGGGATCTCGGTATGTACAGTTTACACATTCGATTCCCTTTTGTTTTCCTAGGTCTTAGTACTTGTACACTCTTAATTGTCTGAGATGTGCCATAAAGCACTGACAGACAGACAGAGACATCTATGTATAATTATTTACAAAGTAAATATTCTAATTCTGTTGCCTTGGTTACAACATTTTGTGCTTCATCATCCCTTATGCTTCCTTGGTTTCTTTGTGAACTGGTTATATGACAATGCTATTTAGATATTATACTGCACTGTTAACATTAATTTGTCATCTAGATATGCTTTGTTGGTTTGACCATATCACCATATCTTGCAAGTAGATACTCCAAGGTTCTGTCAGTAGACTGATGTTTTATAGTTTTTATATGTTAGGGTTATAATCTGCCTAAATTATGTCATGGCCTATTACGATGCATAACCAAGTCAAGGCAGGGGTTAATCATTGTTTAACTTAACCTAGCTGGTTCATATGGTTGTATAGAAGTCTCCCCCTGTATGCTGACTGGTATTTTGATCAGATTTAATTACATGTATCATGACAAGAACCATGGGCCTATTTATAAATCTATTGAGGCCTTGGACAAGATGGGCATGGACATCATCGAAACAGGGGATCCAGATGCATTCAAAAAATATCTTTTGGAGTATGACAATACAATCTGTGGACGCCATCCAATTGGTGTTTTTCTCCATGTAAGTGCATTCTAAATTGCTGCAATTACACTTGAGCTTTTAGCAAAGAACAAAATTATTATTGTCGTTGCCTTTGACTTAACTGTAGGATTTGTGGTGTTAGGTTTCCTCTCTACTAGTCCAAATTTTTAACTTTCTTAATGATTATCGTATTATGCCCAATAGACAAAACTGAATAAAAATTTGAGAAGTTCTTCTCAACCCTGGTAAATGAAGTATAGGTTGTCGGTTTTGATCCCTGGGAGTTATTTTCTGATTTGGAATCTTCAGCAGTAGTAAACATTTTCCCATGTGAAATATACCAATCGGTAGTCTATCAATAAGTTGTAAGGTAAGTGACTAAAAAATTAGTATGGTTTGCACATAAAGAGCTAAGAAATCTGGTCAAGTGCTGCCGATAGTAAATAGCAATTAGAATTGGAAAATGCTTGAGTGGCTTCAGTGATGTTATTAGATTTTAAAGTTTGGAACATTGTGATGTACAGAGGTGGAAAATGTTATTTTTCTGAGATTAGATTTGAACAAAATTGATGAGGACATAACCTGAAATTCCTAAATATTGAAGCACTTCTATCTGTATGTGGCCCCTCTGAATCTGATGTATCACTGTAGCAGCATACTACATCAAATGAGTTTCTCTCTCGATGCTACTATCATTTTTCTTGCCAATGTCTTGCAATTGAATCAGATGCTCAGGAATTGCTCAACAAACATAAAAGTCAAATTCCTTCGCTATGAGCAGTCCAGTCAGTGCAAAAGTACAAGGGACAGTAGTGTTAGCTACGCATCTGCAGCAGCAAAGGTTGATGGTTCAAGCTCTAGTTGAACATCTCCCATTGTCCTCTGATTGTCATTCAGCATTTGATTTCCTAAACTCATTATATTTTTGTTCAAAACGACGGGATATTTTGTTTCTTGTTTATTAATCGCTTGCACTAACATACATTGCTAAAGCTCCTCAGCTGCTATTGTTATTGCTGTCGCGGTTTGATTTGCTTTGTCTAACCGGATTTCACTGAATTAATTTTAATTCAAAATTTATCAGTATTTTGAGATATCTTTGACATCATAATTGAAGGGTGGTTGAGGTTGAGATCACTACTCGGATTATGATTGATTTTACTTATGCGGGACTCTATTGCAGTGATACTTCAAAGAAAATGTACCCATATCTGATATGAATATGAATTAGATACAATATTTATATCATATTTCACAATAGGTATTATAAATGTATTTATTTATATTCTTTACGGTGTTTCAAAATGACTTAAATTTTATAAGAAAAGTCAATTTTTGGTTTTCTATTTTAAATATTTTTATATTACTTTTAAAATATTTATTTAAAATGTAAATTTTTAATATTTTTATCTTTAATACATTGATTTGTTAAATTTATATATAAATTATATATATATATTTTTTTTTTTTATATCCGTATCTTAAAGTTTTAAAATGGATCATATTTCACATATCATGTCGTATCTAATACCACACATGTATCTATGCATCATAGGGAGTTATATGATAGTTAAAGAAGCCATCCCAAACTCAAGGGCTTTTATGGGTGTAATGGGATCGAATCAATCTAATTTGCATCTTTCAAAACTTATCTGTCTGTACCAGGACTTATCTTCCCTAAGTAACTGTTAATTTTGTTTTCTCCTACGACTATAGAACTTATGGTACTGTTTGCTGCTTCTTCATTAGAGATAATAATGTCGATTGAAATCTGAATTGTAAGTGGTCTCCACGAAAAGCAGATGAGCATCTTCGGCGTAACAATTCTAATGGAAAATGTATTCTTTTTATTTTGGAAAATAGGGGAGGGGGTGGAAGGGTAACATAATTAAATCATGCTCGGCAAGGAAAAAAATGGCCAAATATGTTTATTAAATTGTAATTCGCCAATTGTTTAGCAAGAAAACTGTTCCAAGCTCACGAAACTTGTAATCAATCTCTACGCAATGTGAGCAGTTAATGCACCCAGGTTCCAAGCCATCGCTTTTGTTGCTTCTTTCAGAATCATAACTTCCATTTCTCCATTTTTTTGATATTAAATAAGTGGCGTTAATCTTGGCTCTTCATGGTTCCTCAAGGTGTAGTAGTCTGCTGTTCTTGAAGGGAAAGAGGAATGGTAGGCCTCCACGTTGTACCATTCGGACTGTCCTTAAGAGCAATACCTAAAACTGCCAAATCGTTCCTGATTGCATCTGATTTTTCATACTCCTTGTTTATTCTGGCAGCAGCCCGTTCCTTGATTTTCTGTAAGACTTCATCTTCTGTCAAGTTTGCACGCTTTAAAGCCTTTCCATTTAGCTGCTGCAAAACCTGCAGGATTAGAATATATACTTTAATCCATTTAAATAGACCCAGAATTGAATGGGGATTCAAGAATGAAGCTGGAAGAAAAAAAAATGGGACTCGCAAATCAATTCCAGCTTAGTAAGTGAATAGAAAACTGCCTGGAGGAATATGCATACGCAATAGAAACTATGAGTGTGATAGCTCAAGAATGTGAAGGGGATAATAGGGACAGCATCATACCTCAGAATAACTAGCAGGCATAAGTCCAAGAACAGTCAGAACGTTCCTGATACTCTTCTCCAGAGCTGAAAGTGATTCTATTCGCAATTCTTGTTTCCTCCCCTGACTCAATTTATCAACGGGGAAAATGTTAAAAAGACTAAGAAGTAGCACTTGATATCTCTCTCTCTCAAAAAAAAATCCTTCAAAAGAAGCGGGATTCATTTGATATTGATACAAGTCCTAAAGTTGTTTCCTAGCATTGAAGAAATAGAGAAGACCATAGCCTCACAAAGTTAGCCACAAAACCAGAAAGTTGTCCAGACTAAACCTAGGTCTACCTTCACTTAGATTGGATCATCATGATTATATAATCAAACAACAGAATTGAGTATGTGTAACTTCTTAAACTACGACCAATTGTTTAATAATCAATATAAACACCAGAATAAAATAAATTATGCATTCACAAATTTTCATCCCATTCAATTATATTATTATCATTAGGTGCTATCTTGATCTTCAGATCCATATGAGCAAATAACTTACCTTGCGAGTATGTAGCAGATCATTGATTGCTTTTAATGGGTCAGATAGTGCAGCCAATACAACTGGGGTATGGAGGTCATCGGACATTGAGGCCACAAAAATATCATGAAACTTGTTGATGATATCTAAAGTATCAGGGGGGATGGAATTCTTCCTATTTGCTAGGTCATGCTGGTACAGAAAGCTTTCACATTCATGTAGAGTCTGCAATCACATGAATTTCATCAAGGTAAACCAAAAGACATATATGATGAGAAGATGAAGGAAGCAAGCACAATCAAGAGCATCAAGCAGGCAAGATGAGTTTTGTTTTAATCAGTCAACACCCTGTGAAATTGGCACCTCGTAAATATAGAAAACACGGTCTGAAGCACTTTCAAGCTGTACATGAGAGTAGTTAATAGGAGATCGATAATGGGCTCCCATCAAAAAATATCTCAAAGCCAGTGGATGGTAAAGGTCTACAACCTGGTAACATAAAATGTTAATTTGCATTAGGATTTAACAAATTATGATACTGATAAAAAAAAAAAGCAACATAAGAATCATGGACCTTAAGTAAAAGATAGTGGGTTTTATATTTCTTTGATATAAATAGATATTAGCCTTAAATAGGATAAGTCTGAACCATCTGGAATGCATCACCTGCCGTATGGTGAAAAAGTTCCCCAGAGACTTGGACATCTTCTCCGAGTCAACAGTGACAAAACCATTGTGTATCCAGAGACTTACATTACTTTCCTTACATGCAGCACAACTCTGAGCAATTTCATTTTCATGGTGAGGAAACACAAGGTCAATCCCTCCACCATGAATGTCAAAAGTGTAACCGAGATAAGCTGCGCTCATAGCACTGCATTCAATATGCCACCCAGGTCTTCCAGGACCCCAAAGACTCTCCCAAAATGGCTCTCCTGGCTTCGCAGACTGCAACATGGCATTGAAGATCCATAATAACTAGAAGCAAACTGAAATACTATTTAAAGGTACTTTATATCATCAATTGGGCTTATGCAAAAAAGCATATTTTACAGAAAACCAATTATCTGTTCCAAAGCCATAAGAAGAATCTATCTTGCCCACTTGGTTCTTTATAGTTTAATTCCAATCATACGCTCAGGAAGATAGATATCCATTATCATTTTAAGTCACAGCCAGACCTTCCAAAGAGCAAAATCAGCAGGATTTCTCTTCCTTGAGTCAACAGCAACCCTCTCACCAGCTCGGTTATCTTCTAGGTCTCGTCCAGATAGCTGCCCATATTCTGGAAATTTTTCAACATCGAAGTACACATCCCCATCAACAATGTAGGCATACCCATTATTAATAATCTGTCAACAAGCATGTTAATTGATTAAATATGAGACTATAATATTGCTTAAGCATATTAAGAAATGAGAAATTGATAATAATGAAAAGGCATTTCATCATCCAATAGTATAATCAAATAAGATCTCTGAGAAACAGAAAATAGACTTCAGACATGAAATAGCCCATAATCTGTCAATCTTACTGGTGCTACATATAAATACAGCTGCAAAATGGACATCAGTGGTACCTGTGCAATCATATCAATGATTTGGGGTGCTCTGAGACTCGTGGTTCCACAGAAGGTGGTAAACAATGAAGAGTTGCCATGTCTTGATTGAACTCTTCACAATAGCGTCGACTCAAACTGATTGGATCCTCTCCTAACTCCTTCGCTCTAGCAATTATCTACAGAATTTGAAAAGCGCAGACTAAGATCCTGTCATACCAATGTAAAAAGCAGTGGGTACTCTGTATTTGTAGCAAAGGGATATAATTAAATTTAAAAACTTTAAAATATCATAAGTGCCACAAGATTAAACTGAAAATTTACAGAATAAAGGTTGAATACCTAAGAGACAAGGCATGCATAGAATCTAATCAGGAGTTGGAATCTTAAAGCATTAAGTGATGGTTGGAGGGACCAAGCCCTTCACACACACACAATTAAGATGCATTTTTAACTTTAGCATGTTGCAGATTCTACAATAACTTCAATTCTCCGTTCTACTCAGTGATGGCATAAAGGTAACTGTAGTGTCCAGTACTAGAAATTGCATTTTGCAGCAGGTTTTTTTCTTTAAATGACATCACACAATCTCAAAACAGAAATATTTAACTAAATTAAACAAATATTACAATTAAGCTACTATTAGTATCAAGTGACGATAATGACCTCAAAATTATATTGATAAATCATAAAAGAATATGAGTTTTTGAAACATTCAAAATTTCAACAATGCCAATCTATTCTACTTTTTTAAGCTTAAAAAGAAAGAAGACAAAACCTAAGTACAATTTTGAGGTATTTGCTATTGATTTTCTAGTTGAGGCATGATGAGTTAAAGATTTTTTTAATAGCTTAGCATTATATAATTAGGTCAATTACAAAATTTCTTTTACAAGTTATGTTGTTATTAGGAAACTCCCCAACCAATACCAATGGGACTCTATAGGTTTTATCCAACTGAAATACAAAGGAAAGCAAGCAAGCATTCAAATAATATACACCTAGGCAAATTTTCATGTGCATTGCACAAAGTTTGAAGAATAAGTCGTACTGTTCATGGCTTCTTAATAGTACACCTTGTTATAAATTTTATTTTAAATATATAGATATATAGATGCATTGACATTGATTCTTTCTGAATTCCTGGAAAGTAACCAGAAGAGAATAGTAATTCCCAAAAAATACCACGTGAACATTAGTTCATGACACAATAATAGCAACTTGACTCACCTTGTCATCAACATCAGTAAAATTGCGAACATAACAGACTTCAAATTCCATATGCTTAAGATATCTGCCTAATTGTCAAACAGAGTACAGAAGAAAGGCCATCAGTACAAATATGTTGAACTTCAAATTTTTTTGACCGTAAGCACCGGAAAAATAGGTCATGGGTAATCAACATAATAATATAATCCGCGATGTAGTGTTAGAATTGGTGTTCTGTCTAGCCAATGGATTTAAAGATCACATATTGAAGCATAAGCACTCATTCTCACTACTCAAGTCCGAAATATACATACTGTACGTGTTAATCCATATGGTTTGGACCTGGCTAAGCTAATCGTCACCAAGCTCCTATCCTACCTTTGATTCTCAATAAACAGGAAACATGATTTTCTTACCAAAAAATAAAATCCACTTTGTTTTGTCGTCAATCAAAAGAGGTTAAAATCATTCCCAAGACATTATATCGAGCCAAAAGCCACTTGCCATAAACAGAGAAGAAGAGAAACCTGTAAAGAACGTCAAAATTGATGTAAACGCGAGCATGTCCAATATGGCTAAGATCATACGCAGTAACTCCGCAGACATACATTCCAACTTTCCCTTCCACTTTGGGTTTAAACAGCTCCTTCCCCTTACTCATCGTGTTATACAACCACAGCTCTGGCGATGGATTCCGAACCCTCTCACCGTCGGATTTTCCGACACTCTGTTCAGCAATCGACGGCTGGGATGACCGCAGAGAACTGACATTAAAACAACGAGTAAGCAAGACCAGTTTCTTCTTCCTGAAAATGGCGGCGTGGCCCATCTGATTGGTTCTGATTTGAATCGTTCGGACCGGATAAGGAAGCATCAAGAAAGGTCTGTAGCATTTCAAAAGAGTACCCATTTGCAGCGATGCCGTTGCTTTCTCCACCCTCATTCGTCTCCTTGTTTAGACCTTCACAAATTACACGTTATCAACAATGAATAATTCCCTCGTTTAACCAAAACAAACAAAAGAAAAAAGAAGAGAGAGAGAGAGAGAGTTAACTCGGAGGAATTTATCCAAATCGAATAGGTATTCTTATTATTGAGCGGACTAGTGACAACATCGTATCATCTGAACTAAAATGTTTTTTTGGCCAAAAAAAAAATAAAGTTTTTGAAAAATTAATATATGAAATGGCAACATTATGCTTTCAATCCCTTTAATTTTGATACAAGTTTTACTTTAGTCCTATTAATTTTTTATTAAGCTTAATAAATAATATTTTAATTTTTTACATAGAGTAAAAATTTCCTTAATCTATAACTTGGTTATATAAGTTATCGAAAAATAATGACTTGATATATTGTTCTTCTTACACCATTATTTTCTTTTTAATCATTATTGACAAACTCAAAAAATAACTTATTACTATTATTATATATTTAATAATTATAATATAAATAATTTTAAAGTCTTAAGATATACTCCCCCTGTCCCAGTCCACATTATAAGGTATTTTATATCAATTTCACGTATATTAAGAAAATTATTTTTTCAATTGAAATCAATGTAAAAAGTACCCATATTTTTTATTTTATTCTTATTAAATACTCAATTCTATTATTATTGTAGTGTTATAAATGAGGAGAGATGAAACATTAAAGACAGGGATAAAATGGAAAGAAAAATATCTAATATTTTATATTTTGAACCAAAAATTTGTCATACAATATATCTTATAATATGAATCAGAGGAAGTTTAATTATAATTTTCATAGTAAAAACCAAAATTGTTGTTGTGAATTTGCATACATCTATCTCCTTGTGAATTTGGAGGGAGTTTAATGACTTGAATTTAGCGCTAGAATGGTTCATGATGAAATTAAGATATTTTATGATTGCATACATCTATCTCCTTGTGAATTTGCATGGAGAATTTTAGGATTTTATCTTGAATAATTGAAAAGTATGATGACATTATGTTAGTTGTTGAATATGGGAAAAGATGAGTATTCTTTATTTATGGATATAGAGGTACTGATAAAACATATGTATAAAATACTCTTTCAATTTCATTTAGGTTAAAAGGAAAATTTATTCTTAATGTAGCATTAAATTGTATAACTTTTGCATTACTTTTGGTGGGAGAATTGCACATTCACAATTTCGCATACCCTTTTCTTAGGATATACTAAAACAAGATTATCATCTTACTGAATTTTTTGTTCATATTTCATTAATTGAATGGGATGAAGCATCTATGACTAACAGATTATGCTTTGAAATTCTTGATCGAAACTTGAGGGATATTTTAAAAATAATCTCATCCACCAACTGTAAATCTTTCTTTTGGAGGTATGATAAACTTTAGTATGGATTTTAGACAAATTATACCTGTAATACCTAAGAGAACTTGAGAGAATATAATTCTCACTATTATTAATTCATTTTTTATATGGAATCACTGTAAACTTCTTACTCTTATAAGAAATATGTAACTCTTTCCTACCAATTCATCATATGTGAATAGGGAATTTAAAGAGTTTGCTGACTGAATACTTTTTATAGGTGATGAAACAATTATTAAAACTAATGTTGGAAAAGTTAATATTAAGATCCCTCATAATTTGTTATTGGATGTTTTGGATGATCCTATGAAGTCAATTGCAGAATTCACATATCCTAACCTTTATGAGAATTTAAATATCTTATCTTAATTCAGAGACAGAGATATATATATATATATTAGTTCCTACTTTGCCTATTTTCTATTGATATTGTTAATGAATATATAATGTCTTCATTACCAAGTGAAGAAGTGATATATTATTATATAGTTTTGATAGTGTACCGGAGGAAAATAGTAATGTAAATTCTCTTGATGATATTCATACCATTAAATTCTTGAATTTAATTTCCATGCCAATCTTCCTATCTATGAAATATGTTTAAAAGTTGGAGTTACCAAACATTGATAAGTCATTGGATTTATGTAATGGCACACGCACACGTCTTATTGATGCATAAATTGACAATCATGTACTTTAAGTTAAAATAATGTTTGGACCATGAAAGGTTGAAAAATTGGATTTTGAAAATATATATAACTCAATCCAATTTTAGACTATCATTCAATATTAAAAGATAATAATTCGATGTTATATTAATTTTTACTATAACCATAAATAAGAGTAAAAGGCAACGTTTATGCAGTATGGTGTGGGATTATACTTGTCAAGACATGTATTTGCATATGACTAACTCTATATTGCTTTATCCGTATTGTACAATCTAGACATGGATTGAAAATATTAATTCTAGATTAGGATGATAATTTATGTGACACCACTTCAAATATTATGTATAGAGATATGTTTAATCATCTCAATTGATATTTTTGTATTATTATTTCATTTTTTGATCACTAATTAAGTGTCCAGAGAAATATTTAATAATCTCAATTGATAATTTTACTTTATTTTTCATTTATTTTTTATTTATAGATGTAATTTATCGTAGAACACATTTGAAAAATGTACTTATTATTTTTTATCCTGTGCATTGCAATAATGCATGTCTAGTTTATTTTAAAATTAAGATCTCCAGTCCCCCAACCAAGTCTCTTAAGCAATAATATCATACTTTACTGGTTACTGCAAAATTGCGATCTGTCCAGGCTTCATAAATGAAATGACGAAGTCTCCAAAATGAATGTGAATCAAATATTGGCTAAAGAACGGGTCCCCCAACGTACATTAATGTTTTCGGTATTGAAATCAAGCGTTCTCTCTTCGGCCATCGGCAGATGGTTTAACATACAATCAGGCCAACAAAAAAGGTTTAACATACCAAAAAAAAATTATGGAACATCCAAAAGTATCAAGTGAGCTTCAAATGGCTGCCGTCGACTAGAATGATTAAGGCCCGTCAATCTATAGGTCACCATTTCACCTTCGCTGCGCACCTCAAAGAATTATCATATCACTGGATTTTGATGAATCTGAAAAGACTGTACATAATCTTCCACAAATGACACTGATATTCAGACCAAAGTCTTTAAATTTCCCAGATTGTAATGAGGGATGTTGTTGCCTTTTCAGATTACTAGCTGCTCTCCTCCCATCAAGCCAAGGAACATACCTTGTCTGGAATATGAGCACCGGTAGTAAGGAAATTTGCTTTGTGAAAAGTCAAAATGAGAATCTAATCAACTCTAAACTCTGCAAGAATAAACACCAAGAAAGCTGGAAAAGAATAGCCCGCCACCCCAAAGGGCGGGGTCTCTCCTCTCTCTCTTTTTTTTTTCCTTTTTTCTTTCCAGTTCTTCATTCCTTGCCCTTCCAATGGCCCGAATGATGAGAAAAAATAAATGAGGAAAAGAAAATGACGGCTACAGAAATTTCACCTTGTGTGATGCTACTACAACAAAGGCGACTGTCATCTATATACGTTGCTTGGACACCCATCATCCACGAACCCACTGATGTATCGTCATAAGCATAAGTCTTAAGAGACACACTACATACAACAGAACTGAATCAGTCAGCAATTCAGAGAAAAATATCTGGAAGATAAATTTCTTGATACAATTGAATATATCCACTGTCATGAAGACCTGACCATACTAACATCTCATAATATTTTTCTTCAGACAAGGAATAACTTTTTCATCTGAGTTAAAGGAAATAAACCAATCCTCCAGCATCCATGAAACTTAAGGACCTGTTTGATAGCGTTTTCTGTTTTATTGTTCTCAAAATAATTTTGTAAAACAAGTTTTGAAAATAAGAAAATAAAAAAATCTATTTGAATAATTGTTTCCAAAATCATAATTAGTAAGTATTAAATGAGTTATTCAAAATTTATAACTTTACCATTAATGAGGTGGGTATTTTTCATTTTTTCTTTTGTTTTTCAGAACAAAAATTACAAAACACCTTAAAGATGTTTTGAATTTTTTGTTATTTTATTTTTCTGTTTTTCAGAACATTTTATAAAAAACAGATTTATCAAACAAGTTTTTGTATTTTTTTGTTCTTGAAAACAAAAAAACCTGTTTCCAGTTGCCAAACAGGCCCTTAATAACTCATTTTGCAGCTTCTATATGTCAAGTGTGGACAATGTGCTTTGCAGAAAACCATCATGAACGTAGACTAGGAGAGGCTTCTTTCTATTGGGAAAGCGAGGAGAAAGCCTGTCAGTGACAGGCGCCTGTTCTCAACCACAACCTTTACCCGGCCCTCAACCTTGAGGCAAGCCCTCCTATTAACCCTGCCTACGAAGAGAGACTCTCACTCTCAGACGAGCCAGGGAGAAAGGTATGAGACAGGAACTATCTAGCTTGACTCAGTTATACTAAGATAAGAATGCCTATTTGCAGAGTCACCTTTATGCAAGTTAGAAACTAATGATAAATTATTATACGTCTGCGCTAATAGCGCCCAGTATGGTGTTGAGAGGTATTTTCAATAATAAACACAAATAAAAAAGTAACTCAATGGCTTGGTAAATTCAGTTAAAATCCCCCTTCACAGGGCCCCACTTTTCGAGTTCCTTGAACATGGCAACCTGAGGATGTTATTATCAACCAAAATGCTTAATTATATAAGCTACGCCAAACACAGTTTTGCCCATCTCTGTTTCAAATTTCCACAAAACCAGATCTTCCGAGTGCACAATAGACTGAGAACTAACCTGTTTATATTAATATACTGTGCCAAATTCTTTGAAAGTATAAAAAGTGAACCAGCTGCATGTCGGAAGTACCTAATGATAAAAAAATTAAGGATTACCCACCATCAATAACAATGCATATATATATATATATATATATGTAAAATATACTTATATATTAGTCATCAGGAAGAGGCATATATAGCCAAATGGTTGTCAAATCACCAAAGACCACTCAAAGACCATCTGTGCAAATAAAAAGGAAAAAAAATAAAAAGGAAAGTTTCATGTAATCTTCTCATCCAAAAGTTAGACCACTTACGTTTTCTCATCACCAAATTTCCACCACTCAGGTTCATACCATGGCTTTCCCCTGAAAATAAATGAAAGAGATGCTTATGAGTAGAATTTAAAAACCCTGGATTGAAAAAGCTTAATTAAAGGATAGATCTTGCAATGGTTTTATGATAATATGTTATTAAAGTTATAAAGAAGGAGAAAGTGATAACAACTGCCAAAAAAATAATTGTAAGAAGGCTTGAAGAATATTAAAAGACACCAATTTTAAACTGGAAAAAATAAATAAATAGTAGCATGAAAGTGAAAGGTCTCAACATATTTATGGCACAGAAGTTCTTACAGCCAGGAATTTCAAAGATTCTTAGCAAAGGGGGTACAAATAAACTGTAAAAGGGATCAGGATTCAGGATTGATTAAACAACAACAACAACAACAACAATAGCCTTATCCCACTAAATGGGGTCGGCTACATGGATCAAACGACGCCAATGAGCTCTATCAAACGCCATCTCTTCAGATAGATCAGGATTCAGGATTGATTAAAAGGGAAAAAAAACCTACAACATCCAGGCTCCAAAGAAAGAATAACTTCAGATTCAATAACTACAATTATGGGAAAATGGTTAACAAATTAAAAAACAACCCCATTGAGAAGGGTGAACAATTCCACGCAATACTTGATCAGAACCTTCTATACCACATAAAAGTGCCAAGTAAATTTACAATACTGTACATATACAATCCCAACTAACATATAAGAAAGATAAAATAGAGAATGTACTCTTCGGATATAACATCTCCTGACTTCATGCATCCAATATATGCCCCCTCTTGACCACGACGACGATCAAGAACTCCAATTAAAGCCTCTGTTAAACCAGAAAACAGCAACAAGATTGTCTTGATAAGTTCTCATGAATAAAAGCACATAATTGGATGTAATCAAGATCTCCTAAGCAAAGACACTAATATTTAAAGGTTCTTTACCCAGATCAAGGTCAATATTGTCATCAACTTTCACATAAAAGTCAGCGTCCCAGTTCTGAACAGCAGCACTGAAGAAGAATTTTGCTTTCTTAGGAAACTCTTCTTGAGCTTCTTCATGACCTTCCTGATACATCAACAACAAACAGTCAAGCCGCATATATAACATGTTTAACAAAGTTCAATGAAAAAAGGCAGCATGCGCAAAAGAGCATCGATATATTTTATCAAATCAAAGGAAAAGAACATAAATTAATATGAACTCATAAGGGTCAACAGTTGCCTTTGCACTAGGCACTTGCGTGCCTGCACACACACACACAGAACAAACAGTACCAGCTTGCCCATCAAGGACCTAATTTCTAGGGATGTATATTCTAGTGGCTCTCCACACACATAACCCGACATCGAAGATTGAGGTCTTAACTAATTTAAATTACAGCAAAATGGCAACTAGGTTGCTTACAAGAATCAAGAAATCCTTTGTCAAACTGTGTTCCTCATCAATATGGCGATCTAAGCTATCACCTCGGTTAGCACTGCAAATAACAGAGAATTAAATCATAAGAGACGTGGGACTCACTACCATTTTTAGCAAATAATTAATCATCAAAGTAAATCACGCAGGTCACATAACAGCCAAAAAGGATAGGTGTTAGAAGAAACCTCCGACCAATTACGAAGCGTATAACCACTCCTCTTTCTTCAAGTTTTTTTAAGGCGTCGCCTGCAGAAATAAGAATTTGTCAATGCTATAGAAAGGAGCTTGTCACACAAAGATATGGTCTTCATAATGTTGAAACCATGCTACTAGTCAAGAAGTATAACAATCAAAAAACCAATGAAAATGGTGCAAAGAAATTTGCAGGGACTAGAAAACTTCAACTTAAATTCATAATAGACCTCTGGGCATCCAAGACCCTCTGAACTTATTTCTTTGCAAACGACTTCCAAATCCAGTATAAACTCCAATGACAGCAAGAAGCCTTTTGTCAGAAGAGCTATTTTGCAGTGTCTGGCCTTTGAGATACCCTTGGCTCTTCGCCAATGTCAGTTCCATTTCAGCTTCAACAATCCTCCTCTCCAGGTCCCTAATAATTAGAACGATGTCATAAACATTGACAGAAACTAATCCAAGGGAAGGGAGGACAAAACAGGTTGACCTTACCTGCATCCAAGGACCATTAGCTTATCTTCAACAGTAAGAACCTTGGGCCTCTGGCAACAGAATCACAGTCATTTAAGGTTAGAGACTTGAATGAATCAAGCAATTTAAACAGGCAAAATAAGAGAAAAATCAATTCGTCTACTTCTATAAAGCATTCGCGACTTTTCTGCTTGATAGCAACCAATAAGCACCTGAATCCGAAAGACAGAGACCTGAAACTGAATAATACCTGGGCTGCGTTCTTCTTCAGAAGACTGGTAAGTAAATTTCTGTTTTCTGCATCTTGCCATAGCCTATCATTCCCAAAAATAATAATAAAATTTGAAGTTAGTTAGAACGCATACAAACCGATAGCAAGTGATTCTGTTCAGAAGTTTGCAGTTAATAACGAAAATTGAGAAATAACGAAGATGATGACCATCGCTGTCTCCCGCTAAAACAGGGTCATAAAATCGAATCCAAATGCTATTTGCACAATTTGGCTGATGCCTTTTTTTAGAAAAAAAAACCTAGATTTTAGATACAAATCTGGCAGACCTCGCGTCAAGGAAAAATGAAGAAAAAGACAAAGATATAAATCTCCAATTGATCTCAAAATAACCAAATTGGTTGAATCGACACAAATGCGATCAACACAAAAATAAAATTCACCTCAAATCATTTCCAGGAAATCAAGTGTAGAACCGAAAATTCACACAAAGGAAGAAAGGCATACCGGCCGGCAACGTAAAGCCAAGCAACGCAAGAGAAGAAGGCCATCACGAGCGACGGTTTCGAGGTCTGAAGAGACTTGGATCTCCCTCGCCTATCGATTTTCGTGGAAGTCGTCGGTAAAGTCTCCATCCTGAGCAAACGGATTGGTATTCGCTGCTCACTTCACAGGGTATTTCAACGTTTTGGATTCCGATTCATGCCAATTGCTAGGCGGAGGTGTGCGACCCAGGCGCAGGCTAGGTGAAACGGAGCTGATTGACTTGGTAACAGACAGTGGCTTATTCGTTTGGGAAAAAGACACTTAGGACCTTCGAAGACACATAATGATAAATTAGGGATCCTAAATTGTGTAATCCTTCTTAGGTCCCTGGGTCCTGCGCTGGGATAAAAATAAATTCATGTAGACAAAAATAACCTTCACTTTTAGAAACAAAAACCCACGCATGGACAGCTCCCAAAATCAGAAAGCGCGCGAAGTCATCGTCTTCATCAACAAAGCTCCATAAAGGGCAAAATTCTTCCTCTGCCGAGGCTCAAAATACCTTCCTCCCCAAAGCTTGGTGTCATCTCAGTTAATGTTGGGTAAAGTATTGTTATTCTTCTATTGTGGCTATCTCTCCTTACTACCTCATTACTGTCATCTTCATTTTTTCTGCTGCCTCTATCATTGCTACATCATGCATTTCAGCTTTGGTCATAAAACATCAGTGGGTTTTCGGTAAAACGTTGGTAAAGCACTGTAACTTGTTTTGTAGAACTTAATAATATGTTAAAACTACATATATCACACTTTCGATGGCGTATGAACCGATCGCTGATGAACGTATCAGTGGATATGATGTTTTTTAGTGAACTGAAATCTTTTTTCTAAACGAAAGTATGGAGGAGTACTGAAAACTGATATGAGAGGTATGAAATTATGCAAACGTCAGTTGGAAATGCTTGTTATGTCTATGAAAATTATGCAGAGAACTGATCATTCTTGTAAACTGTAGTCTAAACTAATAATTGGCTCATTGGGTAATTTTATTAATAAATATTATGATTCACTCTTGCTTAGTTAGTATAGATAAAGATGATAGAAATTTGTAGTTGGGAATTGTGGTTTAATTAATAGTTGTTATGAGAAATAATTTCATCTCAGTAAAATCATTTGTAACAATTAGATAATTGCTTCTTGCAGGGTTGATTTACAGATGTCAGGTAGTTCATTGAAAGAAGTATTTTGTTATGTTCACTTTGGGGGACAATTTGTGAAAGATGTGCAAGGTAGGATCCAATATGAGGGAGGGAAAACAAATGCTGAGTTGTTAAGAGAAGGCATGACACAGCACGAGTTGTTGAGAATGATATCATTAACAACGGGTAATGAATGCAATGGAGTTGAAGTGAAGTATACAGTGAAGTTCGATTATAGTACATTTATAGATCTTGTAAATAATGAAGGAGTTCAAAAATTAGTAAGGTTCAACGATGAATTTGCACATGTATACATTGGGGAGAACAGAATCAATGAAATTGTAGAGACATCAATGGAACATTTAGAAGGGTAAGTTGTCTTGGTTAGATGTTTGGACATACTTAAAATGAGTTTTGGAATAAAATGACAATAATGAATAATATTGAGACTGCTGAAAATAGGTACAAAGAGTTGGAAATTCTAAATTTCTCACTTAGAAATTATGTTAATTCAAGTTAGGAGCATTTTATGAGGATTGATTAAATAAGACATTGAATGCTGAAAATTATTGTACTGAGTTGGAAAATCTGAATTTCTCTAATGGAAATTTAATTAAATGAAATTGGACATATTTTGAAGCTTTTTTCTTTCAATAATTTGTTGTAATATATTGTGATGGTTTGTGAATGCAGGATAGAGGCTATAACAGGATTCTCATTGGATGATTCTCCTTGTTGGGAGGAAGGGAATACTTGTGGGGAGGATGGGAATCCTTCTTGGGAGGAAGTCAATACTTTACCTTGTGGAACACAAAGTCTACCTACACCCCGACCAATGTTGAATTGTACGAAATG
The DNA here is from genome assembly GCA_026686845.1 of Adenanthera pavonina. Lineage (NCBI taxonomy): Eukaryota > Viridiplantae > Streptophyta > Magnoliopsida > Fabales > Fabaceae > Adenanthera > Adenanthera pavonina. The sequence continues at coordinate 14,547,102 of JAIVEN010000015.1, forward strand.
GAAGGACCTATTTCTTGGAGTAGGACAGACATTTCCAAATGCAAAGACATTCCGAAAAGTAATGTACAAATACAGTGTTGCTCATAAATTTGGATACAAGTATGTAAAGAATAGTCAAAAAAAGATAATTGCAAAGTGCATGGTTGTTGGGTGTCAATGGAAAATAATAGCATATGTTGTTGGAAGAGAAAGCCCCTTCCTGTGTGTACATCATTTTCATAATCAACACACACATAGTGCACAAGACTACCTTCTTGTACCTCGTAGGGTCAACTCAACATTGGTAGCTTGTATAATTGATGATGCTTTGATGGGTAATCCGAACAAAACAGCAACTGAGATAGTACGAGACTTACTGAGGGATTATGGCCTAATCCTTACTTACAAGCAAGCATATAAGGCAAGAGAAAAAGCATTAGAGGAAATTCATGGGCGTCCTGATAAATCATATATGTTAATCCCATGGCTTTGTGATAGACTGATGGAGACGGACCCTGATACAATTGCAAAATGGGAAGCATCGGGAGACAACAAGTTTCAGAGGCTATTTATTGCGTATGGATGTTGCATAAATGGATTTTTGCTTGGGGCCCGACCAATATTATCTATAGATGGCTCCCATTTGAGTGGTCCATACAAGGGGACCTTGCTGTCAGCCTCATCATATGATACAAATGATGACTTGTTCCCTCTAGCTTATGCAATTGTAGGTGGGGAGACATATGATAATTGGGCATGGTTTCTTCAGAATTTGAGAGAGATTACAGGTTCTGTGCAAATAACCATACTTTCAGATAGGCATAATGCAATTATTAGTGCATGCGAGATATTTTTGGAAGTGATCGACATGCATACTGCTATCGGCATGTAAAGGAAAATTTCAGTTCTGAGTTTATGAAAATCACCACAGGCAGTAGAAGGAGAAAGAAAAAGGATGATGCACTTAAGTTGTTGGATGCTGTTGCATATGCAAGGTTGGAGTGTGATTTTGATAAAGCTATGGACAATCTGAGGTGTTTCTCCCCTGAGGTGACACAATGGCTAGAAAGAAATGGTGACATTGATCGTTGGGCCTTATCTCGATTTCGGCATCGAAGGTGGGATCATATTACAACAAATCTGGCAGAGTCATTTAATGCTTGGTTGGTAAAGGAACGGAAGCACAATATATATGCTTTGATAAATAAGCATCCATCAAAATTGGCAAAGAAATTGTATAGTTCGAAGATGGCTATGTCAAAGTGGACAAATGGGGTGAGTCTAAAAGTGGAAGAACAACTACAAGAGAATGTGGCAAGGGCTGAAACAATGGTTGCTGAACATTATAGCTTAAGTATGATATCAGTTCGCACTGTTTCCGCAGATTTGAGGGTCAATCTCATAACTCGGGAATGCACCTGTCAAGCATGGCAAATGGTTGGCATTCCATGCCCACATGCATGTGCAGCAATTAGATTAGTTCATGGAAATATTTATGCCTATGTTGAAGACTGTTACAGGATTAGTGCACAAGAAAAAATATATAGCAGTACCATGATTCCATTGGAAACTAATGACATGCCACGGTTGGATGAACTAACATCTAGTGATTATGAATCACACACTTTTTTGCAGCCTCCTATTACCACACGTGCTCCTGGTAGACCGCGGACTAGGCGATGGGAGTCTCAGTTTCAAAACAAGAAGGTGTACATGTGTTCATTTTGTCACCAACCTGGGCATAATCGCTGTAGCTGCAAGAATCCTAACCCTATGTAGATCTTGTGTAACTGTGGAAAATGAAAACTACCAGCATATCAATTGGTTCACCACTGAAATGCAGTTGGTTTTTATCTTCATTTTGGTTAATGGTTTTGAATAGTTTTTTGTATAAATATGCACCTCCAATCGATATTTTTTGCAGAAGTTGGGGTTGGCAGAAGTTGGTATGCAACCCATATATGTTTTTTTTGGAAATGGGCACTGCATATAGGTAGGCGATAGTGTTTATTTTTGGGAACATGGGTAGTTAACATGTTAGAATGATAAATTGTAAATTGCTCAGACTACCTTTGATGTACGAATGTAAGAATGATATATATGGCAGTAACATATATGCAAGTTGAATATGTTTATGTCCTTTGTTATAATTCAATGTACATGCATTTCTGGAATGATGTCTACTTGATTTCACAAGTGCCTGAAACGAAATTCCCAGGTGACCCAAACTGAATTTCTAAGTCCCCCAAACTGAATTCCCAAGTGTCTCATACCTGAATTCCTGAGTCCGTCAAACCAAATTCCCAAGTCCCTTAAACTGAATTCCCAAGTCCCCAAAACTAAATTCCCATGTGCTCCAAACTGAATTCCCAAGTCTCATACCTCAATTCCTGTCTCATACCCGAATTTCCAAGTCCCTGAAACTGAATTCCCAAGTCCATCGAACTAAATTCCAAAGTGACCCAAACTAAATTCCCAAGTGACCCAAACTAAATTCACTAGTGTGATACTAAATTCCCGAGTGACCCAATCTGAATTCCCAAGTCCCTTAAACTGAATTCCCAAGTCCCCAAAACTAAATTTCCATGTGCCCAAACTGAATTCCCAAGTCTCGTACCTCAATTCCTGTCTCACCCGAATTCCCAAGTCCCTGAAACTGAATTCCCAAGTCCATCGAACTAAATTCCAAAGTGACCCAAACTAAATTCCCAAGTGACTCAAACTAAATTCACTAGTGTGATACTAAATTCCCGAGTGACCCAATCTGAATTCCCAAGTCCCCAAAACTAAATTTCCATGTGCCCCAAACTGAATTCCCAAGTCTTATACCTCAATTCCTGTCTCATACTCGAATTCCCAAGTCCCTGAAACTGAATTCCCAAGTCCATCGAACTAAATTCTCAAGTGACCCAAACTAAATTCCCAAGTGTCTGATAGTAAATTCCCGAGTGACCCAATCTGAATTCCCAAGTCCCTTAACCTGAATTCTCAAGTCTCCAAAACTAAATTTCCATGTGCCCCAAACTGAATTCTCAAGTCTTATACCTCAATTCCTGTCTCATACTCGAATTCCCAAGTCCCTGAAACTGAATTCCCAAGTCCATCGAACTAAATTCTCAAGTGACCCAAACTAAATTCCCAAGTGTCTGATAGTAAATTCCCGAGTGACCCAATCTGAATTCCCAAGTCCCTTAACCTGAATTCCCAAGTCCCCAAAACTAAATTTCCATGTGCCCCAAACTGAATTCCCAAGTCTTATACCTCAATTCCTGTCTCATACTCGAATTCCCAAGTCCCTGAAACTGAATTCCCAAGTCCATCGAACTAAATTCTCAAGTGACCCAAACTAAATTCCCAAGTGTCTGATAGTAAATTCCCGAGTGACCCAATCTGAATTCCCAAGTCCCTTAACCTGAATTCCCAAGTCCCCAAAACTAAATTTCCATGTGCCCCAAACTGAATTCCCAAGTCTTATACCTCAATTCCTGTCTCATACTCGAATTCCCAAGTCCCTGAAACTGAATTCCCAAGTCCATCGAACTAAATTCTCAAGTGACCCAAACTAAATTCCCAAGTGTCTGATAGTAAATTCCCGAGTGACCCAATCTGAATTCCCAAGTCCCTTAACCTGAATTCCCAAGTCTCCAAAACTAAATTTCCATGTGCCCCAAACTGAATTCCCAAGTCTTATACCTCAATTCCTGTCTCATACTCGAATTCCCAAGTCCCTGAAACTGAATTCCCAAGTCCATCGAACTAAATTCTCAAGTGACCCAAACTAAATTCCCAAGTGTCTGATAGTAAATTCCCGAGTGACCCAATCTGAATTCCCAAGTCCCTTAACCTGAATTCTCAAGTCCCCAAAACTAAATTTCCATGTGCCCCAAACTGAATTCCCAAGTCTTATACCTCAATTCCTGTCTCATACTCGAATTCCCAAGTCCCTGAAACTGAATTCCCAAGTCCATCGAACTAAATTCTCAAGTGACCCAAACTAAATTCCCAATTGTCTGATAGTAAATTCCCGAGTGACCCAATCTGAATTCCCAAGTCCCCAAAACTAAATTTCCATGTACCCCAAACTGAATTCCCAAGTCTCATACCTTAATCGTGTATCGTGTATCTTTATATAGAAAAATTTTAGAAGCCCATAAAAGCCTAAAATATCATGAAAATATGTCAAAAACGTGTTTTTACGGGACTCTGTTGCATGACCCGGTGCCGGGTAACCATAAAATTAATTAATACGGCACCGGGTGCTTCTAAATTACTCAAAAACGTCAAAATCCGGGAATTTAGTTTGATGGACTTGGGAATTCAGTTTCAGGGACTTAGAAATTCAGTATTGGAGACTTGGGAATTCAGTTTTAGGGGACTTCAGAATTCAGTTTCAGGCACTTGGGAATTCAGTTTTAGGCACTTGGGAATTCAGATTGGGTCACTTCAGAATTTAGTATTAGGGACTTAGGAATTCAGTATGACGGATATGGGAATTCAGTTTTAGGCACTTGGGAATTTAGTATAAGATACTTGGGAATTTAGTTAGAGGCACTTCGACATTCAAAATGCAATCATATTCCAGACATTTCGTCCATTCAGTTTTAAGGAGAAAATGACATAACACAACATGTTCACCTGTTACCCTAATCTTTCCAGAATCTGAAAGACATACAACAAAACCACCATATAACGGCCAAAGGCAACCAATTTAATTTTCAATTATATTAAAACAACATGGTCAAATGGATCTAGTTACAATTACTCCATATCCACTTATAACGATTCTATGTAGACCTTTAATTACAAGCTTCAGAACTAAGTTTCAGAAAATACAAAAACTTTATATGATACTATCAACAATGCTTTCCTTTTCTATCTCTAGCTTCCTACTTCCCTTTTTTATCAACAATGCTAACTTCCTGATGTCCTAACTCTATGAATTAATTCAGAATACAGGCAGTTATCAGTTCCTATAACTCCATCAACGAGTTCAGTTTCTTTATCAAAACCAGCTGCTCCAGTTCCACAACACATCCCATAGTACCCCAGCTTAACACACCAATATTGCCAACTTGTTTATGCCTTCAGCCTCCGCCTTTTGAGTTCCTTGGGGTTTGAAATAGAGGTCAACACTTGTTGGCACAGTTGGTTACGTGGATGTTTTACCAACCAATTCACCAACTCACGTCGCATATTATCCACTTCCTCCTACACGAACAAAAATGATAATACCCATTAGTCTCCATTATAGGCCAAATGATAATAAACTAGTATACATAACATGAATCATGACAAAACTGCTAACCATTGTTAAGTTGGGGCTTGTGTAACCACCCCACTCTTTATTTGGGGTGTTGGTCCAATGCTGTAGCCATGATATCACAATCACTCCACAATCATCACTACAAACATTACAAGCAGTAAATAATAAACACCACAGATAGGCATAAACGTACATGAATTAATCACTGATGCCACTTACTTGGTTGGTTGTGGATGCATTTGAAGATATTTCAATTCCAAACTGTGGTTCTTACCAAGAACACCTGGTTTGACTAATCTTTGTATGTCTTCAATGTGTTGCTTCTATTCACATTAAAAAATCATAGATTATTAAAAACATTAGTAAAATAGCAAAAAATGATTTTTAGATGTTATTTCAAGCTATACCACGAAATTGCTCATTAAGTTCATTCCCATTGCTATAGGATCCTTTTTCGAAGCCTTTCTCCTGTAAGTCTTGTCCTCACTAAACTTCCTTGAATATAGTGAGTCCAACACATACATTGTAGCTGTCTTCACTTCCACAACATAGCAAAACCAGTGTAGTGCGTGACACACCGGTGCAAAAATAAATTCACAATCCCCTATATTATACCCTACATATTCTGGCATTATGAATTTTAAGTCGTTCTCTGCTTTCCATTGCCTCGACGTCATTCGTTGCTATTTTCAAAATAATGAATCATTCAGATCAGTTCATATTAATGCATATTATATATCATGTAAGAACAATGTTTATGAAAATGAAAAAACATTAAATGCAAAACATTACCATAAGCTCTGAGGGGAAAATGTGGCGCTGCACAACTCTATGTTCTTCCTTTTGGTCCTGAACCAAGATTCTTCCAATCACATATAATACCTGCAAACCTTCATTGAAGTAACAAATACCAAAAATAACAATTTCCAACTACAATATCATTCTAGAGAATGCACTCACATGAACTTTTAACCATCTTCTTATACCTAGACACTCACAATCAGCTCTTGTGAGTATGAGCCCATCAATATTGACAATTTCCCTATTAGATCAATCAATGACCACATAATTAGGCATTTACAATTAGTTGTGGAGTTAACAAAATAAACATTGCTGAACTTACTCTTTCCCATTTGTTGTGCAATATCTAAACACCTCCTCCATCTCATTAGTGTTTGCAACTGTCATTCCTCTTGTTTGCCTAGATGATTGATCTTGATACACAAATGAAGAACGCTTCGTTCCTCTCTTTTCCCTTTGAGATCTTCTCCCCCCATCCTTTGCAGATGTCAAATCTTTGCTTGGTCCCTCTCCCTCTTCTCCTCCAGCGTCTCCTTCCTCCCTCTCTTCCTTATCTTGTTCTTTGTCCTCTCCCTTTTCTTGTTCTTCGTCCTCTCCCTTTTGTTGTTCTTCTTCCTCTTCTTCCTTTTCTTTGTCCTGTTCTCTTTCTTCTTCTTCATCCTTTTTCCCTCCTTCATCATCCTGTTCCTTGTCTTCTCTTACATTCTCCTCCTTCCCTTCATCAGCCACTTCCTTTTCCTCTTTATCCTCCTCTTTTCCCCCTTCTTCATCCTTGTCTACATCATCTCTGCTTACTTGCATCTTCAACATCTGCCTCAGAACTCTACCTGTACAGTTCATAACCTCAGCATACAGATGTTTTAATTCCTGCAACAATGAAAATGATATGTCATTTTATATAGGATTATATAAGTGAAGTATTTTAATAATTTACTATTACCAAATCATGGAATGCAGACATGGGTGGCAAGTCTAAGGAGGAGGTTGCTTCATTGATGCCAAATGTTTTCAATATTCCATATAAGCTCTCCTTCTCATCCTCAACACGCTTTTGAACTCTTTCATTAGTCTAATATTTCAATGCATGTTGAGTTTGTGGCACCTCATTTATACCAAGGGGAAAATATTGCATAAAAAATAGCTGCAAATGAACCAACAGTAAGCATATAACTTAAAACAGAGATTTGAGGAAAATATTATATAAGACCTAAAACATATAGTTGTAAAATGAAACCACGCACCACTAAAAAGTATAAGCACCCTCCAACAGTTTTTTTTCCTTCATTTTTCCCTTTCTGCACCCACTTTTTATATTCTGAAATTTCTTTTACAAGCTCCTTGTATACAAAAGAAGACCAGTCATACTGAGTGTCTCCAAGCCTTAGACCAGACACAATTTTCAATAGTCTACGACTAATATTTGAACTTGTGCTTGGGTAAAGAAAGTTTCCTAAGCAATACAAAATAAAGAATAACTCAAATCTATCTTCATCTTCACCTAACAGTATCTTATTTTCTATAACCTTATAAGCTACTCCCCCAAATTCCCCCTTTAATGAAATGAAGGTCTCACTGTCACCTTCTAACTTAATTTCTTCCCCACTATGTGGTAACCCAAACAATCGATTGACAGCTTTGGGGTCCATTTGGCGTTGTTTACCTCTAACATAAACACTTGAGGTAGGTGGATCAAATGCCTTGATCACCTCCTCACATACCCCTCTATGTAGAACAAAACATTCCATGTCCAATAGGGTTGCAAAACCAATTTTTGCCACCCTTTCCACCAATGTTTGTCTCCCCTTGATATGCTTGATAACTTTTTGTAGCTGCTTTGGTGAACACCTTGTTTCAAATGGAACCTGTTTGTTAAAAAAGAGAATCTGTCAGTATTATAACTTCAACTCAAGAAATCTACGTTACTTCAACTCACAAATAGCATACCTCATAATACTCTGATGTCATTTGTCTAACCTTTTCCTTTACCATTTTTGTCCTATTCAGAAAATTTTGCATTTTTTTTGTCAGATCAATACACACACTTCAACTAGATAGAACACAACCACCACTAAATATTGATTATCACATTTGGCTAATCACTCAAATTGAGCCTGAAAATTAATTCTGTCAAATTTTTAAACAAAAATATCTATAAAGCTGCTTCTGCATGGATGATTCGAAACTTGTTCAAATATGGTCACCATGTTTGGCCGCACCTTATATGAGAAAAAGACAGAAAATTCAGCAACTCATGACCAATAATGCCCAGAAACAGTGTACGCTAATTTGGTTGCCCAGTAACATCTTCCCTCTCTTCACAACGAATTTTTTTCATAGTGCAGAACCTAATGACCACTTTAGATTATAACTCAGTTTTACTTCACAGACTAATCTAGCCTAATTACCATCCTCATCATACTGTGTATTCCCAAAACCAAATGTCATGCCTTCACTAGGGTTTGCTAATTCACGCAAAGGAATATAACATGTCATAACTGATAGAACAGATCGAAGAATAGTCATACCTCGGGATCACTGTACACGATGATCTTTGGTGACGGAGCAGCGAACTCAACCTCGACCAATTAACTGTGAAAATCCGACACTCGAAGATGATGTGCCATACAATGCTCACGAACTCAGAACCTACGGACCTTCAACCACGACCAAATAAACACCAACTGACTGCTCACGAACTCGGAGACTCAGAGACGACGAAGTAGCGCACTCAGAACCTCGGAACCTCTGAACTCACGGGGCAGAAGATTTTCAACGCGAAATCTAGCAGCAATGTCACGAACTCGAAGACTCCAACACCACGACGCAGATGAATTTCACCGAAACTGGAGCAGAGAACTGACCGCGGAGACTCGAAAACGATGGATGCAAAAAGTGCTGTCTTTTGAGAAAATGACATTAGGGCTTCGCGTGGGTGGGTGCGTGCGTGCGTTTTTCAGATTTGGACACAAATGGGTCCGCCTCCATGCATTTTTTAATTCAGTCGTGCGTGCGTTTTTGTTTCTTCAAGTGAAGGGTAATTTTGACTACATGATTTTATTTATATCCCAGCTCAGGACCCGGGGACTTGGCAAGGATTACGCAATTTAGGATCCCTAATTTGTCATTATGTGTCTTCAAAGGTCCCTAAGTGTCTTTTTCCCTATTCGTTTCTTTCATTTTTTTTTTCCCTCTCTTTAAACATAATTTTAGTTGTGAAAAGAAAATTAGAACCCGAAAATGTTCATTTTACGTGTTTGGAAAAGATATTAGCAAATATTAGTTCCGTCACATCAACTTATTAAATGACATAAATTATTTATTGTAGAATTTAATAATATTTTGTTAACATAATTTTAATTTAAATGTCTTCTTGGTCTATTAATTAATAATAAAATAGTAAAATAAATAATTAATATTTTATTAAAATTTTAAAATAATAAATAGTATAAAAATTTAAAAAATCCTAAAATGATAATTTTTAGACTTAAGTAATAGTAGCTAATTATGAACTGATCTTATCAAAGGATAGATGTGAAAAAAATTAAATGCAATGAATGCAATCGTTAGGTTATTGTTTCCTATTATCATTGATCAGAAACCGATGCTACTCTCCATCTTTACATCTCTTTTTCGAAACCACGGATCGGAAGTTTCATTTTTTATTCGATAGCATACGAGAAAAATAGGACACCTTCGTGTGTAAGGGAGAGAAATGGTTAAGGAAAAAAGTATTTCATAGTAATTATTATTTTTTATATTATTATTATTATTATTATTATTATTATCTCTTTTACTTTAAAAAAGATTTTTTATATTATTATTTTAAATAATTTCAACTCAGTTATTTATGAAGGAGCAAAAAGTGTTCGCAACGAGATTTCATTGACTCACAAGACTCGTTGAATTCTTCGTGTCATTGTGCAACTAGAGAAAAAATGACTCTGAGTTTTATGTGTGTATTAAATAAACTTATTGTTCTGTTTCGAGTAAAAAGGGAAATTCATTCGTGAATCAAATAATACAACTGACTCATGTCCATGGGAACCAAACTTATTTTCTTTACATTCATTATTTGTTCAAGACTTTGAGATGCATATATTAATTGTTTTTTGGTATGTGTTAAATTGTAGTATAACATTTTTATAATGTACCCTTAAATGATTTTTAAATATAAATTAAATTATAAGAATTTTATGTTTTAAACAATAATAAAAATAATGAAGACTGAAAAGTTATTTAATTTTCACTCATCTCACACACATTATATATATATATTATTTTTGCGACTAATGAAACATTAAATGATTATATCGGAGCGTTGCTTACCACTCACGTCTATGTCTAACATCCTACCTATCAAAAACACAGCTTGAAGACGAGCTAACTCGTGCAGTAACTCTTTCCCAGAGCAATAAAATAAAGGAACTATACATTTGACTAAAAAAACAAACCATTAAAAACTTTAGGTGGTTTTAGGTACAGAGAATTTTTATTTCCCATTCGTGAATTAATTATTCAAAGTGAGTTTAGCAAAAATCAACAATTATTCACACTCTCCTAAGAATTGGATGGAATAGTTCAACTGGTCAAACCGAAAATTGGTATCTAGTCCAATCCAGTTGAGATAGATGATCGGAAGGATTCATAACCGGCCATGAACTGATTCCATATTAATTTTCTTAAATTTTTTTAAAATATTTTTTTTATTTTTAAGATAAAATAATATCATTTTTAGTATAAAATATTTTTTATATGTTATAATATTATATAAGCATTATTATGATATATATATATATTATTTAAAAATATATATTTACTTAATAAATAATATAATAATAGATTATTAATTTATTATTTTGAACTCAAAATGTGATTATGGATGAATATTAATTTATTTATATCTAAATATTAAATTTTAAAACTTATTAATAATTTGTTTGTAGTGAATAATATATTAATAATTCAGTATTATTTAGTTTGAGACTTTAATTAAGTTATAAAATTTGTTTAAATTTATATTATTTGTTTTAAATATTTTATTTTAATTAGTACTGATCTGATCCCGGTTAGATCATAGTTGAACCATTGAATCTTAAATTAATGTTTTGTCGGGTTTAATACTCTGACAACCTTGTTTACGCATGTAATTATTAGTGAAAAAAAATATTTGGTAATTTTATGATTGCTCACTGCTAAAACATTCCCGGAATTTTGTAGTCTCTCTGCAACTTCAATGATAAATCTTACATACGGCCCATACTTGACTCCTACGCATAGTAAAAGATTCAGATCTCAACCCCATCAACTTAGTTTTTAGCTCCTATAGTTTATAGTAGATAACTAAAACCCATGGAAAATTAAATGACCCAAGAAAATTTGCCAAAAATCATTTCCTAAACAAGGTTTCTCAGGAAATCAAAAGAACTCTCCATTCCGAACATTGATAAGTGAGCCGATTTACCAAGCCAACTTCTGAAAGTTCTAATTTCTAACAGTAATTTCATATTCATTAAATATCGCACATAAATATGATTTCTTTCCGGACCAAATTTCCTTAATAAAATTTTTTATACACCATTAAGATTAATTTTGTAACCCACATATAATTTTGAGTGATCACAAAACATACATGCAAGGTACATTTGCAAAAAAAATGACCATTTAAACATCCATGTAGAGGGCACTACAAAAAGTATAGACATAGAAAGTCTATGCAAATGTGCAAAATGTAGTCCCTTTGTTATATTTTTGGGCATCTAGATGAGATATTAACAGACATATCATCAAGATTAAGCATAGTAGGAATGCATTGTAGATAAAGGTAAAAATTCCACCACATTTGCATCAAATTAAATCATCAAGATTCATTTAGTAAGCCACATAAAATTTTGAGGGATCACAACACATGGGACATTTGCTAAGAAAATGACCATTTAAGCATCTATATAGAAGGACTACAAAAGGCAAAGACATGACAAGTCTATGCAGGAGTTCAAAATGAAGACCCTTGAAATAGTTCTGCACATCTAGAGAAAGCATAAAAAAAATATAATTATGATTGAGCGATGTAGGAGTGCATTGTAGATAAATGTAAAAATCCCACTGCATTTATACAAATTAAATCATTGATAGAAACCAAACTAATGGAAAGTAGCTGCAACTGGTATCGTTTATAAGTTAATAGTAGTTGAGTTTAAACCTCAGCAAAGCAGTCACAAAGATAAGATAAAATAAAGCTGAAAAAGAATCATAGAAATCACTCTCATTTCCCTACACTACCGATAAAGCACATTGGAGGAACCCTCTGCGTTAGAATTTCACTGATCAAGTTTCTAAGAATCCACTTTTGATCTTGTTTCAGGATATTTTTGCAAAGTGCCCAACTCTATGAACTGAAACCAACCCAGAAATTAATCGGGCATAGAGTAATTGGTTGAAGAAAAGAACTATTGTCCAATGAACCCTTGTCCCCATCTTTCCAATGTTTCATACAGCTTATATAATTTTGAGGCGAAAGGAAGGAATCTTCTGTTGAATCAATAAATTTCTTGTCCTCTTCACATACTGTCATGCAGGTAACAGAATTTCCAACCCTCGTAGGTTTGCCATTAATTATTTCATAGCCATCCCAGTAATCATGGCTACCCTCAATGGTGCAAATAAGATTCGAGTGAGTGAATTTGAAGTACTTTGCACATCCATGGAGTATATTATGCCGAGAACAATTAGTTTCCAAAAAGAGTGTGTAGAAGACAAAGCACAACTGAGGTGGCATGGTAAGAAAACTCTCAATAGATCTAACAAGCTTGCTGGGATTGGTTCAAAGTCAGCAAGCTGAGTTACAGGTTTGCTAAAAGCAACACGAAGGTGCATTAGAGATAGATGTAATTATTCCATGAAATTTGCATCAAATTAGATCATCATGACTTATCTAGTAAGCCACATATAGTTTTGACTGATCACTACACACACACATACATATATATACAAGGTAAATTTGTTAACAATTTAAGCATCCATTTATGGGAACTATAAGAAGCAAAGACATGAAAAGTCTATACTAAAATGCAAAAAGTAAGCCCTTTGATATATTTCTGCATATGTACAAGAGACATCAAAATATATCATTATGATTAAGACTTGTATGAATGCATTGCAAAAGTAACAAAAGTAAAAATCTATGTTTCATAATGATCCACCACCACTCCAAACACACATTTAAAAGGTTATTTTATATTTTTTTTAATTGAGATTAATTAGAATTATTCAAATCCATTAAAATGATGCATTGTTTTCTATAAAAAAATTCATACAATCTAAATTAATTAAAAAATATTCAAAATAGAATGTTGTTAAAAAAAATATAAATTTTGCCCAATCACAACAGCTTTTGGAACCATATATTCAACTTCGACTCAACTGAGTCCTCTTATTAAAAGGAATCAATATATTATATAAACATCAAATAACTAAATATATTATGTTATTATTATTATACGTTAATGTTACTAATAATTTTTTTATTTTAGACAATTAATTTATATTTTAATTTTATATAATTTTTTAAAATTTATATATCTTCTTGCACTCCAGGTATACAGAATTAGAACTACTTCATATAAAAAGAATTTCACCCTACATGGGGGTGTTCACATGCTGATGCGGTTCATACATTACTTTGGCCCTATGTTCAGTCCTGAAACACCCTCGGACCATGAAAAATTTGCCCATGGCCCGCCCCGAGATGGCCCGATGCTTGACCAGACCAATATTGGTTAAGGTTGGCCTGATGCAAAATAAAATTAAAAAAATTAAAAAATAAATAATAAATTAACTTAATTTCATAAAAAAATATAAATACTTTTATCTAAAATAGAGTATATTTTTATAGGAAATGATATTAGATCAAAAGGAATATTTATTAAAATTATAAATATTCGATAATTATACATTATTTATTTTTATATAATATTATATTGAGAAATAAATTTAAAATTTGAAATAAAATTAAATTTTGGAATAATAAAATGTCCTTACCATAATTATAAAATTAACTTATTATATGAAGTATATTAAAAAAAGTAATCATATAAAATCATTTAATGTTCATGAAAAATAAAGGGAAATTTTTTTTAAATATAATACATATATCAAGTCGAGCTAGTACAGGGCTTATGCCTTGCCTGACACCCGAGGCCGAACCCGGTATTTGCCCCGACTTGAATTTCATCTCAGTTGTATCTTTTTCTTTTTTTGGTCCAATTTAACCAATTTGAATTGACCAAGACATATTGGGCAGAGTACCCAAATGCACAACTCTTACATACGATATTGTTTAGAAAATTTAAAAATAATGGTTGAATTAGAAAGTTCTCCCCTCTAAAACCTCCCCTTTCGATTCCCTCCAAAATGAGATCTTTATGGAGGGGAGACTCCTCCCTTCATAGAAACCTGTCTCCTATCCCCTCTCTTCCTCTCAATTAAAATTCTAGAAACACATTAAATGCTTATCATAATAATAAACACATCTGAACTATTCAAATTAAAATTGAACATTTTAGATTTTATTTTTGTATTTTAATGTTATTTTATTTTATTAAATGTAGAATTTAAAATAAAAATAATTTTATAATTATTATTTTGTAAAAATATGATTTTTATCATTTAGAAAAGTAAAAGTTAAAAATTTTAAATTTGAATTATCAAAATTAAATTTAAATGATCCCGATCTCATCACAACGGATAAGGGAAGCTAGAGCAAGGGATTAATTGATATGTGCATTGCATTGCAACGGGGTAGTCCTTGACCTGTACCGTTAACATGTTACATAGTGCCACCCCATTTATAAATGGTGTGTTAGCAGCAACGCCATGCAATTTCAATATTCTGTTAATTATACCCAAAAGAGTGAGCGAGAGATAAAGTGGAAAGAGGGGAGCAAAATTGAACCAAAAGAAGTAGAATTAGTGAATTGGATCGCATGGTCACCGCCATAACAGAAGATGATATTTTCAGAGCTGATGAACTAAGCTAAATTTCTTAGTTTTCTCAGCTAACAGAAGATGAGTTATGGTGGCCGAAAAATAAATAAATAAATAAATAACGATAAGTGAAGTGACTGAAACTTCGCCCATCCCCCAATAAATAACGGTAAGTCTCCTAACCTTTCTTTTTTTTAACGGAAACTTAATAAATCTATCAACTTTAACTCTACAAAATTAAAGATCTCATTGCAATTGCTTTTTCTTTTTTAATTTTCTTTTTGCAAGTTACAAGCAGGTCTTCTTGTATTTTGTGCATTATTAATATTAATGTGCAACTCGTGTGCACCTGAAAAAACAAATGTGTAACTCTATGAGATCATTGAAGATACTATTAGAAAGAGTACTCTCTCCGGTCCTGTATATAGGACCTTTTACCTTAATCCTGAATATAAGATTTTTTATAATACACGAGGTGGTATTTATTATACATTTCCAAAAAATATCCCTATTTAATGTATCTAAAGAAAAAAAGAGAGAGATTAAATAAGGGTAGTTTTAGAAAAATATTGAGATTTTCGAAAAAATCGAGGTAGTTAATTAGTTTTAACTCTCCTTCTTAATTCATGTGATTCGGTTAAAATGATCTTATATTAAGGATCAGAGAGAGTATATAATAATTAAGCGTGCCCATAAACATATGACAGTCACACTCTCTTTAAGATGTTATTCACTCCCACTATAATTGTTGCTGGGATCTGGCGAACTACCCCTAGGTAGAGCCGTCAAAATGGGTCAAGCCCGACGGGCCGGTCTGAAAAGCCTAAAAAAATGAACGGGCTCAGGCCTCAATTTCGGGAATAAATACATAATTCGGGCTTTTTGAGCCCGGCCCATTTAGGCCCGGCCCATGGTGGGCCGGCCCGAAAGCCCGAGACTTTTTTCTTTTTCTTTTGTTTTTGGTTTAAAATATTAAAAAATACATATTATTTTATTAATTAGTGATATATAAATTGTAAAATTTAAATATTATGTTAGTTTTTTATAAATTATGATGATAATTAGTTGTATTAATTTAAATAATTATATAAAAAAATTTATTAAAAAACATTAAAAAAATTATTAAAAAATTAAAAAAAGCCCGCGGGGCCGGCCCATAGGCCCAATCTCGCGGGCTTGGGCTTGGTTTTCCAAGCCCATTTTCCAATTTGGCCTTTTTGGCCCGGCCCGAGGTGGGCCGGCCCAAATGGGCCCGGCCGTCCTAAATTGACAGTTCTACCCCTAAGAGTTATTCAAAGCACCTTAGACAATAGACAACAACTTCTTTGTCTCAACAAAAATTACAGAAATGAAAAAACTAGAGAAAATATAAGAAGGAGGAAACAAAGAGTATTTTTTGTGTGTTTTTCAGATCTAATCTACTGCCTTTTGTAGCCAAATAAAATAACCAAATATTAAAACTCAATCAATTCCATAAACCAACTATTTCTGAATGTTGGGAAGAAATCAAAACATTAATAATTAATTTCTACACGTTTGTAAAACATGAAACGTTTTGGAAAAACTGAAAAATAAAAATCTAGTTTGAATTTTAAATTTAGATCAAATCTAGGCCATTAGACTAATCTAACGGTCACGACGCACCACATGCTAAATGTATAATATTTAGTCTCATTTAATCTTCCTTCTAAACCATTTTTTAACAAATGACATACTTTCCTTCTTTTATACTCTTAGAGAACATTTTCCCTAAGCAATATGGGACTTTAAGTTTTCAAATTACACCTGACAAATACACATAAGAGTGATGAAGAAACATGTGACATTTAAAATGAGATTTTATATTAATTGTTTTCTTTTTTTTTTAATTATAAAAAATTACTTTCAATAATATAACATTTTAATATGTGTGTGTATATATATGTAATATTTTTGTTCAAAAAATTAATTTTTATCCTCTATAATATTATGTAACTTGGCATCAAGCAAATATTCAACCACTACATTTTAGAGGGAAATTAAATTGTCTGTTAAATTTTGTTGGTCAGGTTTCCTATAAATTGAACCCAAAAATTCCTGATCCTTATGGATAAGTAATATTATCTCTACATCAACAAGGGAACACATAATATAATGCTCAACATGTTCTTTTTATTGATCAAAGTGAAAGATTTAAGAAAAATAATAACATTTCATTCACATTGCAGCAGTTTGGTTTTGGCCTGGCAGATTGGCGGAGACCTCTTTCAGTCGAAGAGACAACTTCACATCGATGAATCTACTTCACTAGACTATAACTTTCTATACATTCACCCGCTGATCGTGATTACAAAAAAGACTTCACCCTAGAATCATATACATGAATGGAAAGCACGTATCTTTTTTCTTTCATTCTGTGGAAATGCCAAAAAAAGAAGGCACAAGGCATTTGGCTGTCAACATGTATCACCCAAAGAAAGAATCAGCTTTGGCCATAGTGAGCTACGTAACCGTATGTTATACTCCCAAATAACTTGTGCACCCCTCTGACATATTAGCTATCACAAAACCGGCAAATACCTGCATATCAACGATAACAGAATTCTCCTATTACCATGGGAACAAGAGGATTAAATGATCTGCCATATCAACCACAACATAACCAAATATGATTATGTGTGTGTAAGATTTTGTCAGTCCAAAAGGAAGCAAGGATCTTTCCATTGGAACCACCTAGGTTAATGCCCAGGATGGTCTGATTGGTAATAGATAACAAGTTGAATATATCATTGTAGATTTAATAACAATAACATTAATACCTGAACCGAGCCAAGAATGTATATCGCTGAATAATGCCGACCATGGATCACCATGTCAGCCAACATGGCAAGTGGAATGGTGAGGGACATGCCCAAAGTGGCCACAAGGGAAGTTGTCCATACAACAGAGAGTGCCCTGAGTAGATGAGAAAACCTCTAATGTAAGATTTTGAGTGGATTGAGAATGTGCAGATTAACAAGATTGATTTCATGTACCACAAGTAATCTGACAGTACGCTACCAATAAGTCCATTGGCAAGAACCACTTCATCCATAATAGCAGAGTGGGGAATCTTAAACTCAGGTTCAATTCCTATGGCCATCAAGGGCCAGACTGAAAGAAACAAGACAGAATTAGCCATAAGTTCAATAAAAAGATGAATATATTTTTTTCATCCTAGAAAGATAAATTATAACAGCTACCACAAAAACCCAAAACGAGAGGGGTAACGAAGTGGGAACTGCATGAGTGAGCATGAAGACTAGTGCATGGTCAGAGACCTCATAAGTTCATATTGATGAGTGAATGTAGACTCATTGCTTAAGCAAACACTTACTGAGCCACCATAGTGCTACCAGTGTTAACAGTCCAATATATCCAAACAGCTTTTGCACATCAACCTTTTCTCCTTCTTCACCAGAAATTTTTTTAAGAAGAACTGCTTATTAAAGGCAAAAGAAGTGGTCACAAGTCACCAAAAACATGTGACAGAGTAAAAAGCTAACAGCTGAGATATTGCCTTACCTGTAAAGAGGCCATACGTCATTGCTGAGAGAAGGCCAAAAAGATCTCCAATTAGCGATCGCTTTCCATTACTGACCACAAATATTAGTTGTTAATACCCAAAATATATACATATATAAAGAGCAAGCTGGTAATGGCAAATTCATTTAGCAGACTCAGTAGAAGGAGCATTGCACATGATATTCTATAACATCCTAATTCCTAATATAATGTGACTCTTCTAAGACAACAAATTGACCCCATAATACTGCAGCATAATTGTGTACCCTTTTTGTCTCCGTCAGATTATGAGTAACATTAACAACACTGAACACATACAGGCAGATATGCATTTCTAAGAAACGCAGAATAAAAAACCAAAGCTGCAAGTGGAATATAAGAAAAGGAAGATAGGTTGTTTACAAAATACAGGAAGGAAGATATGTATTTCTCAGAACAATAAAGAAAAATCCAGAGCTGTAAGTGAAATTTCAGAAAGGAAGATAAGATGCCATCTAATAAACCACTGTCACTAATGCCCAGCACAGATGTCTGATATTTTTTTCCCAAAAAATAAGTCGCTAATAGAAATGCTAGTATGGCAAACACGAGATCTCAACAAGTACTCCAACTAAACACCACGATTGATATAAAAATTTTAATGTATCAGCAAAAAATGGGCACAACAATGCATAAAATTTGGAAACAATTAGAAGATTAGCTAGCAGGAGAGGTTTATAGTTCTACCTTGCGTTAAATGACAGGCTACATATGCAATTAGGGATCAAAATTTCAAACAAAATCCTGCTATTATGTTAGCCAGCTCAGAACATAGAGAATGGAAGAGGCTTACATCCAACAACAGCACGCATTAATTGACCTCTAAGAAATCAGTTAAAACCAGGAAATCAAATACATGAAATGTGGTTATCAAAAGATATAGTTAAGGCTTACTCAGCACTTGATTCTGATTCATCTGCAGCCCAGGTATTCCCCATTGTTGTCATGGCAACCCCAGCCATACTGACGAAGACAGAAACTACTTTTGCTATATTTAAAGAATCTTGGCCCATACTTACACCAATGAAAAGAGTAAAGAGTCCAGAAGTAGATGATAATACTGTTGTACTAGCTACGCTTGTGCGTGCAAGGGCAGCATTTGATAGATACTGAAAGTAACAAAAATCAAATGAATAAAATTCCAATGCTACCCTTCTTAAATGTTATTATAGAACAAAGTAAACATCAAAATAAAGCATGTATGAAGTAAGGAACAGAGAAATTGATTAAAAGTTCAACACAAGAGGTGAGGAAACATGCCATTGGTCATTTCACAGATAGGATCAATACAATGGGACATTTGACTACCTTAGGACTGAAAAGCAAGTCAACTTTAGCGTCTCAATTTTTTTAACCTTCAAAATACAGAGCTTCAATAGTTAACTATGCCGTGATCTAACCATTCTAGAAAGAACTCCACAGGCATATAACATTAAAGTATAACAAACGCGTCATAAATCTGTTGCACTGCATGCTTTGGTCCTTGCTAATTGCAAAATGTGGAAATCATTTTTAAGTCACTTACCTCAGTCATAAACCAGAGAGGTGCAATGGAAAACCCATACAAAGCAATCTGCCAGGTTGTGAGTTCTTTCTCTTCATTTACCACATTAATATCATCATATTTAGCCACCAATGGCTCTCCTTCTGCAAGATTTGAGATGTCTAAATCACTATCTTTTCTATTCATACTGCCCAGTTCCAGTTCATACTCTTTCTGCTTTCCATTGCCCTTGAGAGGAAAGCTTCTTCTGGAAGGACACTTGTCCACGCTTTCTGCATTTTGACCACTTTTAGAAGAGTGGCTAAGTAAGTTACACAACCAGTCCTTAATGAATGCTACTGGGATGTAAACTACCATAAGAGAAGCTCCAAGATACGTCACTGCAAATGGCTGCTTATAAGCCGTAAAAATATCCTGTTCAGAAAAATATTATTCAGAAAACTATTCATACATTGAAAGCCTTGATGCTGGCATACTATATGAGAATGTATCACAGAAAAAGATAGCCATCAAGAAGAACTGCAAAATATAAAAGTTCTTTAATGGAACAGTCTCTTGTCATGTTGGATAAAAATTTAGTGGTTGCAATAGTATGGACCTGAAGTGACACACCACCATTTTTCAAGAAATCCCAAACAATAAAATTTTCAATCATTGCGTCCGCCGGTTTACATATGTAACATATAACATCACAACATATAACTGGCATTGTATGCTCCATCCCCTTAAGAACTGCAGTTCCAATTTAGTCAAAGTCATGACTAAATATTTTTTTATTAGCCTAGATAAATGTATTACGTATCAACTACTCCACCGACAAAATTTCGATATCAACTACAAGACTTCATGGTTGGCCTCAGAAATCTGAAATGGAGTACCAATTGGAAAGGTTAATTTTTGGGAAGCTTTTGATCCAAGTCTCGTTAAGCTAAACATGAACTTGCATACACCTCTCTCAGGCACAACAGCCTCCTATTTGATTTTTTCACCAAGAGATTATCCTATACTAGGACATAAGCCCCAGAAAATTTAACCATCTTCAATTGTATTATAGAAGGCTAAATATCACAGGAGGAATCAATTAAAACTAAAAAAAACAAAGAAGAAAACAAACTGAAATATACACACGTGAAACTTTAAGAAATGTTTTCACCCAAACCCGAAGCGAATTTGATTTACCTGGGTAACAAACAAAATGGAGAATTTAAACGCACAGAATGCGCAAAAACTGACCTGCGTGACTTCGGCCGAGGTGACCCATATAATTACAACAGCCGCTATAAGAAATAATCCAGCCTTGTATCTCCAACCCATCACAAATCAAACTATGCGCAGTTGAAGAAACTACAGGAACTGTAAAGATCCGCAAGACTCTACCAGATTCTTGTATGAGCTTTCAATATAACACATTGCCAATGTTATCTAAGAATGAGGTCCGTGGAAAGGAAAGCTTAAATCTGGCGTCCCAACTGGAAACAGCGGAACAGGGAAGGGCGAAGCAAGTTTGTGAAGAAATTACGGAGAGGAAGTCGGAGGATTCTTGCGAAGGAGAAAAGCCAGAGACCCCGGACCTGATGATTGCGAAAGAGAGAGAGGGAAGTATTAAATTAAAATTGGACTATACACGGATGATTTGCTTCCAAATTTCTCATGCGTCTTCATCACCAAAATAAGTTAAAATGTTCATCCGAATACATTTCTCATTCATCCTTGCCAAAAAGAAAAAGTCATCGTCTTTACTTCTTATACATATTTTTTAGTTTTAATTTTAGTTATTAACTAATTTCAATTTTAAACGCGTATTATATATAGTTTATGACTTTATTCTATCAGCAATGAGCAATAGAAAGTAATTAAGAATATTAATTAGGTGATATTTAACGACATTGTTTTCAATATTTTTATAAATTTAAAAATTGGCAGGAACTAAAAATGAAATTTCAATGCCTCCCCTCCTCAAATAATTTTCTTTTCCTCACCGAAATTTTCCTCTGTTTCATACATAGAATAGAAAGCTCATGGTCTCACTTATCAAAAAAAGAAAGCTCATGGTCTCTAAATCTGTACCATAATTATTCTTGCATTTTCAGACAATGAAATCTGAACAAAATGAGCGTGGGAGGTATATAGCGCTAAAAATTTGCATTGTCACAGCGAAATTAGAAGTAACATTAATTTTTTTATCAAAATGGAATGCCTGTATTTATATTTGAGTTAAATTCTCTGAAATGAAATTTTTATTGATATAGATCTACCATCCACGGCAAGCATTTATTTTCAGAAAAATAATATTTTTGGATGAGTGCGTGTCCGTGAAGCGAAGCTAATTCTATGTTTTAAAGATATTATGAGAAGAAAAAATCCAGGCATAATTCTGAAGTTAATTCTATGTTGTTTTAACGATATTATGAGAAGAAAGCGAGTGAAAAAAATCCAGCCATCATTGTGTAATTTAAGAGGTCATTGATGAGAGCCCAAATATAAAACGTCATCCTGTACTAAATATAAGATTTTTTTTATTATAAACATAAATTTAATTTAAAATACAAGACGTTATTTATTATATATTACTAAAAAGATGTTCACATTTAATTCATAAAAAAGAAAAAAATTTAATATAAATAATTTTGGAAAGAAAATATGATTTTTTTAAAAAATTAAGATAATTAACTAGTTTTAACACTTATATTTATTCCTCATTATTTGGTTAAAAAAATCTTATATTAAGAAAATTAGATATACATCCGTTCGATGCATGGATTTACTAAAAATGTAATTTTTTTCCCTTTCTATATTTCAAAAAAATTAATCTATTATCATAGTACTATTGAAAATATAATTATCCATACATAATCATTTAATAAAGGATATTAAAAAAAACAATCAAATTAAATTATTAAATACTTCTCTATATATAATATTTGAAGTTGTGTCACTTGGTTTATCATTTTGATATAAAATTAAAATTTTCAAGCCACATTTAAATCGCACATGAGATAATACAACATAAAATTGATCATGTGTAAACATAGGTCTTGACAAATATAATCCTACATTACAAAGTCTTTATCCTTTAACTCTTATTTATTGTTATAACAAAAGTTAACATAACAAGAAATTATCATCTTTTCATATTAAATGGTAGATTAGAATCAGACTGAGTCATTAATAGTTTGGAAATGCATACTTTAAGCCCTTCAATTAGTTTGTGTAATAATGAGAAATGTGCTATTCATTAATCCGAATGACTTATCAATGTTTCTCATTAAAATTATAGGTGTCCCAATTTTTAATTTGATATCATAATTAGAAAGACTTGACATAAATATTGAATTTAAGACTAGTGATGCATGGGATGAATAAGGATTAATCTTCTAAAAAAATTTTCTAGTGCCCAATGACTAGTTACAAAATGACAATAAAAGATAATAAAATACTTTAAATTTTTTTATTTAAATATCAAATAATAGATTTTATTGAATATCTATTTTATTGAATTTTTATTTACTCATATTAGGTTGATTCATTTAACTTGTAACTTAGTGATAAATTTTCTTATAATAAGTTGACCCCTTCAACTTGTAAACTGTGATAGATTAACTCATTTAACTCATTCAATCCGTAATCCATAGTGGATTGACTTGTTCAACGCATAATTCATATAAGGTTGACTTATTTAATAAATTGCGACATCTCTACTATTAATTCCTTAACAAGTTATAAATAATTTTTAATATTTGACATAGTATGTATATTGGAAATCTCATTACACTAAGTTATTAAAAACTTATTATATTAGAAGTATAGTTGTTCATGGATCGAATATCACCTTAGTCTAGTGTTCTACCCAAGAAACACCTCAAGGTTATTTTTTAAATCATGGCCTAAATTGGGCTGTGATGACCTAGTGCTTGACTAAACTGGGCAAATTTGTACTAAGCTAAGTCAACTTTAAGGCAAATTAAATAATTTAAGTGGCTTGACATTAAAATTGAAGTCAAGTTCTCCATAAAATGAAGATCTTCAATTGAATCCCATAAAATTGCTAAAAAATAATTATCTACTGAAATTCTAATCTTATATGCAAATTGTTTGCTAAAAAACCAATCAGAACACTTAAGAACTTTATTCTTGTCCCCATTGTTCTTAGGTTAATGAATATATTTCATAGGACAATGTTTAACAAAGTAATTAACTAACAGAAATTAAAAACAATGATAAAACATATATAAAAGGTAATGAAATAGCAAAGAGTAGGACTTATTTGCTCTTAGTTTCAAACTTTAACTAAGTGTATGAATAGACTTGCCTTAGAGCAACCTCAAACTTGCTTGTGAGCATCTTCAAATTTGCCCGCAAGTAGTCCTAAACTTGTTCACAAGCAGTTCCAATCCTACTCAAATGCAACCCTGGATTTGCCCGTAAACATCCCCATACTTGCTTGAGTATATCACTAACTTTGCCTATGAGCATCCCTAAACTACATTGGTGCAATTCCTTACTTGATCAAGAGCATCCTCAAACTTGCTCTTATGCAGTATCAAATTTGCTCATGAGTATACCTAGCTTGCTCAGGCATAGCCTTAGACATGCTTGTAAATATCTTTAGACTTGCCTAAGTGTAGCCTTTGTCTTACTTATAAATAGCCCTGGACTTGCTCATATGTGACCTCAAACTTGCTTGTGTGGAGGACAAGAACTCCCTCCCAACCCTAAACTTGACTAAGTGCATTGATGAATTGTTTAGAAGTAGCCTTAGACTTGCATACGAGTATTCCCAGAATTCCTCATAAGTAACCCCAAATTTGCTCATGAGTAGCCCCAACCTGCAAAGTAAAAAGAGATTTAATGTTGATTGATATAATTCCTACAAGAAATTTGATTTAAAAATATTTTATTGCAATCTAATATTAATTTGTATAATTATTAGTTAGTTCTAGTGTATTAAATATTTTTTAAATATTTAATAAGTATTTACAATCACGAATTGATTGCATTGTATTAAATTAAATATTTAAAAAGTAATTTAAACATTATTTTTGTACTCCTTTAAATTAAATGTTCAAAACTTTTAATTCAGTCATTCAATTTTACTTCTTCAAATTAAATATTTGAATTATTTTTAATTCTTTAAATTAAATGTGAAATCAAAATTTTGGTCCCAAAATACTCTATATGAAATTGAAGTATTACATAATTAAAGCAAATTAATAACTTTTTTTGTCAAAAATTTTCTTATTCAATAAATAATCTGAATTAAATATTAATTGATTTTCAAATTCAATTTGAATATTATCTTTTCAATTTAATATATATATAATTTTTTGATGATTTAATAGTATAATAAATTATCAAATTAATGAAATAATTTTCAACCAATAAATTATAAGATTATAACAAATCATACTATTTTTAGTCTTTTTAATAAATTATACGAATCAATTATAAGAAATCGATTTGAAATAGTTACATATATGGAATGGTGGAGGGCCCCAGCGGGAAACAAAAAAATAAAGAGAAATAAAGAACACTTCAACCTATTTTCAAATGTACTTTATTCTAGATTCACCACTGATTATTAGTTACTAATTGATATCACAACAAATTACTTGTGCTAGCTAGCAAAAGATATCACTATGTTCTTTTTAGTGAAAAAAGATACCAATATTTTTTATTACATCAAATGATTTGAACTTTTGAAATTACCTATATCTCACACTATTTTTACTATTTGAGTTAACTCTAGGTAACTAACATAGTATTAGAAATTTGAAATTTCATCATCTTACATAAAAATTAAATTTAATAAATATTTATTCTGTTATTAGCACATTAAGTACTAATGTTGCTGGATTGCATTTGAAAATTTGGAATCTTTAACAAAACCATACACAATGACATTGAAATTAGCATTTAAATAATAATAAACATCCATAGAATTGCACATATGTAGCCGTGCCCAAGAACATTCATAGACTTGCATGTGAGCATCCCCAAACTTGCTTATGAACATCTTAGACTTGCTAGGATGTAACTCCAATTTTCCTTGTGAGGAGCCTTGGACATGCATGTGTAAGCATCCCTTGGACTTACTTGAGTGCAACTCTGGACTTGTTCAAAAGCATCCTCAAACTTACTCAGGTGCGGCCTTAGACTTATTCATATAAGCATTCTCAAAGTTTCCCTAGTGCAGCATATAGTTGCTTGTAAGTATCTCTGGACTTGTATAAGTGTAGCCTTAAACTTGCGTGTGAGTAGCCTTTGACTGACTTGTGTATAGCCTTGGAATTACATGTGCAAAGAATAAGACTTACCTATGTTGAACTTGAACTTGAATAAGCATATCAACTTGCTTGGGAGCAACCTTAGACTTATCTATAAATATCATTAAACTTACCCTTATCAACTCCGAATATACCTGTGAGCAACCTCAAATTATAAATTGAAAAGAGACTCAACGGTGATTAATTATAATTTATTGCAAAATAAAAAATTTATAATAATAGTATCAAAAAAAATTTATAATAAACTATTTTTATATAATATTATATTAAATTATATTTATAGTTTTTTCAATGAATGATAATTATATTTACAATTATTAGTTATTTACTATGCATTAATTATTTTATAATTATTTAAAAATATTTCAACATGCTTTATAATTACTAATTAATTGCATTGTATTAAATATTTGAAAAGTAATTCAAAATTTTTTCTCTTCTATAAATTAGAAGTTAAAACCTTTTAATTCAACCAATCATTTTAAATTTAAAATTAAGGTATAAATTGCCATAAATTTCATTTAAAATTTTTCAATTACAAGCATTGAAATTAAAAAAATCAGTCATAACCAATGTTTAATCTTTTTAAACACAATATAATTGTATGTATGTAGATATAGTTGATTCAAGTCCCATTGTGCTATCAAATGAAATTAGCATGGATGGCCTAACATTATTTTAATTGCTTTCATCGAGCAACCAATCATCGCTGATTCCTTTTTTATTCTTTTACAAACCATATATTTTCTATTATTAGTATTATTAATGTTAATTTTTGTTTTCATCAAATTTTCACATGCAAATTTTAATTCGATATAAATTCAAAATAAAAAAATTGAGCCATCATTATTTTACGCAAAATATTTAAGAATTAATTAAAAAAATTCAATTTTTTTGCACCAAAATATTTTATAATATTTTTATTTAAAATTTTTAATAAAAAAACTTAAGTATAAGATAGTGGACAATATAATGTAAGCTTTCTTGACTAAAGAATAAGAAATGATGTAAGAAAATTTCAATACCAAAACAGTTTATTATATATTAACAAAGTAATTAGAAATAGAAAATTACAAATTAAAATTTAAGCTAAATTCTAATTTTTTGAATTAATTATGCATATATGTAATTTAAGAATATTAAAAAAAAGTGTATTCCTACCATCTAATTTAGGAATTAATTAAATGAATAAATTATTCATTCAAAATATTGTTTTGATGATAGATGAATTATGAGTTACTTAGTATACTTTCCAGAAAATGTACAAGTTAATTTTTCAAGAACTATATATATAACTTGTTTGTTTTATTTTCAAGTTTCCTTGAAGTTCAAATTATATTTTAATGTATATATTTTGTTTTTACCTTAAATACATAATTACTCTTTTTATTAGGAAAATAGATTAATAAATTAGTTGTTTTTTTGAGAAAACATTATAAGATGCTTAGAAAATAGGACTTCTTAAGGATTTACTTAAGAAGTAGAACTTCTCAAGCGATTTACTCGTGAAGTAAAACTTTTTTAATTAAGTTCAACTTCCTGACAATTTTTAAGTTTTTTTTTCTAAGTCACACAACACTAATTGCTCTATTTTCCTCATATCAATTGCTTAAATTTGACTATACCTATACATTTAAGGTCTAATTATTATTTGTTGCTAAGCAATCTAGATCAAAATTTTTGAATCAAAATAATCATCATTAAAAAATTTAAATTTCAACATATTCTCAAATATATAATTAAATGTGTGTTATTGCTTAGTAATCACAATAATAATATAATATCAACTAATTCAATAATTTGTCTAAAACATTTAACCTAATAAATTTAGGTTATAATCCACATTATTTAGATTTATTTGATGGGTTGCAAATATTAATTCATATATCTTAGGTTATGTATGTTGATTATCTTATATATTATAAATTAAATTCATGGCAAAAAAAAAACCTACATTTATATATCATCACGATGATGAGAGCACAATTAGGATTGTTTTTCACCTCATTATAAGCATTTAATTGATGAATTACGAATCAAACGAAAATTCTTTAGATGACTAAAAAATGAATTTGCTAAAAAATTCAAGTATATATTCAAACTCAAAATTTAATTATAATTTCAAATTCTCAGCTCTCAAAACTCTATTGTGATCAATTTATACAAAATACGCAAAAAAAATAATTTTTTCCAATATATAAAAGTTAATAAATCATATTATGGTATATATGAAATATTAATAATGCATTCCTTTGTTATATTCACTTCCATTTCCTCATTTGAATTCACTATGTTCTCTTCCCGCAAATAAATTTTTGTTTTTCTTTCATTTGATCATAATTTCAATTCAAAAATTTTGTTCATTCCAGATCAAATTTTTGTAAAATCTATTAAAAATTAAATTTTAACCCTTAACAAATTGTCTATTTATTGTCTTTAAAAATTTTTCCATTTTAGATCTAGATTGCAAATTTTAGTAAAGGATGTTCTAATTAAATTTTCATCCTCAATAAATTTTCTAAATAATTTGAAAATTATGGTTGTGTAAAATTTTAATAATTAATTTTAAATAAATTGCAAATAATGAGTTTCAAATTCTTCAAATTGAATTAATTTCCAAAATAATTTTAAAATCATTCAAATTAAATTATTATTGAATTTTAAGTCAAAATTTCTAAATAAATTTTAGAATAAATTAAGTATTTTGTTATGCATTTAAAATATAGTTTTTAAATTCATATTTAATTTTTTTATCTAAAATAAAAATACATATATTACACTTGACCTAGTATTATTTTTGTTGCTTAAGAGCATCTCATTTTTTTATTATTATATCGTTTTTATCACAAAAAAGAGCATCTCATTTTTGGAATCATATTTTTTTTACGTAAGTTTTTGAAATCTTATAAAATAAAGGATATAGATAAAATATATTTAAATTTTGAAATGAGAATATTTTCTTAGTTATCATATCAATTATATTACAGTGAATTTTATTTAATCAATTTGGTTAAATTTTTTTGCGTCATTAAAAACATTGGGATTAAACTTAAGTTGAAATATCCCATCTAACTTGATGGTTTTCTAATTCCAAAGTTTGAACTTGATTTGTTATAATTTATTACAAATTTTATAGTTTTTTTTTAATATTTGGCCGAAATCTTAAGTGAATCATTTAGTTTCGATCATTTATTTTGGAAATCGATACATAATTGAATGATAATTTATTTAGATATGAATAAATATTTAAATTTTAATTCAAAATTTATTTATTACTTATTCAATTAAATGTCAATTTTTATAAAGTTATTTATTGAATTGAATACTATTTAAAATTTGTTTACAAAATTACTTTTTTCAATTAAAATAAAAGATTATAAGCAATTATTTGATGAATTGCAAATAAAAAAAAATCCTTTAGAGGAATGGGAAAACGGAAATTACAATTTACATTATGTCAACCACACAATTTTAAGATAACTCTATTGAGATCATTTAGCTATGGATATATTGATTTCAGCCATATTTTACAGGTTTGAATCCACAACAACAGCATCGGTGATGATGCACCTCTCGAAGATGAGTTAGTAACAACAACAACTAAGAATTTGTCGAATGTTTTTCAATTTTATATTTTCATATACATATCCTAATAAAAAATATCCCTGTTTTTGTACCCAAAAGAAATCTCTTTTTGATGGGAAAATGAATAAAATTAATTACATGAAATAAAAAATGCTTTCAATTCAAAAACAAAAAAAGAGAATCAAATAAATTACTCCATCTAATCCTTAATATAAAACTCTTTTAACCAAATCACACAGATTAAGAATAAGAATTAAAATTAATTAACTACCTCGATTTCTCCAAAAATCCTAATATTTTTCCGAAACTACTCTTATTTAACCACTTTTTCTCTCTCTTTAAATACATTAAATAGGAATATTTTTTAAAAAATGTATAATAAATAATACCTTATATGTTGTAAAAGATCTTATATATAGGGTCAGGGTAAAAGACTTTCTATATAGGACCGGAGGGAGTATCATTAATGCGTTTAAAGCCCATAATGAAATCAAACATATAAATATCAAATTGTTTCCATCATCATTCCATTCATTAATATATATTAAATACTATCAAACAAATATATATGAGATAGTTGCGCAATATAGATAAATTGATTAGGCTTGCTTGGTACGGGGGAATTGGGAGAGGGAAGTAAAACTTCTTGGGAAGTGAACTAATTAATATTGCTTGGTTTGAAAAAAAATTAGAAGTTCCCGGGAAGTGAGTTTAACCCGGCAAGTAGAACTTCCCGAGTAACATCAGGGAAGTTCCAGGGAAGTTTTACTTCCCTAGTATTTTATAATATTTTTCTAAAAAACCCTTATTTCTTAATTAATTTTTTAAATAGAAAGGATATTTAAGTCTTTAAAATTAAAATATCATATATTTATTTAAAAAAATATCTAAACTTATTGGGAAATAGAAAATAGAACAAGCAAGTAATATATGAACTTCCAGGAAAGTTAACTTCCCAACAAGTATACTTCCTAGGAAGCTACATCCTGGAAATTATACTAAGCAACCCTAATTTTCCCATCATACCACCCATCAACATATATTTTCCCCCTATTTTCTAAACATAAGAAATGAGTTCTGATAAGAAAAAAATGTATGAAAATGAATTGATTAAGAGTTAAATTATATTTATAAAAGAACAAAATCTATACTATACATATGAAGTGAGCTCACATATTGAGGATTTCATGACGTAGTGCAATAACTTAGTTTATCGCTGTGCTCACACTTACGATTTATCAATATTATTAATTTAGTTAAAAATCAACCAAATATTGATTAACTTATTAAGATTAATATTAATTAGTTGAATATTTACGAAGAGATCCAATGGTAACTACCAAAATTTTATTGGTCTTTATTTTTTTTTTTACCAATACCAAAACTTCATTGTTCAAGATTTTACTTTTGATAAAGGTTCCAGCTTCTCCCTTGTCAGCCACTACTGCACTCATCCCTTAAATTTGTCTTGGGTTTCATCCTATTTGAAGATAATCATCCTCCCTCACATCTATGAAAATTATATTTAAAAAAATATATAATTGTAAAATGAAGGTCCAAAGAAGTTTTAAAATAGAGAAATAACACACACACGCGTGTATATATATATATATATATAAAAGAAACAACACATATATATAAAATAGAGAAATGACACCTCTTTGAAGAGCAATCCCAAAGTCACAATAAAGAATTTAAATGCCAATCTCTTGCTGGAAAGCTTTGAAAATGAAATAATGCATCGATGATGAAACCTTCTACTTTCGTGAAGGTCTACTACGCTGCAATAAACTTCAGATTCCTGTAGAATGAAGGTCTAAAGAAGCTTTAAAATCTGACAAAGGTCCTAACAAAATTTTGAATATACTTACACACCATGTAAATCCTTCGCTCTTGAATTCAGGAAGTTGTTTTTTTGCCAAATATGAGAAAATAACGGTATCAACAATGGATCAATTTGTGATGACCTTCATATTGGATATATAATAACTTACAAAATTAGTATCATTAAAATAACAATTGCAAACATCACAATAATCAATTGGGAGAACAAATACTTGTACGCAAGAGATACTTACATTATCATTATGCAAAACTACCTCAATGGGATTGTAAATATTTGGTAAATGTTAATTGAGCATTAATCACAAATGAATTACCCTAACTTTTATTCGCCAATTACATCTCAAAGAATTGATAACACTCTTAGCATTATATTGGAAATCAACAACCTTCTTCAACATAAAAAAGAATCAAGACAATACTGGTCACAATATGAGATGGAAGTTGAGAGAAGGTGATGCAATGGACGACAATAATAATAATGTATTTATAGGCAGAAATTCATATATCAATTGATCAATGGAATTAATTATCGAATTAATACAAATTTATTAACAACTTTTTGAAATTGACAAATCCATGTATAACATAATGTTAATGGTGGCATGACTTATAACATATCTAAATTTTAAATTTTATCAAATGCTAATAATAAATGTCTAATTATAAATACAAATAAAAAAAATTATACAAAGAAGACTCCCCATGTCAATAAAATAATTATCACATTAGATAAATTATTATTATGACTTTCTTTTTTTAAAAAAAATTAATGAATTAAATATGTGATTACCAATTTTATTGAGGTTATAAAATCTATTAAAGAGGAAAATACAAATTGATTAATAACTTTATTAAAATTGGCAATTCCACCAGGGATACAATGTTGATTGCGGTGAGACTTTAAACCAATCTAACTTTAATTTGAAATTTAATTAAAAGCTAATAATAAATGACTAATGAAATTTAATATTGATTTATACCACATATCTTAACAATTTTTTCTGATTTGCAAAAGCACATCATCACACAAACGCTGATGAAGGGGTACTTAATACAAATATGACTTTCTGTCCTCATTAAAATCAAATTATAAAATATTTGCAAAAAAATTAAATCATAAATGACTAATATCTAATAAATAATATAAAAAATACATTCAAATTTATTAACATGAATAATCACCCAAATTCTTACTTACACGGATTTGATTTCAAAATAAAAATCAAAGATATGTTAATACTCAAGACAGTTAAATTATTTGATCACCCAAATTATTTATATTGCCTAAAAATTAAAATGGGATCACATGATTGTAAAATTTATTAAAATGAATTGATAATGTCACAAAATATTAAATCAAATTCTAAAAGATGATATTTGAAAAGTTTACAATTTATTACGGTGCAAACTTATAACAAACATTTATCAAATATATGCTAAAAAATTAAACTTTTAGACTTATATTATTATAATATAAAAGATTTATAATTTAACATATAGTTTTTTTTTGTTTTATAACTTAGTAAAACTGTGAAAAATTGTTACATCTTATTTTGAAAACTGCTTGATTTTAATATATAAAAATAGTCTTAGAAAATTTGAACCAATTAAAATTTTAAAATTTCTTAAAACTATTTGTTGTAGCTTTTTAGTTCACTGCACAATAATTTTTTAAAAATTATAATTACATATATAAAAATTATTTTTTAGTGGTTCAAGTGTCCAAAAATCATCCACATCTTGAGTTATCAGGAAAAAAATTAGAAACTAGAAAATGGACGCACAGATTCATACAATTTATTGCATAAATATCACTGTTGATTTTTATGTCCCTGTTTCTGTCTGAAAACTAAACTTTAAATTTAAAAATTCATCTTTCCTAAAATACATAATTATTTGGTGCATACTTAGCATCTTTGAAAAACTTTACATGCCTACTTTCTAGATTTATTTGTTCATTTATTTTACTTCTACTAATCAGTGTACTAATTTAAACCTTCAAGGGTTAGAGACAAGTTTCACTGGAGTAGTTTTGAAAAAACTTGAATAACTACCATTATATAAGTGTAAATACAGCCAAACTAGTGTCATTTTGCTCTTGAGATATAGATCTATTATACATATAGGCATCAGAATTTTTGGAAATATATTTTATTTTATAGAACAGTTTAAATCAGATAGTACAAAATAGAACATTAACATCTTTTAGCAAGGTTCCATCATCATTATTCCTCATGCTCCACATGCTTCCATTTGCCATAATTTAACCCTATTATTGGTTAACTATTGGGTGAGATTGGTAAATCTCAGTAGTTAATTTACACATGTCATCACAGAAACATTTGAAAGTATATAAAATATAACATACTTTTATTCATCAAAACTTCCATTTTATCTAGCAAAATTTTGGCAGTATAACAGTTTAGTAAATGAGTATATCGAGGCTTAATCCTTAATATAAAACAGCAACCAATAATAGAAAAACATTCATAAGAACAACATGATATCATTTACAAATCATAATAATATATAAAACATTCATTAGCAATAATATTAAGTAAGTACAAGAGACTACCTTGGAGTTTTACTAATTTTTCTTTGAATTTTACTTTCACTTAACTTTAGATCACTTTCTTAACTTAATTGAAGCCTATAACATCATTAAACCTTAAGTTAAATGAAAGAAAAAAGATATTAAAAGAGATTTATGATAAGAAACTTATCTCTTGGAGACCTCTTCTACCTCTTTCCTTCCCTCTTCCTTTCCTTCCTTCTTTCCCTCTCTCTCTTGGCTTTCCTCCTTCATTTCTTTCTTTCTCTTCCACTCTTCGGCTTCCCTCTCTTTGTAACACCTCATATTTAGACTCATTTCCCATGTATTAAACTATATTTAAGTCCATTAATGCTTGATTAGAGACTTGATTACATAAACCAATTTAAACCAATTTATTTCATTTTGGGTACTATTCCCTTGGTTAACTTCTTTTCACCTAGTGAACTTTGAAAATTCATAACTAAATCAAGAAAAATCATATTGACATGGTTCAAGTCTCTAAATACAGCTTAAAAGATTCTATACATGGAAAAAATGTTGAACAGAGAAATTACTTGGCCAACTTATACAGTAAATTCGTATTATCTTTACTGTAGCAATGGTCATTTTTTAAAATTTCTGATTCTGACCATAACTTTGAAAAATCACCATAAATCATACACAACTCCAAATTGAGTGATCTTTATGTATATGGAAAGCTACACATGTCTAGTTTTTATACATACAAAACACTCATACCTGAAACCATAAAAATTCTAAACAGTACATGAAATTCTAAGCAGTGTTACAATGGCCATTTTCTTCCTACAACTTGTCAACATAGACCTTAACATGTACATATATGGCCATTTCTTGTCTTCACTTAAAACATTATATCATAATAGATATAGATAGACATAATTACATTCATGTAAAGTCCTAGAACCATACACATCATTTTTACAAGGTGTTCCAAGCAAAGCACAAATGCAAACAAATTCATTTTAATTAAGAGCTTGCTTTTTCTTCCCCTTTTCTTTTTGGGCAATCTTGCCATAACTTGGACCTATGAAGTGAAATATTTGGAAAGAGAATGAGATTCAAAGAATCTCAGTAGTTACAACCAATTATGTGCATATTTCATCATATCATTCATAGAATCATTATTTGAAAACAATCAACCAATTTATACCATACATTTTCATAAAAATTTCGGTATGGTAACATTTTAAAAATTGGACATTCAAGAGTCATAAAAACTCTCATTCAAACAGCCAACACATCGAATACAACATAAAACATTAATGTCATAGCATGACGTGTTCCAAACATAATTGAAAATAGTTTTAACAACTTTGACATAATTGGTAAAATAACTACCTTTGAGCTTTCCAAGTTCCACCAAACTTTGTACACATTTCCCTTGATCTTCTAACACTCCTTTGGATCCTATAGCATCATAAAATAATGTCATTAACCACTAATTATCCAATTTCATTTACAAAGTGCTCACTTAAACTAAAATTTGCACTTTGTTATCCATCATGCATTCCTTGTACAACATACTTGTTCTAACCTATTTTGGACCTAAGAAATCCATTTTTGAGGTAAAAAACTTGAAATTCCTTTCACTATATTAAACCCTAAATAGGCAGAAAATTACTATAAATCATAGGAAAATAACTAACCAATTAATTTGTAATTTAATGGCATATTCTTACACCTTATGGCCTATATAACACTTTTCATGGTTTAGTTTCTCCATACCTTCATTTTCTCTCTCTAATCTCTCTCTACGCTGAAACTTTCAGTGAAAAAATAGGAGAGAATAAACCATAAAACTCTTCCAAACTAAAAGGTACATAAGATTATGGACATAAGACATTACCTTGAAGTTTTGGGACAAATCTTGTAATTTTCTCTTCTTCCTTTGGCTACCACTAAGTCACGGCTTCTCTCCCTCTTTTCTCATTGTTTCTGTCGTGAATATGGCTGAGGATGATGACCAAGATGGCTTAAAATGATAAATATATAATAATAAGTAAGTTTAGTTAATAATTAAAGTAACTTGGGTTACTTTTTAGTAAAAGCTTTTCCAAAATTCCCTTCATATCCCATGGCATGTTTAAGACGTGTCTCAACTTATTTTTGGCCAAAAAATTACTTCAATTATTTAAATGGACCAAAATACTTTTTACCGATTACATTTACCCGTACCGATTAGGTATTTTCACCAAAATTGTCATTAAATTAGTAAAGAACTATCCAATAATTACTTTTAGTCCAAAATTACTATCTTGACCCAAAATATATTTTATCAAGGTCCGCTAATTTTTTTTGAGTTAATACTGCCTCTTCTGTAGTCCAAATTGACTTTTATCGGGTAAAATATTAACATTAAATCATAATTATCCAATAAATATTATTTTGACCTTAATAACATTCTTGATATATTCCATTGGGTTTAACTCATTGAGAGCTTCATTTTGACTATAATTTTTTATATTTATAAAAATGTCATTAATTTGAGATTAATTTATAATTTTTAAAATTTTGGATTATTAGGGGTAATTTTCTCCAAACTTCATAAACTTTTTCTACCATCCTGCGTCCGCCAACTTTTTGTTTCTTTTTTAAGGGGAAAAATTTTCATTTTCTCATTTTTTCTTTTAACTGAGATAATTAATCTTTTTATTCTATTTTATATCAAATAATATATATCTATTTTTATAAATTTTTTATAGATTTTGAAATATTGAGTTTTGAATATCCATAAAAAATTTTAGGATATTACACTCTCCCTCTCCCTCTCCCTCTTTCTCACGCACTCTCCCTCTCTTCTTGCCTTGGCTTGGTGAGAGCAAATGGGAGGGGGAGACTTGGTATTTAAAGAGGGAATGGGAGGATGTGAGCCATTGAATTTCAACTTAATACAAGGACTAAAATTCATTCTTGCCCACCAAGTAGCACTTAGCTTCTTGGAGAAGCTTGGTGAATAGTAATTTTATCATTTTACCGAAAGATATTTTATTACATGTGAGAGAGAAGTGAGAGACATTTTTGTCCAATGATTTTTGGCCAAAAAGTCAAAAAGTGGATATATACTTTTATTACTTTATCATATTTATTTGAATATGGTTTGTGTACTTTTTCCTGAATTTTTCTTTATATTTTGTATATTAATATATTTACTTTATTTGGGTGACCTAATTATTTTTCTCTCTTTATTTTTTTATATAAGGACCACCAGTCTTGTTTATTTTTTTACTATTTATCTCCTCCGGTATTTACTATTCATGTGTGAGTGCATTTTATTCAACTTGTACTTTTTTCTCTCCGGGCCCACATATCCAGTATCGCTTATACTTTTAACTTGCACCAGAGTATTATAATATTATTTTTTTTCTTTTTATTGTAAAATGACTTTTTGCCTTTACCTATTGGCAAAATGATCATTTTACTCTTTTAAGTCTCTTTTGGATATTTTTATAATATTTTGGGCCTTAAATCTATTTAATTAAATATCTAGGCTTCCCCCGTTATCATAAATTAATTCAGAATAATTTAATATCATTCATAATATCATCTAGTCATAATATACATATATGAAAAATTAGATGTTACAAAAACAATTTTGTCATTCAAAATATTCTTCAAGAGAAACATAAAAAAATTAATTTTGTTCCATCATTTAGTCTTTGTTTGGAATGGGGAGAAAATAGGGGAAGAGAAATACTATGAGGAAAAATAAGAAGGAATCTAGAGAAGAGAATATCTAGGTTCTTTCTTATTTTCTCCCTAAATTTTCCTCTCCCCTTATTTTTCCTTCATCCAAACGAAGAGTTAAAGAAAATAAGTTAATATATGCATTAATAACCTAATTATGTATTTAATTCATTGAATTAATTGAATTCAAATTATGATTTGGTTTGATGATGAAAAAAGATATATTAGTTTTCAGATATGATGACACAACCGATTTTCCTAATTTGTTGTTTATGTTAAGGTGGAACGTCGTGGCTTCAACTTTGAGCCTCACTTTTATATATATAATAGATTGGAGGGAATATTTAACAAATAACAAAATGGAGTGCAGTAATTAGTAAATATTAGTAATAACAAAATGGAGTATAGTAATTAGTAATTGGGAGTGAGCCATGAAAGAGAAAGAAATGGAGGCTGGGTTCCATTACCGGTTTTGCAATGGAAGACAAGAAGGTCAGATTAGCAGAGCATTAGTTGATTTTGGAAGGACAAAAATGGACTCACCATTTGGATGTTCAAACATCAAAGAAGTGTATTACATCCTTTGAATTATAAAATTCCTGGTAAAATATTTATTCTTAATTTCACCACAATGCTATTGTCACTCTTTTTTTGAACAAATCTTGGATGAGCTGGTTTAATGTAAGAAAAAAAGGGAACAAAATTCGAAGGATACAGAGAAAAAGATGGAAACAAAAAACTGTTTTACAACGAGTTTTGGTTTTATGTTTTTATTATTAATTATAAAATATTATTATTTTATACTTAAAATATTTATTTAAATTTTAAGTTTTATACACATGCCTGTATGGTTGGCCAATTTACACTGGCTTGTTATCACTTGTCAATTGTCATGGTATATATCATCAAAATGGCCTCCAACAATAATTATAACCGACGCCACATCCAAAGCCATATTTGCTTCTACTTTGAGTTAATTAGGTTAGTTTACATCAAAACTTTAATGACGGTAATGACAATATGAGGACTTTCTTTAGGCCCTGACCATTTAGCATTGATCATAACTAACAATGTGAACAGCAATAGCTTTAACAACAATCATACCTGAGAT
The DNA here is from genome assembly GCA_026686845.1 of Adenanthera pavonina. NCBI lineage: Eukaryota > Viridiplantae > Streptophyta > Magnoliopsida > Fabales > Fabaceae > Adenanthera > Adenanthera pavonina. The sequence continues at coordinate 14,586,297 of JAIVEN010000015.1, forward strand.
TAAGAATAGATTTGGTTTTAAGTTCGTAAACTTAAATTAAAATAAAATGAAACTAATAAAAAAAATTTGGAGTATTGCTTTTAGAAAGGATCTAGGTGCGATTATAACCGTTGCTAAAGGAATTTTTGGCGTGCAATCATTGCCTTCTATAATTTAACTAGCAGCAAATTAGGCTTAAAGACCAAAACATTCCTTTTGCTGTCTCATATAAAAGCTCTAGCAATTTGAAAATATAATTATATTAGTATCCACCAAAGCCTCTCTCTCTCTCTCTCTCTCTCTCTCTCTCTCTCTCTCTCTCTCTCTCTCTCTCTCTCCATCCAAATGGATCTTGTTATGGAGAAAACCCTCCACTGCTATGTTAAAAAAAAACATTTTGCTTTGTGCATCAAATCCCAATTTGCCTTCATTGTTTTCAAAAGTTTGGACTTTTCATGGCCTTTTTACTGTAGAAATTTCTTTATTGGTTTCCAATCTAAAAATTATTCCCTCCATACCTTATTATAAGTTATATTTACCTACCTCACAAATACTTAAAAAATTAGTTAAAAATCTTAATATTTTAAAAAATATCTAAACTTTCCAAAATTACCCTCATTAAATTATAATCCATCTTAAATATATTTCTTTTAATTTTTCTATGCTATAACTCTTTTAAATATTCTCAAGAGTAAAAATGGAAAACAAATACTAAACAATGCAAAGATTTCATAACATAACTTATATTTTAAAATCTTAATAATCCACAAATATGTCCTATAATAGAGAATCGAGGGAGTAATTCCATCGCAATTGTTGCTACTTGTCTGTTTGAATTACCTTTTTGTAAAATATTTTTTAAAAAACCACTTTACAAAAATAAAATTTAAATAAAAATAGAGAAATTTACCATAAACCTGTTTGGATAAAAAAGAAGAAAATAATGGTTAGAAACCATGATTTAATTTGTAAAAATATAAACCAAACAGGCATGATTAGCTTTTGTTTCATGGAATTCAAGTGTTAAACTGTACTTAAAAAAATATAGAAGTTAATAAGAATACTCTTAGAACAAAAAGAAATTTTGACTTTCGAGACCAAAATAAAACAGAGTAAATTATTTTCTAAAAAATTGTTATAAAACATAGCAGGTCCTTTTTGGCTACGATGAAGTGCGTGTTTGGTCTATTTGGGACAATAACGTGGCCATGGGACAATTCTATTTTTTTTCACCATGGCAATAATGAATTCTCTATCGCTTTCTTTGAAGTAAAGGAATGCCATCATTCAGCCAAGAGCGTTATCGCTAGAAAACGCTGGTACATGTAAACACAGCAACTTTATAAACGTAAAAGAGGCGCAATCTGCTCAAACTATTTCATTTTTCCACAGCTTTCTCGTGTTATATACATTAACAAAATCTGTCCAAGTCAGCAATAAACTGTTCTGTATCCTCATGTCTACACAAGTACTCAGCAGCAGGTACTCAACCCAAAAAATGGCGCGTAATGTAACTAAAATCCGTCCCATTTCCCCAAGTAACCCAACCAACCAAACCATGTACAGATATAGGGACATCTCTTCAATACTCTCTTCACCACTACCACAATCAAACACGTTGTGTGGGGACCCTACTTGGGTTGGATCAATGAGCACGGAATTGAGCGGAGTTCATGAAGAAACTGAAATTTGTTGGAATCTAGTTCCAAGGTGAAGAACCCCATAGTACCTCAGCGCTTATGGTGGCAACCTCTGCCTCTGATTGGGAAGCCTCCTTTACCATCTTCAGGACTTGTAACTTAAACTCTCTTTTCTCTTCCGCGCTTAATCCTTCTCCTACTTCTAATTGGATGGCAAACCTTGCAACACAACTAGCGAATGGAAAATCTTCCAATTTGGAATCTGACTCTGGTCCTATACAAACCCCACTTTCGTCCTCGTCACGCCAATCCATTCTCTGCAAGACCATGAGTTTTTTAATCAAATCTTCTTTGAGCATCGCTTCAATTACTTCATCTCTCCCAATGTAAGCAAGCTCGAGAACGCAATCCAAGGCCGCAACCTGAACCGACAAATCTTCCGAACAAAGAAGGTTGATAATTCTTGGGATTTCTCCAATTGCCAGAAGTTCGTCCACCAACGGGCTTCTAATGAATCTTATCAGAGATGACAGGACTTCTATCGAACAGCTTGAAGCCATTGCTATTAGGGCCCTAATCGTTGGACCCATTAGCACCAATCCAACGAATACATTCTTGTTGAACCTAACTAAAGCGTCTATAGCCATAGCCGCTCGTTCCTGAATCCGTTTTGAACTAAATGCATTACAGAGTATATGTTCAAGAATATTGAATACCTTGGCCTTCAAAACCAAATCTTGAAAATTTATATCAAAACCCCGCGACAACCTCTTCTCAAACCCAATCAAAGTCTTCACCTTGGCGCCCTCGTTCGCCGGTTCTACCAGGGTTTTAACAAGATCTCTGATGGTTAATCGATCAACGTACGCTTGAATTTCGGACTCAATAGCACATGCAACACGGGAAATCTTGTAGTTGGTGATTTGGCGGTGAAGGAGGGATAGCAGCCCAAAACCTTCATATTTCTCAAGCTTCTCGATTAAGGCTCTGAGTGAACGAAGCAAGTCAGAGAGCTTGTGAAGATCTGGATTGGCCGAGAAAATAGCAAATGCCTTGCTTTCGAGCTCCAAAATAGCTTCAATGGCGACCTTGGAGTCATTCTTGTGGAGAAAGGGGATGGGGTTGGCGTGAAGAACTTTGGAAGCTTCTTTGAGAGCTTCTAACAGAGTTAGGAGACGGCCGGTATCTGTATTTGGGGTCTGAGGCTGATCCATAAGAGCTGAGAATGAGAATGGAAATTCAATTTATTGGGAAGTGAGTGAGAGAGCATCGTACAAGGCAGATGACGACCCACAGAGAGCCCGCGAACGAGAACTCAACCACCAGTCAAAAGGGCGGTGGACGTGTGCCAAATATTCCGCGCAACAGAAGTCGTAGCTAATTTATTTTTATTTATTAAAAATTTCACTATTTTTTTGGGGTAAAATTCACTATTAAATTTCACTATTAATTGAATAAATTTTATTTTATCTGTTCTTATTTTTTAATTAATATTTAATCCATATATATATATATAAATGGATAAAGAATTAAAATATGTGATGGCTAACTCAAACTAATATTATTGTACGTTCTTAATAAAATAATCAATCAGTATAACATCCTTCTATTTAATTACCAGAAAGAATGAAATATCCAATGTTCCATCTATGACATGGATGATCAACCAGATAGGTGTGTGGAGTTACAAGTGTGAAAGCAGCCTTTGAGAGCAATTAAGGATCTCGATACTTATGTTGTGGAGTCCATCGGAGATGCAGATTAAGTTTTCCAGATTTAGCTCCATCCAAGGCAAAACTCTCGTGAACCTCCCTTTCTAGGATGACCCTAGTCAGTGTCATCGTCACTCTTCCAATTTTGTTCTGAAACACTCTCACACATTTTGTTAAATCAGAACTCTGAGAGAAATAAAATTAACAAGGCAGGTTCGAGAGATCACCTTCCCAATAAGATCTTGATCCCACACTTCAAGAATTAGCATTTCATGCAATGCATCCTCCACAACGAAGTCAAATGTTTGATTCCAAACTGGGTTTACACCTGGAGTTGCAACCTGACAATGCAAGTGTGCTACACTGTCTCAAGAATGCAGAAATTAATGAAAGTGGGAGAGACTCGTGGAATGAGCAGAGCTGTTACCCTGGTCCTGAGTTGTTGGTCTGCTTTTTTCAGGATAAGGACCACAAAAGCGTTAGTTTTGCCCAGTAAGTCCGGATCAGGTAGGTCTTCTGCTGATATCACTGCCACAGATAGTACTCCTCTTACTATCACATATTTTTTCTGTGATCTGTTAACATCACCACCCTGTGTCTGATCAGATGCACTCTTAAGAGCCTTCTCGAAAGTGGTTAATCCGAAACTAGATCTGAACAGGTCTGTAAAGCTGCTTTCAACACCAAATGGACAGTACAAGAGCTCCAAGTGCACCTATTCACCAGAAACCTCAACAACATCCCATGAATTGCCAGCAGAATAATATAAGACAAAAAAGAACGAAAGAAATCGAAAGTTTTTTTTATAAATTTATTATTATTTATTACCTCACCCCTGTATTTTTTATCTCTTTGGACCTCCAAATCCTTGACCAGTTTCAACCAGACAATCTTAACTTTTCCAGGTTGAAGGTCCTTCAGCGGCACTTGGGCACACCCAATGAGTTGATCAGCTTCAATGCCTTCATCATCAAATATTCTTACAGTCAAGTGCTGAGTTGATGCATCTTCCACGGTGAACTCGAAGTTCTCATTCCATACTGGATCCAACTCGTTGTTCTGAAGATTCCGTTACAGTGATCTCAAGTAATTATTATGAGATGAAGAAAGCATGCGCTGATAGAGTCGTGGAAAGTGGTCTTACGATTGTTTTGCTGGTCATGGTTCTGTCACGAAGTGGGCGTACAAATAAAACAGCAAAAGGATCGGATTTGCCTATCAGATCTTTATTAGCCAAGTTCTTTGCTTGCACTAGTTTTACTTCTAGTGTTCCAACTGGTTTTAGCTCCAGGAAGCTGTGAGACCACAAACAATTAAAACAATAACTACTGAATCGAGAAAAATGGGAGTTTAATTAAATATACCTGTAATCCCCTGGTATGATTGGTATGATTTTGCGTACTGGCCAAGTTATGGAATCCTCAATAGCGTCTCGAATTGTTTCCTATATAAATAACAGAGAAGTTTATCTGCTGGAGAAAAATTACAATCTTTGATTATTGACCAACTGGGAAATCCAAGTTAGATATAAAAATTTTGGTGATTCAGCCACAAAATGATATAGAATCAGGGCATAATAGAAATACCAGAAAGACATGCTTTGCTCATACCTCTATAGCATCAGATATGCCTGGGAGGGCTGAAATATCACCCCCAGAAACCTTTAGAGTAAAATCGAGATGTTTCTGTTGGCAGAACCCAAAAAGAAGAAGAAGAACTATGTTAGATGTTTCATAAACATGTCTTATCTTATGTAGTTAGAGTCGTCAAAATGGGTCAAGTCCGACGGATCGGTCCGAAAAGCCCGAAAAAAAGAGCGGATTTGAGCATCAATTTCGGAAGTAAATACATAATTCGGACTTTTTGAGCTCGACCCGTTTAGGCCCAACCCATGGTGGGCCGGCCAGAGCAAGCCACGGGTCGGCCCGAAAGCCCGAGATTTTTTTCTTTTTCTTTTATTTTTTATTTAAAATATTAAAAAATACATATTATTTTATTAATTAATGATATATAAATTATAAAATTTAAATATTATATTAGTTTTTGATGAATTATGATAATAATTAGTTGTATTAATTTAAATTATGATGATAATTAGTTGTATTAATTTAAATAATTATATAAGAAATTTATTAAAAAAACATAAAAAAATATTTAAAAAGCCCGTGGGCTGACCCGTAGGCCTGATCCGGCGGGCTCGGGCTTGGAAAACCAAGCCCGTTTTTCAATTCAGGCTTTTTGGCCTGACCCGATTTGGACCCGGCCCGAATTGATAGTTCTACATGTAGCAAAACAAAAATTGAAATAGTTTATTCAATTTGCTAGTGAAAGCATGAAGTTAAAAATGAACGAGAGATCACCTTTTCTCTCAAGGAATAAGAAACAGCTCCAAAAGAAGGAAACTCATTTACTAAGGGTTTGAAGATCAACCTGAAAACCCCAGTGAATCCAATATTTTTTACCTATATAAGTTGCACAATCCAACAAGTATGGATCAATGAAACGTATGCATATGTAGTGGAGATAAAGACAATGGAAACCTATATGAAAATGTTTAGTTCGTATATAGAGTAAAAAAAGAGAGACACATCACTGAAAAATGCATATCATCATGTTGAGGTTGATTATGATGGAAAATGTCTTACCTGAACAGGTACTACAACACCAACTCGAGTTTTAACATCAAATGCAATATTGGGGTTGCCATCCCACTGCATCTCTAACTCCATAGTCACTCCATCAGCCCCACTTTCATCTTCATCAATGGCAATTCCTACATATTTCCACCAACACCTATCAATATAGAGCAGTATGATATTCCGGGAATGAAGTGCAAAACCAACATACGTTCTTGCAAATCGATTAGAATGACAAGTGTACCATTAGCTATAGGCATACAAGATTGAAAGAGAGCATGGAAGTGACCTGTGAATTGAGGAGCCACAGTACCAAGAGTCAACTTGGAGAAGGTGACTGAAGATAAGATTTTGGGTGTGTATTGCTCAAGAATGGGTTCCACATTGCTTTTTATCAACTCTGATGCTGCCTGTACCAAAATAATCATAGATTCATCAAATATGAGGAGTCAGAGCAAAATCATGAACCGTGATAGAAGAAAAATGGAGAAGCAAAGTACCTCGTTAACATAAGGCCAGATTTTACGGAGATGGGAATTGAGCCAATTTAACTGCAGATGATAAAAGAAGTAATATGAGATGAGAAACCACATCAGAAATAAAAAAGGAGAGCATGAAGACAAAGTTGAAAACTTAACTTCTGTCTGCGAGTGAAGACTACCCAGGGGGGATAGAACTCAGGGGGGATAATTCTTCTAGAATCTTCCAACTTCATCCTGGCAAAAGCTGAAATGGCCATCGCCTTAAACCAGCGAATTCAACATCCAACGGCAAGAGTCAAATATCATAGAAAGGTGAAGAAATGAATGAATGAAGAATGTGGATTAGTCCAGTGTTGTACCAAATGGGAACGACGCTTGGATCGGTGACTTTGGAAACGAGCAAAAGCGAACATCAAAGAGATTCCAAGGGCGATGCCCATGATCATGCCGCTGACGAAGCCCATCTTCCAACGGGTGTAGTAAGTGATGATGCGGCCCTGAGGTTGAAGTTCAAACATGGATTTTATGGTGAGGGTGAGGCTCATTGGTCATTTAGGACGAAGAAGTACAGTGGCGGCTAATATACATTGATTATTGATGAAGTAATCCATAGGTTTGTTGCTTGGTAGTCACTATAATGAAGAAAGTAATCTGTGCTTTTCTTTTCCTCTCGTCTATCATTATTTCTAACTTTCTTTTGAAACTCGTGTCACAGTATTGATCTCCACCGGGCTATAAGTTTAAGCAGAACATAGCATTTTATAGTGGGTATAGTGGAGGATTCCCGATTAATAACTCTAGCGGGAGTGATCGATAGATTACAAAATAAATAAATAAATAAAAGAAAAGAAAAGAAAAAAACGGAGGTACTTGGAATCAGAATTATACTTTGTAGAATTCAAATCTACAAGTGTTTTTCCACTTAGTTCCCCTTGATTTTTTTTTAAAAAAAATTTAAATCTAATTACTGATTTTTTAATAAAAATAATTTTAATTAAAATTATATTTAAAATTAAAAATTCATACACTTGTATAATAATTTTATAGGGGATAATATTGTTATTTATATTGTAAGTCCTGTGAACAGTTATTTATATGTGTAATTGACCCAAGGACGACTAATTAAACAGGGGAGTAAGTAACCATATCCTCCCACGATCGACCTCCATTTATTGTTGTTTTTGTGGGCGTGCGTGCGTGCGTGCATGGGGCAAAGAAAGAACAAAAAATAGGCATCCCCTACCACTCTTCCACTACTACTGTGTCTACCTTTTTTTCTCTTCTATATTTACTTCATCCAACCTACTCTCTCTGGATATATGGAATGAATCATGGTGAGCATGAGAGCAACCACGTGTCATCAAAAAAGGGGATAAGCGAGCAATCTGAGAAAGCAAATGCACCTTCAAGTCACGTAGAAGTGGAAGTTGAGAGCAATGGAGACTATATCAAGAGAGGATTGTTCAACGAGAAGGGGGAGTGGAATATGTTGAGAGTCTTCTTCCCTCCGTGTTTCTCCTTCTCCCTGAGAGATTTCTTCCCTTCCCCGCTCCCTTTGGTTTTCTTCTTCTGCTTTGTGACTTACCAATTCTCTGTACTTGTGGCAAAGAATATAATAATAATTCTTCATCCTGTTATTCCTTGTGCTGCTTGCAGCGCAACCATAACAATATATCAGGGATATATTGTGCTTAATTCATTACATATGGAGATGCTATTCAACAACTCTTCCTACAGTGCCAATCATTTCATAACACCCAGAGTATAAGCCTGAATCTCCATGGAAGGAGGCTTCCTCCATTGCTACGCCTTGTTTTTTGCATACACTTGTCTCTTTCTCCTCCTTTTGTTCACTTATTTCAGTCGGCATCACCTCCTCTTGTGCTCCTCCTCCTTTCTTCTTCCTCATGACTCACCTTCCTGTAACTCTTCCCTCCTGCATTTTGATCAAGATCTCACCATTCCAAGTACAAGAACTATCAACATTGTAAGCTAGCTTGCAAGTCATCAGCTAGCTAGCGATTTTTGTTTTTCTTTTTACTGATCATATATTAATAATGTTCCTGACTTTCTGTTCATGTTGGCAGGAGGGAAGACTGAGTCATTTTCAGAGAGTTGAATATGGATTGGCAAGGGCTCGATTGGCAATACGAGAAGCAGCTCGAAGACGAACCTATGCATCACTCAAAGAAGGGGACTTTGTTCCCTCTGGATCCCTCTACCTAAACCCTTATGCCTTTCATCAGTTAAGACATCTTCTCACTTCTTTTATATAAATTAATCAACTTTCGTTTTCAATGTTTTAGTTCAAACAATCGCATTATCACTAAAAAGTGCAGTAAACGATTTTTTTGGCCTGAAAAAAAAAAGCATATATATGGTAAACTCGAATCCACTGATAACAGCAAATTAAGAGAAGAGCAAACAGTAACTATCAGATGGGTATACGGAATTTTTTTTTCCAGTGTTGCTTGTACAAAGTAATTGATGAAGTTTTTAATAACAATAGTAATTAGATAAAAAAATGACAAATAAAATTTTTTTATTGCTCAGTACGTATTAAAGGTTTTAAAAAGTTTCTTATCATTAAAAAGGTTTAAAAAGTTCTAGAAATGGCTAAGGAATTTCATTTTAGCTGCCCTCAATAATAAGATATCACTGATCTCAGCATTTGAGTTCTGCATATATAGCAATATATGTGATACATAAAATAACAGAAATGGAAGTGGAGTGGTTCAAAAATTGCGTTTGTCTGATCACCCCATTGAAGATGGAACTTGATAGCGAAACAATATAGTCAAGACATAACGAGAGAAATGATGAAGCTAGTCAGAATCACACGGCTGGTTCGCTAGTAAAAAAGTAAATGGGTATATAGCATCAGATTTTGAGCCAAAGCCTAACTCTGCATTTACTAACCATCGCCAACCTTAACTTGTGTAGCCTGCAAACTACTTCATGCTCCGTCAAAATTTATTCACCGAATTAGTAATAGTGTTGAAATTCTCCACCATACGTACTTATAAGCCAATATAGACTTTGCATGGTCCCCTCCACACAGCCTTCCCATATATTTAATTAATTACCTCATGCATTTTGATTTAGCAGACCTATATATCATCAAGTGTTGTCAGCTAGCTAGCTATATGCTTTAACTATACGACTTATTACCTTTCTGTATCATAAAACAAAGGACAAGACTTAAAGAATGTTCTTACTAGAGCTGTCTCAAAGGTTACATAATATGGTACGTGTGATGGATGAAACTGCAGGAGTCATAGAGAGATGGAGAAGCGTTTCCGAATATGGGTGTACAAGGAAGGAGAGGCACCCATATTTCACAACGGACCATTAAATGATATATATTCGACAGAGGGCCAATTTATGGACGAATTTGAAAGTGGGAAGAGTCCTTTTCTAGCTAAGCATCCCATGGAGGCCTCCTCTTTCTTCCTTCCAGTTAGTGTGGTCAATATCATCCTCTACGTCTACAGACCTTACACCAACTACTCCCGCCTCCGCCTTCAAAACATTTTCAAAGATTACATCCATTTGGTATCTCACAGACACCCTTTCTGGAACCAAACCAGAGGAGCCGACCATTTTATTCTCTCTTGCCACGACTGGGTATATACTCTTATTTTTGCTTCCATTACTATTCATATTTTACATGATGATTGATGCATGCTTCTCTCTCTCTATATATATGTGTATATATATATATATATTATATAATGTGTTTCTTAATTTGTTTTTCGATTAGGCACCAGATGTTTCAGCTGCTCATCCGAAGCTTTTTAAGCACCTGATTAGGGTTCTTTGCAACGCGAACACTTCAGAAGGTTTTCAACCAACGAGAGACGTGTCGTTGCCTGAAATAAAAATCCCATACGGGGGATTGGGTCCTCCTTACATGACCAAACCTCCTAACAACAGAACCATTCTGGCCTTCTTCGCCGGTGGTGCTCATGGCGCCGTGAGAGAAACACTGTTCACGTACTGGAAAGACAAAGACGAGGACATTCAAGTCCACGAGTATCTTCCTAGAACAGCAAACTACTCAGAATTGATGAGAGAAAGCAGGTACTGCTTGTGCCCTAGCGGATATGAAGTGGCGAGCCCTAGAGTTGTGGAGTCTATATATGCAGCTTGTGTGCCGGTGATCATATCTGATAACTACGTGTTGCCATTTAGCGAGGTTCTGAATTGGACCCAGTTTTCGGTTCACATTCCCAGTTCAAAGATACCAGAGATTAAAGAGATATTGGAAGGAATTTCGATGGAGGAGTATTTGCAGAAGCAAAAGAAAGTGATAGAAGTGCAGCGACATTTTGTGGTTCATCGGCCAGCGAAGCCCTATGATCTGATGTACATGGTGATGCACTCCGTTTGGCTCAGGAGGCTTAATATAAAGCTCCCACGGTCATAGCTCCATTTTTGTTTCCATAAACATACCTCCATCTAAACTAAACTTCATTCGTACCGTACCCAAATGTGGTCAGATTATTATTACAATGCCAATCTCCGTGTTGTTGGTAACTCTGGTGGAAAAACAAAACATATATTGTTAGTAACTAATTAAATATACATCTGTTCCTTTTTTTGGACCAAACTATATATAAAATATGTTCCTTTGTAATGCTGAAGTTAGGGTTTAGGGTTAGGGCTGAACATAGGAGCCTAAGGCCCAGTTGATCCAATCCGGCCCGACCACTTCGAGCCAATCAGGCCGGACTAGAGTTAGGGTCAAGCACTCTAACCCTAGCCCGACAAAATGAATTGCGCAGGAGCAACCGAACTCATACAAAACTACTGAAATTGAGAGAGTAGGAGAGGCATATATGTGGGAGATGCACTATGTTGGTGGGAAACAGATCCTCTGCTGCTGCTGCTGCAGCAGCAGCAGAGGATCTGGACCGTCCAAAAAAATTCTGGACGGTCCAGATTTTTTATAATTTTTTTTAAGTTTTAATATTTTTTTTAATTTTATAAAAAGTAAAATAAAAAATAAAAATAATTTTTTAACTGTAAAATTTAAAAAATAATAAAATTTAATGATAAAAATTAAAAAAATATAAAATAAAATCTGGACCGTCCATATTTAATATGGACGGTCCAGATCTGCTGCTGGGACAGCAACACCGTGTGCTGCTGTTTTCCCAGCAGCAGAGAACCCAAATCCATGTTGGTGTGTGTGATGTATTAAGTGGCTTTTTCCATCTGGTTTTCTCTCCTCTCCCTAGACATTTCTTTTCCCTTCATCTCTTCTTCAAAGTTTATTTTCTCCTTCCGTCTGTAATTTTCATTTATAACGCGGAGTTGAATGTTGATTTGAATTACAACAAAGCTGAGATTATTCACTCAATCGTTGTCAGATATTATACCTATTACTTGGTTGTTATTATATCTATTACATTGGTGCTCTCGTTGACCTTTAATGGCGGAGAATACACGAATGAAAGAAATGGCCGCTGACATCAAACAACTTAAAGAATCTACCGAGCACCAAACCCAGCTCACCAATGCTCTACTCACTACTCTGGAATCAACCATCGACAACCTTTCTCGTATAGTGGACGCTCTTAATCGCAATCTAGCTCTAGAACGTTCATTCAAAGCTCCTTCCATCGAAGCTTCTAACTTAGGAGACTTTTCGACCCCCCAAACAACTACCACTTCTCAACCATTTCAGTTGAAACAGGTTAAGCTTGATTTTCCCAAGTTTGATGGTACTGAACCTTTGAATTGGATTTTCAGGGCTGAACAATTTTTCACTTTTTATGAGACCCCTGATGCACAACGAATCACTATTGCTGCGGTGCACATGGAGGGTTCCATCATAGCATGGTTTCAGATGCTCCAAAAGGCCAACCAAACCCGTACTTGGATTGCTTTAATAATAGCCATTGAAGCACAATTTGGCCCATCACAATTTGATGCCCGTGGAGCTAAGATGTTCAAGCTGGCCCAAATTGATTCAGTGGATCAGTATTATTCTGAATTCATGGTCCTTGCTAATTGTGTAGACGGTCTCCCAGATGATGCCTTAATGGACTGCTTCATTAGTGGCTTGAAAGATCCTATTAAACGAGATGTTGTGGTTTGTCACCCATATAATTTATTAACAGCTATAGCTTTGGCCAAATTATTTGATGAGAAAGCCCAATTAGATGGCGCGGGGTCTTCCTATTGAACTCCTATAATGCATTCAAGCCAAGTCTCTCAGTCCTCTCCCAAGACTACTTCATCATTTTCTCCTTCATTATCTTCTACAGCTTCAAAGTCGTCCATACAAGCCCTTATTGCCGGTGAAACATCTCTCCCCAATTGAGCAATAGTTATGGCAAGACAAGGGGCTTTGTTTCGCTTGTGACGAAAAATTCACTCCCTCACACAAATGCCCCAATCGTAATTACATGGTTCTTATGACCGAACATGAAGATTTCAGCAATTCTATTGCAAACATCGTTGCTGTGTCTTCAGACCCACCAGAATTGCATAAGACTGCAATCGTTCCCCATCTATCTTATCAAGCATATATGGGTACACCGAGAGTAGCCACCATCCATTTCTCAGGCTCTATTTCTGGTCATGCCGTACAAGTCTTACTTGATGGCAGAAACGAGGACAATTTCTTGTAACCTAGACTCGCCCAACACTTGAATTTGCCAATTGCTCTGGCTCCATCATTAAAGGTCATTGTGGGTAACAGTGAAGCTCTTCCTGTTGAAGGTAGGGTCAATGATTTACCTTTACTCATTAACGATCATCTCATCTCCTTGCCTGTTTATTTGGTTTCTGTTAATGGTTCTAATGTGGTTATGGGTTCAACGTGGTTAGAAACACTAGGCAAACAATTTTATGTTGCTTTATCACTTATCCGATCTAGAAGTGGATTAAAGATATTGATTCTAGATCAAGTTGATAATTCAAGTGACACAACCACAAATGTTGTTTACAAGGAAGTGTTTAATATTATTTTGTATTGATTTATATTTTATGATCATTTAATATTATTTATGAATTAAACAATTTACAATGTTATTGTGCTCTTTATTTATATGTATAATTTTATTATTTGTCATATTTAAAAAATATAGTTAGTCTTATTGGCCCAGTGCATCGCATGGATTACATACTAGTTATATATATAAAAGTAGAACCAAAAGCTAGATTCTCATGTTGTCACCTTAGTATTTTGAAAAAAATAAGAAATTTCAAATTCAAAAACTAACGTGTATGCTGAATTATTAACTTTTTTATCCACAATCCCAACTAATTCGATCAATCTAATCAAACTAATTTTTTTAAAAAAATAGTAGATATTATAATATCAATTTTTTAAAACCTATTTTTTCGCTAAAGGTTTTAAAATTAGTTTTATATAATATCTACTAATTTGATAAATTTAAATCCATAATCATATCTTTAAATATTTCAAATAAATTGCAGTGTACAATAAAGATATGATTATGGATTTGAATTTATTTTTTACAATTTATTTGAAATATTTACTATTTCATCCATCATCCCTATTTATTTATCCAATAGATCATTGATTTATCATTTATTGATATATATTTTTTATATTAGCTATCTAGATATTATAATATTTTTTAAATCAGAATTGTTATATTATTTACGTTGATATTAACCTATTTTATTTTGGTCAATATATAAACTATTTTCCATGATATGCGGTAGATTTGTTTGTCAATTCCAACTATTTATATTATCATTTAATTAATTCAAATTAATTTATTTGCTCTATAAATTAATGAGATACTCTAGTGTTTTTGAGAGAGATATTGTCCCCCTCCGTCTTCATGGTGTTAAAGATAGTTTTAATCCTCCGCTGTATTCTATTCATTCCACCATTTTTTGTTTTTATCTAGCATTGATCTTCCATTGTGTTCAATTCATTCCCCCTTTTATGGTTCAGTTTATTCTTCACTCAACAATAATTGGTTAGTCTTATTAATCCTTTTGTAATTCATTTTTATTACAATTATTTTATTTTATGTATCGTTTGTTCCTCTCATTTTAGGTATTTTTTTATGCAATTCAATTTCTGCATTTGAAGCTTCTTGAAGGTAAATATTTGACATTCAAGCTTATATTTTTTCTTCATTTCATCTGTAATTTAAATTCTTTGTTCCTCCTTTTTTTAATGCTTTACAAAATTTTATTCAACTTTTGCACTTGAAGCTTTCGGAAGAATTTTTTTTTTACATTTTAGCTTATACTTTTCCATTTCATTTGTAATTTCAAATTTTAATTATTTTGATCAGCATTTTCATTACAAAATTAGTTTAGATTTCCTTTTATCACAGTTACTTGAGGCTTTTAAAGCAAAAATAAATAGTGAAAGATATTTACCTTCCAAAAGCTTGTGCAATCTCCTCCATCTATCACACAAGTTGTCTTCACTTTTATTTTTTTTTATATTAGTTTTAACATTGAAATCAAGATAATTATTCTCATTTAATAACTTTGAAATTTCAAATAATTTTGTCATGTACGTGTTTTTCATTTTCTATATAAATCCACATGCTTAATGTTGATGCAACATTCAATTTCATCATCTCACCCCTTTCTCTATTCTATTGCAATAACCAATTGTCAATTTTCCTCATTGGCACTCATTGGTGATGGATATGACTCTTTTGAAGATGATCATGATCAAGAGAAAGATGATGATGAGGGTGACATAGTAGATGGCAAGTGAGGCAATTTATCATTGCGTGGTTGAATGATTTTGTTCAGTTTGGTTTAATTTTATATATTTTTAAAATTTTTCAGTCAATTTTTATAATATTCAGTTATTATTAGATATAGTGTTAGATTCATTTATTTTTCAGGACTCGCTCTTTTCCTTTATGAGCTTGGAGTTTAGAAGAATATAAAAAAATACAACCTTATGGGAACAAACAACACGGTCGAGCAAGCAGAAAAATGATGTAGATAAATATAAAAAACATTTGTATTAAGTGGAGTACTCGACAATACAAGTTTGTGCCTCTAGGGTGTATATATATATGATCACTCTTGCCCTCACAACCGCATGCACCCCTAATTTGATTCATTTATGGTCAATAAGGGCTCTTCTTCCCCCTATAGGCAATTCTTAAAAAGATTGAAATTGATTAATTGTCATTTAACTTTATATTCTAAATATGTTTTTAGAATATAGTTATTGAAATTTGACTTAATTTCAATATGATCTAATTTCTCGTTCTCTCTATTTATATTTGATTTTCTCATTTTTATTTATAATTATTCTTTAAATTTTAGACGCTACAACACATGCAATTTTCAAATGAATATAATTTGACTTAAATTTAGATTATTATGATTTAATTATTTACAATTTAGGAATAAATTTATATCCATTTTTTAAATTTCTCAAATAGTACACTTTCTCGAAAACTACTTTCCGAAAATTATATCAAGTAAACCCTAAAATATATACATAAATGATATAATTAATTGTGATAGATATTTAAAATATAATTTTTAATTATAAAAAAAGTTATAATAGTTCTTAAAAACATTTGGATTTATATGATTTTTAAGGAGATTTTTTTTTGAAAAATTAAAACACATAAGATTTATAAAAAAGATAAATATTAGTTATAATTAAAAGAATCTAATTAGATTTAGTGCTTTAAAATTCAAAATATAATATGAAATAACAGGTCTCAATCCCAAACCTAATTCTGAAATAGAGATTTTGAAACACGAAATTGTGACAAACTTCAATTAAAGCACCAGAATTACGCCAAAGATATCCATATAGGTTATCTATTTATATATATATATATAATATATAATAGTTCTTTGAACATTTGAATTTAGAAGATTTTTAAGAAAATTTTTCTAAAAAAATTAAAACACACAAATAAATTATATAAGAATAGATATAATTAATTATTGAATGAATTAAAACATGTACATAAATGATATAATTAGTTGTGATAGATATTTAAAATGTAATTTTTAATTATTAAAAATTATAATACTTCTTATAACATTTAAATTTATAAGATTTTTAAGCATATTTTTCTTGAAAAAATTAGAACACATAAAAGTTATAAAAATGATAAATATTGGTTATAATTAAAAGAATTTAATTAGATTTGGTGTTTTAAATTTCAAAATATAACATAAAATAAGAGGTCTCAACTCCAAACCTAATTCTAAGGCAAAAATTTCAAAGTAAAAAATTGTGGCAAATCTCAATTTATGTCCATAGTTGTTACCTACTTATATATATATATATACATACATAAATATAATTCTAATACAAATAAACAACATATGCACTATGCTTCTAACTTACAACTCTAATTGTGAGATATTTCCTATAATCTCAATTTCCATACTGGTAGTAAGTAATAAACCTAGTACAACTATAAATCCAAACACAACAAATCCTTCCCACAATGACATAAATTTATACTTGGAAAAAAATTTATTTTGGTTTACAGGAACAAAACAAAAACAGAATGTTCCAAATTCAAATTTTAGAACTTAAAATATAAAATCAATCATACAAACTTGAAATTTCCCATCAATCCAAAATATTTAAATTTTCCAAAAAACTAAGAAATCTCCTATATATTCAAATCAATATAGAATCAGGATTTTCCAAGTTTCATTTGACATCAATCAAAAATCACAGTAGATCATAAATAAAAACTTGATAAAATATTTTATAAAGCATGTTAAAAGAAAATGATAAATATGGTGTGATAGATGAAGGAGATTGCATAATCTCAAGAATTCAATTTAGGAGTAAGAAGAAGAAAACGAAGAGAAATAAGAAGGGGAAGAAGAAAAGGAAGAAAAAGAGGAGAAAGAAGACAAAAATAAAGATAAAGAGGAAGAAGGGAATAAAAAGAGGAGGAGGAGTAAGAAAAAAATAAGGATGGAGAAGAAGAAGAAGAAGGGAAAGGGGAAGAGGAAGAATTAGAGGATGAGGAGGAGGGAGGATGAAAAAGTGGAGAATGAAGAAGCAGGTAGAATACAAGGGGGAAAAAAACAAGAAATGCAATCTTCTCAAACAATTTACTTAAAATATCATAAAAATCAATATATTAGAAGAGAAATGTAATGTATATTATATTGCTAATTTTTTTTTTGTTCTTTGGATATTTAACACTTTAAATGAGTTGGGTCTTGAGGGCTATTAGAATTAAGATAAGTTTTAAAGTTTAAAGAGTGATTACATCGGAACTTATAAATTATCTATCAACGAGACTCTTATATTGGCAGCGACATTCGAACCTACACCTATATATGAGGTATGAGTCACACTTTTACTAATTAAATCAACCTTCATTGGCTATTAATGTTATTTTTTCACTTTGGCTCCTATTTGTTGATTTATTTGTTGTCTAAATATATATAATTTTCCTCACTTATTTTGTTGCATTGTAAATTTTGACATATTTGATACTTCTCACATTTATTATTATAATGAAAACACTGACAAATAGCAATAGCATTTTTATTGAAAATTAAGTAATTGTAGTTGTGCCATACATAGATATTATTATCATCTTTACTAAATACTTTATAATAAGAAGAAGAGGAGCTGATAGAATATGAGGGGGGGAAAAAGACAAGGAATGCAATCTTATTCAATAATTTACTTGAAATATCATAAGAATCAATACATTAGAAGAGGAATGTGATGTATATTATATTGCTAATATTATTATTATTTTTTTCTTTGGGTATTTGAAAATTTAAATGAGTTGGGTCTTGAGGGCTATTAGAGTTATGACAAACCTTAAAGTTTAAACAATGCTTACAGGGAAACTTATAAATTACCTATCAACGAGACCTTCATATTGGTAGCGACATTCGAACCCACACCTATATGAGGCATAAGTCACACTTTTACTAACTAAATCAACCTTTATTGGCTATTAATGTTATTTTTCACTTATGCTCCTATTTATTGATTTATTTGTTGTCTAAATATGTATAATTTTCTTTACTTATTTTGTTGCATTGTAAACTTTGACATATTCAATGCTTCTCACATTTATTATTATAATGAAACACTAACAAATAGTAGTAACATTTTTTATTGAAAATTAAGTAATTGTACTCATGCATGTATAGATATTATTATCATATTTACTAAATATTTTATAATAAGAAGAAGAGGAACTGATAGATGGCATAGATATTATTATCATCTTTACTAAATACTTTATAATAAGAAGAAGAGGAGTTGGTAGAATACGAGGAAAAAAAAGACAAGAAACGCAATCTTCTTCAATAATTTACTTAAAATATCATAAGAATTAATATATTAGAAGATGAATGTAATGTATATTATATTGCTAATATTATTATTTTTTTGTTCTTTAAGTATTTGAAAATTTAAATGAGTTGAGTCTTGAAAGCTATTAGAGTTAAGGCAAGTTTTAAAGTTTAAAAAGCGCTTACAGGGAAACATATAAATTACTTACCAATGAGGCCCTCATATTAGTAGTGACATTCGAATCCACATCTATATGAGGCATGAGTCACACTTTTACTAACTAAATCAACCTTCATTGGCTATTAATGTTATTTTTTCACTTATGCTTCTATTTATTGATTTATTTATTATTTAAATATGTATAATTTTCTTCACTTATTTTGTTGCATCATAAACTTTGACATATTTAATGCTTTTCACATTTATTATTATAATGAAAACTTTTACTAAAATTACTTCTTATTATAAAGTATTTAATACATATGATAATAATATCTATGCATGGCACAAGTACAATTACTTAATTTTCAATAAAAATGTTATTGCTATTTGTTAGTGTTTTGTTATATATAAATATTTTTCAAATATTCATTTTTTTAGACTTACCTAATGAACATGTGCATTACACGGGTGTACATCTAATCAAGGACAAGAAGCAAGTTTATTTTCATAGCAAAATATTTCTAATGATGATGATGCAAGATATAACATAACTTTAGTATTTCTTCTTTTTTATAATCTTTTGTGTTGAAGATGATATTTCAATAATTAAACTTTTCTTTTATATATTAGGTGACTAATTAAAGTTTTTTTTAAACAGAAATTGAAGAATTGGAAAAAAAATTGAAATATCATTTTCCATAGTTAAAAGTTTAAAAATTAATATTATCTTTAAAATTATTTATTAAAAACATGGAAAGTGGGCTAACCCATTTAGCCCATCAGTTCGTACTTAGTAGACTAGATTAGAAAAATTTAAGCCTATTGGAAAGTTAATTAGCCCATCCTATCCCTCATTATTCTTGACTTGCTGTGGGCATTCGAAGTTATAAAATTTGAATACTTAAAATCTATTATAATTAAATTGATATGTTTGATATACTTGCTATATAAATTTTTTTAATAATTATTTAATGTTGATTAATTTTTCATAATTTGGTGAAAGTTTAAAGCATGTTAAAGTAAAATAAAAGTTATATAAAATTTTGGTATACTAAAAAAAAGTTATACGAAATTTTTATAAAAAAAATTGTATGAAAATTTATTCTCACTCATGGTCATATGTTATAAGGATACAATTTTTTATCAAAATTATTATTGGTGTATTTGTTGATAGTTTAATGTTAATTGATTATATTATTATTTTCTTTTTACTAACATTTGATTATGTTAGATTGAAATGCATGTATTTTGTTCCTTTAAATGAATAATTGGATTTTTTGCTTGAGTAGACTAATTAATTTATTTTTTTAAATTTTGAATTGGAATTTCAACCTTTAACAATCAAATTAAGCAATTTAAATATTTTATTCAAATATTAAGGGTTAAAATATGTCTTTGTAGCATGTAAAATGATTAATAGTAGGATCTTTATAATGGTTGAATGTATTAATATATTAATTAAACTGATGAATATATTATAAGATACGAGTCGAACAAGTTAAATAATTTAATTCATCATAGGTCACGGGTTAGGTGAGTCAACCGATTACGAGTCAACCAATCGACCAAATCAACCAATTATAAATTACAAGTAGAACCAATTAAATAATTTAATCAACCACAAGTAAGATATAAATTCAAAATTATCAAAATGCAATGGTAAACAAATTTTTCTTTGAAAATGTTGTACTTCATATATATAAGGATATTAGAATAGTTAATATTGTATATCTTTGCTTTCTTAAGGCATGCTATGTGCTTGAATGTTAGATAATGATAAAAAATACGTCTATGACATAATGGAAGTTAGACATTGAATCTTAGCAATTTTGATTATTAATGAGGATGATTACACAAAAAATATACCTCTAATGCTATATTTAGAGAAATATTCCATAAATCATGTAATTAGGTTTTTTATATGTATCCATCCTGTATATTGTTGTCTATTTTATATTCAATTACCAAATATTATTTAATACATACTAAATAGTTTGACTTTTTTATCATTCTTAGGTGGTAATAAACAAACTGAAAATTTAACACATACAACTGGAAAGCTTAATTTGGATTTAAGTAACTTGTTTTAACAATTAAAACATTTTAAAATTTTTATGTAATTTGCCGAGGCCTTTATTTATGCATAGTCAATTGTATATTACAGTATTTTGTGTGTATAGCAGAGAATGTTTGAAAATATTATTTTTTGATGAGAAAAATAGGTAAAAGATACAATCTCTAATATTATGTATAGAAAAATATTTAACAACTTATTTGATTAAGTTTTATTGTGTACCCTGTATATGTTATTATTTATTTAATTTGATACTAAATCTTATTTGTTTAATATGGATTAAGTAATTTATTTTAATAATTACCTTTTAAAATTTTCATGTAACATAATAATTTAACATGATGATTAGTTTTATTAACTATAATTATGTATACCTATTATTAATTTGAAAAATTAATGTAATATGACAATTAAATATAAAAATGAAAGTTATTATCTATTATATATGATCATTTCTGATTTTAAAGAATACCCGTGCTCGTGCATTGCATGAGTTACATACTAGTTACTCTAAAAGGATATAAAACTAGTACTCTTCAGGTTGATCATTATCATATACAATGCTTTGTTGACACTAAAGCTATTGCTAAGTCCTATACCCTGCACTGTTACTCTATAGAGTCTGTCATCATGGATCCATTTCAATTACCTAACAATACACTAGAGGATATAGTAGCTATTTTGTCTGAATATTCCTATGTGTTCTCTAAACCAAGAAAAAAAAAGATGGCACATAATGCTTTTGTGCTGACTATCATGCTCTTAATGCTGTCACAAACAAAGACTCTTTCTCTATCCCAACAGTGGATGAATTATTGGATGTATTACATGGTTCTTGCTATTTTTCAAAACTTAACCTTTGTTCTGGTTATCACCAGCTCTTAGTCAAACATGTGGACTGTTACAAAATAGAATTTCAAACTTATCAAGGCCATTATGAGTAGGTTGTAATGCCATTTGGTTTAACAAATGCCCCGCTACATTTCAAGCTCTTATGAATGATGTTTCCCAACAATTTTTGTTCAAATTTGTCCTGGAGGATATCTTAATTTATAGCTCTCATTGGCCTTTACATTTAGAGCACCTTTCTACAGATCTTGAGTATCTACAGCGACATCAAATATATGCTAAACTCTCTAAATGCTCTTTTGGACAAACTAGCATAACTTATCTTGGTCATATTGTTACTGCTAATGATGTCCAAATGGATCTGTAGAAAATTCAAGCTATAATGGACCGGCCAGCTTCTTCTTCTATATCTCACCTTCAGGCATTTTTGGGGTTAACCAGCTATTATCGCTGTTTTATCAAGGCCTATGCTCATATTGCAGTCCCTCTTACTAATCTCCTTCAAAAAGATAAATTTCAATGGTCTGCAGAAGCACAACAAGCTTTTGATTCTTTGAAGACTGCTTTGACTACAACACCTACATTACATCTGCTTGATTTTTCTAAGCCTTTCATATTGGAAACTAATGCTTCGGGTTTGGGTATTAGAGCTGTTCTTAGTCAAGAGGTGTTGAATCAAGTGTTTTGATAATTCCAAACCAACTTTTTAGAGCTTGGAGAGAAGATATCAAAGGTGCACAAATGATCTCAAGTGGAGAAATTCAATAAAAATCTGCACAAGAATAGATGTAGAATCTACAGCCATGTTTAAATTGAGTAAAAGACTTTGAATTGGTAAAAAAATATTTTAAAACTGTGATTCTATGTTAATCTATGGAATATTTGAAAAACACCCACTAACAGACGAAGTTTGAAACATTTATACAGATACACTGTTTTGAAAATTCGAACTTTGGCTTTGAAAATTTGAATTTCGTATTGAAAATGAACAAGTCTGAAAAGAGCCTTCTCTAACAGATGAACTTTGACTTGAGAAATTCAAATTTTGAATCTTGTCTGAAAAGAGCTTTCTCTGACAGACGAACTTTGACTTTTGAAAATTCAAATTTCAGATCAAATACAACTTATAAAAAATGAAGAATTCGTCTGAGGATATGTCAAAGTTCATCTGAAAACTGAGTTTGGAAAGAACATCAAAATGGCTTACTGACAGACGAATTTTGAACATGAAAATTTGAATTTCAGAAATAAAACTTGTGAGTTTGTTATAATGATATGTTAACATATGAATGATAGTATTCAAAAATTTGAACCTTGTATTAAGTCTGAAAAGAGGCCTCTCTGACAGACGAACTTTACATTTTGAAAATTCAAATTTTAAATAGATGAACTATTGTGCCTTATTGAACTGCCCACTGACAAAGAAATTTTGGGTATCAAAATTCGAATTTTGAAGGCACTGTAGTAAAATGGAACTACTGTTCACACTTTTTAGAAGAATTTTTAACTTGAAAATTTGTATGTACCAACACAGAAAAACTTCTCAATAATGAAAATTTGAACTTTGCTTTACAGCAGACAAACTTTGAAATGTAACGTTGAAGTTTTTAACTTTTGGTTTCTGCGAAATTCGTTTGTTGGCCAACCAAAATTTGAACTTTGGATGTCAGAAGTATTAAATGCGGTTGGTGAACGGATAGTTTTTCAGAGTAACTATTGGGTAACATATCCAACGAATAGATTTTGTCTCTAACGTATAGTTAAGACCTAAATCTATAAATATAACATTATTTGAAGTTGTGGGTAACGATTTTAACTTTGTATATACTGAAACTCTGCTAAATCATCAACTCAAAGTCTCCTACTCTCACATACTTCATTCTTTGCACTCCAACTTTCGTATACACTCTGATTAAGAGAGTTTATTCATTATAAACAATCTTATCTTCATCTAGAAGAAAGATTTTCTTATGAGGGGATATCACAAGGGATTGGGGAAACACTTAGTTATAGTGCAAAAAGAAAAAGTGTGAGTTCTAAAATAGAGTATCATAGCTGTACTGTGGCATTTGTAAGAAGCCCATTGAATTCTTGCAAGATAGCAAAAAATCTCAAGTTGTGGCTTGAGAACTGGACGTAGGTCAAGATTGAGAGACCGAACTAGGATAAACATCTGTGACTTCCCTTCTCTATTACTACCTTTACTTGTTATTTATTTATATTTTGTTTTACTGTCACCATTGCTTTCTTCACTTCATTAACATTTTGCAGAAAATTGTAATCTTCCCAATTCAGCCCCCCTCTTGGGAAGCCAGCATATCTAACAAGAGGGACATCCCATAGCCTTCTTTTCTAAGAAATTATCCTCTAGAATGCAAGCACAATCTGCATATGTTAGAGAATTATATGGTAAGAGCAAGAGGAATAAACCTGGAAAAACAAATCAAGTTTTCTAAGAAATTTTCTAGTGTCCAGGTTTCATCATTACTTATTTGGGCATTATTTCATCATTCTTACAAACTAGAAAAGCTTAAAAAATCATGCAAATCAGGTTATTCAAACTCCAGAGCAAGAGGAATGGCTTCCTAAGCTACATGGTTATCATTATTCCATTGAGTATAAACTTGGAAAAGAAAAATCAAGCTGTTGATGCTTTATCCTGATCTTGCTACATGGCATTTTCAAGTCCCATCTCCTTCTTACTAGATGAAATTCGTATGGAACTTGCATCTTCTACTAGTATGCAACAATTTCTACAGCAATCTCACCAAACTCCATCTTCATTTCCTCATCATCACTTCAAGGATGGTCTAATTTATTATAAGCAATGCTTGTTACTTCTGCTTGAATCGGTTTCCTTCCATAACCGCATTCTACATGAGTTCCATTCCTCTCCCACTGGGGGTCATGCTGGTTTTATTTGCACTTATGCAAGAATTGTAACCTATTTTTGTTGGCAAGGCATGCGTCAACAGATTTGTTATTTCATCAGACAGTGTCATATATGTCAAAGAGCCAAAACTTCTCAACTACACCCTGCTGGCCTTCTTAGTCCATTACCTATTCCTAATCAAATCTGGGAGGACATAGCAATGGATTTTATCACTGGCCTACCTTTGTCCAAGGGTTATTTTGTTATCTTTGTTGTCATTGATCATTTATCTAAATATGGTCATTTTGCACCTTTACGTGCCATTTCACAGCTTCACAAGTTGCAGAATTATTTGTTAATACTATAGTTAAACTGCATGGAGTTTCTTGATCTATAATGTCTGATAGAGATAAAGTTTTCACAAGCTCTATTTGGCAGCACCTCTTTAAGCTTCAAGGAGCAACTTTCAACATGAATTCTGCCTACCATCCCCAAATTGATGGACAAGCCGAAGCACTCAATAAATGTTTAGAGATGTATCTCGACTATTTTGTTTTTGATAATCCACATACTTGGGTTTCTTATAAGCCATAGGCAGAATATTGGTATAATACCTCTTACTATACTACCCTTGGTATGACTCCTTTTAAGGTTGTATATAACTGTGATCCAACTGTCATGCTTCAATTTTCCCTTGCAGATTCTACTCCATTTGAAGTTCAAGACCAGTTACAAGAACGTGATGCTGTTTTGCTACAACTCAAACATCATTTACAGCAAGCCCAACTTTGTATGAAGCATTTTGCTAACAAACAACATAGGGAAATTCAATTTCAGGTTGGAGATTATGTTAATGTCAAGCTACAACCTTACAGACAACACTCCATCAAGCGCCAACGGAATCACAAATTGGGTTTGAAGTATTTTTTACCCTTTCCAATTGTTGAGAAAATTAGTTTTGTGGCTTACAAATTACAGCTACCATCTCATGTGAGAATCCACCTGGTTTTTCATGTTTCCCTCCTTAAGAAATGCTTTGGGGATCCTTCTCAACAATATGTTTCTCTTCCTTTGATGAACACCCTTGAAGGACTAGTCATTCAACCTGCGGATGTCTTAGATATTCGCCACATTCAGGTTAAGATGCTATTATTCCACAACTGTTAATTAAATGGGATGCTACTGATGCTTGTTCTTGGGAATCATTAGCCCATATTCAAGAGACATATCCTTCATTTGACCTTGAGGACAAGGTCCTTTTTTATGGGGTCGGAAATGTAATGTTGAGGCCAATCATTAGTGGGGCCCATAAAGGAAAAATGGTGACTAAGCCGCAAGTGGAGGACAAATGGCAAAATGAATTGTGCAGGAGCAACTGAATTCATACAAAACCATTGAAATTGAGAGAATAAGAGAGGCATATATGTGGGAGACGCACTCTGTTGGTGTGTGTGATGTATTAAGTGGCTTTTTCCCTATGATATTCTCTCCTCTCCCTAGACATTTCTTTTCTCTTCATCCCTTCCTCAGAGTTTATTTCCTCCTTTTGATCTGTAATTTTCATTTATAGCTTGAAGTAGAAGGTTGATTTGAATCACAACAAAACTGAGATTATTCACTCAATCGCTATGAGATTTTATACCTATTACTTCACTGTTATTATATCTATTACTTCCTTACCATGTGAAAAAATACATATATAATAATTTAAAAAAATAAATTAAATATTGTGTCATAAAGTGACAAAATATATAGTCCAAAACAAATCAAATACTATCTCAAATCATTACACTATTTATAAGTCAAATGCATCAAATTAGCTTTCTAGTTCATGCATAATTTATAAATTATTATAAATTTTTTTACATTTTCAATAGATTCATTTAAAAAATTATTATAAATTTAATTAAATGGGTACAAAGACAACAGTATCGAGTGTGTGTATAAAATAATATTTTTCTACACAAACGAAATAAATATCAAATCAATAATTGGGGCTAAAATTGGCTCAATTTTTACGTAGTGTTTAATTTAATAGACGAGAGAGAAGGAATTTTAAAGAAGGGAGGAGAGATAAGGGGTTGCATCAAATCCAATATTTTATGATATATTGGATTTGATGATATATCAGCCAGCTAAGCCCAACGATCTAATGCTAGAATTTTAAAAACAAAACGTCTTTACCATTTTTTCGATCAAATTATTTAGTGTTGGTCAAAAAAATTTTCGTTAGCATTCGGGAAAAAAAGATTGTAAACAAAATAAAATATAATCTGATGTAAACATGTGACGAATATTAATATTTTTTATTAGAAAAGATTTCAGCTTTCGTCTTCCTCATTTAGGGCCGGTTTGGTTATTCATTTTTTAAAATTAAGTTAAGATAAATAAAGTTTATAAAAATGAAGTTTAGATAAAATAAGTTTGTTGGAAGTTGTTATGTTTGGATATTCTTTTTGTAAAAGTAAGTTTGACAAAAAATCTGTTTGGATGATAGGGGTTAAAAGTACTTTTAGATGTATAATATAAAGTAAATTTGTTTCTCTTTTTTCAAAACCCACGTTTTGTTAAAGAAAAAGTAACTTTTCCCCTCATTTTCCAAAACCACAGTTTAACCCACTTTTCATTTTTCAAAAAGTCAGTTTATGTTTCATCTGTGTTTGGTCAAACACATCTTTTAGAAAACCATGGTTATGTTTACAAAATAATGAACCAAACATGCACTTAATCATAATAATAGTCATGTATCTACTCCTTTTGTTTCTTTTTACAAGTATTTTTTTAAATGCTTTTATTTGTAAATATTTTTAAAAGTTCAAAACATTTATTGTTGTTTTTTCCAAGTATATATTTATTTTTACTAATTATTTTACACACTTATTATAAAATTAGGTAGCAATAAATTAAAGGTTTATTCAAAAATAAATGAACTCTATCATATTAATTATATTTTCTAATTAGTGTTAAAACCTTAAAAATTTATATAAAGAAATAGAATAATTTTTTTTATTTTTTGACAAAACACAAGGAAGGAAGTATCTAACTAAATACATTTCCTTATACACATTAAAGTCTATGAAATGATTAAAAATATAATTTTACTTTAAATTTTATATTAATAAATATCATTAATATAAGAAAGATTAAGAGAAATTATAAGAAATTATCTCTTAATAAATGATTTATTTGAAAAAATTGTATTTGATAAAACTTATTAGCATTGTAGAATTTATATAGCCAACCTTATAAAATATCATTAACATATAAATAAATGTAAAATATAAAATCTATAACACTAATCTAATATTATGTAAAATCCATAAATGCATCAAGTTGATGAATATATTCTTACTAAAAGGTTATACCTAAGAACTAATGTTAAGGCTCAATGAAATTTTGGTGAATCGCAGCATGAAACGCCAGTGGAGGGTCAATTTGACTCGAATTCCTGTTGACTAGAAGTCTAGAACAAAACAAATGGTCATCATGAGTCAATTCGTTTCGGTATTGACGCTTTAATAACTTCATTACAAAAAACCCCAACAAAGATTGACATTCAGCTGAGAAACCTAAGAATCTAGGAAGAGATCACTTTGGAAAAACTGGGTATCGAAAATGGAAAAAGAAAAAAAGCCTGTAATTTCTTTCTCAAAAAAAGAAAAAAGAAGCAAATGAGAACGGTATTTGCAACCTTTAGTTCCATTGGACTCACTTGCTCACATTTATAGGCAAAATTTCACCCAACCCCTTTATCTTCCCTCTCTATTCACCATACCCAACGTCCTGCTCCAACGTTTCAACCAGCTATAATGCTAAAGGATCAATTTTCCGAAGAAATTAAGTGTGCTTAAACCAGGGACCCACTGCACCATTGACGTGGCCATTGCTGTGGATGCCTACCCCATTGGGAATGAGTGATGGAGGGAGCCCCACAGGCACTGGAGGGGAAGCAGAGGGATATAATCCATGGTTGTGTGGAACGGCATGTGGGCTCACTAGAGGACTACCAGCTGGACTCCCTTTACGCTGTTGAAGTGCATGGATCTGCCTCAGCCCTTCTTCATGGATCCGTGACAGTGTTTCCAACTCTTTCATTGATAGAGCCTCCAGACCAGCACCGTAAAGAGGAGCATGACGTGACATTTCCTCCTGAAGTGAAGCTTCCAATGTATGAATATATTGCTGCAAAAGGGAAAAGCAGATATTGAAGTTCAGCCACTTTCTAAATATTAAAATGTCATTAGCAATCAGGAAAAACACACACACCACTTTTCTGGGTATTAAATAAATACTGCTTAAAGTTTATTCTAATTTAAATAAGCACAATCTCAAAATTAAACAAACCTGGCAGGCCTGTAATTTTGACTCCATGCCATCAATATATGCTTCACACCTAGCAACCTGCTCTTCCTTTTCTCGCTTTTCCTCCTCAGTTTGCCCAACCGTTTGTGTCAATCTACGAACTTCATCCTCAAGCGATTGTCGTATTTCTTCCCGAGTGACATTTTCTGTTGCATATCTTTTCAATTCTTCATCAAATCTCTTCCGTGCAGCTTCAGCACTCTTCAATCTTTCAGCAAGTGCATTTTTTTCCTTGACTACTTTCTGTGCATAATAAAATTAGCATTAATTTAAGACTTAACCACATTAACACGAAACACTGTCACGGATATATTTTCTGAACTAGTATTTCAAACTTTCAAGTTATTATTCATGCTCAAGATCCACCGAGGTGATCGATAACACTACCATTTAAATAAAATTTCGGGAAGCAAATTCCACTTGAATCAGAAACAAAAAGCATGCCGTGCAACTTGATGACAAATGAGAACAAAATTACTTCATCCCGTTATTTCCTTAATATAAAAATCAGTACACAAAGTAAAGGCTGTTATTAAGGGGGAATAAAGGAAGAAAATGAAGAGTGGAACAGATGGCTTTATAAGCTAAAATAAGAGCACCATAACAACAAAAAACTTCAGATAGACATACACTGAAACTAGCTACATTTTAAAGTAGAAAATCTATAATTTCCCCTTTTATAGCTTTTAGGCTGTCCAATAAATAAAAGCTTGAATTTAGGAATCAATCTTGAAGCCACTGAAACACAACTCGAGGAAGGAAACAGAATCAACTCTTCATTACTGCAAACAGGTAAGGTTGGAGCTACAAAAGTAGTAAATCTGATCCCAAATACTAGTATAAATGCTCTTGATTCCATGGTTAGAGCATCATGAGTTTTGGAGTGTGTGTGTGTATGTGTGTGTGTGTGTGTGTCATAGCTTACATTTGCCAAGACATCACTAGTGATAGCACAACTTCCTAGTTCCTGCACAAGGTGCAGGTTGGTGAAAGATGCAAGCATGACCAGTCCTCAATAGTAAAGTATACTAGACAGTATTTAACATTTTCACATCTCTTTGTTTCTTTAGCACATCCAACAGTTTAGAAATTAGAGATTTTTATTGCAATACCTTTAATTCATCACGTTTCCGGGACTTCAATTGTGAGAGCTGTGTCTCTGCATCATGCACACGGTCCTGAAGAGCTTTCTTCTCTGCAGAGAGCTTTGCTATTTCATCATCCCGCTCAGAGCGAAGCCACTCAAGCTGACTTTCAACTTCTTGTATTTGTTCAAGTAGCTCCTTCTTCTCCCGCGCAAATTGATCCATCTCAGCCCTCATCTCAGACTGTCAAACCATGAAATGCATCAGATCCAAAATTTCGCACTAGTAATTAACTACAAGAGATAACCCAAATATAATATCAAACAAGACATATATAACCTTGAGAAGAATACTTGCGGCCTCAGATTCACTCAGTTTTTGTGTAACAATAGCTTTTTCCTTGGCCATATTGGAAATCTCAGCTTTATTTTCTTCACGAAGACGAATAATTTCATCTTCACTAGTGCATAACTGGTGCCATAGAGCAGACCGATCAACATTTGCAAGTTCAGCAACTTCCCGCATCATACTCAAAACAGGTCTAACAATGTCCTGCTCCTCACAGACCAAAGTAACTAAAATATCCAAATCCGAATCTACTTCATGTCCATTATCTGTAGTGCTGGTAGCACGGTCAACAAGCCTCTTGAGCATAGTCCCTCGACAAGATTCATTGGCATACCATCTAAACAATATCATATAGAGTAACTTTACAAATTCTTTCACACATGGATCTTGGGAGAGTGATAATGTTTCAGCAAGACCAAGAACTGAAGTAAAATCATCCCTTTGAACTTCAAAGGATTCATTGGCATTTCCCTCTGTGACAGCATCTGAACAAGGAAAACTTTCAGCAATATTTCTGGCATTATTAGTCAATCTTTGGGAGACACGCTTCTCCAAAACCAAGGCTACAGACTGAGCACTGATTGCACCTCGAGCTACAGATCTTTCAAAGGTTTGAGAAGCTTCAACAGCGAGACAAGGAATTGATAGCATCTCAATCAGTATGTAAATATCAGAAAAATAACAACTAGCTTGGAAAGCCTGCTCATTAACTGCATGCAATCCAGTAGGAGCAGTGCCATGTTCACCAAATAAGAAAAGTCCACATGACAGTGCTGAACAATTGTCAGCCAAGTCATCATCACAATCAATGTCCCTCAGTATAGTTTCAGCAACATCCCCCCAACTATTTATAGTCTTACTCAAAAAGTCAAGGACACAAGGTGTAACCTGAAGACCTAGATTTTTGAGTCTGACACGAACAGATCTAACCTGTATAAAGGTAAAAATAGGGTCAGGAATGTTCAAAAGATATTCAAGACAGATGACACAAGCTATTAAAGGAACATGGTGAAATTTCAAACTATTCTTAAGCTTACTGCTTCAGGAAGATGTTGACAATGAGATGCTGCTTTGAATATAAAATCTATGGTTGCAGCAAGGGGTTCACCATTGGAGTCTGTCAAAAGCTCAAATGATTGGAATAGAACGCGTTCCCACACTTCACTTCCACACTCCAGTTGACTAAGAGCCTCAAAAACCTAACAAACAAAAATCCCATCAATAGGAGAGAAATACAATGTGCCCATATACAGCATCATTTCACTAGCTGAAAAACAGTTTACATTTAAAACTTGCTTTCCCAGGACATTAGATGTATATTACATGATATAATAGAATAACATCTTAGACAAGGCATTGAGGAAAATAACAATAGTCTATCTTACAGGCATTCGCAAGGCAGGTTCTGCATCTGGCTTTTGAAGTCGCTCAAGAAGTGCATAGGCAGCTAGTGGATGTTCTGAAGGCTCAACCAATTTGGGAACCAGCGCTACTAGGTCAACTTGCAAATGTTGAGGAGCTTTGTCCAACACAACAGAAATTTTGCGCGCAGACTGAGGCCGCCGCCGTGGCTCAGGGCAGCCTTGAGGAACAGCCCCATCCAGTGTTCTAAGTGAGTTTACAATCAAACCTAAGAGCTCCTCAGACTGTTCTGGCCACTTGGTCTAAAATTCCAAGTTCACACAATTAATACCATAGATATATTAAACAAAATCATCATTTATGAACAAAAATTGTACCTTCGATCGAAAGGATGGATTTTCTGAAACAACAGCTGATGTTTCTGGTGGAAAAATAGGTTGTCCAGGAAGAGTTTTCTCCTGTATAACACCACCATTTGAATCAGAGCTTTGTACAGCAGATGTACTACTACTTTCTTCATCAGCAGAATCCAATCTCTCATAAACAGGAAATTGTGCAGATTCTGCCGCCCCATTTTCTCTATCACATTCGAGAGGACTAGCAGCTCCACTGCCATCTGGAGATGCTTTTGAGCATGCATCAGGAAAATCAGTAACACAAGACCCTTCAGAAGGTTGGCAGCATTCCACCATTATATCCAAAAGTAAATCAATGATCGCCTGCTGTAAG
The DNA here is from genome assembly GCA_026686845.1 of Adenanthera pavonina. Lineage (NCBI taxonomy): Eukaryota > Viridiplantae > Streptophyta > Magnoliopsida > Fabales > Fabaceae > Adenanthera > Adenanthera pavonina. The sequence continues at coordinate 14,618,869 of JAIVEN010000015.1, forward strand.
ACCTTAACTCCCATCAGCAAATTCATCAAACTGGGGGAAGATTCATCAGCCTTGGTGACCTTCTTCCCATCACAACTACCAGAGAGCTTGGTTGGAAGAAGTAAACGCTTTACTTTCACAGGATCATCAAGATAAACCCGGAGTCCAGTCAGAAACCCAGCAATTGCACCGGCATCCATTAAAAGCTTTTCTCTTAAAGTAACTTGTGGCTGTGAAGGATTATCTCCATATGTTAGGTGAAATCCAGCTCGGGAAAGAAGATTTCTAAAAATGTCTTCTTCATCTCCACTTATTCCTTCACTGTCTTCAGAGTCAATGAGTTCATCAGGATCAGTTGTCAAAGCATCCTGATCATCATCTGAAGCTAAAACCTGGTAAAGCAAAAACTAGATTTAAAAACATAACAGTGGTGATAAAAATGAAATTCATAGTTGCAATAAAATTCATATGAAAAACTTCTGACTTCACAACCGGTGACAGTCAAAGGGGTAAATTATTTAATGACAATGATATACTTAAGCTAACTTATATAGTATTACCCCGGTAGTGGATACAAAATGTTCAGTGAGTGCAAAGTATGAATAACAGTTTTAACCAACTTCTATAACAGAGCAATAACGGAGCACAGGGAAAGAATAATTTTGTTACAACAAATAATGAGTAAAGAGAAGAAACTCTTCCATAGTTTACACTGAGAAATGCAAACAAGAATATCATATCTTAGAGCAGGAATTTTAATCATCTTACACATTCATCTCCAAAGTTGTGAGTCATTGCATGCATCCTATCATCAAATAACAAGCAAAAGTTCAAAGGAGGAGGTAATTTGTCCTAACTTGCTTAAAAAATTTTATAGTCTATCCATCTATACTAATATGGCTTTGGAGCAGTGTGGTGTTCCTTTACTCTTACCAGAACAAAAGGGGAAAGAAAAAACCTAATTTAAAGCATAGTTAGCCCCAAAAAATCCTTCTCTGTAACTTATTTTTAAAATTAAAAAATACACATCATCAATTAGCTACATGATAACTACCACACAATCTCCTCTATCCACAAGCCAACTCTCTTGAAGCTCCAAATGGGGTTAAAAATGTGTGCGTGTGTGTGTGTGTGTTAAAATAAAAATATAAAGTGGCTTCCAGTGCAAAACCAGATATCATAATTTAATTCAGTGATGCATATGTGGCAGAAGAGCTCAATGTCAGATGAATAGCAATACAAAATGTGAGTAGTCTAGTATCTAGTTTCAAATATGAGCTACCCTACAGACAGTAGGAGAACAGAAAAATGGAGAGATAGCAAAGAGGAGCCAGAGACAGAGAAATTGACCTCTATACTCTAGAAAGGCAATACCATAAACAGTTACCTCTAAGTCTGAAAACTCAAACCAAGGGCAGCAATCCAATATTTCACAGACAAAAACAACAGTGTCACGGACAAGAAACCCTGCATCTGCTTCCAATATATCAGACACCTTCATGAATTGCAAAACAGAATTATTCCATGTCTTTGTACAAATAGAGGATTCCTTCCACACTGTCTTGGCCAGATTCTTTTGATTCACAACAGCCATCCTGTATTTAACCCAAAAGTTCTTATCTGGATCACTACCAACAGCCTGGTCGCTCTCCAGATAAATACATATGGTGTCAAAGGACTCATACACACCTGTGTGACAGTAAATGAGCTTAGAATATGAAAACATGAAAGCAAAAATAGTATTAGCAAGACAAAGTACCACCTACCTATCCGAAGTTCACATCCACCAGCCTGAAAAAATTTACTGAAGATCTTTCGAGTTTCCATTATTTCCTTAAATGACAGGAAATTCTCCACTTTCCACGTAAATGTACTTCTTTTTACGTACCTATCAGTAAGGGAATTACTACTACTCAACTCAGAATCGTGATCAATCAAATCCTGCATTATTGATGTCTCTTTCAATATAAGAACTTCTGCCGAGAATACGACAGTATCCTGGACAAGAAAACCCGAATCTTGATCAAAGAGGCTAGTAAGGGTCACAAATTCACGCCAGCCCCAATCTTTTGCAGCCTTCGAGTAGCGGTTCTGAGATTCCTTGGTGACAGACTTCTCCTCTATCTTTTGGTTCATAACTGACAACCGATGACTAACAAAACAACTCCAATCACTGGAAGTATTTCTTGAATCAGTAACTTCGAGAAACACCGAAAGGTGGCATGGAGGCTGAGACTGCCCTGATAGTATTAAAATTAAAAATAGGTTAAAAGAAGAAAACTACCAGGCCCCATTACTAATCACAACCTCAACATTATTTCAGTCTATTAAAAAGTATCTGGAGTTTATGGACTAGAGTATACTCATGACATAAAAAAAAAATACAACTATAAGCCATAATTTTTAGTGGTTTTGGCTAACTTGATCTCATCATAAGTATAACTAAGAAGTACCAAATGAGCTAATATGGTTATGCAATAACACCCCTTTAAATCAAACAATACAAAAGAATCTCATTTGAGTTACAAATGTACATCAGCTGCTAAATTTACATTTACAATAGTTTTAATTTAGATAGCTATAAACCTATAACCAAGAAAGTGATAAACAATGACAAGATTTCTGGAACAAGAAAATGGCACACCTCGGGGATATACTATGAGACGACAATCCCGATTACCAATCTGAAACCTCCGGCTCTTGATGCAAAGACCCGTAATTTTTCTCTTCTTCAATAAATCTTTTAACCTTGTGAAGTTTTCAATCTTCCAAGTAAACTTACCCATATGACCATCTGATTTCCTTGCGCCACTCCCACTTCTTCCTGCAATTAAAGCCCCATTCTTAGAGAAGCTACTAAACTCTTTAATCACATGAAATGATGTACTAAAAACTGCAGTGTCATCCACCAGAAACCCTGAATCAGGCCCAATAAAATCTGACATCTTCATATAATCATTCCATCCCAAGCTTGTATTATCACCACTTTTATTATCAGCTGCAAACCGCCCATACGAATCCCTATGCATGTGATTCGAACCTGGCTTCTGGTTCAAGACTGACATTCGAAATAAACACCAGCAGCTCCTATCAGACAACATCACCGTCTTGTCCGTATCCTTGCTTTCCAAGCACATTGACAGATATTCGACCCCACTAACCGAGCTTTGATACACACTAATCCTCAAATTACACTCCCCAGCCGGAAAAACGGGGCTCATTATCTTCTGGGTTTTTATCATCTCCTTGAATAAACTAAAATTATGCACTTTCCAAGTGAATTTTCCACTCAACACGTCGGACACTGGGCCCGCAACAACAGAAGAAGATATCATGGATGAAGAAGAAGATGCCGATGATTGTAACTCAGTGTTATCTCGAGTAAAATTAATCGACTCATTAAGAATAAGAATATCGGCAGTGATCAATACCGAATCACCATTGAACAAATAACCCAATTTTGGATCCAACACTGTTGAAGAAGGCGTGAAATCACACCACCCGTGTGATTTCTTCTTACTTGAGAACCGATGCCATGAATCCCGATGAATGGTCTTAGAATCGTCGGCGACGTTCATGATTGCTAAACGGTAGCTAGCAAAACAGTCCCATTTGGACGACGAAGTGCCCCGAGGGTCCATGATTTGGAGGTAGATGGAGATATAGCCTGGCAAGGCTTGGGAGTCACCCTTGGGGTATATCAAGAGACGGCAATCATAACCTCCAACCTCGAAGTACTTGCTCCACAGTGCCCTAGTTTTTAGTCGTGGAAAATTATGAACCGTCCAACGGCAAACGGCCGAGTACTCGCCCCGGCGTTCGACGGTGACGGTCTCCTGGGCGCCGCCTCCATCCCTTGACCCTATAGCCAAGTCATCCGGAGCAGCGGCCGACGAACCTAAAACGGGTTTGTCCGGCAAATTCAACGGCGATGTTGAAGTGGCAACATGTGATTGGTCAGTTAGAGAGGGTGCAGAAGACAGAGATGAAACAGCCTCAGACGAAGTATGCTTCATTGTTGTTTTGGGGTTTGTTCGCTTGTTCCTCCTCTAGTTTTTGGTTTTTGATATGGAACAATAGTCAAGCAGTAGAATAAAGAACGAAGGGAGTTTAGGGGAAGCCAGGATACACGGACGCGGTGAGAGAGGCGCAGCACAGGAGTCAGGGAGAAGCTTTGGACAAAGGGGCGCAGGATAGCAACCGTGCGCTTGTTTTGAAGGGGCGATCTATATCTCTATGTAACTAGGTGGCGCATGATAGCATCTTGGGCTTTTTCATTTTTTCCCGAAACTTTTACGAACAGTGATGACATATTCGATGTACGACGGGCTAATGATGTTACCTATTATATTCATTTCGTAGCCGTTCGTTTTGGAAGATTGATGATAGCCGTAGATTGTTAAGACCCGTCTCCTCTCTCCTCTTACAGGGTGTTGGAACCCGAGTGCATCGCTTTTAGCTTATGGGAACGAACTTCATCTCTCCTTCAATCAAGTCTGTTTCCTCATTCCAATAGGGCCACGTCAGCATTTCAGGGAATTTTAGGGTTGTTTTCGCTTTGGTCAGCGTGCGGGGAAATGTTTGATCGCATTGATTCTCACGATATTTTTACCCTACTGGAACTTTCTACCATCCCATCATCCTGATTCACGATGCTGAGGTGAGGTCTGCTGTTTTACTTTTATTATTGAGAGGTTAATAACTCAATACAAGTGGTGCTACGAACCAAAAATTAGGCGTTGGCCTTTTTCTTTCTTTATTCTACACGATGCCCTTTTCCTTTAGTGGGCCAAATTTTATGGCGAACCAGAATTACTGTCTCTGCAGACAATACACTATTCAGAGAAATTGAAGAAAACTACTCGTGTGGCGAGGGCTTCTACATACTCCCTCCATTCCATATATTTCACCATATCTTTGGTAATTTAAAATTTTTCTACACAAACTAAAAAGTTATTTATTATTTCTAATTTTACAATAAATTTGATTAAAATACTCTTATTTTATAATTTGACTAGAAAAATAATAATCTATATTGAATTAAATAAGAAGATGATATATTTGAAAAAAAATAATCAATAATATATTAAAAGTCTAAAATAACAAAAAATTTGAAACAAAATCAAAATTCTAAAACTCCAAAAAATATGAAATAAAAAAAAGTACTCTTTCCCATCTTAAACATAAGATATTTTCAACTACTTCAAGTATCTTAAAAAAATGAGTCAAACTATTAAATTGGTTAAGAAATTCAAACATTTTCACTATTTATCCTTATTAATTATATTATCTATTATACTTCTTATCATTTATCTCTGACCTATTAATTATAAATTAAAGATATCAAAAAAACACAATTAATACATTAAACAACACAATAAAGTACCTTATATTTAGAACTAAATAATACTTACCTCATACTTTTTTTCTTTTTATGAATAAGGGTACTTCATACTTACAAGAGGAGGGAATACGTCATAAGCTGGACTGTACCGACAAATAACCAACCCACAATGAATCGGGAGGGTATAATTATACTATGAATAACCAATATCAATCAAATATTGGTAATAATATCAGCAAAAGAAGTGGCGCACCACTTAATAATAGAAAAAATAGAATTATTAACTCTTCAACAAAACTGGATAAAAAAATTAATTTTATTATGACCTCGAAATATAGCGATATTCAATGGATCGTCCCATAGGTACTATCGAATTAAATATTTCATTATAATCGATTTTTAATAAAGTTTTCGTAGTTTCACACTCTGAAGTAATAGTAATACATAACATATAGTCGATGATAAAAAAAAAATTCATAACATGTAGTCATTACTTCTCAGAGATCCACCTAAAGTGATTTTTTTGGGTAATACTTAGAATGGTTCACAGCATGAAAATTAAAAAAATGTCTATAATATTTTAGCAGCTAATGTCCAATGCATAGGACTCGAAGAAAGTGTTTAAAATAATCCCCATGCAAAACACCAGCAATACCAAAAGAACATTACAAGGGAGGATGTCATCAAAGCTGAAAACAGCAAACGGCGTTGCAATAATAGCTACTATGAAATTTCATATAAAGTTGAAACTTACAACAGAGTAGTTTACAATTTAATAAAAAAAAAAACAGTTGACTGCTCGTTACAAAATATAACATTGGGTAATCACTAAGCAAAGCAAAGTGACAAGTCTCTGAAAAATTTCCCCATCTCTAATACAAACTTGCGAATCTCTACAGACATCCAAAATGCAGAAAAAGAAAAAGCAATGCAAATTTATATTTATATATTAGTTTCATATACAGGTCTCCATGCATAAATCAAACATACAATAGGTAAGACAACAAAAACAACGTTCACTTAGCTAGGGTGGACCATAATGTAATTCAAAATCTTACCCTTCCCCTCCAGATCCATAGTAGAAGAAAAATTCCTTGATACCAACAAGAAGTTGCAATGCTATAACTTAAATAAATGAAGCTTGTGAATCAATGTCCTCTTCGATCCAAATTACAGTATAAGGATACAAATACAAATATGAGATCAAACACACATTTTCTAAAGATTGAGTACTATTTGTAAAAAGCCCAGTCAAGCCGCTGCATCAAAACTACAACCCGAAACACATTGATTTTATCTCAATAAAGAAACTAGTAACCATGAGCAATTGAAGCAGAACCAATAGAAATCGACAGGACAATGGAAGGTAAGGAAGAAACCTCTGCAAGCGGATTCATAAAGGACAAGGTAGCACACTTATTCACCAATCATTCACTTCAGGCAAGAAGGTAGTGCAAGCCCATGGCAAACGAAAGCCAACACAACATAAATAATCACTAGCAGGAGAATTACAAGTGCAACCCTGCAACATGCCAGTTTATCAGTAGCATAAAACCCCAAATTTAGAGCCTTCTAACAACAAGTTGATCATGTCAGGGATCAAGAACAGAAATGAAAGATCAATGAAGTGTGCTGAAGGACTGTAAGACACCAAGAACTTAATTGTTCCCTCTAAATTATTCTACAAGCTAGTGGAGTTAACCACGCTCCGGCAACAGTTTAGAATAAATTAAATGTACTCTCACCAAACAAAGGGGAGATGAAGCCTTTACAGTTATTTCAACAGAGTTAGTTCATATTCCCTAAGTAAATGAAAAACCTATTCATTGTGTTATTATCAGGAATAACTCATAAGATTTTACGAAAAAAAATCATTCTAAATCATTCAAGGGATAGCAGATTTATCATTCAAAATCTAACCCACATTCATTGCTTATGGAGCAAAATATTTCATACCACTCTGTCATTGCTAAAACAGAAATAATTCACCTTATTCTACTCTATGTCAGCAGCTTCATCATTAAAAATTTAACTCACCATTAATGGATGATTAAGAGAAAAAAAATCCCCCTTACCCTAATGCAAGTAGAAAAGTCCACAGAAGTAAATTTGAGTTTTAGGCACTAAACTTACGTAAGCTTGACATTTCTCCACCAAACTGTGCTTCTAAAGCGGCGAGCTTGCTTCCTAAAGCGGAAGGTGTTTCCTTGCATATTAGCAGTCTTATCCACCAGTAATTCCAATCGATCTCCTCTATCAAGAACTTTGTCGATATTTTCTATCATGACATTTCTTACCTAATAAAGGTCCGAAAGGAATTATCAGTCACAGCAGAAATGTCAAAGCAACAAGTTCCTGACAACTAACAATGAAGGTGGACAAATATATCCAGTGCAAATATTTTAAATATCCAAATTCTCACAAAAAAAAAAACCTCACAAAAATGTTGTCAATACTTCAAGTTTTATATGGAAAATGATGGAAATTGTTAAAAGGGTAGAAGCGTGATGTCCTTATAAGGGCAATAAGGGCCAAGTGACCTTCATCAAATTCAAATAATGTTATATCCCCATTATGATAGTGACTTGCAAGATTAATCATATAAATGGTCAATAGATAATTGAGGAAACAAATAAAATTTTTCAGATTGGGGTTAACCATATAAATGGTCAATAGATAATTGAGGAAACAAGTAAAATTTTTCACACAAGAGGAAACAGGTGCCATATATTACTACCATAGAACCAAATTATTGTAACCTCTATGCAGCATTCAATTGAAGATTGATTTTATAGTCATCCTAAACAAAGTACACAATATAATGGATTACAAATCAACATCCATTTCCGTCCTCATTTTCTTCAGTTTGGGGTTTAAATAGAAGTTGCAAGCAACACAGAACTAATGAAGAAGTACTCTTATATGCCTCTTAAAGTTAATACAAACAAACTAGCACTATACTAGCCTATTGCTAAATAATATCACATGATCATGTCACATAATTTTCTGAGTTATATTCAGTTAATGGTGTTCACAGAGAAGCAAATGACTAACATAAACTTCTAAGTGATCAAAGTAACCACAAAGCAGATACACCAGTCCAAATATTAAAATAAAGAAAACTGATAAGTCAAACGGAGAAGCATGAAATCATACAGTATTCTCAACCAAATTTGATTTGCTACATTCAATGACTGATTTACTATATGAGTTCAATGCTTACCTGGCTCATTTCACCTTTCAGTCGATTTATCCTATCAGCATTAGGATCACTTGAGTAATATTCCATTTGCTGACTTAAAATTCTTGAAAACTCCTCGTTCATTCCATAAGCATGAGCTGAATGAACTGCACGTGCATAAGTCCTCACGAATTTCTGATGAATGTCCTCAAGAAATGCAAAAGGAATTCTCCCTGCAAAAGGAAGAAAAGAATGCATAGTGACTATACATTTGCAAGACAATAACATTGCAAAAAAGAGATTCAATACACAAACAAACTTACAAGGTAAAACTTGTCACTTCAGGATTCATTTTCCAAGAAAATTAAAAGCAACAGTATCTAAAAAGTACATGTGCACAGGTCTCAAATGATATCTTGCAGAGGCTTAGCCTATACGATTTAATATGAGAGGCCAAATATGGATGGATAGTACGTCTAAATTAGCAGAGACCTTCGAATTTCGATATCCCAAAATTGAACCAAATATGCTAAGGATGAATATGTATAGGTTCCATTATGGAGTTTTCATTTACAAATGTACATAACAGACCAGTAGAATCCCTCCAGGACAGAACTTGTCAAGATCGACAGCTTCCCAGATTCAACTAGGACAAATTTGCAAACGAAGCAAAACCAAAAAGAAGCCCCTATCATATGAAGCAGAAATGCTGGAAGAGAACCAGCGGCAGTGTATATGGGATGATACCAAAAAATTCGAAAAAAAAAAAGTTATCAGCTACATAAAAGAGAATCATGTCCAGGTATGTCGAACATTTTCATCAAACTACAGGAAGCACGGATAATTGTTAGGGTTCCTGCTGGGAATCAAATTTCAACCCGAAATTTCGCCGTTAGACGCTAACATCATCAATAGCCGACGGAAATGGTTCATAAAGATGGTATCCCAAAAAAGGTACAATTATTAACACAAAATAAAGAAGAATCGAACTTACTGCCAGAGGTTTCGTCGGCCATACAGAGGACAGTGAGACCATCGGTGCGCTTAACGTGAAAAACATAGCGATCCTGAGAATAAGAGACATGCGAATCATTGTTGCCCGGTATCTTCTCCAATATCTGCCGCGCGATGGCGCTGGCGTTGGTCGAAGTCGCGCTGAATTCCGCCAGGACCACCGATCCCCTAGCCACCAAAGCGTAGAGAATGGCCATACCCTCTCCTCTCTATATTCCTAGCGACACCCGATTTGATGATTAGGAAAGAACTTCCCCTCTTCAGAGAATTATCCGGGTAATTAGATATTCATTGAGCTAGATCAACTTCAATGTCCAAATGCAAAAGAAGCTTCTATGCCCCCTCTCTTCTCTCTGCTCTAACTGGACCAGGTAAGTCTTCTGTGAGTTGTACAGATATTTGATCGACGGAATAATAAAACGAAACGTCTCTCATTTGTGTGTCCCAAGCGGTGCCTTATGGCGCAAACCGATGACGAAAATTGAGTTTTACTTAGAGCTTTTCTTTTCTTTTAGGGAGTGTTTTTTTGTTGGGGGGGGGGGGGGGGGGGGGGGTAATAATAATAAAAAATAATTTGATTATTTTATTTTTAAAATTAAAAAAATTTTTTATTATTTTTTTGAGTATAAAAAATTGTAATATTGAATATAAAATTATGCTTTAATATTTTATACTGATACTCATAATTTTATATTCAATATTAAAATTTTTTATATTAACTTTTTTGATATGTGAGAATTGAATGTAATATTTTTTGACATTATAAACCTTAAATAAATATTTTTATATTTTTAAGATTTTTTAATAATTTTTTTTTATTTTTAATAATTTCGGGGGAACAATTTGAGGGTCCCCTCAAATTGCTTATCTAAACGGTCCCTCTCCTCCCCCTGTTTGGATTGGGCATGAATAGTGGAGGGGAGGGGAGGCTTCCTTTACCAAATAGGGACTTAGGGTGTGTTTGATAGAGATGGGAGGGGAAGAGAGGAGAAAAATTTTAATGGGTGAGAGGAGAGGAGAGATGAGATATAAAAGGGAGAGGAGAAATTTTAATGGAGAAAAGGGAATGGGAGGGGAGGAGAGATGAGATATGAAGAAGAGGAAAGGGAAAGGAAGGGAATAAGATTGGGGTGAGTGGAGAAATTTTAATAATTTATTATTTAGTTTAGAGGGAGATGGGAGGGGAGGGAAATTAATAATTATTTGATTATTTTACCTTGAAATTAAAGAATTTTTCTATCATTTTTATGAGTATAAAAAATTTCAATGTTAAATATAAAAATTTTTTTTGCCACACAGCTCATAGTTTTACGCTATGTTTGGTTTAAATGAGAGAAATAATGGGAATAGATTTTAATGAAGAAAACGGAAAATGTGATGAAAGTTGGGATTTTAATTTTATTTTATTTAAAATAAAAATAAGAGATTTAAATGGAGAAATTTTAATATTGTTTTATTTAGTTTATGAGAAAAAAATGAGAGAAAAAATAATTATGAATTGACTATTATACCCTTCATATATTTAAGTTAATATTTTCTTTCTATATTATAAAGAGAGTTTTTTTTATTTGAATATTTAAAAGAGAATTCTTAATTTAAAGAAAATTGGTAGTTAATATCACTAATTAACATCTAAATGAAGAATAAACAAATTTTTGTGCAATAAAAATCTGAAAAGTACTGGAGCTAACACAAACACAGAACACGCATCACAAAATCTAAAATGTGCATTCACAATCTAAGAGTTTAGTCCAAAAGCATACAAATAGGTTGACAGACAAATCTATCCAACTATATGTGATTTGAGCCAATTTCCCCACATAGTGAGGTTGAAGTACAGCTACATGACTATGTCTTCTTGGCCAAAAACATACCGATTTCATATTTTATTTATTCAAATATTTTTATTTTATGAATGATGGGTTCAAAAATGAAGGAATTCAAGGGATTGGGGGTAACTACGGCACTGTAGTAAATAACCTTCAACCACCATCATCAACCGGATGAGAATCTTCTATGGCAACCTTGAAATTTTACGAGTCGTTGCCATATAGGAATTCAAATCTCCATTTAAGTCCCTAATAATCAAATTCTCCATCTTACTAAACTAACGTGGTTCAACAATGGTGGCTAGACGCGACTCAGCGACAATGGTTGGGCATGACTCAACAACGGCAAACGAAACCCTTGTTTAAAGAAGAGAAATATGAGAGAGGAGAACCAAGACGCGCAAATGGGGTGTATATAATTTGGGTGGCTATTTCTGAAAATGTGACGAGGTAATTTGATTAAGATTAGACATAATATTATATTTTTTCTCTAAATTATCCAAATTTTATACGAAAATATACAAGGGTTTTCTCTCTAATTTTTTTGTTACCAAACAAAGGGAGGGGAGTAAAATCCCTCATCTTCCCTTCCCTTCCTCTATTTTTCCTCCGACCAAACAAAATCTAAATATTTGATTCGAACAATTTGAAATGAAAGAACTTTCTAATAAATAATATATGAAATTTGTATAATAAATAAGATTAAAAAAATTGCCACCTATTTACATTTTTAAAATAAGAAAATAATAAATCATGATATAATTAATTTACTTTTAAATAATTTTTTTAAATATAATAAAAATATAATAGCCAATTTATACTCGACTAGCTAAATAAGACAGCATTAATTAATTGTTGGCCAAAAAAAAAGGAGAGAGCATTAATTAATTAGTCCTTTCATTAAAAACGCTCCAGTTCAATCCTATCAATCAAACCAAACAAACTTCTATTTAGAGACTTTGTTGTTCGGAGCAAAATTAGGAATTAGGCCCCATTTTACTTTACGTCTTTGTCTTTGCCCTTATAATCATTTTTTATAAACTTTTATAATCATTATCCCTAAAAAATAAAATAATTAATATTTGTTTTTAATTTTATTACCACTAACACTAAACAACATCAATTGATTAAAAAAACTTATATTATTTTTCTATATGTTTTTTATTTTATTTTCTAATTAAAAGTTAATATGTGAATATTAGTTATTAACCATATAATAACTATTAACTTTATAAATTTAAAAAAAAACTTCAAAAAACTTAAATATCAAGTTTTACTTAGTGGATAACACGAAAAATATATAAAAAAAGTATATAAATTCTTTTATTAAAAAAATGAAATGCCCTCAAGCCCCATAATTTTAAATATTATTTTCAATTTTTAATTTATTTTAAAATATTTGTTCTAACTTACAAAATTCACCCAGGAGTTTAAATTTGATATGATTAAAATCACGTGGAGTATAGGGAAACAGTGAATTTTAATATAAAAATCATAAATTAAATAAATCAGAAATAAAGGGAAAACTTAGAGTTTAGGCAAACAAGTTAAAATGATAATTTTGCGGGAAAAAAAAGGCTGTATTGAATATCATACCTTGTACACCATAAAGGAAATCCCCCGCTATGCCTAAAACAATTACTGGTTGTCTAGTTGCTTGTGCTATTGGCTACTTACTCCTCGATTTTATTTTTAAAGTTATCCAAACATATAAAATCGATTTATTATTCATCACACTTCCCTTGTCTTCTTTTGGTAAGGGATTTATCAAAAAAAAAAAATCATTTAATCACGCTCCCTCGGGAAGTGTTCTATTAAGGTGGGTTTGGTATGAAAAATTTTGGATTCTAAAAAGGGTAAAGAAAAAGAAATGAAATGACTGCCTTGTTTGGCGTATTACAACATTATTTTCTGGAAGCCGATTTTCCATTAAGCATTAGGAATATGCTTTCTTTAGAGGGGCTGTTGGAATTTTTTATACTTTATGGGAACCCAATTTTTTTTTTACTAAAATACTCTCATACATTAATCAAATTTCCACACCACACCCTATTAACCACAATATTTCGGCCACCGCCACAATATCTCGTCAAGCAGCAATTGAATTCCGTTTACCATTGCATTGATCAATCCTTTGTGGTATGTCAATTTGTCACATATGGAGGAGCAGTGTTCATGTTTGCCGTCCTTTTGTAATTGTTCATCACTCTTGTTCATCATTCATCAGTCTTATGGAGGTTGATGGTCGCAAGGTCGAGAAGATGAAGAACACAGTGCTTCCTTTTGTGTTTGACCAGATCTGGGTTTGATTGTGAAATGCTTTGAGTTTGATGCTCCTGAGAGATCGATAAGAAGCTTCAAGTTTGATGCTTGATGATGGTTAGAAAAAAAAAAGTTTGATGCTTGATGATTGTTAGAAAAAAAACAAGTTTGATGCTTGATGATGGCCACACACAAAAAATTTGATGCTTGATGAGTAGATCATGGATGACGCCTAGCAAATTTGGGTTCAATTAAGGGAGAAGAACTGGCTTTTTTAATTAAAAAAATTTAACTTTAAGAGGATAGTTTGGTCTTTTGATATCATAAATCTTCCATTCCATCATTAAGATACACACACCAAATAAAATCAATACAAAGATTTTATTAATTTTTTTTACATACCAAATATACTTTTAGACCCACTTTCATTCCCTTTTCCATTTATGTTCTCATTCACATTCCTATTTCTATACCCATTTCATTAAAAATCATTTTCGCATACACCAAACAAGCCCTTAGAGAAATATTGATAACTCCATACAAAATAATCATTGATAAGCATTGCATGATCAATTTTGATCAGCATTCTATTTCTGTCCCAAAAGAAAAAAAATCATTCTATAATTAACATCTTATTAAATCTGTTAAAAGCGATCTGTCTTCACACGTTGAAGTTTAAATTTTAATTAGAGTGAAATATTGAAGGGGGGAAAAAAAGCTAGATAGAGATCGTTGGGCCATAACTGGTACTGAATTAAAGTTTCATACCCATGAGACATGCAATGAAAGAAACATACCCATCAGTCATCATTGTCCTGAACATGCTCAGGCCCATTGGCTCCGATATATTCCTTTTTTCCACATCTCTCCCAAAAGGGATAGATTGGGTTGGGTCCTTTATTTTCAATTTATTTTTAATAAGTTATCTTAATCTTTATTTTATTAATTTTTTTAATCTAACGAAGGTTAATTTCTTTGTTATGATAGAAGTATTTGAATTCTCTTCACTATGCTGGCAAAAAAGAGAAAAGAAAGAAATCTCTTCACTACCCATATCTCCCCTCACTTTGAATAATATCGAAGTTAGCCCCATGCAACTAATGAAAAAATGTATGGAGAAGTTGCAGAACTTATAATAATGATGATGATGATGATGATTCAAACTCTCAGGTTGTTATCCATTTTATTTAACTTTATTATTTTTTGTTTGAGGATTGGAAAATTTAATGATATATTTATTATGCAGAATTAACTAGTTTGCCTTGCTAGTATTCTAATATTGCTTCTTTTTTTTTTAATATTTCCAAGCACGTACGCATTTTTTAAACCAAGTGAGAATAATTTAGAAGATCATTTTGGACCTTTGACTTTTTTTTTTGGGGGGGGGGGTTTGAGGTTTATTCTTCTTATGAAAGACTTTGATCAAAATTTGTATTATATTGCTAGAAATAAATTATGTGTATTGTATAAAATCTGAAATAAGTCACAATATTTATAATTAATAAATAGTGCAATCTTCTATAACTTTTTCAGTGAAGTCCATCTTCTACCCAAAAAATATACTATCAAGTCCATCTGATAAAGTTGGGACGTCCTCAAAAATAAATTTGCATCAAAGCTTTTCATAAGCATTATTTTGATTCAATGTAAGGATATATTGCAAAATTAGAGATGGGCTTCGTGGAGTTTGAAATGAATGGTAACGCAGTTCTCTCTCTCTCTCTCTCTCTCTCTCTATATATATATATATATATATATTAAAGGGGATATATTTGATTAAAAGAATTACAAGTTGTCTACTATAATTTTAGAGGGTACTAATTCTGAAATTTTTTTTTCCTTCAATCTGAAATAATTAGCTTCACGATACGTGTCTGCCTTTATTAGGACAATAAGGAATGCGTAGGGCTGCCAATGACGGAAGGGGAAGGTTAATATAAGATTATCAAATAAAAAATATTGGTTAGGGAAAAAAAATAATAAATTAAAATGAAGTTTGATGTTCGCTTACTTTTTTTATTTGTCTTAGAGTCCACATGTTCCATCAGTTTTTCATCTATCACCGTCTGGGTTTGCCGTCCCGACATGTAACGTCCATTCACGTGCATCTCCCATTGTGCTTATTTTCCCTTTTGGACTGAAAAATATATACTTATTATTATAATATCAGAATTAGAATTTTTAACATCAATTTATAGAATGTGTCAAATTTTAAATCTAGATATTGGAAGATATTTTTGGAAAACTATATTATATACCAATTGATATTAATATTAAAATTGATTAATGAAATATATATATATTATATCAAATTTTTTATTTAAAAATATAAATAATTATATTAAGTCCAGTCATTAATAATTGATGATTGATAATACCGACAGATCCCTTGAGATATGAAGACAATTTATAGGCTGGAATCCACTTTTAAAATGGGAAATTATCCTCTGCAGGCTGCTGCTCGCTTTTTTCTTTCATCTGTTATTTTCAATGAAAGCAAAACATGCTAAATTACAAATTATTTACCCGTAATTTATGCTCCCCAAATTGTCCAGGCTGCTCTCAATATCTTCCCATCTTTCTCAATCTTATTCAGTACCCAGTAAGTAAAAAAATCAAACATTTTTCTGTCCATTTTTACTTTCTGCCATTATTTTTTTTATACAACTTTTTGCCATTATTATTATTATTATTATTATTAACTTTTCATTCACAGAAGCCCGAATTTTTCCCCTTTCAGAGTTCTTTCACAATTAATTCCCCCTCCTCAGCATGCGGTAGAAAGATAACCAATTTCAGTTTTTTTTTCTAAAGTTCACATCAAATGTGTTTGGAATGTGAAAACTTAAAAAATATATATTGCCTCTACTTAAAATGTATGTTATTTATTTCAATGCATAAATAAATAGGACTTTTTTGGGCCAACCATAAATAAATAAGATTAATCCATATATATCTATATAAAATATAAGTAACATCCATATGTGGACGCTATAGATTAATATTTGTATGGTAATAGCAAGGAAAATGTATATTTAAGCAAAATTTATTTGAAACAATGTTTTTTATGAATTGAGGCAACCCAAATACATCAAAGAGAGCACACTGCAAAGTTATGATTGAGCTAAACCATGACACCGGAAACCAGTGATTCAGAAGGATACAAAAAATACAACTGTACATGGTTATCACTCCCCTCCACACAATCAGATTTTCCTGCAAGTTGCACCTCACCATGTGTCTTTAAAAATGGTCCATCTCCCCTGTCCTTCCCATCCCCTCGCTTCACTTCACTTCTCTTTTCTTCAAGCGAAGCCATGGCTTCCACCAAGCTCTGTGCCGCCATTTTGGTGCTCTCTCTCCTAGCTTTCTCGACCTTCACAGAAGCCTGTGGCTCATGCAAGCCCAAGCCCAAGCCCTGTCCTACTCCGGCAGCCCCTAAGTGTCCTAAGGACACGCTGAAGCTAGGGGTGTGTGCTGACATTCTGGGCCTTGTAAACGTCATCGTTGGGTCTCCTCCTACCAGCAAGTGCTGTGCATTGCTGGAAGGTTTGGTGGATTTGGAAGCAGCACTGTGCCTCTGCACCGCCATTAAGGCCAACGTGCTAGGGATCAACTTGAACGTACCCCTCAGCCTCAGTTTGATCCTTAGCTCTTGTCAAAAATCTGTTCCTCCTGGTTTCCAATGTCCATAAGTGAAACGATATCACTTGGTTAAATTAATAGATCCTTCTTCTCACATGGTTTCTGGCTTCTTCTTTGTGTTTTGTTTGGCATTCATACTTGTTGTTGTGGGTGATGATTAACAAGTTTGCCTGTTTATTTTGAGTCTTTGTTCTCTGTGATATATTTATTTTGCAATTGACTAATTAATCACAAGGCGAGCCCCCCTTTGCCTTTGCTTGTTAGTGTAACCCTGCTTATTTTCTAGTGAATTATGATATTTTTAATTTTATCAATTTCATCCATGGTTCAGGATTTGTTATTTACAAGTTTATCACAATTCGCGGATTAAAATATTCTTAAGTTACAAGTTTATAAAATGTTTTTGACTGACGAGAAAAATGAAACAAAAAGAATGGAGAGATCATAAATAAGAAGAAAAAAAACACACACACACACATTGTTATATTCTTCGTGTCATTTTCTTTTTTATTATTTATTCATTCCAAACGTATACATCGTGCATTTCTCTCCGTAGCCTCGTGATTGCGGGAAGCGAAGTTTTTTTTTTGGATAAACCAAGCGAAGTTCGCTTCTTGTTCTCATGAATAAATAAAGTTTAATCTTTCATTTAAAAGAAAAGGAGTTTATCTTTGCGGGGTCTTCAAATCTGCAGCGTTCATAATTCTATTTTGGAAAATTTTCAAATAAATACCAAAAAACGAAAGATAATTTAAAAAATGTTACAAAATTTGTTCTAATTCTCATGAGATACCCAGTACCTAATTCAAATTAATTTTTAATTTAAAAAGTCGATTTTGCCTTACCCTGTCCTCTCAATGACTCATGCTCTCTCTCTCTCAAACTCCTCCACCGTCGCTTCCTTCCTCTCCAACCTCAGAGCACAAACTTACTCCTCTACTTCTTTGTCTCACTCCTCAATCCTCACTCCCCACAAATTGTCCTCCCCCTCAACTTTGCTCTTCACAATCACAATTTAGATTAAGTCAGGTAAAAGATTTCGATTCCTATTTTCTTATGTTCTCCTATCTGGTTTCACTACATCAAAATAAGAATTTTTTCACAGCCTAAAACTGTGAGAAACTACCCTGAAATCTGCAAAAAAACCATTTCTTATAGATTTTCTCATGCATAACCACGGGTCAGAAAAAGGACTTGAAGGAAAATAATTTCTATAGGAAGCAATTTTTTATATAAGTGTATTAAGTCTTAGATTCATTAGTAAAGGAAGCAATGTTTAAGTGTATTAAGTCTCATATTCAAATGCCCGTATGGCCAATTTAATATATACTTTTATATAAGCTTCTCACGGCCATATATCTGTGAGAAAAACCATATTTTCTCATGGGTTGCACAAAACTGTGAGAAATGTTCTTACTGTGTCCAAAATCTGTGAGAAAACTTCTCACATATTTATGTATCTGTGAGAAATATTTTTCACTGATTTCATACCTGTGAGAAAAACTTTATATCTCATATGGTCAAACTAATATATTTTTCATATCAGCTTCTCACGACCTTACATCGATGAGAAAAACCATATTTTCTTCACATACACACACATATAAATGTTCTCACAGTTTGCACAAAACCATGAGAACATTTCTGATGACATTCAAAATCTGGGAGAAAGATTCTCACAGATTTATGTATTCATAAGAAATACTTCTCACAAATTCCATACCCATGAGAAAAAAATTATTTCTCACAGACTATATCCGCAAGAAGCATTTTGACATCACTTTCCCTCTAAGAGAAAGTCCAATGCTTTCAATTTCTCACTATTTTTTCACAGATTAAGTCTATGAGAAATTGTGGTGCCAACTTCTCTCAAGCCGCGGTAATGTTCTCTCCACTTTTTTCACCACTTTCTCTCAGAATGTTCTCGCCCTTCGTTGGCTGTGAGAAATTGTTGTGAGAAACTACCCAAAGTTCACAAATTACGAGAAATGCTGTGAGAAGTTCTCACTAATTTTTATCCCATGAGAAAATTCTACAACAAAATAACTATTTTTTTTGTAGTGTTTCATTGGTTCTTGTTCTTCATAATGCTCTCTCAATAATATGTTGACTTGGGGGAATCAATTTTTTTCTTTTGCACCATTGTTGTTTACTAGTTCTTTAGGAATGAAATCTTGTGTAAAGGTTCATATATGATCCTATTTTTAAATCATGATCTAAGCTATTGTTATGTTGAAAATGGGTTCATAGCTTTCTACAAGACAAAGATTCAGTACACCATTTAATCGTGCTTAGTATGAAGTACATTGTTATTTTTCAATCCATGCCTCAACCCACCTTTAAAGCAACCCCCATTTCCATATGAGAACACCAAAAGGTGCAAAGGCAACAAATAAATCAACATTTCCTTTGCCACAATATTATATGCCTGGCTGATTATTCTGACAAAAAATAACAAGCAACGTATGGATTGCTATTTAGTATTAGTCAATTATTGCTAAAAAATCTGAGTTGGATGTATTTGTAGATATATTAATGAGTGGATGTTATGTTACTCAAGTTGGTAGTAATGATAAAGACAGAGTACTCGTTGGCCTTCCTTAAGATTTGAAGATGAAGATCTTTTTTTTTCATGAATTGTACTTGTAATGACATTATTTCCTAATTCCAAGAAGGATATTGTTAAATGGTGTAGGACTGAAGGGATCAGGATGGGAGAAAGGGTCAGATTAAGCAAAGAGGTAATAAGGAAGTAGAAAGTTGGGGCGCCGTGGTGTGGAATGCTAGATTGGGCTTCTGGGCTAAGTTAGTAACGACTAGTACTGTGGCGAGCTTAATTGGCATCACGTCATCAGTCACGAATTTAGTTTAAATCATAAGTCAAAAATAGTTGTTAGAGGAAGGAAAAACAGAGGAAAATGAGAGAGCTCTGCTAGAGTCTCACATTTCTAGCTTGAGGGCTCAATTTCTAGGACTTCAAAAGCTCAATCTTGAAGTTAAGATGCTATTCAACTTCCTTCCTCCTCATTTTCAAATTTTGGGTGGAGTTTTTCTATTGGATTTTTGGGATTTTCAGTTTGTCTTCTTTCCTACTGATTAAAATGAGTTTAAATGCTTCATTGATGTGTTGTTGGGTGTGTTCAAGCTCTAGGTTATGAATTTTAAGTGTTTAAGTGGTATATTTCCTAAACTCTAACCCTCATCTCTTGATATTGCTAGGGATCCGAATCTGTTGGGGTTTAGTTATGAGTTCATGAGTTATTTTGGGTCCTATGATGTGTGGGTTTGCTTGAGGAAACTTTATTTTGACTGGTTTATGCTTTGGGTTGACAAGTATGTATGCTAAAGATTGAAAAATTATGTTGGTAATGAGAATTTCGTATTAGGTAGGTTTTATTATTGGTCAATTGGAATCTCTTAACTCCAAGTAGTATTTGAAAAGCCTGAAAGTGGTTGGTAAGTGGATGTCCTATTACATAAAGCATGTGGGTTTTTTTTATATTGGCTGGATTGATTGAACTATTATGAGTTAAACTGTGTGTTTTGGTTTGAATTAATATAGTGATGTGGATTTGCATCCTTTGCTATGTTGTAGTGATTGTTGTCTTTCTTAACCTACCATGGTGTCAAGTGAGTTCAGATAGTTGAGGTAACCAGGGTGTCTTTTCCTATGTCTTCTGATTGATTATATATATATGTCTAATTTTTTTCATATCATGATATGTATATGCTATATATATGTGTTTTGCTCTTTCATATCATGATATGTCTTTTAACATGAATATGGTTATTTCTTTATATATATATATATGTGCAATCACACGACTAGTAAGTTCTTTATTCCTACTCTATATTATGATGAAAATGACATTTGAAGGCATTGAACATGTTACATACAAGTACGATGAATATTGATAGGTGATGATTGCCATGCATCCCATAATTTATCATATATGATCATATCGCATGTTAGTACTGTAGATGATAACATGTGATGATATGTTAACATGCATCGGGCATCGTCATTGGGTGTACATTGTGTTGAGACCAATGTCAAGAAAACTAGATCAATCACTGAACCAACCGAGGTATTGGTTTAAGATTTAATAGTTTGATCGAACTTGGACAGGGTTAGACTAGTCATAGTTAATAGGTATTATAAAGATCAAAATAATATTATTATGTAAAGAAAATATTCAAGAAAAAAAATGAGCAAATTACCCTAACATAGATGAAAAGTAGTTTATATAGAAAACCTAATAAAAATAGTTAGATAAAAAAGAAAAAATAATTATTATATAAAAGTTTTCAAATTAATCATATGAGTAATTAATAAATATTTTAATTATTAAAAGTTAATTTTAATAAAAAATTGATGCATATTTATTACATCTTTTAGAATGGAGTTTAAATAATGTAATTAATTATTTATAATAGTTTCATAATAAATTCATGTGGATAGAGAATGGGGAGAAGCTCTTCAAAGTTTAAATTATTGTTTGATAAATTTAAACATAATAGAAAAATATTCTTTTTGTTTTTCAGAAGTTACATTCAAACTGATAATTTTTTTTTGTTTTTAAGAAGTTACATTCAAAATAGAACAAAGAAGTATTTAAAAAAGTTATGATAAAATAATAATAAAAGCGCATTCCTGCAGCTATACATTTTATTAATATTTTATTAAATTAATTTGAAAATTTTAAAAGTTGAACTTGGAACAACTTTTAAGAAACCTGGGAAATGATAAAGCTTATTGTTATTGAAAATTGTGTAGACTTTGCATAGATCTATTAGCTACTTCTAGACATTCACATCCTTCTCTCCCTCACGTTTCTGCTTCCTCACTCTGCCATCTTCATTTTCTTTTCATCTCTCTCTCTCTCTCAACTCTCACAGGCCTTCTTACCTTGTGAGTATTAGTCTGAATATTTGAATCTATTAGGTGGCTAATTAAGCTGTCATGAGTCATGAGAAGTAGAAGCAAATGATGGTCAAGACTTTTATTTTATTCTATTTTCCTCAATCTTTTTGTGATTTTTGTTGTTATTTGAAGAGAAAAAACATGGTTAGGTGCTGCAATTTTTTCCCTTTTCTTCCTTCTCCCCTTTCTCTCCTCTTCCTTCTTTGGTAAGCTTAGTTCCCCCCTTTCTTCAACTGGCTCAACCCGGTAATGCACTGATTTTACTGGTTATTGACCGGTTTAGCCAGTTTTTGACCAACTTTTTCATATGCTGGTTTTCTCCTTATCCCAGACCATAATAGATATTGGTTTCCGGTTGAACCTGTTCAGCCAACAGTCCAGTCCAGTTTTTAGATCATTGGCTGCGACATATGGTTTAGGTGATAATACTTAGAATACCACATAATATGCCAATCCACTAAATAGCATACGAGGTCTTGTATTCAGGCGGTATGACTTGTGTATTCTAGTTACTAAATAGTCATCCTATATCCGAGAGACTTAGGTGGCTATGAATTGTGGTGCACCTGCACCTTCTCTAAATAATCACCAATTTGGGTGGTTTAGGAGAAGGAGAGTTTTGGTCTAATATGTAGTGTAATGGCATTTGGCTGGGTTATAACTATTAAGAGGAGAGCTAGTTGGTGACCCTTGAATCAGCTGTAGCAGGTTGTTGGAAGGGGACCACTGGTTAAGATTACCTTGTTATGGTAACTAACTTATGGTTCTAGTCGTGTATTGATGGGACATGTGTCTGTATATCATGCATAACGTATTCACGTCATGCATTGTATCTAAGTATATTCTAGTATCATGTTTTTATGTATGTATTTGTGAACCGCTAGTTATTGGGACGTATATCTCATCCTGTGGTTAACA
This sequence comes from Adenanthera pavonina, assembly GCA_026686845.1. Classification (NCBI taxonomy): domain Eukaryota; kingdom Viridiplantae; phylum Streptophyta; class Magnoliopsida; order Fabales; family Fabaceae; genus Adenanthera; species Adenanthera pavonina. The sequence continues at coordinate 14,641,965 of JAIVEN010000015.1, forward strand.
ATTCCATGTAAAGGATTTAGCACTAGCAAGCAAAGGATTCTAGTTGTACAAATTGGGTATATAGCCCATTGAATCGAAGTGGAAGTTCAAAGGGGTCAAAACTCGGATGAGTGATTTAGTTAGGATAAGATCTCCTTGAACATGGTTCTTGGGTCTTATGTAACCTGTTGGTATGACCATTAGTTACTAAAGATGTGTTGGTGGCAATTGAAGGAGTTTGGTTTCTTGTTTGGTCAAAAAATGATAATTATCATGTAGGGTATCCAAAATCTCCATACAGAGATAGTTTGAGTCTTGGTTAGTGTTTATAGTTAGAGTTTGAATAAAGAGACTTGTAGGCTTTGGAATCGGGTCAATCGGGGTTCGGAGCGAGAAGTTATACACTTCAGAAGTTAGCTTGTTGCATCAGTAAAATGTTGATGCAACTGTTGTCATTGGTGCTGCGGTGCCAGATCTGAGGATGTTGTACCATGCCTTACTTTCTCTTGCTCGTGTTAGTCCAGAAGCTCTCCCCGCCATGGTGCCATTATTCTATCTTGTCTCCTTTAGTTGTCCTCCTATGTAGTTGTATCTTTAATTATTAGGATGTTATACTATGTCTCTATTATGCATTTTTCATGTATATAGAAGATTTGTCTAATGATTTTAGACTTTTTGAAAGAAGCTATGCTAACTCTTGTGTAGTGGACTTATAGGAAGAAATTTGTTCATTTTGATAGATTAGAGTGGTAGGAGTTTGACAGTTTAATCATGAAATGATTTTGTCATTCTTTATCAATTATGAGTAAGTTAATAATTTAGTCTCTACAAGATCATCCTATGCTTAGCATAGTCATTCAAAGATAAATCCTTTCAATTTATTCTCTTGAAGATCATTCACCTTTCAATTTAATTCTTCAAAGATAAAGTCTCTTAATCTAGCCCCCAAGTATTTTCTCCCTATGAAAATGGTCTCTTTATTAGGCAAAAATAATGTACCAGTAAGTGATGTCAAGTAATTATTCTTTACGAATAGGTTCATTTTGTAAAACTTTTGCATTTAATGATACAGTATCGATGTTGAGAAAGGGGGTGAGACTATGTTTCTAGCTACAGAGGGGAATTTTAGCTTTGTGCCATGGTGGGATGACCTTTCTAAATGTGCAAAAAAAGACTTTCAATTAAGTTGAAGTAGGGTGATGCTTTACTTTTCTAGACCATAAAGCATATTGTAGCCAAAAAATATTCGTGAGGTCAAAGGCAAAAGCATATTGTATTAAATGCACTGAAAGATGGCTAATCATTTTGGTGAGATCAATGCAAGCGTGATGGTGGCTAAAGAAAGCTTAAAGATTGCAGTTGAGTAAGTAGGCACGACAAGGAAACTTAATCAGGAAAGAGAATCAAAGCTAATCGTAGCTAATACATTGAAGAATGTCAAACTTAAACTAAAGAAATAATATTGTATATCTTAGTATTTTGTGAGAAATAGGCATTATAAAGCCAACAAAATTTCTTTTATTGTAAATGTACATTATTATCAGACAATTTTTTAAAAATAATATATAGATTATTGTAAACTTTAGACTACTTAAAATGCATAATTTCTTGGTTTATATGTTTGTCTAGATGTGTTAATTTCAATTTTGTTATAATCCAAAAATATTTCCATGTGATTACTATGTACTTACATGGGAAAATTGTGTATTTGCATGTTCCTTGAGGTTATATATAAATCACAAAAGTTGTCAATTCACCATAATTGATACGAGGTTATTTATATGTGATAATTGTATATTTATAACTTAAAGTTGTGTATTTGTAAGTACTATTAGGTTATTTACAAGTTACATGTGTGCTCTAAAAATCCTAACAGATACAATATTTTTTACATATGATAATCGTATATTTACAAGTAAATATCGTGTATTTGTTAGTAACTCTGGACTAGTTACTAGTGGTTTTGGGATTGGTGTTTATATCTCTATGGTCAACAATAAGAAGGGATGATCAACTAGTGTGTCAATTGTCATACCTAACTAATATTTACAAGTTAATATTGTATTTTTCTAAGTGGCAATGGGTTATTTGCAAGTACTTTTAGGATCTGGTGCTTATGTTTTGATAGTTGACCATCAGAAGAGTCTTTTTTCTGATGGTCGACCAGTGCATCAATTATCATAACTAACTGATACAATGTTATTTACAAGTGATAATTATGTTTTTACAAATGCATATCACATATTTACAAGTGATGATGAACTATTTGCAAATGCTTTTTGGATCTAATGCTTATATCCCAATTGTCGACTATCAGATATGATAGTCAACCAGTGCATCAATTGTCATACCCAACTGGTATAATGTCATTTACTAGTGAATATCATGTGTTTACAAATAAATATCATGTATTTGCAAGTGATGTTGAACTATTTGCAAGTGCTTTTTGGATTTGATGCTTATGTCTTTATGGTCGACCATCAAAGGTTATAGTTGATCAGTGCATCAATTGTTATGCCTAATTTATACAATATTATTTATATGTAATAATCATGTATTTACATGTGAATAAGCTATTTGTAATTTACTATGTTTAAGAGTTTGTATAAGTAATTTTAAAAGTAATAATTTAATATCTTAGGGAATTTAAAAGTGATCCTAGTGATCATGTTGTAGTTGTAAATTTCCTAGAATCACTTAAAAACCCACTAAGATCAGTTGGAAATTCATTTGTATTTATTGGAAATGATAAGTCTTAATTTAACACATAAATAATTTCATTTACAAGTTAAAGTCATGTATTAACATGTGATAATCGTATATTTATATGTTAAAATCATATATTTGCAAATAGTACTAGGCTATTTACAAGTTACAAGCATTCTCCATAGATTATAACTGATACAATATTATTTACATGTGATAACCGTGTATTTATAAGTTAAAGTTTTTTATTTGCAGGTAACATTGGATTATTTGAAAGTAGTTTTGGGATCTGGTATTTATATCTCGATAGTCGACTATCAGAGAAGGCCTCATTTAATGGTCAACTAGTGAACCATATGTCACCAGGGGTATATTCACAAGTGACAACCATGGATTTCCATGTTCCTATAATGTTTTTGTATGTCATACAGACCAATTCAAAGTGCCACTCAGGTTTCCCTTGGAACTTAGTCATTCCATATGATTGACATGTGATGATTGTGCATTTAGTAGTCATGACTGGGTATTTGCAAGTGTATGTAGCTCATTTGCAACTTATACTAAAATATTTGAATTTCATGCAAATGGTTGACCATCACTAATGGATGGTCTAGCAGCAATTGGATAAGACCAAGTCCATATCAGATGTGCACTAGTCAACCATTAGAAAAGGCATTCTCTGATAGTCGACTAGAGCACCATATCTCACCAGGGGATATAGTTGTAAGTGACAGCCATGGATTTGTATGTTGTTGTCATGTATGTGCATATCATACTGGCCGTTTAACAAGTGTCACTTAAGTTTCCCTTTGAACTTTGTCATTCCATGTGAGTGATATGTCATAACTGTGCATTTAGTAGTTATAATTGTGTATTTGCAACTGTAACTTATCTATTTGTAACTAGAATTGGGCCATTTGACATTGGAGATGGATGATCAACCATCATTGATGGATAGTTGACCAGTGCAATAACACCACATGTCAACTTCACAAGACCATAAATTTGCAAGTGTAAATCATAAGTTTGATAGTTAATATGGTGTACTTATAACTTAGCAGCAACATCACATATCAACTTCATCATATCAAAATGGTGGTTTTATATACAAAGTGGTTATGAAAAATAACTAATGCATTTTTTCATCTTCTCCACAAATTACAAAGTAGTTTATAGCCACAACTTCTATATTATTGATTGATGGAATTGAGTTACAATATCTTTAAGGCACGTACACCCGGCCATCATAGTTTCTTTCATCTATATGCATAAATAGATAGCATACAAATACACCCAAGCCTTTAACTTCAAGTAAAACACAACTCCAGAAAAGTTATACAACTGTAGAGAAGTTCTACATTTATACATTTATTTATGTAACTAAAAACAACATGTGTCTTTTAGAAAAAAATATTCAAAACACCTTGCCACTTCTTATGCAATAATACTAGCAGCAACCACAAGAGAATCAGTGAGGGTTGATTTTCTTGCAATTGGAAATTAAAACAATGAAGTGCAATTCAAATCATCAAAGGTCTAGTGTATCAAGAAATTAAGATGAAGTTTGACCATCTAAGAGTACTTATAATATGATTAAAAATGAACAAAAGCTTTTACTATATATATTTTCCATATTGTTTATTCGTTCAAGAAAGTAAGAGACATCTAAGCTCAGAAGTACAACTCCCCAAGTTGAAAAACAAATTAAAGATGATCAAAATATGTCCCATAAAGTTCCCCATCTCATGGATAAAAGTTCCTAAAACCCACATATATAGTTCTATGTCCTAAGAATTATTGTCCATAGTCAGACTAATCTAACTACATATGCTTCCCAATTCTTTTTCTTCCAATACATGTTTATTAGGTTAAATTCACGAAATCCAACCACCACTGCCACACAAGATGGTCTTGCTGTTTCTAATAACCACAATGACATGACTGCAGTATGATTATGGACTTATCACTATATGTTTTTGAAGCTTGGTTAATTCCACAACAACCAATTAGAGTAATAAAATAAAAATGAAATTAACTCCCTAAAGACCAAGAAAATGGCCATATATTCTATTCACAAAGGAAAAATTCAGAGAACTAACTAGTGCCAGTTGAGGATTTCTGTACCCATAATATTGTATGGTTCGGTTGAATAGATTCACCTCCCTATTGTTTGTGGGATCCCAAATCGTGGTAAGTGGCGGAAGGGAGAAGAGGAAGAGAGGTAGGAGAAGAGGAGGAAGGGAAGGTGACAACGTGGTTGTAGAAAAAGGAGGTGGCGGAGGTGAAGGAGTGCCCGAGATTCTCCATCCAAATTTTAATTCTAATTTGCAACTCTACTGGTTATTTGGAACTAGGGCAAATTGTGTAACTTTTTTGAATTTATATTACCTCCTTCGTATTTTTCTGGAATTTTCCCTTTTATTTTTACTTCTCTTTTTTAATTTTTTTTTCCTTTGAACCTTTAGTTTAAAATGTACTCAATAGGAGCTTTCAATTTGATCTTCGGATGCATGGTTGCGGACCAATTTCGACTCGGTCTGGAAAACTAAATATGCATTTGAAGGTATTTGGGTTCTATAATTGCTGCTTATCTCATTCTAATTTCCGCTTCGCATCACCTAAATACTGGGTTAATTTAGTACATTTATAAATTCTAAGCCTATCTTTCAAGTCAATCCAAACAATACGAAACTGTTTTTTTTTTAAACTAAAATATAGTATTATATGCTTTTTTATTCTTTGAATTAATTTTTATCTTCTTAAACTTTAATTTCTTATCTGACTATAGCATGCGATTTTCAACATGGAAAAAATTTAGCTTGGAGAGTCTCTACTATTGAGAAAGATACTCTTGATTCATAACTGAAAAAAATTGTTAAAAGTCATTAAATGCTAAGTAAATTTTTTTCATTTAATAAGTTTCATGCAATAATGTCAATGAGTGAATAATACGTACTGACAAATAAAAATAGAAGAAAAAGAAAAAATAACTTCAATATTAGTACATTTATAAATTCTAAGCCTAACTACTGGGTTAATTTAGTACATTTATAAATTCTAAGCCTATCTTTCAAGTCAATCCAAACAATACGAAACTGTTTTTTTTTAAAAACTAAAATATAGTATTATATGCTTTTTTATTCTTTGAATTAATTTTTATCTTCTTGAACTTTAATTTCTTATCTGACAATAGCATGCGATTTTCAACATGGAAAAAATTTAGTTTGGAGAGTCTCTACTATTGAGAAAGATACTCTTGATTCATAACTGAAAAAAATTGTTAAAAGTCATTAAATGCTAAGTAAATTTTTTTCATTTAATAAGTTTCATGCAATAATGTCAATGAGTGAATAATACGTACTGACAAATAAAAATAGAAGAAAAAGAAAAAATAACTTCAATATTTGAAAATGGAAATATCCGTCCGAGGACGAAGCCCAAGAGCAATTAACTTTATGAAAGCCGTTTTATCACATTTAAGCATCAATTATTTATCATTATCGATATCAATTAATGTTAAGAAGGTTCAATATTCTAGAATGATACTACGTCACGTGCAAACTCGAAACGGCTGCTTGTAAAAACCGTTTCACCGCACGTTGTGCTAGTTGTCGTTAATATTTGCACAAGAATTTTGATTGTTACTCATAATTAAATCAAATTAAAAAAGGCTCATTCTACGAACCACGACGGAGGCTCTATTTGTATTCACGATTTGAACGTGATTTCAGCAGAAACAGAACCACGTTTTGGGGTCCAAAATATGGTTTCAAATAGGTCTGAATAGGTTGAAAAAATTTCATACTTTTTAAATAAGATTTTAAATTCAAATTTTATTAAAAAATTGTATTAAAATAATTTATTTCAATTTAAAGCCTGACTCAAATATAATTCAGTATTATCAGATGAAACAGTAGTTCTAAAAAATGATTTTAGTCGTAAACAAGTCTATCTTCAATAAAAGGAATATTTACTTAAATTACAAATCTTTATATATTTACCTTGACTTCACACTTTTTTTCCCCTTTCGTTTATTTTCCTGAGTGTGTCTGTGTGCATTTATTGTTTGAAGTCTAACTTTAAAACATATTTCACTATTGTTCTTTAATTTTATTTAGTTATATTATATTTTTTTAATTTTTAAAATGTAGTAAAAAACTTTCTAATGTTAATATCTTTAAATGGATTAACTATAAATAATGACTTGACATATATAAAAGGCAGCTAATTAATATTATTTTATATTTATTAATTTTATAATTATAATAATTAGCAAAAAATCTTATAATTATAATTAAAATAATTCTAAAATATTATAATAAATAAATATAACCTTAAAATTAAAATCTAAATTACATCACCAATATAATTATAAAATCTTCAAAAAACTAACTTTAAAATAAATAATTGTTTTAGAATCTTAAAACTAATAACTATAACTTAAAAATAAATAAATATAAGTTGAATTGTGTCTATCACTCTATTTATTTTTTTAATTGTTAATGTAAACGAAAAAAGCTTGGTGATAAAGTTTTTATTTTATTTCTTCATTAATTTTTAAGTTATAGTTTTTAGTCTTAAGTCTTTAAAATAATTATTTATTTTAAATTTAGGTTTTATTTTAAGATTTTATATTTATATTAATGATGTGATTTAGATTTTATTTTAAAGGTGATAATTATTTATTATTAGAATTTGAAATTATTTTAGTTATAATTATAAAATTTTTTGGCTAATAGTTATAATTATAATAATTATAATATTAGTAAATGTATAATACCATTAATTATTTATCTTTTAAATATGCTAATTCATTATTTATAATTAAGTTATTTAACGATATTAACAAATAGGATGTATTTTAGTACATTTAAGAAGTTAAAGGGTCATAATAAAATTATATAAAATTAAATAACTAAAATGAGACATGACTTAAAAGTTAAAGAGATAAAAAATATACTTCCACTAAGTTTTTTTTTCTCAATTGACTACGTCTTTTTTTTTTAATAAGTCAAAGACGTCTTTAATTAGTCCGGTTTGATCCTAAATGCATGCTTTGGCATTTAATTTATTAGTGTCTATACATATAGACTAAACATTTTCACGTTAGTTTTTTTTCCCTGGAATAATGACATAAAATAATGCGGTTGTATATATAGTTTTTTGTTTATTACTTTTTCTCTTCAAATACACAAATAAAAACTCTAGAAAGCCGTGTGAATGAATAATAAGATTATTCTTATAGACACTTTATTTTAAATTCCATGCAAATTGTATGAGTCCTCATCTAGTTAACAGTGAATTATAAATTTGAATTAAAACGAATATGTAGAAAATCTTATTTCCAAAGACAACTTCCCTCCTTTCTTTTCCGATCGCCATGTAAGCTGCAGAGTAAAATTATTAGTTTTAACATTACTATTTTTTTTTTCCTGTTACTTGCTACATATTTATTTAAGGGGCTCAACAATCATGCTCCATGGTCCTCTCTCCATCCGCTTCTTCTCTCTCCAGGACTGTTCATGAATGGTCTTCTTCGTGATCTTCCACAGCTTTCTTGAACTGTGTTTGTAAAGGCTTCATGCAAACAGAATTTCCACGAACACAATTCAAGAAAGCTGTGGAAAATCACTGGGATGATCTGCATCGTCACCTGTAATCTTTCCAATACAATCGACGATTACATCAGGTTTCATAACTTTTCCAGTCTTTGGTTTAATCGATTGTACAAATATGACTGTTGATTCGTTTTAATCTTTTGTTTTTCTCGGAGTAAAATTTTCCTTCTGGAGTTCTTATAGCAGCACACACAGCTAACGAAGGGATTGCGGTTTTGGTTTCTTCCTGAAAAGCTCACGGCATTTTCATGCAGCTTCTTCCGGTGACGAAATATCAGATCTCTTCCGTTTGCTCCGATCTAGAAACTGAGATAACCGACGCTTACGGTTACATTTCGTTGTCGTTTCTGTCTGCATTATTGAACAGCTTCAATATGTCTGATATATAATCTGAAGCGATTTATTTATTTATTTTTTTCTCCCTGTGATTCAATTACAATCTTTTTTGTGCTTTTCTCTCATTTGGTGTTTCTGGTTCTTCTCTGTCCCATCCTTGAATTGCCCAGTTTAGTCGAAGAGACACGCAGGCGTGACGCACAAGGTGAAAAATGTTGAAATTAGTTGAAGCGGAGGCTTCGTTTTCCTCTGAAGTAGGAAAGAAATTGTACGTTATCAGTGTCACTCATTGTCAATACGTACAAGCAAGCTTCCACTCAACCTCTGCTCCCTTCTTTATTTTTCTTTTCTGTTTTCTCCTTCTCTTTCAATATAGCTTCTTTTCATGACCGGATCTTCTTATCAATGCTAGCTAAAATAAATTAAATTATTGAGAATTATTTAAATCAGCGGGTGTGTGTGCATATATATATATATATATACACGATGTTCATATTGTGTGATTTTTTTTTTTCCTTTTGCAGAGACAATCATTAGCCTATCCCTTCATATCAGAAAGGCGCACAACTTGTTTCCTTTTTTTTTCTTCAACGGCGGTTGCTAGTGACAGGCCAGCACAGTGGCGTGAGGTACTTTGGCTCAAGTGCGCAGGAGACATGTGGTCTTGTCTAGTGACGCTCCTGTTAATGTTGATATATCTTGAAATGAAAACCCTTGTTTGGCTTGCGTCGTGAAATATGTTGTCTTCCCACTTAGGTTGTTGTTTGCATTCCTCTGATTTTGATTTGGAACCGAATTCTGTGATTCCAATTCGATTTGTACCTCTCAATTTTAATTCTTTTTCAATGGTTTCATATGAAAATTGATTCCAAGATCTCAGTCATAACCTCACCAAAAGACATAAAAAATTAAATGCTCCATAGATTTGCAGAAAGCAGCCGAGTAATAGTAAAGTTTGACAACGATGAAGCAGAACAATTAATAACTTACGGTGGGGATATAGTCTGGACACTGGACCATCCCTTCCTAATAGAGTTACACGGGAAAATACTTCATTCCTTTCGTTCCCCACATTTTTCTTTTTCAGCCAAAATAATTCAAGTTATAGGCGCTAATAGTTGAAGTTAAAACGGAATACAGGAAAAGGAACTTTAGGAATGTTAGTGGAAGGTGACTACACACGTCGATGTGACTCCATGAATGAGATTCTACCTGTAAATTCGGATGCCCATTGATCCCTAAAACAACATCACCAAACCAATTATTTTTCGCATTGTTGGACCACTTGAGCAGTTTGCTGAATCATTGTTCGAGGGTCGCTGTCGGTTTTCTCTACTTTTGAAGTGGTTACCACCAATTGGACCCCCAAAATTAGGCCCATTAAGATGTAAAAAGTATTGGGCCCATAACAGGCTTAGCGTCGTCAGTGAAGCCCAGGCCTATCCTCAAACGGACCAAAACCGTTGCAAACGATGCGACAGTAAAAAAAGAGAGCAAAAGCGGAAAAAAAATATTGTGGGACTGCAACGTCGGAATGGTTCGTTGCCGTTGATCTGGGTCTTCCTTGGCTAAACGTGAAACTCAATGCGATTGCAGAAGAAGACAGTTAGGTGTGACTGGGTTTCCATTTCATATTAGCATCAAAACAGAGCAGAGAATCTACAGTGACCATAAGGTTTTCACCCGCACTACGCTCTCGTGGATTTGCTTAGGCTGTTTGTTTCATTTTCATCGTGCGCGGTCCCCTGTGGATGACGGTGCGGATGCCATCTGGCTCCGCTGTCTCTCTCCGATCCGATCGCTTAAACCCTAGTTTGGAGTGCCCGCTTTCACTTACATACCAGTTCCACCCGGGGAGCTCTTTGCGTCTGTGATATTACGATTATGAAATCATAAGAAGAGTACACAAATTCTGGCGGCAAGAGAACAAGATGCTGAGACAGAGTCCTCCCAAGCACCGGCACGATGGGACTTCGCCGCTGCCTCTCGGGATGGACTGGAGTCCTCCACCACGAAATTGGGTTAGTTTTTATTTTGTTTTGTACTGAGCTTAGTCATATTTTAGTCCCGATGATTATATGAAATCGAATGTCTCAGTTCCTTATATATCGATCATGTCTGTGCGCAATCGTAATTTGATCGCTTTGACTAGTCACGCTTCTTAATGATGTCATTCAGGTCTCTTTGAGAATTCTTGTCAATCTTCTCTCTTTAATTGATGCCAATTAGGTCTCTTTCAGAATTCGTAACTTGAGATACTTAATCGCTTGCTGGGTCTCAATTAGCATGATTTAATTGCGACTTGTCGACTCCCTTCCACCTGATTCAGGAATATTTAATCTGCGGGACGCTTGTGATCTTGCTCTTTTGAGCATATTTGGTATGAATATAATTGAATGCACAGGGGTTTGTCAAGAAATGGGTAGAAGACTGCGGTTGTAGTGCTGGCATTTTTAAGGCCGAGGAATTAATTGTTTCTTTGTCATTTGGAGTCCTTATTGTTTCTCACGAAAGCGGCAGGGTTAATTTGGTACCTCTTGTTCTGGTTTCATTTGGACTTGCAATGATGCCATTCTTCATCTATTCGTTGAGGGAGAAAGCATGCAGAAGGCTTCTTGCTGCTATTTCTTATTTACTTCTTACTGTTCTCTATTACAAACTCTCCGTGCCATTTAAACACGACTTTTTTTTTTTTACCAAAAATTTAAATACGACTTTCAAATTTTACTAAATGAAGAAAATTTCGGAAAGCATTAAATTATTGGGTTAGAATGCTTTCAATGAGGAAGGCGTCTTGTAGATGCTTGAAATGTTCCTGAACTGGAGAGGAGCTGTGCAGAGAAGTCACTTTTATATTTAATTATGAGAAGGTTTATAGATTATATAGTTGTATTTTTCTTCTTTTATCCAATTTAAATTGAAGGCAGAACCATTTTTTGATGAAACATAAGTATAAGTCAATTTGTATAGTCGCTGGCTTTTTATCACATTACTTTTTATGTTTTTTGCAATATTATGTGTCTTTTTCTTTCACTATTGCTATTGTTCTCTCTAGGTTCACAAGCTAATATTATTCTAACTTTTCTTTTTTCAGTTATTGTCCCATAGCTTGTATGTCTGTGACTGTCTTTAGAAATTCGTTTCTATATTGTTGTTATATATATATATATTATATTTATATTTTTAAATTCACAAGCTTCTTTTCATGCAGAATGGACGGGATACAGTATGGCCTCACAGTCATCAGATAGGTTGGAGTTATTGTGTCACAATACCTTCTTGGGTCTTTCTTCCAAAATCAAGAAATTCAGATCCCATCGTGGTAACTAAGCTGATCAATGTCCTTTTCATTCATGACCAAAGTTACTGATTTTTAATATTCTGTCTATTCATGCAATATTAAGGAATAGTATCATCTTTGTAAGTATGCACTTTTAACATCATTAGGGGACAGTTCTACAGGGTCCAGGTTGGTCTACAATCACCAGAAGGTATCACAACACTCCATGGAGTACTGAGAAGGTTCAATGATTTTTTAAAGTTGTTTGCAGATGTAAGTTTTTTCCTTTTCAGCTGCATCTTAGTATATTAGTTTTTTCTTTAACTGAATGAGTTAGTACTTTGACCCTGACTCGGACAACTTAGTTGTTGAGAAAACATTAGTATATATAAAGATTTTGTGTGTTGTTGTGTGTTTGTTTAAGTTATATTGATTTGTAGATATTGGTTTTGTTATTATCTATCTTTGTAGGTGAAAAAGGAGTTTCCCAAGAAAAACATTCCTCCAGCTCCACCCAAAGGACTCTTACGATTGAAAAGCCGAGCTTTGTTAGAGGAGGTAACAAAATGGTTTAGTCTATCACAATACCAGCTGTTGCATTTTTGGCACTATGGATCTGCAGGAATTACTATTACTTTGGTCACTCTTCAAGTTGGAAATTTATGGAATATGAATAAGTGTGAATATGGTGCTTCTGAGGAACTTGCTCTTTCAAGTTTTAATTCATCCAGTTTCTTATTCTTGTATTTCTTTTTCCTGCAACTGATTATGCAATTGATACAAGTCACTGATAGCTTTCTTTGTTTGTCTGGAAGCTTCCTGGTTCTTGGATTTGGTCATCTTCACTACCTTGTGGTTAGATAATGGCACACAAATCTATGTGCACTTTTAGAGACAAAGTAGTCGTTATTAGAGTGGAGAGAGGAATGCCTTTTGTAATGTCAGTTTATTTAATTTTAATTTATATATAACTTTAATTTTTAGCAGTCCATTCAACTAACATTTGAATTGGATAAGGATATTCTTGGAACTTTTGCGACTGAAGGTGGATGTAGAAAATCACCTCCCTGTTAGATATTAATAGTGGAGTTTGATTTGTTATCAATAAGATTTCTGTCTCAACATTTATATAATTAGTTCTTAAGCACTTAACCTTTATAGTAAGTTTCCTTGATTGAATCTTATAAAGCATTGTTCATACTTTAGAAAGTAATACCTACACAACTGTACAGGGTGGTTCCATCTAATTTCAGTGAACTTTTTCTATTAATCTCACATTGAGCCTGATGGTTGATTGTGGATGCAAGAGTTATGTAGGTAGTATTATAATTGCTGTTATTTTTAATTATGTAAATGACTGACACATTACACTTGCTACAGAGAAGGTGCTCTTTGGAGGAGTGGATCACCAAGCTTTTGTCAGACATTGATGTATCAAGATGTGCTGCAGTGGCATCCTTTCTTGACTTAGAGGCTACAGCTAGATCTTGTATGCACCTTCCTATTGCATCCTGCATTTGTTGTGCCTAAGACATGTAAAGTTTGCCTGTTTTATACTAATTTTAGTGAATGGGCAGTATATTTGAACCTTACGAATTGTTGGTATAGGTTTTTTTCTTGGTTCATTTCTTCTTAGCTTTGTCAAATTTTTGACATATTATACCTCATTAAAACGTTTTTCAGCTTTTCAAGATGCAAATCAGCAGAATTCAGAATCAGATCCTGCTTCCAATAACACAGCTTATTCTGTGCAATCACCTGTCCATTCAAGCTTATCATTAGCTGCTGGCAGTTCATGTATTGCATCAGATTATGGTAGTGATACTGCATATGAGCCATCTGAAGTTGGAACACCAGGAATTGGGCGTGATGATAATTCTGAAGTTGGCACGGATGATTTAACATTGGATGAAGATGTGACAAGTCCAATGGAAAAGCTTGTCAAGTATGGTATATCAAATATTGATGAGGGTTTGTTTATGGGTCAGACTATTTTAGAGCAACTAGAAGGCCTGCCTAGGCATAAAATGAATGCTAGACATTTCAGCTATGTTGCAGGGAACAAAAATAATGGAAATGCTTTTAATGCTTCACTGTTAGCTAAAAACACGATGGAGCTTTTCTCTGAACCTGAGCATGCTAAGGTTATCAGTCATGTTCGCAAGCTTTCAAATGAGAGTGTGGGAAGTGATGGAAGCTCTTTGAGAGCTAGTGAATTTTCCACTACTGGAATTCCAAATGGCTCTCTTGACCTTCCTGGAAATGCTGTGGTATCCAGAACACCAGATATTGTAGGTCATGCAGAGTTGCAGTCTGCTGGTGATGCTCAAGTTGTCCTTCCACTAGATCAGCGCCATAAATTAAATAGAATTCTTTTAACCATGCAGCGAAGGCTAGTTACTGCAAAAACTGATATGGAGGATCTTATAGTTAGATTAAATCAAGAAATAGCTGCCAAAGATTTTCTCGCAACAAAGGTTTGTATCTCATGCATTTTATTTCCATGCAAATAACTTCTCATTTACGGTTAGTTTACCTGAAGATGAGAAGGGTCGAAGTACATTTGTTGTAATTTCTAAATATACGCATCTACAATCTGTGGAGCCCTACGAATTGTTTTGAGTTCCAATACATGCATAAAATCTCAGAAATATTATTATATGACCACAACTGATTGAAATTTTCAGGTCAAGGATTTGGAAGTAGAACTTGATACTACCAAACAGAAAAGTAAAGAAAACTTGCAACAGGCTATTCTGATTGAGAGGGAAAGGTTTACCCAAATGCAGTGGGATATGGAGGAGCTTCGGCGAAAGTCTTTGGAAATGGAGATGAAACTAAAGTCTGAAGTGGTATTGGCATTTGCTTTATGGATATTAAACTTTTCTTTAGTCACACTTCATGCTTTTGATAATAAATCATGATATTATACCAGGGTGAAAATTCATGTCAGAGTTCAACAAAGGAATCAGTTGTTGAGGAGAAAGAAGAACTGTATCGGACTTTGAATGCTACTAAAGATCAGCTGGAAATTTTGTCAAAACAGTATAGTGAGCTAGAAGCAAAATCTAAAGCTGATCTTAAGGTTCTAGTTAAAGAGGTCAAATCTCTTCGAAATTCCCAAACACAATTGAAGAAGGAGCTTAGTGAGTCCAGAAAGGAAAAGTGTGATGCTGAGGTATGTTATCATCTGCACAGGTACATTTTGCAGGATGTTCTGCCTCGAGTGGTCATATTCTTTGTAAATTTAGTTATTTCGTGATTCTGGATTTCAAGGCAAATATTCGTCACTCTTCTTCAGTTTGGATATTCCTCTGGTTTTGTCTTTTTTGCAAGTCTTCTTACAATTTACCCTATATCTATTGATGTGTTTTTTTTTTCTTGATGTGTAATTTATTGAGAGAAGTACATAATCTTTCCAGCTTGAATTTCCTGCAATTTCTTACATACCACTCTGTCACAAGATACCTTTTGTTTCATATGAGTCCAATTTGAGTGACATATATGATGATGATTTACATGTGCGTGTATTTAGGAACTTCTTCAACGTGAAAGAGAGAAGAGGGAACATGCCGAATCTGCTTCAAGAAATCTGATGCAGAAATGCAGGCTTCTGTTCAACCAGCTTCAACAGTGCAACATCACTTTTCCTACAGAAGATCAATATGACACAATAATGAACTCATCATCTTTAGAAGAAACTGCAAATCAGTTGGCAATATCTGATGACCAAATTGGCGTACTACTAGCTGAGGTAGAAGTTATTTTCCATTGGCCATTTTGTGGTCTTTTATCAGCTACCCAAGAGCTGGGCTGTAATTTTTTAATGCAACGTGCTTACAGATGTAATCTGTTCTTTCGTGCACTTTATTTCCCACCATAATTAGAGGCTTTTTATTCAAATTTGATCAGGTAGGAAACTTAGGGAAGGACAGGGGAATCGCTGCTTCTGAGGTAGATAATATCAATGACATAGAAGACGGTATCATCTGTGATGATGAATTGCAAAAGATCATAGCAGATTTATTCATCGACAATGCTAGATTGAGAAAAAAGATGAACTGTATTACAAGGCATGCTCTCAAATTGGACATGTCAGCACGTGATGATTCTCCAGCGGACACCGCAACAAGTAATATAGAGTGAGCTGATGTATATTATTTTTGCCTCTCTCTTGTCCAAGATCCCACTTAGTCTGTTTCTCATACTGGTCTATCATCATAACCTGTTCGCCCTAGTTAGGTCAATCTTGCTGAATGTAGTATCCCCCTTGGCGTCCTTTCAAATGTACAAGCTTTTACTCTGCAGTCTGCACACGTATACGAGCCATCTACCTTGCATGACACTTTTTATAAACTCCATACTTCAAATAACAGAGAAGTGGAACTCTATAATGATAAATGATGTTTTTTTGTATCATCGGTTCTTTCTCTCTCTCTTTCTCAAATGAAATGCACTTGCTCTCATCTGCAATTTTATTAAGCGTAAAACTGTAAAGATAAAGGTCTTTTCTTTCCCCCTTGTGAGCCGTTTGGTTCAATTACCAGGAAATTAGGTGATATAATATAAAGAGTGTAAAATAATGTAATGGGATGATGATTATAAATAAGATTTTGGTGAATTTGTTTAGTATGACACTGGGAACGTGAAAAATAAATATATTTTTTATATTTAATTAAAATCAAATAAATGAAAAATGACTAAAATATTCTTGAATTAAAAAGAAAAACCTCCCCTCCTTCTTCCTTCATCCTTATTGGTGGACTTAGAGGTGATCAACATCAACAAACCAATTCAAATGATACATTAATGAAGAAAAAAAGTGGTGTGATGACTGTTTCTTTTTTCAGAAGAATTGGAATTTGGAAATGAAGCTTGAAACCTTGGTTAGAGCCAGCGTTGGGGTTCCTCTTTTTGTTGAGTTAGATTTGGATTAGGTTCAAAACCTCGATCTGGAAGTGGAGTTTGATATCTAGGTTGGGTTGGAGTCTGAGTCTGAGATCTGGAAGGAGTGGGAACTCAAGATTTGTGGGAGGGGGTAGAAGACAGTGGCTAGAGTTCAATTTTTAGTCAATGGCCGAAGTGGGTGGTGAGCATCCTCCGGCATTGATGACGATTTGTCCCTTCATCATCATAGTGATTCACGTGAAAAAGATAGAACGAGAGGAGGGACACCGGCAGTAGACGAAGACGAAGGGAGCAAGATGAAGGGATGAAGAGTAGATTTGTATCACTTTTTTTTTCTGGAGGATATAATGGTTATTTTGTAGTATATTCACCTCACATTGAATCCCTTCACATGCCAAAATGGGGGTGAAGCGGATTGCATTAATTCAGATAATTAGTCTCATATGTAACCAGTATCACCCTAAATGTGACCTAAACAAATACACACACTTAGGTAACATGAGTACCATCACCTTAGATAGAAAGGTATGTTAGTGAACCAAAATAGCCCTAGGTTTTAGTAACTTGATTTATGTCTTCTAATCTGCTTGATAAATATGATTATAATGGGTCTAATAAGGGATAAAACGCCGTCGTGTACCAAAAGAGAACAGGAGAGCAACGAATTATAGGTGCATTCATATTTTGTATTTTCTCTGATGCCGAAAAAATTCTTCGTATTGTCTGATATTTTACTCTTAAATTTTACTTGTGGACTGCTCATGCAAACAATTACCTACATTCAGCGTTTCACGTCATACAAATTTCAAAACCAGCAACATTAAACGTGTCCCTTACTAACAGAAGATTAAACCAAATTTATCAATTGTTTAGTTTCTGCGATACGAATCTATGACGAATACATAAATTTCTCATTATGGTTGTTGAAAAAAGTACAAATGAACCAAGAACACCGTATACCTGGTCAGGTCCTCTTTCCATGAACATTGTCTATATAGGTATCCATCTTTCTTCATTTTATGGATAAGTTATTAAAGTTCTAGTTGCAATGTAGAGAGTAAACAGAACTGGATCTTTTGGTTCAGATATAGCTTAATTATATCAATATTTAGTCAAGTATCTTCACTGGTTGTTATATTTGATTCCAGTTAAGAGATTGTGAAATACTTTTTTTGGCCAATGTAAAATTCTTATTTGAATAATCACATTCATCAATTCCGTGAACTCGCCTCTTTTGAGTTGGACATATGAGTGAGACCGCTATTTGGCAACAATTTTATTTTTCTGTCCAAGGTTGAAGTATGAGAAGGACTTGAGATGATAAAAAAGTTTAATTTGAGAGAAAAAAAAAATCCAACCCTTGATTAATGCTTCTCCGATGGATACATGAAATGATAACTAAGAAGAAAGAAATAGACACAGCGATACAACTTTCAATTGGCAGCCCATTCAGGTGAAAACTGGTAGGAAGGGCACATTATGACCTGTTTTCTCAAAGACTCATCGTTTTGTAGGTCAGCAGCAGCAGCAGAACTGCAATCACATCTGCGTGAGAAAATTAATGTGCTAGAAGTTTAGAAATCTCCATGCATACATACATATATATATATATATAGAGCGTTCCTAGTTGATTCATGTTTTTAAGTCTGTTGATTCTTTGTGGAAATAAATAACATTGGCGTATACCTCAAACAACTATCTATCTGACGTGGCTCCACAAGCACATATAATGGCTTTCCATTAAGCCTGCAGTGTCCCTGCAAGAAAAGCCTCAATTATTTTACATTTCCTTTCCTTTCAAGAAACCACATCATTGCTAGCTGATCTTAAACGCCAGTGACATCAAGTACGAACACTCTTTGCTCTCTTGCTCAGAACGTAGATGCTACTGATCAGCGTGCATGATGAGTAGTTCAGAGGTAGTTTAGGTTTTACCTTAACCTCTGGCACACCAATGACACAAGCACACTCAACCACTTCAGCACCAACACGTTCTGCAATATAACAAGTTGAAATTATATATTATAAAAAAAAAGCAATTTAAAATGTCATTGAAACAACATATATACGCAGAATAATTAATTATAAGTGAAGACAGAACTAAAAACACAAAGCCTTGCCTAGAAGTCTTATTGCTGCTGAGAGAGTTCCACCGGTGGCCACCATATCATCAATAATTAAGGCCCGCTCGCCGGGCTGGACAGCCCCAACATGTAACTCCAAACAATCACTTCCATATTCAAGCTCGTATTCCTCTGAAATCACTTCTCCTAAATACCAACCATCCTCTCATAGTTTAGGCATTAATTTGTTACTTTTCGATTTCCGAGAGATACACGCCTGAGATATTTTTGAAGGATAAAAAATTGACCAAATTGTTTAAGGCATGTATTCTCAGGGACGAGAAAGTATATTTTCTGCGAAGTTCAGTAAGCAATGGCAAAATTAATTTTCTAGGTAAAGCAGGCATACCGGGAAGCTTTCTAGGTTTGCGTAAAGGAACAAACTTTGCGCCGATGCCCAACGCAATGGGTGGACCAAACATGAATCCTCTTGCTTCCACACCTACATGGAATCCAATTGCATTTTATATGAGGTAATTAAACCAGTTAAAGGTAACAACTTTTATCGTCAGTGCAATTAATGATGAGTAATTGCAAAAGATATCCCTCTTTCCACATTTACAGTTGAAATTATTAGTATATATATGACAAATGAAGAACAATAGTGATCGAATCAGTTGCGTTGAAACAGGAACAACCTTAGATCTCTTTATGTCTATAAACGAAAAAGAAGAAACACAAGATCTGGGTGCAAATGTTCAAAGTGACATAAAATTTGAGTGTAAAACTTAACAGTATGCATGTAAGTAAGTAAAAAGGGAATGAAGATATAGAAGCCAAGTGGCCAAGAGTGAGGTGAGCAAAGAGAAGAGATCAACTGTAGGGTACCGGCAACAACGGAAATGTGCATGTCTCTGTAACGATCGACAAAAATGTCGACCGTGTCTTTGAAGGCCTTGTGATCCAACAGCAATGTCGTAATGTCTTGAAACATTATTCCTGCCAACACCATTTTTATTTTATTTTTTTAAGGGGAAGAAAGAAGAGACACAGAAAATAGTTCAGATCTGTTGGATATCAAGCTCCAAAAGGCACTGCAACAAGAATATATAAAAGAAGAAAAAAAAAAAAGAACAGGCAAGCCCAACAGAAACAGGGATTTAAAAAAAAAAAAGGTATATAATACAGCCTGCGACGAAAACCTGGTTTGGGGAAGTGAGGCACCACTCTAATGGATTGGGAAATGGCTTGCAGCCTTGGGTCTCCCTTAAGACCATTCTCTTCGGCAAACATAGTGCAATCTGTGTGTGTGTTTGGGAGTGAGGAAGAATGAGGAAGGTTCTGGGGTTTTCCTCCTAAATTGGAACGAGTTTTGTTGGCTTTCTTTCTTTCTTTCTTTGTATGTAAAGTGACACAATGTAGCAGCATATTTATGTGCAGTGTTGACTGCTGAGGAAAGCAGAGCACTATTGTGTGACTGGTGAAGTGAAGCGAAGTGAGAATGACGACGACGCCATTTTAGACCACGTGCATCTCACGGATACGTTCTTTTTCCTTTTGAACAACCACCGAATCCCAAAATTACATCACACTATCTGCTGACTGACTGCAAATTAAGGAGGGGAATAGACCAATCGCTTGCCTTGCTTGTTATAATATAAAATCTAATATTGTGGGAAAATAATAAAATATATATAAATTAAATTGAAGTCAAGTCAAATGATTGACAGTTGAGACAAGAGAAGAAAATCGTAACGTAATGGAATTGGAATGGAATGGGGAGAGTGGGGGAGACGTGCGGGGAGGGGAGGGTGGGGGAGGGAGAATGGGAAGAGAGGGAGAAAGGGGGGGAAAGAAGACACTGTAGAAGAGCACGCGAGTTGTACTATGAAAAAAAACAAAATGATAACATTATCATTAAATCTCCGCACGTCACATCACAATGCAATCACAGTCACAGTGTGTATTTTAATTTTTAGTGTAAAAATGGGGTTTCATGACGCTGCCTTGCGATGGCCACCCACTTTTCCAATTTTACTCTCCATCATTCCATATCTTCGCCTTTCTACATCCCACTCACCATTCCCTCTTTTTCTCATATTCTCCTCCCCCCACTCCTTTATGGCATTTATTTACACTTCAACCCAAAATATCTCAAAGACGAACTGAAACCACTGTGGAAGGAATTAAATAAATATATAGATTTTCTAGATGCCTCAATTACATTACATTAGATGAATGGCTGAAAGAGGAGAGGGAGGATGCAGATGTGGATGTGGTTGGGATGGAGGAGCCCACGTAGTGTGAAGCTGTTAATGATTTTAGCTTTTTTATTCGTAGGCGAGGATGGTAGGAGGGGACCTCCTTCTGTGACTAAGCCTATTTGTTCCTTTTTATTATTATATTATATTACCTATTTAGCATTATTAAAGTATCCACCAACTAAATCCATCCTCAAACTCTAATATTAATATGTTGGATGTGTAAAAATTATTAAAATGAGATTTATTTTTTTTAAAATTTTTTTTCATATATACGAATCAAAAATTAAATTCAGAATAATATATTTAAAAAACTTAAGTATCTATCACTTTATAGGTGTATTATTTATTTATTATTATAGTATTTATTTTTGCGGCAACTTTCTCTGTACACTTTGTATTGTTGCTAAATCCGTTATCATGCGCCACCATATTATTCTCTATCATACCTAATCCCCCAACCAAATCTTCCTTTTTTCACTTTTTAACTCATCATGCCGTCTCTCCCCTCCTTTTCCTGTGGATAAATGATCCACATTATCAATTAATTTTAGATTCCAACTGAGTTAGCTTCTAATTAAAAACAAAACTCCGCAGCATTTTTTTTTCGTCAGTGTTCGATTTCAAGATGCTGAATCACTTTCTACCTAATCCAACTGCATTTTTTTTAATCAATATAATGTGCATTCTCATTTTCAAATTTCATATTCCAATCATGAATTTAGAAGATATTGTCTGAGAATTGATAAATGAAAGAATCTACAATTTAAAATATTCATAATATACTAAGCAGTAATGGAAGACCAAGGACGACCAGAACTCAATTTTTAACAAAGGATTATTGCATGTTTTAAAGCACTATAATGGGAGAAGCAAAGTCCACATTAATAATCTTTTTCATTGGAAAGGATTAGTATTTAACTATTAAAAGGGAATACCACTGAAAAAGATATCATGTTATTAATATTTTTTTAATATAAATAATCTAAATATAAATAGAAAAAGTAGAAGGCGATCGAAATACTTTAATGAAACAAGAGAATTTTTTTAAATAAAAATAGAGAGAAAATTGGTATAGTTGTTAATAAAACGCGCATAGCTACTGTCAATGTGAAAATATTAGTAGTGGATATTTTATTAATACCTCCATATATGAGCGCTATTTGAACTATACAGTTGCTGTTGCTGTTGAGGATAGTATAAATGATATGGAAATATTATTTAATAGTTCTTCACTCTATATCTTGACACCACTACATGTGCTATTATTATTACTATTAAAACATTCATTATATATACGTTCGGAGAAAAGAAAAGAAAATCAGTCATCTCGTGGGTGTAAAATATATGTATATAAAAAAGGAAAAAAAAGACGATCGAGGATCTAAACGCAGATATCCTCCGTGTACATTTTCAAAACTTTACGAGTTTAACATTGCATTCGAGTCATTCTTTTTTCTTAAATTTTCGTAATTTTGTCATTTTATTTGTTAGTGGGAGAGATATCGATGCTTTTCTTTAAATAAATTGGGGGGAAAACAATGTCATTCTAGTCTATGAAATTGAAGATACATCCGAGGGATTTGGTTTTCCCTATCTGTATCTCTGTCTGTCATGGGAAAACGCTCATTCTTGCACAGAATACTATTGATTAATGTTAGTCATGTTCTACAAATTTTGTGTGTTCCAGGTTTTTGAAACATTAATTATTTTATTATAAAAATATTTTTATTTAATTATAAGAGAGAGTAAATTATTTAAATTTATGATATTTATTACTCTCTCCGATCTTATATATAAGATCTTTTATCCTGGTCCTAAATAAAAGACTCTTTACAATATACGATGTAGAATTTATTATACATTTCAAAAAAATGTCCCTATTTAATGTATCCAAAGAGAAACAGGAAGAGATTAAATAAGGGTAGTTTTGAAAAAAATGTTGAAATTTTTGAAGAAATCAAAGTGGTTAATTAGTTTTAATTCTAATTCTTAATCCATGTGATTCAGTTAAAATGATCTTATATTAAGAATCAGAGGGAGTATGAGATAAAAATAAAAACTATATTATTTTTAAAATAATTTTAATAATATAATAAATTATTACTTATATTAAAAATTAAAAGAAGTAGCTTAGTAATATAAGTTGGTAAGGGCATCATAATTGGGTTGGGTGGGTGATGTGCGAAGTTTGTTAGGTATGACGTCCCAATAAATAGAAGTAATTTATTAAGATCAGATTGATTCCGTATCTTCCCAAAATGCGATGGATCATATCTGGGATTGAGAGAGAGAGAGAGAGAGAGAGGAGGGCTATTCTATTTCCACATGTGCATGTTACTATATATTCTAATAATGCTTGGTAAGTTTGATTGATTAGCACATAAACTGGGAACAACTACGAGGTACGTACACTCCCAATCTATTCTTTTTTGTTTTCTTGTTTGTCTGCGATGAATCTTCTCCATATGAATATTATCCGAATCAATCATGAGATTTTCTTTCCCCGATATATTTTACCTCCTCCATCCATATTATAAAATAATAAGAAAAATTATATGTATATTAAAATTTTTTTATTATTTCCTAAAATTTCTTTAAAAACATTTTAACTTTATTCCTATTAATTTCACTTTTTTTATTAAATATAGTATAAATTACAAATAATAATACAATAAATAAAAAATAAAAATGATAAATCACTACATAAAAATTATTTATGTTATTTTATAATAGGAGTATAAGAGTATGGGATAGAGCGAGTATATAAAACCGAATAAAAAAATCATATTCACGTATTTAGAAATAGAGTTATAAAAATATATATAATTGTAAATAGAATCCACACCTTTCTTCTTATTTATCTGTATCATGTGCATTCAGGATTTTAGATGGAAGGAAGCTGATTGGTCAGCATACCTTACAACTTTGAAATATTTATTTTGACGAACTTCGATTAGCTCTTCTTGCTCGCCGTAATTGAAGGAATACCCTTAAATCATTGTTTTTGAACTTTTTTTTTCCAGCTGGATGCTTACTTCCTCATGCGAATTTCGGTATCGGGCCTAATGCACCCCAAGCCCAAAGAGATTGGTCAGAAGTCTCCAACTAATAGCCCAACTAACTAGTATATCTTCAGGCCTTAGATTGAGCCCTTAGTTCTCTTCCAAGTTCACTAAACTGCCCCCACAGGCCATTGTTTTTTTTTTAATAAAAAAATTTGAAGTGTTTGATTGCAGCAAGTCGTTATGAGTCATGCAAACGGGCCTGACTGACACAAAAACACAAAATCATGGTAAAGTCATGGTCATTCCAACATGAACTGGGGGCGAAGATTGATCAGCTTTTACGAAAATGACAGAATGACTCATCAAAACTCAACTTATTACTCCAAATATTTAAAATATTTTCTAAAGGAAGATTGCAATTTTGTTGATATTTTTATAAATAAATTATTATGAATTTTGTGCATTATACAGAATCCAAGGAATAAGTCATAATTTCTGTGACTTATAAATAATGTGACTTGTTAAAATTTTTATAATATATAAATATAAAATATGAATTTGATAAATTCCATAAAATTTTTTAATAAGTTTAATTTTTTTTAAACTATTTTTTCTCAAAGAAAGTCCAGCCCATTTCTAATTTATATTGTACGAAAGTTTCAATATTGCATTGAGTAATTAAATTTCCTTACTTAGTGTTATATTGTGCGAAAATTTCAGTGTTTAAGTAGTGATATAATTATAATGTATATTATATTGATTTTATAATGATATATACACTTTTTCTGATTCATATTATAAGACATTTTGTATCAATTAGATACATGTTAAGAAAATTATTTTTTCACCTAAAATTAATGTAAAAAATAGTCATATTTTCTATTTTATTTTTATTAAATATCTCATTCTATTATTATTATTATTAAAAATATAATTAAAATAAAAAAATATTTTATATTTTATATTTTAAATTAAAAATTTATCATATAAAAAATTCCATAATGAGAAAATGAGGGAGTATTGCTTAAAAAGATAACCGTTAGGTAAAAAGGCAAAGATGTAATTGGAGATCCATAAACCAAAAAGGAGGCCCAATGAATGTGAATGAATTTGTGGAGCTGCATGCATCATCTACACATGTCTCATGCAACTTCCACATCCTTCAATACAGTGCCTCTTTTAATAACTGTTCTACCAGTGTATCATCATTATGAAAAATAAAATGAGTGGTCGGATTTATTTTGAAAAATAGTCTCAGTTGACATCATAAACAGTTATTTATTTTAAAATGATAAGATTTTAATATAAAATATTTAAAAATATTTCCCCCAATTCTCTATATATATACATATATATATATATATATAAAAGATATTTTATTATTTTTATAATATATGAGATAATATTTATAAAATATTTTAAAAAAATTTTTTATTTAATATATAAAAAAAAAGATTAAATAAGAATAATTTTAAAAAATATTAAAATTTTAAAAAAAAATTAAGTTAATTAATTAATTTTAATTTTAATTCTTAATTTATCATTATAATTTTATTAAAAAGATTTTATATTAAAAAAATTTTATATTAAGGAAAAGAGTATTTATTAATTTATTTTTAAGCGGCGATTCTTCTTCTTGTTGCTTTACAGGACATGAGGTCAGTTTCGTCGTCCGCTTCAATATTTCCACTTTGTTCGGTTGCTACTACAAGTAAGAACAAGCTTCACTACATGTTTCTCACAGCTTAACCTGCTTCTAGTGGCGCACGTTAGCGTTCTGCATCTCCACTTTTTTCCCTCCATTCCTTTTTTCCTTTTTCAAGCCCCTCAGATTCTCTCCCTCTCTCCTATTTCGTTGA
This sequence comes from Adenanthera pavonina, assembly GCA_026686845.1. Lineage (NCBI taxonomy): Eukaryota > Viridiplantae > Streptophyta > Magnoliopsida > Fabales > Fabaceae > Adenanthera > Adenanthera pavonina. The sequence continues at coordinate 14,667,983 of JAIVEN010000015.1, forward strand.
AACCGATGATTCTTTTTCTCTTGGTAGCGAGGACGAACGCGTATGATTCACTCTTCGATCGGTGATTAACCAGATGTATGGCTTACTCTGCTTCTCTTCGCCTCCGTTTTCCAGCCACTTCTCAACCTCACTTCCAGGTTGTCTCCACACTTCCATCCTTATTTCTTGTTGTTTCAGTTTTCAAATCATCACTTTGAATACTCTTGAAGTATGTAACTATCTCAGTAATTTACCTTTAACTACTTGAGCGATCTTGGTCTCTATTCTTAATTGATTGTTTTATTCATTGCGATATTTTAACTTTACATCCATTATGGCTGCGATTCGCGACCAACGAATTTTGTTGTTAATTGACTGGGGTTTTTGGCTTACTAGCTAAATAGGAAAAAGTGCTAATACGCATAGGCATCTACTTTGCCATCCCTATGACTAATTACAAAACCTCTGTTTTTGTTTTGGCAAATTTACTTAATCCTCCATACATCGGCAAGTTCTGTATAATTATTTCACTTTCCAACCTATAAGAGCATGAGTTGAATTTCGATGTGGACTTCAACTTTGTCAACTTTAGGATGGTCACTTTAGTTAATTTCATTTAATAGCCAATACATGTAGATTGTCAAGTATGCATATGTAGGTTAAAATGGTAGTTTCAGTTTCCAAATATCTACTGTCAAAGAGATGTGTGTGTGGAATTTCTTTAACGAGAAGGAGAAGGCATGTGATCCTGCCATACCTAGGGTAAATTAGTCCCCCATACTAGACAGATTCTAGTCCAATTTTTGAATATTTTTCTGCAGGAGTTGATAACCTTTAATGACTTCATTTTTCCTCCGAAGTATTTTGTCTGTTAAATTCTCTATTTCCTATTCGTCTTTTCTGAAAGTAGGCTATGGATTTTTATATCTACAATCTTTTCCTCAATACTGTAAATTTCATTTCAGCAAAAGCTCACTAAAAATATCTTTTGAGAATTCATAGTGGATAGCTAATCAAACAGTAAAAGAAGTTTGGGCATTTGATTTATTGGTGATTGGTTTCCCTTACAACAAATCTTTATCTACAATGGTTTAATGTTCTGTGCAGTTGTGCTCTCTTAGGCTCAATTGGAAGCATAGCCCACTAAGTCTGGTGTCAATCAGAAATGGAAAGGGCTCTGTAGTTAAGACTGTTAAATCAGTCTTAAATGATAAAAAGTCAGGCATCAATGATTATGAAGCAGCTGAATCTGCAAGGATCCTTCTTGAAAGGTTGTTTGAGCAGACACAGAAGCTGGAAGAACAGATGACTGGCAAATTTCATCTTGATCAGGATGTTCAGCTTGGGCTTAACCTTCATGTCCTGGAGTCAGATCTTCAGGCACTGCTGACAGCTTTGAAGAAAAAGGAAGAACATCTACAGGAGGCAGAGAGGACAGTTTTGTTAGAAAACAACGAATTAAATCGTACAAAAGAGGAATTGGAGTGGCGGGAGAGAGAAATTGCAGCTGCACATTCGAAGTATGAAAAACTGGAAGAGGAGCTGAAGGAGGCTAATCTTAATTTTCCTTCTCAAGCCAGCCAGATAGAGGTTTTAAAGCTCCAGGTTGGAGAGAGAGATCAAGAGATTTCTGCTGTCCAGACTGCACTTTCTCTGAAAGAAGAAGAAATGGAGAGAATGAAGAAGGATTTGGCAAAGAAGATCCAAGAAGCTTCTTGTATTGATTCTGAACTTAAATCGAAGGCTCAGCTCCTAAATGAAGCCAATGATGTTATGAGGAAGCAAGAAATTGAGCTTCAAGAACTCCGGATTGCTGTCCAAGAAAAAGAAGTTCAACTGGAAGATTCTCATGCTCAAAAGAAACTTGAAGAAGAAAAACTGAATGCTGCAGAGGCCGCTTTGGAAAAGCAGGCGAGGGAGTGGTTGTTAGCACAGGAAGAACTTAAGAAACTTGGAGAGGAAGCTGCAAGACATGTAAAGGAGAATAATGAAACAGTGGAAGATTTCAAGAGGGTGAAGCTTCTTCTTGATGCTGTAAGGTCTGAACTAGTTTCTTCTCAGCAATCACTGGCATCTTCTAGAAAGAAAATGGAACAGCAAGAGCAATTGTTGGGACAGCAGCTGGCTGAACTTGCAGAACAAAGGGAAAGTCTCATGTCATACATGGAGATTTTAAAACAGGCGGAAATAGAAGTGGATAGTGAGAGAGTGAAACTTAGGGTTGCAGAGGCTCAGAAAAAAGAAATCGAACGGGATTTAGCCATGGAAAAAGAGTTTGTGAAGGAGTTACAGGAGGAGCTGAAGAAAGAGAGAGCTTCCCTGAAGCAGGCAGTTCAAGATATGTCTTTGCTTCAAGAGAAATTGATTCAAAAAGGTACTGAATTTAGAGAAACAATTGCCCTTCTTCATGTGAAGGAGTCAGAGCTTGTGGATGCTAAGCTAGAAATCCAACATTTGAAATCTGAAAAGGCTTCCCTTCTGGTTGCCTTGGAGGAGAAAGACTTGGAACTTTCTAATGCAAGGAAGATGTTGGAGGATGTAAACCAGGAAATTGCTGATCTGAAGATGCTTCTGAACAGTAAAGAAACACAACTTGTTCAAGCAACCAATATGCTAAGGGAGAAAGATGAGAACGTGTTGATTATGCAGAATGAATTAAATAATTCCAAGTGGAAGGCTTCCGAGGCTGAAGCTGTGGTGGAACGAATTCTAGAACTCACAAAAACACTGGTTGGTTCCATCAAGCTTGAAGATATTAACTCCTTGAGATTACCAGATGAAATGGGGAATGAACCACTGCAACTATTATTGGAGAACCCTACTAATGAATTTAGGTGGCGGCAAAAACAGCAAGAGAAAGAGCTTGAATTGACAAAAGAGAGCTTGAAAACAAAGGAAATGGAAGTTCTTGCTGCACAGAGAGCTCTAACAGTGAAAGACGAGGAACTCAAAATGACTCTTGCAAGATTGGATGCAAAAGAGCAAGAGTTAAAGAAAGTGAGGGAAGAGCTGAATGAGGATGCTAATGACCTGCAACGGCTTTATGCTTTGGCTCAGGAGAGAATTGGTGACAAAAGCATCGGAGACTTGGCTATTGAGAAGCTTCAACTTGAAGCAGCACAGCTTGAAGTCCAAGCTGCCGCCAATGCTCTCTATAAACTCACAGAAATGAGTCGGCAACTTTTGAATAAGGCTAGCCTGAGTGTTGAGGCTGATGATCATATCACTATGTTACAAAATGACTCTGCCATCGATGACATTGAAGTTTTAAGTGAGGTGAAAACAGGAATTGCTCGACTCTCAGCTTTGACTGAGGAGCTTGTCGGGGAGGCTGGTCTTGCTCCTGTACACTAGTATAGGTAGTGAATGGACCATGTATAAACTACGCAACTTTTTCCTTAGTTTTTCCAGGCAAGAAGCCACTATAAGCTCAACCTCTATATTGCCCGGTAGGGTGTATTCACACCACTTTGAGTTTTCAGTCCAGGTTCACTTGCTTCATTTTGCCATCGATTCTGTATATTGTATCACATAATGTGGAACGCTTGTGTCCAGTTAAAGTCAGTTCTATTTTCAAGATTTTAAAAGTAGCACAATTTCATTTTTGACAGCCTCACAGACCGATGGCCCGATGGACTCTTCAGAACAACCCCAACTACTGTTAGCATGTCATCAATGATCTAAGTTGTAAGAACATCCAATAACATCGACAACGACGGATATGCGGTATTGTGAACGGATCGATTATCTCATTCCAATGAACACAGCACTAGTTTATCATCTTCTCATCTTTTTGTTCTGCCCTGAAGCTCTTCTGAATTACATACAGGACGAGCATGCCATAAATACGGAAGTTGGCCTAGTCCCTCCCCCCTCCTTGCCCGACATATTAAACCATTCTGGTTAGGGTGGTAACTACGTCACAGCGCCCACATTTCCCACGCCCGAATTAACAGTTCTGACTTGTAAGACACAAGCCACTGGCAAGTTAGCATCGCAATACAAACAAAATACAACACAAACAGAGGGATGTACAGATTCAAATACACAAAATGGCGAACATACTACTAGGAAAAAGACAGCAGGTCTAGATCCCCCGGGAAAAATGTTGGTCGGTCAACTTCTCGTTAAGCAAAGATTCCTAAAAATTCACATTAGCCAGATTGCATTTTTGATGGATCTGAGGTCAATTCAGATTCTTCTCCTTTCTAAAGGGGTTCCTTCACAGCAAAAGAGATCCACGATAGGAGTCGAACATGTTATTTGCCAATTAGCTTATAATAGGCATATAAACCAGAGCCAGCAAAACCGAGAAGTTGTCCCACAACGTTCCACTGCAACCAAAACGGAACACACACTGTCACATGACAGAACAGAAAAAACATAACAGCACAAATGCACCCCAGCTGGGAAGTGAATGTTGATAAGACGAGCACTCACGACATCAAATGGTAGCCCACCAAAAAGTATCCAGCCAAGGCCAATGGTAAATAGATCCTGGACAGCAATAAAGTATAAATGAACATTCATGCAAATCACAGCAAACGACAATTCATTTAAGATTGAAACCAACAAAAAAAATCTGATTCAGAACATGTATGGGATAATTTTGTCAAGATGAGTCATGAGTGTACATTCTAAACTCAATCAAAACCATCTTTTTTGGGCAGAATGAAAACCAACTATTGATAATCACGAAGTCAACTAAATATCATAGTTAAGGCATATTAATCAAATTGTCCAAAAGAAAAAAAAGGCATATTGATCAGAAAACTTCTCGATAGTAAAAGATTAAGTTATATTTTTTTCCTCAAATTGTTCGTTTTTTGTATTCTCACATAAAACAAAATTGACTATATAAGAAAGATGATCTGAAAAATTCACCAACTTTAGTCCATTTCTTCACCTAGAAAACGCTAACAAACAAAATTTTAGCCCATCATTAGATTTCCCCCTCATTGAACACTGTGTGAGGTTCCTACCCCATACAAATAGTATATGCACTAAAAAAGTTATGCAGTTGTCAGTTACGCCATCATCAATGCCAACCTGGAAGAAATGATGCATCATGCATGGATTGCCAAGCAGTTAATTAACAAACAAACCTTCAGATTACCACAAATTGTTTGTGTCAGAGCTGAATTGAGAGTTGTGTTCAGAAAAATACTGTAATTCAAGAAGAAAGCCAGTACGCAGGAAAAAAGCAAAACAACCTGCCCAAACAAAAGAGGCATATTAAAATTACAACTTGCTATATGCACGCACGCACACACATAAAGAGGAAAACGGCTATAAAGCATGAAACTGGTTGATATATACAGAAGACCAATGCCATTTATGATTAGGAATGCAGACCTTTCTAGTTGCAGAAAACAGATTACTTGCACAGTATATGGGTACAAAATTCTCACCTTATTTAAGAAGATAAATTAGGATCAGGCATAGACCATTAGAAATGTACAGATAATGGCCAAAGACAGGATAAATCTACAGGTATATTGATGGGGACTTGGATAGTATGAGATGCCCAAATTCCATCAACAGCTAACTTTTGGAAGAGGGTTCTCCATCCCACTTGGGTACCCCATCATATACTAAATAAAATTTTCTTCAAAAAAAGAAACTGCAAAGTCTCAGTAGAAATCATTATTACTGATTAAACAAGTGTGAAATAACACATCGATTCTATGATACATTCATATTCTGGGTAAATATAAGTATACTCCCTCAGATCAGGCACTTCACACATTGCTCCCATATAACTTATCCTGTTATAATATTACGCCTCCTTTCTGTTAGAATATTTGAGGAAAATTACTTGAGGTGGCAGTCTGCTAATGGAACAAACCACAAGAAGGCAAAGTGCGAACTACCAAATTACATGAGGCGTGATTTGATTTAGTCCGTTACATTATTTACCATAGATAGAGAATGATAGACTACCGGTTAGCTTTCCAAAAATGCATTTTCTTCTGGCAAATAACTAAGGGTGATTACGACTATGAAATCAAATGGGGAAAAACTGATAACAAGTAGAACGTACAATGAATCCAGGCGAAAACAGATAGGGAAAATTGATTGCCATCTTCATCTCACCCCGAATCAATGTCCACATAATCAAAACTGGTCCACATATTACACCTACAATACAATAGAAGTACTGCAAATCAGCAAAAGAAAATAAATGAACCCCATGTTCCCATAATGCAAGAAGTACAAAGTAAGTCTAAAGGCCATTTCATACAATCCACCAGCTTACCATTGCACCACATAAGGCCAAAGCTATTAAGGCCACTGGTTTTTCCTGAGAAAAATATAATAACAGATAAATATGGAACTGTCGAGATAACTAAAAGGAAACAAGGTATAAAGTCCCACTTTATAAGAGAGAGTGAAAGAAAAGGAATACAACCAACACGGGCTATGGTTGCGAGATATATTGCTGTGCTAATGTTTGACATAAAAACAACAGCATAGCTATAAGCGTCAAAAGAGAAGTCCCGTGCTCCCGCAATAAATGCACCAAAGACAATCAGGCCAACACTGATAACAACCTTAAACATTTCAGTCAAAATCAGGGAGATATACATTCAAAATTTTAGTTTTCATTCTATTGTGTTGTAACAAAAATGGGGCAAAAATAAGAAAAATAGAAATAAAAAAAAAAAGAAGAAGAATCAATCATGTTATTCTTTTGCAGGATGTGTATCAACGAATATACTAAGTCTACTGGCAAACATACATTTTTCTAGGCTAAGTCTAAAATACCATACATACAATTCATATACCAAGTTTATAGCCAAACATGTATGTTCCATCTATTGCCCAATAAATTAATATTGGAGAATAGAAATCCCACATTTAAAAGTAATAAAAAAGATGAAAGGTATATAAGCTTGTGACAATCCTAACCAAGTAGCTTAAGATATTTTGGTGATATGAACAAGTCCGAGTCAAAGCCCATACAAATGTTAACATAGTATCAGAGCCTAACAGCCAAGATTTGGGAATCTCTTTTCTTTTATTTTTTTAAAAAAGTTTGGATTTAAGGCCTCTAATTTGAGATTCAATAGTATAAGCTCAGGCAAAAAAAAAAAAAAGCTGTGACCTAAGGGCTCTTAAACTCAAAGAACACAAGCCTAGGCAATTAGAAAATTAGAAAAATAATTTAAAAAGAAAAAAGAAAAGAGTAAGCATGGAAATATTGGGAAATAGAAGTCTCATATCTAAAAGTAATAAGAAAGATAAAGGATATATAAACTTATGGCAACGCTAAACAAGTAGCTTAAGCTATTTTGGAGATATGAACAAATCCAAGCATATACCCATACAGACGTTAACAATTAATACACAAAAGAAGTATTGAATGTGAGCATTATGTGCTACACTCCACTATAGCTCGGGGTATAAAACAATATATTGCGTGAGACAATATGCATCACCATCATATGTCAAATAGTGACAAACATCAAGCCTATGGACATTTTGAATGCTGACTTTTATTGTTCCCCTTGAGGTAATTGATATGAATACTGATGAAGGCAAGTATACAACTAAAGAAGTACTATAACAATAATATTCAATCAACGTACCTAATTTGCATCATGTGATAAAGTTCATTAATTAATTGCCTTTGTTAATATTTATTCTTGTGATTTGAACATCATGATATATAATCAGCCCCAAAAAAATATGATATATGAATTCGCCATTTTTTTAACTAACAACTTCTAGAAGTTTAATGATTCTTTAGCACGTGAATCTTTTACTCAACAAATGCCAAGGGCAAAGACTCTTCTCAATACAGCCCCTTGCAGAAGAAGGAATCATAATCAATCAGATTCTTTTCACATTTGAACTATACATCTGCATGCTTAAATGCAGCTTTTTAACTTAAATTGTACTCTTAGCATCACTGAGTTCCTAAAATTCCATCTCCATCACACCTATCCAAACAATATAGTCCCACAATAAAGGGCAGCAAAGGCCCAAAGAACTTGAAAGTGCATCCAAAATGAGGCAGTTGATTACTCCCACAACTACAATGAACTTCATTAAATTACATTTCTCAGGTATGTCACCGAAATTTCAGTGTCAAAGACTCATCAAAATGAGATATGAGAGACAGTAAGTCACACGTGTTGGAGAGTATGTGCTTTACCTGAAAACAATAGGGGATGTATACCTCTGCCCTGCCAGAATATACTCCACAAGCATCGTAAATACCACTGTGGTTCTCCGGAGGGAGGTATACATTGGAACATTTACCCCACGAACAGACTCCATGGTGACTAACTTTCAAGGAGAAATACATAATTCAGTTAAAAAGAAGTAATTAAAAAAGAAGAAAATGAACAATGATTAAGGATATGTCCTCTAAACAAAGGGAAGGAAGAAAATACCATGTAGAGTAAATATGTCCCAGCCAAAGGAAGAGTGTGCCTCAAAGTCTTCAGTTGTACAAATTTTGTTGAGTTATCAGAAGTCAAAGATTCACCTGCCCTGAAAGAAATTATCCTCCAACGCTTCAACACATAGAGTAGACAACAAGAGCACAGCATCTGCAGCAAGAAGAAGCAAAGATTATGTTAAAATTTTGAAACGTGTCAATTTAAATTCAAAATGAATGGCCAATGTGGGAAGTAGAACTGCAGGCACTGCATAGAGTCTAAACCAGTTAAGACACATAAGTCATAACCGTTTCTTTCTACCTCTACCTACAGATATGCACTTAGAACTCTAGACTTTTGGCTTAACTAAGTTATAACCATTTCTTTCTACCTCTACCTAAAGATATGCACTTAGAACTCTAGTGTTTTGGCTTAACTAAGTTGAATAATCCAACTTAGTCTAAAGAACTTCAACTCTTATAATATAGACTCTGCTCAACATAACAAGCATCAAAGTGTTAGATGAGCAAGAGGGACAAGAGAAGAAATAGGAGACCAAAAAGGGAGGAGGAAAAGATAGAGCAAAGAAACAGAGGAAACAAAAAAAACAATAAACAACAAAAATCAAGAACACAACTTTGAAGCAGCAGCATTAACTTGTATGGCATTCTATCTTCAATGACTGAGAAGTTAGGAATAAGGACCAAGAAGGGTGTCATTCACCAAACAATAATTATTGTTGAAATTCACTGCTTTAGATAGTTTATGCTTTATACAACAAAATATATCAAGAGCAGAACATTGCAAGTTTTTTGTAAAGTTTTTCTTGGTTTTGGAGACAGATGGCAATAGGGAAGAGTTGGTTGGAGTTTTAAGTAATCATAACTTCGAGGGAAAATTATATGTAATTATTACTGAAGTCTCAAGGACAGACTGAAATATTATAATTTACCTTAAGAGTATTATAAAATGCATTCACTTACAGAAAAAAGATAAAAGAAAGAGAAAACTCTGTAAAGATCAACCTGAAGAAGCGTGATGACACTTGCAGATGGGAAGTCATAAGATGAAAGAGCTGCCTTATTGAACAACACCAGAAGCACTATAAAACAGAAACAAAAACCGATAAGTGACTGAGCAAAAAGCTGTATTCTTCTCCTAGATGGAAAGCCATACATGTTAGAATACAAAAGCCCATATAGCAAGAGAGGAAGGTAGAATTAAAAGGCGGAGATAGCACTTGACTTTCTTCCAATTCATAGAAAATAATTCAGACGAGATTCCTTTCACGATATTATGTCCTTATACTGGTCATGTTTTCTTACATAGAGTTATGTCCTTACACTGAATATAAGGGGGAGAGAGAAAAAAAGCTAAAGACCAATAAAGCTGCGTGTATTTGTTGTACAAAAATGGATCTCTCAGCATGTCTTCAGCGTAAATTATTCATTTGAAGATACTCCTGAGAATATCTTTCCAGTTATCATGTGTAGCATATTCCTATAATTCACAATAAGGGAGCGTACACCCCGGGGAACAATTCTCTCTAACTCTAATTATCCAATCCGGCAAGATTCTGTTGGCCAAAAAAAAAAATCAGGCAAGAGTGAACTTCAACTCTTTTTTACTTCTCACTCCTTCTTTTTACTTTCTTTCAAATTTCCTCAGGAGCACTGTATCTTACTTATGTCTTCTATTCCATGTTTATCCAGTACCACACTTGAATGAACTAAAACACTCTTGAGACATTGAAACGCAAGACCCAATGAGATACTTAAATATTAAAGTAACTCCAGTCTAACAAGTGAAAAACGATCTTCCTTGATCGATATGAGAAACTTAGGATAACTCAACGATTCAAGGTGGATGTAGAGCTTCTAAAATTGCAAGAATTGTATACAGAAATACCAAAAAATAACAATTAAACAAAAAAAGGAAAAGTGTGATGAATGTACCAGCGCAGGTCATGTAAGAAATTGCGGCGTAGGCTCCTCGTTTAGTCATGGTAGAACCATTGAAAAGCTTCCCTCCATCCTGATCCTTTGGAGGATCCGAAACCGGCAGTGCCATACTCTCCGTCGATTCGGACGTCTTCAGAGACATTTCTCAGCTCTCTCGCTCGCCCTCTCTATCTCTCTCTTCTCTCTAGAGGTTTGCGCAAGAAAGAAGGTTTTTGCTTCACCTGAGACGATGGAGATTGGAAATTTTGTGATTTGGAGGAGAATTCGATGTGTGGAGTGGAAAGAAGGGAAAGCTCCGACTCGCCGAGGCCTTGTACCCAATCCATGACACGAGGGTGAGTTGCGACTCGGAACTCGGAAGTTGACCCGTGACTTTTCCATCGTTGTGACCTGTCAACGAGTGAAGATATGGATAAGCTGCCCATTTTGAATTTGATTACTTCACTTATTTCATTCGTTTTCAAATGCTAATTATTGTTCGCACATCGCCTGATATAATATCCTTTTAATTAAATTATATAATTAAAAATAAAAGTTAAAATTAATTAATTATCTCAATTTTTTTAAAATTAATTTTATTTAATTTTTTATCTCTCCTTTTAAAATACATTAAATAGAAATATTTTTTTAAATATATAATAAATATTACATTATATACTGTCAATGATTTGAAAACTGGACCGGACCGGACGGTCGGATCGGTTAGACCGTCACCCGGTGTGAAAAATGGTTAGGGTTTTCAGCTCTGGACCATTTTTGGGGTTGAACCGAATTGGACCGCTTTGAACCGACTTTTGAGCTAGAAACCGGAGTTGAGCCGGGAACCAGAGCGGTTTTTAGAGAACCAGACGGTTTTTTAAATTGGGGTAAAATTTAACTTAAATTTAATTTTTTTTACCAAAATTATTAATTATAAAAATTATTAGAGAGTAAAACACTATTTTTCATTTTATTTTAAAATTACTAATTATAAAAATAAAAATTTTCATTGTATTATACTCTCTCCATCCCAAATTATAAGAGAATTTTGAGACTCTTTATTTATCCTAAAATATAAGAGACATGGCTAAAATTTATGGAGTAATTAATATCATTTTTCTTTTACACCATTGAGTAATTAAGGTTGTATTGATAATTATTAATAATGAATTAGTCTTACTTCAGACTTTTAATGTGGGCAATTTTGAAAAAAAAAATGAAATTGTAGTATAATTAATGAATTTAACTGCCAAAACTATTTTTTTCTTGACAGATGAAGTAATTATTTGTTTTTTATAATTGGGGATGGATGGAGTATAGTTATTTTATAGTATTATAGTCATATAGTATTATCATGTTAAAATATTTTAACATTGTTTTCAATAATTTAATATATATTATTACTATGTGAGCTTATTAATTTATTATGAACTTAAACTATTTAAATTTATTCTCTTAACAATTTGATATTTTATTTTTATACATATATTATTATACATAATATTATTTTTACTTAATTATTACATCACCGGTTCGACCGCCGGTCCAACCGGTTGAACCATAAAAACCGTTACCCGATCAAGTTTCCGGTTCAACGTCCGGTCTAGCTTTTAAAACATTATATACTGTAAAAAGTCTTATATTTAGAAATATGTCAAAGAGTGCCATAGGACGGGAGGAGTATCATTTAAAAATTTTAATTAATTTTACTTTAAAATAATATTATTTTATAATTTTAATAAAGCATTCATGACTATATTTCATAATTTTATTCTTATAATCTTATCAACTCCTTTATATATATATATATATATTGTTACAACCTATGCTACTTAATATTTTGTAAATCTATGTGGATTATTTCAAATATTTTGTTTTACATTTTGTTTCTCATATTGTTTGAAATATATAATAGTGTTTATTAATTGTAAATAATACAAGTTGCCATAAAGTTTGTTATTTATATTGATAAACTTTTACAATTGAAAAATATATATATATTTTAATTTTAATTTCCATGGTATGTTTATTGATTTTAGGATTATGTAAGACATGTACCAGATTATACATGTTTCCCTATATACAAAGCTTGAAGGAGATTCATAATATTAATGACATATAAATAATATAATTCATTATAAATTAAAACTTTTGTATTGATATATATATATATAGGTGAAAAATAGGAAATAAAATTAATTAACTTAAATATGTGTATTAAAACATCACATTAAGTTAAATAGCCACGGATTCAACACTGGGCTTTGTAAATGAAAAATTATATTGAGAAAACTATCCTTACACTTTTTCAATAAAAGAAATTGCATTATTTATACATTATGAATAATATAATTTTTTTATAAAATTTGTCAATATATATAGCATACTGAAAATGGACCCTGTGTATTACATAAAATTTAGGGCGAATTACATTGTTTATAACTAATAGTTTAGCTTTCTATAAGTTATATATATAGTGATAAAGACAGTTTACTTACTAAACCAATTGTGTTGAGATGGAAACAAAATTACGGGGATGTTGAAGAGAATTTAGACATAATTTGAAATAATAATTAGGACTGGAGCATGGAGATGGAAGATGTTGTTGTTAGCATTCATCAGTGGTATCCTATGTATGTTCCAAGTTTATAATGTCCGATTAGTGGGGGGATTAGTCAATTATTATTATATTTATGCCTTTAACCTGCCTGCCCTCGCGTTTTTGGCCGTGTCTTATATATAGATATTGTACTCTCACTTTTAGCAGAGATGGACCAAAGTTCTGTTGTATCCCTGAGAACCCAAAGTCACATACACACAAACACGGGGCCTTCATGAAACCCGGTGACGGGACGTTGCCTCATCTGCATCCCTTTCACATATTCATTCACATTCGAAAGCAACGGCTTATTAGTTTTTATTTATATTATACGTGAGGCATTTGAGTCCTATCTTGTAGGCTTCTTGGCAGTGAGGGATTTAGGAAAAAAAAATCTTGAAGTTGAGCTCCGCGTTCTTTCATGTCATAAAATTCACCTATGATCGAGTTTATGTTAATTTTTTGAGCAATTTTTTTTCAATATATATAACTAAGGAATCTACAAAAAAATCATCTTCCATTTTATTTTTAAGCTTATTTTTTTATGATATTTAATATTGTAATAAATATTGTGAAGAAAAAAATTATTTCAAAACTATTGAAGGGTTAATTAATTAATTCTCCTGTTATTCCTAAATATCTCTTCTATTGATGTCAATGGAGCTTAAATAACTCTCTTATACAACTTAAATATTGTGAAACTCTCTTGTACTGCACTCTAAAAGATAAATTGAAAACAAAAAAAATGAAAAATTGAAAAAATTTGCACAAATACAATTATGCAAAAGGAAAAAATGATATAATAATATTTAGATTGGATGAGAATGCACCAAGAGTTCAATTGTCCAAGACAAAATGAGAGTTGAGGAAAAGATTGAAATGATAGAAGGACGAGAGCATTGTGGAATAAAGAGGAGAATGTTGAAAGTCTCTCATATGAATAAAAAATATTAAATATGCATCTTTTTTGTTTTAAATGATAGTATAAGTTTATAACGTTATCCTTTTAAATAATAGTATATCCTTTTAATAAATAATTTTATTTGAAAAAGGCAAAGCATTTAATATTTCTTATTAACACATGCACTCGTTCCGCAGCTAATTGGGTGACAGTGAGGTAGTATGTAACAAGGTAGGGGGGAGGGTGAGTTTATCATCTTTTATCTAACACACATAATTCAAATATATCAGTAGTAGGGTTGGAAAAATCAGACTTCATTCTTTGATTCAATCGGTTAGACTGAAAATTGATGTCAAGTCTGGTCTAATTATAGGATTTGACTATTTGGATCCAAAACTAATGGAACATTGGTCAAATCGGTACGAAACCAATTGAACCAGCTTGATTTTATTTTTTAAAACATTTTATTTTTTTTATTTTTTTAGTTTTTAAGATAAGGTAACATTATTTTTAATACTAAGTAACATTATTTTTTATATAAATTTTTCATTTCTTCATTATAATATTATGTAAGTGTTATTATAATACATAATTATTAATAATAATAATTTACTTAATAAATAATATGAAAATAGAATATTAATTGATTATTTTGTATTCAAAATATAATTATAGATAAATATTAACTTATTTATATTTTAATATTAAATTTTGAAACTTATTAACTACAAAAAAAATGAGAATTAGTAATGAAAATTTTGTAATGGACAGAAATCCGTCACTAAACATGGGCATCAGTGACGAATTAGTAACGAATATAAAAAATTATTAATTTTAATTCATCATTTATAAATTTAGTGTCGGATAGAATTTTGTCACTAATTTTCATCACTAAAAATTTAAATCAGTGACAGATTAGTGACAATGAAAAATGCATCATTAAGTAGTGACAGATTAGTGATGAATTTTTTTATTATAAAAATTCAAAAAAATATGTCCAAACAACTTTTTAAAAAAATAATATATATATATATATAAATAATATTTTTCTTTTCCTTTGAAAATTAATTATATAAAAAAAGTTTACTTTCCCAATTGATGAATGTCTATGTATTAAAATTTGAATATAAAAAATGTAAGATACTTTTAATTTAATTGGCAAAATTTAGGTGTTAAAGACTTTGATGTGTAGAGATAACAAGTTCAAGTCAGGAAGTCACACATTCCATGAAAATTAATAAAGTATGAGTGTTAGAGCATAGGAGGATGCGAGTTCAAACTGGAGAAGGCCTATGGGTTGAAGGTTGAAGCTTACGAAAGAAAATGAATTAACTATTTCAAATAATTAAAAAAAAGTCTTGTGACGAAATAAGTTTGATTTTAGTTATGACTATTTATATTACTAAATTAATGACAAATGTATATCTGTCATTAAAATTAGTGACGCTAAATTTCTGATGAACTTAGTGACAAATTTCTATCACTAAATATGAAATTAGTGATAAATTTTACTATTTAGTAATGAATTTGTCTATTACTAATTTCAATTTTTCTAGTAGTGTAATAATATTTTTAATTTTTTTATATAACATATAAAATTAAAATTTATTAAATTTATTATCACCAATTTAATTCTGATTAAATTTTAATTAAACTGTTAGATGATAAATTAGTATTTTGATAGGTTTAATATTTGATTTGTTTTTCAAATTTTAATTAATAGTATCCATATCAGGTGTGTGGGACCCGGGGGTGAACTACCTTTCCCTCCCGTAAATCCATCCATGTTTCTTGGGACGCTTTCATCTTTTCTCCTCATTCCTCACACTGCTTGAAATTAATTGTGAGTCAAGGCTGACACACATGATTAACAGATTCTCTTGTTTCTTTTAAATTTAAATTCTTTGTCCTAATTATACAATCTCTGTTTTGCTATATAGTATATTTTTTTGAGAAATTAATATTTTATAATATAGTATATTTTACAGATTACGTAATATAATTTTTTTCTCTTTTTAAGATTGTCCCTAATTAATAAACTCAAATATATATTTATTATTAAAATATTTCATTCCCAAAACATTTAATGAGGGTAATTTGAGAAAAGATAAAAAATTTTATTAGTTATTAATTATTATCTTAGTCTGTGTGCGGTAGTTAAAAGTACACTATAAACTGGGACGGACGGAGTATTTGTTTTTACTAGAAAAAAAAACATTTAGATTATCAAATCAAAATTGAATTAATTATGTAAATCAAAACACTCTTTTTATAACCAAGGCAAGGGTTCTTGAAATATTCATACCTGCTTTCTTATAACTTAAATTTCGTAGAATATATAAATAAAATAAATTAAACTATTTATGATTTTATTACAATAAATTATTGTGCTCAATGTCAAATCAACCAACGATATTTTTAAATAAAATTTTCACATGTTTTATTTTGTATTTTCAATTTTCATATTCTTTTAAGTTTAAATATTTTCATACAATGCCAGTGGCAAATCATTATAGTTATAAAAATTAATGCATATATTTTTTACCAAAAAATGTATTCAATACAATGGAAAAGATCCAAAATTACGAGAAAAAAAAAGAATTTATAATCTAATTAATTGCTCTTTTTTTATGTTATTCATTGAAGTAGTTGGATATATGCATTTATCAGCGGCATCTACCGACATATTAGATCTGGACTTATTAGCTAACAAAACCAACTCTTATTTCGACTATATATATATATGTACCTTTTTTCATTTTAATTTTATTATTTAGTGTCATGTATGATAAACGAAGTAGCTAGCTAGCCAGCCTGCGAAACCACGTTCGGTAGTTAGGGGTTCATGATCAATCACACTAATCAGCAGCTCAACTGTCTTGTGCAAATATATTCATATTCATCCTCCTTCCATTTTATTATTGTTTGGCTGTCAAGAGATTAGCAGAAACACAAACGGAAGATCATTTTGATTAATTCTCACGATTAATGGAGGAGCATGCATGTTCGTGTTTTTGCTTTTCTGCATGAAGGGGAGAACAATCGGCAGCTTCAGCAAATAATTTTATACTGGCCTGTTCAGTGATTATTAACAAGGGGAATATTAATTAATTTATTCATGTCAAATTAAAGCTGTATTAATTCATGAGTAAACGTAGAAATAATTATATTCCCTTTCTCCTTCGCACTCAATGTATGATGTTATCGGTCACCACAGTTGACATGGAATATATAAGTTAATACCCAATAATGAACTTTATGTCTCACTAGCTAAATTAAAAAAACAATTATTCATCTTCCCACTCCACTATAAATATATTTTTTGAAAAAGGCTCAACACATGTTAAGAATCAAACACCCTTTTCTACCACCAATTATTTTTAATTGTTCCTTCAAATATGTTTTTCTTCTCTTTATTGCCGCACCAAATGAATGGAATTATTGTTCATATCATCTTTTTATTAAAAATATATGTATTAATATTAATTCTTAGGCAATTATGAGCACCAAAAAGAGCTCGAATAAGGGCAGAAGGAGGCTAAATTACCAGAAATAGTAAGCGGATAAAACGAGTCACAAATTCGTTGCTTTCCGGAAATATAAAAGTATCCCGTTAAAGTTTTAAACCTGTTTCCCCCGGTAATTCGCACCGACATGCTTCAGCCCATAAAAACATAAGTGGGACCCTCCAATCATCACACCAATACTGGAACCATCTCGCTCCACGTGGTCGCTTCCGTTTCACTAGATCAATCTGATTCATGTCACCGTACACCGTATGTGTCGTATGGTAATAAGGAAGGTCCCCACCGCACAGGACTACAGCCTCCTCCGTAAAATGAAGCTCTTTACTAAATCAGACTGGCACACATCGAATAACAGAACAATTGCATGTTCCGGTGGGTGCAGCTTTCTCTTCCCTTCGCCCAGATCTCACATCAGAGGGTTCTCGATTCAAACCTATACGCCTTCCTTCATTGCTCTGGAGCCGATAATCTAGAAGTAGAAGCAGGAATTAATCGGAGCATCCGGATCCGCATTATTTGGACCACGGATCTAGGAGAAGAAAAGTAAGGTAAGTTCCGGGGATTTATAGTTTCTACTTTTGGAAAATTGTTATTTCAACAATTTAAGCTTAAATTTGACGAGGGTGAGCTCTCACAATTAAAAAAACAAATTGTGCGATGATGGTTTTTCACTTATAGATTTGAGCTCGGCGAGTCGGTGAATCTGAGGTTGGAGGACTGTTAGATCCGGGTCGGAGGGAGAGGAAGAGTTTCTGGCCTGTGAATCATCTCTGAGAAATGGCGCCGAGCACGATCCGGAAGGCGATTGGGGCGGTGAAGGACCAGACTAGTATTGGGATAGCGAAGGTGGCTAGCAATTTGGCGCCGGAACTCGAGGTAGCGATCGTCAAGGCGACGAGTCACGACGATGACCCGGCAAGCGAGAAATACGTGCGGGAGATCTTGAGCTTGGTGTCTTTTTCTCGTGGCTATGTTCAGGCCTGCGTCTCTGCGGTGTCCAAGCGTTTGGGGAAGACCCGGGACTGGATTGTGGCGCTTAAGGCGCTGATGCTTGTGCACAGGTTGATGAATGAGGGTCCCCCCTTGTTTCAAGAGGAGATCTTGTATGCCACGAGGAGGGGAACTAGGCTTCTCAACATGTCCGATTTCAGGGATGAGGCTCACTCTAGCTCTTGGGATCATTCGGCTTTTGTGAGGACCTATGCTATGTATCTGGATCAACGGCTCGAGTTGATGCTGTACGACCGGAAAAGTGGCAGCGTTGGGGGTGGTAGTGGCGGGGCTAGCGTGGACGACAGGTTTGGGGGTAGGGATAATTTTAGGTCACCCCCACCGAGACCGTATGAAAATGAGTATGGATATGGAGATTTTAGGGGGGAAAGTGGGTATGGAGGTGGGATGCGACGGACTAGATCGTTTGGGGATATGAGCGAAACGGTGGGCCGAGAAGTTAGAGAGGAGAAAAGGGTTAATACCCCATTGAGGGATATGAAACCTGAGCGGCTTTTTGGCAAGATGGGTCATCTGCAGAGGTTGTTGGATAGATTCTTGGCTTGTAGGCCTACGGGATTGGCAAAGAATAGTAGGATGATTTTGATTGCATTGTATCCTGTTGTCAGGGAGAGCTTTCAGCTGTATGCTGATATTTGCGAGGTTTTGGCTGTTTTACTGGACAAATTCTTTGATATGGAATACCCTGATTGTGTTAAGGCGTTTGATGCTTATGCCAGCGCAGCTAAGCAGATCGATGAGCTTGTTGCCTTCTACAATTGGTGCAAGGATACTGGTGTGGCAAGGTCATCAGAATACCCTGAAGTTCAGAAGATTACTAGTAAGTTACTGGAGACACTGGAGGAATTTGTAAGGGACAGGGCAAAGAGACCAAAAAGTCCAGAGAGGAAGGAGGAACCTCAGCCTGTGGCTAAAGAAGAGGAGCCAGCACCAGATATGAATGAAATAAAGGCACTACCTCCGCCTGAGAATTATACTCCACCTCCTCCACCTGAGCCAGAGCCTAAGCCACCACAGCCACAAGTTACAGAGGACTTGGTGAATCTGAGAGATGATCCTGTCACTGCAGATGATCAAGGCAATAGATTGGCTTTGGCACTCTTCAATGGTGCACCGGCTAACAATGCAAATGGATCATGGGAAGCATTCCCATCAAACGGACAGCCAGAAGTGACTTCGGCTTGGCAAACCCCAGCTGCTGAACCTGGCAAGGCTGATTGGGAACTGGCATTGGTAGAGACTGCTAGCAATTTATCAAAGCAAAAACAAGCTCTAGGCGGTGGGCTTGATCCATTATTGTTGAATGGCATGTACGATCAAGGAATGGTAAGACAGCATGTAAGCACTGCCCAACTGAGTGGGGGGAGTGCAAGCAGTGTGGCATTGCCAGGACCAGGAAACAGCACTACCCCTGTCTTAGCTCTCCCAGCCCCAGATGGATCTGTGCAGCCAGTTAATCAGGATCCATTTGCTGCATCACTAACCATTCCGCCCCCATCATATGTGCAAATGGCTGATATGGAGAAGAAGCAGCATTTGCTTGTACAGGAGCAGCACGTGTGGCAACAATATGCGAGGGAAGGGATGCAAGGTCAAACTAGCTTGGCCAAGATCAATGGAACTGGGTATTATGCTGGGGGTCCTATGCCTGTGATGCCTTATGGAATACCCCCAGTTAATGGAATGGGACCTCCCACCGGGTATTACTATACACCTTACTGATTTTCCCCACAATTTGATAGATGACTTGGATAATTTCATATGGTGACTTGTTGTTTTGTTTTTTGAACGATGTCATATTATTCTTGAGATTTGCACATTATTATGATGAGGACTGTGTGGGGACTGAGTTGGAGAGACAAATTTCTTGTCGTGGGTTTGATGGAGGGAAATGTGTAATTCAATTGTGATGTCTCTATGTTCTATAATTGTAGAATTTTCTTCTCGGTTTTGTAAGTGCTTCTTGCTCTTCAGAGACAAACACTTAACTAATGTAAATTTTGTTTAACGCTGCTGCTGATTGATTTGTTATGCTTTTGCTATTTCTAATTGTGGGAAATAAACTATCCAGGCCCATCATTCTGATTTGCACATTAAAGGTTTCCTGCATTTATGTAGATAGCGCGAGGAAGATATTGTGTAGTCAGATAGGGCTTGAGTTGGGATGCACTGAATTCTGGTGGACGTTTGGGTTTTCTAATCGCCTCTGTATTTACTATTTAGAGTTAATGATTTTTTTTTTTTGGGTTACATCAGCAGAGTTTAAACCTCAAGATTTCCATCCATATTTTATCCTTACCCTGAATTAGTCGTGGGAGTTGACCATATTTTGTTAGGGTATAATGTAGAATATTCAAATAATATAGCAGCCCATATCAATGTTCTCGCATCATTAAATAACTAAAAATTTTAACTAAGATGGTTAAGGAAATATGTACATGTTATTAAATCTTTTTTTTTTATCAACGTAGTAAATCATTTATTTTTAAAATGTGTTATTTGAAATTTTAAATCAAGTTACTTTTACCGTAAAGTGTGTGAAAGAAAAGTCTTCTTGTTATTTACGATACATTTTTTTATAATTTTTTTTTTTAGATTTATAGCATTCATATATGTTTGAAATCCTTTTGATGGGGTTATGTGTTATATGAATGAGGTGGGGGAAGCTGTCAAATTTTTTCTAAATTTCGTCAGGAAAATGATGAGGGATATAAGCTGTTCTTTTGCTGTTTATAAACAGAGAGTCCACTAATTTAGAAGGATCATTGAATTCACATTGTAAACCTGTTGTCAAAGAGGTGATTGTGCTACATAATGTTTCATGCTTGAATGTGTCAAAAAGTTCAGACAATGGAAAAATAAGGACGTTGACCAAATCAAAGAATAATGATGGAGTCGGCGATTCAGCGTGCATTTGGGGGTTGAATTAGGGATAATAACCACGTACGTAGTATTAGTTTCTAGAAATATTTTAGGAATATTATGAAGAGGAGAAATATTAGATGTGTTTGTTTATGTACTATTTCATCCAGAGTCCAAATTAGCAATAAAAAAAAAAGTCGCCGGCCATTTATATTGAAAAAAAAAAAGATGTAGGAACCAAAAGGAATCTGAGTGGGTTAGATAAGTAGATATTTTAGGGAGAAGTTCCTGCTCTAGTCGTCGTTTTTATATTTATTACATGTGGGGTTTAGCGCACAGCTGTATTAGGCAGTGTCTCGTCCGCAGGTTTCACGACAACTCATAAAAAGCCGGAGGCGTATGGCATCTGCGACCCCACCATACATAGGCTGCTCCTTTTTCCGCCAGTGGCTCCAAATGAAAAACCATGCCACACCCACATTAGATCTGATCCATACTTCATGTCCTCCTTTCTTTTCCACGTCTCCTCTGTTTGTGGAAAAATAAAAAAATGTGGGGCCTCTTTAATTTTAATTCATTGACTTGGACACCTTCGCTTCCAGTCTGGCTTCCGCATAAGTTTCAGCCCAATCACTGTTTGTCAAATATTTGAATCACCATCTAGATGGAATGCACATGATCGTCGTTATTGTTTGATTATTATATTCTCTATTTGCCATTTGTGTCATGTAAAACATTAAGAATACTAAAAAATATTTTTTATCAAATATAAATTATTTGTTAATTTATTAATACAGAAAATATAGAAAGAGCACGGACTCTAGTTTTTGTATTTTTTTTTAAAAAAAATTATCTGGAATCCAGTCGTTACTTTTAAGTTCTGAGCCTCCAAATACTACAAATCAAGCAGTGTGTCAAGGCTCAGCCTTGGATTGTGGGGTGGGGTGGGATGGGTCGAGAGTTCTTTTAACAGTATCTTCCAAGGTATTAAAAATAGTCGGTTGTAAATAAATTGTTATATTTTAAATATTATAGATAAAAAATATAAAAGATATTTATTTATGATGATAAAATTAATATTTAATTTATGATGAAAAATAAATTTAATAATTTTTTAGTTTTATATGTCATATAGAAAATTAAAAATATTATTAATAAGTTTTACAAACTAATATTAAAATTTAAACAAATTAATATTTATTTTTAATTATATTTTAAATTTAAAATAGTTAATTGATATTCTATGTTCATATTATTTATTAAATAAATTTATTATTGTTAATAATTATGTATTATAATAATGTTTATATAATATTATAATATAAAAAAATAAATTTATATAAAAAATAATGCTAGTTAGTATTAAAAATAATGTTATTTTATTTTAAAAATTAAAAAAATAAAAAAAATGACCAAACCATCCTTGATTAGTTCGTATTAATTCTGAAAAACACCAAGTGCCGGATTCTCAATTCAATTAATCAAATTGGCTGGTCTTATCCGCTTTTTTATGTCATGGTATCTTCTACGATCTCAAACCTTATATTCTCGAGTGTTCCTAACTCTCAGGACCAGCACTCTTTTCTTCTGGCTTTTGTAATTTTAGTGTTTGACTTGTTGTGGTAAGTGGAAGTTGGGCCGTCGATCTGGGTGTATAGTTTAGTTTAGGTGACTTGAAAGTTTGAAATGAATGGGAATTGAGCAAAAGGAGAAGGCAAGTCAAAGTTCGAAAAAGAAGTTAAAGTACAGCTCAGCTGACAGATGTTGACAGGTCAACAACTCACCTCAACTGCAGCTTGATCGGACACTTGTGGGGGCCACTCACCACCGCTTCTAGACTTCTTCAGCCGTTCTCCGTTTTTTAGAAGGTCAACAACATATTTAGGTGGATTATTGGTAAATTCTTTTTATTAAAAATACGTTACATATTTTTTCTCTCTATTATACCAATAAAAAAAATTTAATATTGATTGATCATATATAAATCTCTTTTGCTGAAAAGGAAAAAAAAAATCATATGTAAACGTCTAAAATCTAGATCATATTGGAGTTGAACATGGTTCACAATTAAAAGAATTTTTGTTTTTCGGCCAACTTGGACAATTAACAACTTAACACCACAAAAATCAGATCATTTAGCCCTTGGGCTTAGAGCCCATTGAATCCCATCACCTGTACATTTTTTTTAAAGCAAATATCTATTGGAGGGTTGGTTGGTTAATTTAATACTTTGGATTTCAAGGCCCATCTCCGGGTGTTGCCTGGGCCATAGAAAATCGTCAATATGAGTATTCGATATTTAATTAAATATTGTTTATAAAAAAATTAATTAAATATAAAAAACAAAACTTATAATAAGATGCATTATTTATCAACTATAAATATTGTGACTTCTTTCTGGAGCAATACATGGGGGCCTACTTATATAATAAAATATAAAATTTACAATAAGTTGTATTTTTCAAAAGTCTTAGACTAATGTTGCTCATTTTTCAGAATCTGCACCATACATTAATATATACATAGTGAGGAGGAACCTAATTCGTAATTTCTGATTCTTCCTTCTCCAAAACCTCTATTTAAACTCTAGATTATTATCTAACCCTATCACAAAGAAATTATTCTAATCAGCGCCTTTCTTCATTTGTATTTTCCATGAGTTTAATTCTGGTAAGACTCGATTAAATAAGGGAAAAAACTATTTTAAAATAGTAATATGACAACGATCCTACTTAAAAAGTAATCAAACAATGAAATCATTAAGAAATTAGTGACGGTGAAGTCGACGCTGGGTGATTGTAATGGGAGCTGGCAGCCTGGCACCCAAAGGCCAAAGTGACTCAAAACTGATCTCCATGCGAAGTCTTTTTTTTTTTTTTTGAGATAATAATAATAATAATAATAATAATAATAAAATGTATGAGGACAACTTACGTGCGAGGACTTGAATGTTTTGATGCAAAAGTTAATTATATGAAGTCATACACGTGAATCAATTATATAGTCAATGAATCTAAGGTTAACAAAAACCTTTTGAAAATTGAGCATGATTGTCTCCTTCCCCAGGCCTGCGAACATTAACCAGTGTTGCCCTAAACAAGTGAGGAATCCTCACGGAATCACATAAACTAACACTGTTTTTGACTTCACCATCTGTCTCTATTGGTGGATTTTCCTTTTGGTCTCGTTGACACCTTTAAACAATCCATTCATGTCTGCTCTTTGGGAGCCAAAGGATACTTCTGCTGTCCAAATCTTCATTCAAATTCTAATAAGTCGAATGGTAAAATGAAATTTTGGAATTAATCATTTAAATACTCAGAATACTTTGTAACCTCCAATTCAAGTTATACGAAAGTGGAAACTTGTGAACAGAAATTTTTGTCCTCACAATGCTCCAGTTCTGCATTAAACATCCTCTCGGTCTGGGGCAAACAGTTCAAGGATATTGCAAATATGCCAACCTCCATTGTCAAACAAAGCCATTAATTGTTGTCTTTTATATATATATATATATATATATATGAAAAAGGAATTTCCCTATGACGCACGTTTCGGTCGAAATAGTTGAAATTTCAAACTAGGATCTGTCAGATTGTCAACCACCCACAGTAATCTTGAATTTTCCTGCAGTTTTAGAACCACCTCACAGCGACAAAATATGCTTCTGATCTCTTAGCCTTAAAGTGACATAAACCAAAACAAATAAAGGAGAAAAAGTCAACGAACGTCGTCTTCCAAGTTCCAGTCCCACTTGTTCTGTGTCGCATGCCCACTTTTGTCCTAATACATTAGCTGCCAGCTCTATCAGACCAGCAGATGCACTGTTCCTCTAGTTATGTTCATCTTTTGACTCTCCTTTCGATTCCCATGATCAAATATAAATATTAACTGTTAATTATTATCACCGATTGTTCATTTGTTGGCCTCTTCTCAAGTGGCTCTTTCCTCTTCTGACTTCTACGTCACAAAGTCAGATTACCCACTAGTTCTCACTATGAGTCTGGGTTTCAAAATTTTATTCTCTCTCCATTATATCCAGTCCCTAAACACTAACAAGTTCTTGCAGTGATCATGGTGGAAAAGCCTTGGTCTTTGTTCCATATAATGGCTATCTTCACCTTGATGTTGTCTATTTTCCTTTTGTCTGAAATCTGTTTGGCTGGTATTCTCACTGTTGGCAATATCTCTCCAGGGTTTCAAGGATCTCAAATGAGATGGGTAGACAAAGATGGCAAGTTTCTCGGGTCAAAAAGTGGAGAATTCGTCTTTGGCTTCATATCTACAACAAATGACAAGGCAACATGTCTCCTAGGAATCGTCCACAGGGCCACTGCCACGGTGGTTTGGACTGCAAATAGAGGAAACCCTGTTTCCGATTCTGATAACTTTGTGTTTGATGAAAATGGCAACGCCTTCTTACAGAAAGGAAGATCCATGGTTTGGTCTACAGATACCAGCGACAAAGGGGTCTCCTTAATGGAATTGTTGGACACAGGGAATCTTGTTTTGCTTGGGAACAATGGAAGCATTATTTGGCAGAGTTACAGCTATCCAACAGATACCTTGTTGCCAAATCAGGACTTCACAGAAGGAATGAAACTTATCAGTGAAGCTACCCCTAATAACTTGACCTACGTTCTAGAGATCAAATCTGGTAACGTCATTCTTTCTGCTGATTTCCAAACTCCTCAGCCTTACTGGTCCTTGCAGAAGGATTACCGCAGAACCAGGGATAAATATGGTGGGGTGGTGGCATCAGCATCACTGATTGAAAATTCCTGGAGGTTCTATGATAAAAACAAGTCCTTGTTATGGCAATTCATTTTTGCTGAAGATACAGGGACGAATACCACTTGGTTTGCTGTTTTGGGAAGTAATGGTTATATCACATTCTCTGATCTACGAAGTGAAAGTGCAAGCAGTGTTTCACCAATTAGAATCCCACAAAACTCTTGTAGTACACCACGACCTTGTGGTCCGTACTACATATGCACAGGTGACAACATGTGTCGTTGTCCTTCTGTTCTTAGATCTCGTCCAGATTGCAAACCAGGGAATGCCGTCTCTTTTTGTAATAATAACTCGGGAAGTTCTATAGAGCTCGTTAAAGCTGACAATGGAACCCATTACTTTGCGCTTGATTTTCTTCCAGCCTCTTCAAGAACTGATCTGAATGGTTGTAAAGCTTCTTGCCTTGGAAATTGCTCGTGCCTTGCTATGTTCTTCCATAGCAATTCAGGGAACTGTTTTTTGTTGGATAGCATAGGCAGCTTCGAGACTTCTGATTCAAATTCTGAGTTTGTTTCTTACATTAAGGCCTCGACTGATGGAAGCAGAGGTGGTGATGGAAGGAACAATAATCACACCATAGTTGTCGTGGTCGTTGTCTTATTATCAACATTGCTTGTCATCTTGGTTCTGGTTTATGTGGGATTTCAATACTACAGAAGAAAGCCAAAATTGCATGAATCTTCTGAGGAAAATTCAGAAGACATTTTCTTGGGGAACTTAACTGGCTTGCCAATTCGCTTCAGCTACAAAGATCTTCACATAGCAACGCGTAATTTCTCAGTGAAGCTCGGACAAGGCGGTTTCGGTTCAGTTTACAAAGGGGTTCTACCGGATGGGACTCATGTAGCTGTGAAGAAATTGGAAGCCATTGGGCAAGGAAAGAAAGAGTTTAGAGCAGAAGTTAGCATCATTGGGAACATCCATCATCATCATTTGGTCAGGCTTAAAGGGTTCTGTGCAGAAGGATCTCATAAGCTTCTTGCTTACGAGTATATGGCAAATGGGTCATTGGACAAATGGATATTCAACAAAAATATGGGAGAGTTCATGTTGGATTGGGATACCAGGTTTAATATAGCACTTGGAACAGCAAAAGGATTGGCTTACCTCCATGAAGATTGTAACTCTAAGATTGTACATTGTGATATCAAACCAGAGAACGTGCTTCTTGATGACAATTTCCTTGCTAAAGTTTCAGACTTTGGTTTGGCCAAGTTAATGACTCGTGAACAAAGCCATGTTTTCACGACACTCAGGGGCACCAGGGGATATCTAGCACCTGAGTGGATCACAAACTCAGCTATATCAGAGAAAAGTGATGTTTATAGCTATGGGATGGTGTTGTTGGAAATCATTGGAGGAAGGAAGAATTACGATCCTAGTGAAACTTCAGAGAAACCTCGTTTCCCATATTTTGCTTTTAAGATGATGGAGGAAGGGAAGCTGAGAGATATTATTGATTCAAAGTTGGAAATAGATGAAAATGATGAAAGGCTTCATAATGCTGTTAAAGTTTCATTGTGGTGCATACATGAAGACATGTCTCAAAGGCCTTCCATGGCCAAAGTAGTCCAAATGCTTGAGGGTCTCTGTGTTGTTCCGAAGCCTCCAACTTGTTCCCCATTGGGTTTTCGCCTTTATTCGACTCTGGTTATACCCAAAAGGGGAGGCACTTCATTAGAACCATCAGACTCTAATAGTGATACTTGTCTCTCTGCAGTTCAGCTTTCAGGACCAAGATAGCAGTAACATAGTTACATGGTTCTAAGAATATAGTTATCTCTTTGTAATGTAAATTTTGTTAAGTTTCTTGAGGGAAATATTAAATATAATTATTAGGTACCAAGTTCAGATTTGTTCACCTATGCAGCACGACTACATACTGAAAACAATTTGACTGATATCTGGAACACCCCATGGGAATTCTTACTTGACCAAACACATGCCAAGTGCGTCTGAATTCCATAGATTTGAAAACAAGTTGAGTCTGAAATTCGAATGATTTAGTTGTAAAAGAACCTATAATCCAAGTGTTAGGTTTAATATAATATAAGTTTTGATGATAACAAATGTAGAGTAATAAGGAATAAATACATCATATTTGTCTAACGTATATTTATTTCGAAAATAACTAAAATATGTATTAACATGTATTTAATTATATTTATAATGCTTATATCATGTTATATATTAATATATTTACTGTGTTTTTATACTTTATAATATAAGTTGAATATATAAATTGGACTAACTATTTAGTTTGTAAGTGTAATATATTAAATGTAATATTGTCCAAAAAAGAAAAGTGAGTATTGGAATAAAGAAAGGAAAATTAACATCATGCCTCACTCAAAAAAGAAGAAAAGAAAAAATGCTCAAAAAATTGAAGATTAGAAGGGAGTACGCCAAAAATGGAATGATCAAGTGAAGTGGAGTTTAACTTTTGAAAACCTCATTATTAAGTATATTTTGTTTTTACTTAAGTTTTTAGGTGATTTAATTTTTGAAATTTACTTAATCTTGTTACCATATGTTTTAAACAAGTTAGATTAAGTAAATATGATGTTAGCAAATGTTAAAGTTGAAGAATATTGATTAATAGAATAATTTTGCTATTTGACTCATGTTTATGTTATGCAAAATTTGTACTTTACTTCTTGGAATTAAAACTT
This sequence comes from Adenanthera pavonina, assembly GCA_026686845.1. Lineage (NCBI taxonomy): Eukaryota > Viridiplantae > Streptophyta > Magnoliopsida > Fabales > Fabaceae > Adenanthera > Adenanthera pavonina. Next base: position 14,696,658 of record JAIVEN010000015.1, read on the forward strand.
ACAGAGGTTTAATCTTTAATAGATGAATTTTGATTGTGAAATTTAAATTTTGAGTTAAGCAAAGTTAGTGAAAGTGTGCAAAATTCACATGAAGTTTAGTTGAAATTTGACTGTTGATGAAGTTCAAAAATATAACATCTGATAGATGAACTTAGAGCTTTAAAGTGTGTACTTCAAAGTAAGAACTTTTGTTTCATGTTAAACATGCCACTGATAAATGAATTTCAATTTTTGAAATTTGAATTTCAAAGTGCATTGTGAAAACTTGAAGTAATTATTCAAACTCAACAGGTGCACTTCTAATATGAAAATTTGCACAAACTATAAATTAATATGGGATATCTTTTACAAACTCGAAATTCGAATGTCACTTAGTAACAAACGAATTTTGAAAATCAATGTTAAACATATAATTATGCTGACTCTGTGAAGTCCGTTTATTGAGCCACAAAATTTGAATGCTAGTATATCAGACGCATTTAATGCGTTTGTTGAATGACTCTTTTTGCAGAGTAACAGCTAGAACTTATGTCTAACGAATAAATTTTATGTTTAATGAATAATTACGTCACAAATTTATAAATAGAACTTCATTTGAATTTTGGTTAACAATATTAAGCACTTATATGCCAAAATACTGTTACACTGGATAAAATATTTTTGTGTTAACATTCAAAATTAAACTCACCTCATTAGAGTGAGTTTCAATATATTATCCACTCTTGAATATAGTTTCAATTCTGTAATTTTTTTCTACAATTTTTGGGTAAAATCTCAGTGTGGGGAAACATTAAGGAAATTATACATCTTGTAAGGATGTGAGGAGAGTAGCTTCACAAGTATCTAATGAAATATATGGAATACACTGAGACTTCATAAATACCTGGATTAAACTTGTGGGATACAAAGGAAAATCTTAAGTGATGGTTTGAGGATTGAACATAGGCCAAGTGGTTTGAATTGAATTAAGATAAATTTTTATGTGTTGCACTTTATCTTCTTATTTCATCTATCTACTTTATCATACTCTATTTATCTCTATTCTGTTGCAACATTTGATGAAATTTAGCTATATTTCAAAGGATAGAAAAATCTTACATAACTCAATTCACTATCTTTTTAGGTGACTAGCCAACCTAACACAAGGTTGAGACATAATTATTTTGTCACGGTTGAATTGAAGTTGGAGTAATTGGAGGCCCAACTTACAATGAAACTTCATGTTATATTATACTAGTAAATAAATATATTAATTCAAATAGCTCAAAATAATACTGAACCAACAAAATAACCCCTATTTAAATGCTTATATGATGGTCTGTTGATTATTTGTGTATTTTAATGCGCATATCCCTTAGATAGAAATTCTTTCGTTGAATTGATGCATTGAATAACCGTGAGAGACAATGAGAATATGTAGTTTGAGGACTTCAAGAATTCCCAGTAAGCATACATTTCTGGGAGGGGGTTTGTCAATTATGTGAAGAGACGTGAATAGCTTAATCAGTTTAGCTTTGTTTTGTCTTTTCTGAAATTATCCACATAGATAACAAAAAAGTAAGCATTATATAGCAGAAGCAAACTATCATCCTGCGTGCTATGTGAACAACCAACTTTTCTTATTTTCATTTTCAAAGTGAAAGTTAGGTGCAGTTAACTTCTTCTTCTTGGGGTTCTTCATTTTTTTTGGCCATCAACTTTTGAGCTTCGAGTAAATGGGAAAGCTCCATCTTTTTCAGAGGAATTCACCTACCGATATGCTCCATACATGACATATAAATTTTAATAAGAGTTCTCTGTTAATCAGACTATGGCAAAAATAAGAAAACAGAAAATGATTATTTAAAGAATTAAACTAACTATTGCATCAAATTACCAAGTGTTTCACAAATTTATCACCTAAAATACACCATTACAACTTGACAGTTTGTTGGTTGACCGTTAGAAATATTATAGGCTTGACTCGCAAGTATGAGTCAGTGCATTTATACAAAGAGCATAATGAATACAAAATACCTTCATTTTAACCAACTCAAGTCAAAGTAAGTTGTAGATGTTCTTCTTTGTTAAGTAATGGGTTGAGAGTTTAATTTTTAATTTTTGTATATAAAGTAAACCCAATTAGAAGAGCCTATCCTTTACCTTCCATACTTTGAGGAATTGGTGACAGGAAATACTCTTGGTTACTGCCAAAAGATACCTTCATTTGGTAGGCAAATACATAGTTTGCTCTGTGCATTCACACTAATTACTTATGGAGTATTATGAAACCCATACACTAGAGAATTGTATAATGTTGCGTAATTGAGGCCATAAAGGGTGACCCACCATAGTGTTTGTAATAAATCACCCTGCCGGTAGAGATATTTAGAATCTCCAATCAAAGATAGAGAAAAAGAAAGAATGAGAGAGAGAGAGAGAGAGCTGACATATTTTAGATGAGAAGGCCAAATATCCAACTCCTGAAGCACCAGGAACCACAAAGAAAATGGTGTGGAAGATCCTGAACAACTATATGTGGACTAAATTTTGTGCTTGCGGGTCAAAGCCAATTATCAATTAATTAAGCTTAATGAAAAGCTAAAATCCTGTGTCTGTGTTTGTCTGGCATCTTAGTTTTTTAATGAGGAAAGTGAGAAATGTTTACTCCACACTTTGAAAGTCCTAAATTTCAAAATTGGAATACACTAAGACATTCTTAAGAATCTTGTCATCGTCATCATTATCTTTTGTAAAAGAAGTGGGGCATGTCCATGGTTGCTCTCTCACCTTCCATGCTGATTATTCCTTTTCCTATTACGATTGATTCAACTGCACAATTACCAAAAAAACTCACTGAATTGTCAGTAAACTAATTTCTGAGGAGTTTCATAAACGTCATAAATATAAACTTAAAAGTCTTCGATACTTTATTCTCACATTCAAAGATAAAGTAATACATATAGATGAAACCATACGTGATGTTTTATCCAAGGTATTAAAAATCGGACCGATCATTGAATCGGATGAGATAATGGTTCAAGGTTCAATGGTCGGACCGGTTGTGAATAAATTAATATATTTTTAATAATATAGTTAATTAATATTCAATTTTCATATTATTTGTTAGGTAAATTTATTATTATTAATCATTATGTATCATAATAATACTTATAACATATTATAATATAGAAAGAAAAAAATTTATACTAAAAATAATACTACTTAGTTCTAAAAATAATGTTATTTTATTTTAAAAAAATATTTTAAAAAAATTAAAAAAAAAAAAGAAAATCAAGACCGGTTCAACCCGGTTTTGGACCGGTTTTACACCGATTTTTGACCGGTTTGACCGGTTCTTGACCGGTTCCCACCGGTTCTGAGACCCCCCGATTTTTAGCTACTTCCGGACCGGACCAGGGGCCGGTTCCCGGTCGGACCGGTCGAACCGGCTAGTCCGATCCGGTTTTTTATACACTGGTTTTATCATAGATTCCTTAAATTCGGCGTGAAGTACGGAAAAAATGAGTCTAGTTTTGAAAATTCCGTAGCAAGAGAAGAAAATGAAGCATGTGGGATGGAAGACTAGGCCACTTAGGGCATAGGTATTTATAGCGAAGGGATTGTAGTTGTGGAGAGAGACAAATGTTGGAGGATGTCTTTTTCGTTGCCACATGAAAACAGATGACACAAACAGAAGTGCTTCCATCTTCATTGTCTGAAGTCTGAACGATGATTAAAGAATCTGCAATATAATGCTTATCCATAAACACTCATCACTTCCTTAATACATCCGCACTACCACATGTTTCCCCCTAATCTTTCATTTGGATGACGAAAAAATTATGAGAAAAAATAAGAAAATTCTAGATAATAGTGTTTTTCACCATATCAAATAATGGTTTTTTTGGCTAATCAGGAATCAAGTAATGGTTAAGTGCTGATTCGATTCATTTTTGGTTGCTAGATATTTATTTCACTAAGTATGATGCCTCTCTTCTATTTTTCATAACAGCCCAGATACATATAATTTTATAGGCAAATATTTAATTTGTAATGACATTACCTGTCTGTAATCTCTTAATGAAGTAAAGTTAGTTATTCAGTTAACTTTATTTGCAGTAAATGTGGACGATGGTTAAGGTGCGGCTGTGAATGATTTTCATCTATTGAATAACTTTGATAAAATAATGTCACATCAATAACCGAAAATTCATGTTAATTAATGGTACTATGTTTCTGAATTCAAGTCTTCCCCATCATTAATCAAGTTTGCAAATCTCATTAGCTCCATGTTTGATTTTTAGTTAATTAAAAATAAGTTTGGATAGAATTGCTTTTATAACATGATTCTGATAAAAATTAGTTTTGCACTAACATATTTATGTTTGGATAATTTATTTAAAAATTAGTTTTAACAAAACTCATAATTTTTTTTTAAATTGAACTTAAACTCTATATCATTATTAATTTAATTTCTTTAGAATAAAATTTAATCTGTAATTATTTAATTGGAAATAAAGTATATCTAATATAACATTTTCTTATAGGTTATGATCTATGGAAATTAAAATTTTGAAAAGATATTTTGGTCAATAGATAGGAGAAAATTTATGAAAATTTTATTTTCTTAATTTTTTTATTTTTTTCTTATTTTTATTATTCTATTTTTATCTAACTTTAAATTAAAATAAATATAAATAAAAATGAAGAAGTAGAACGAAAAAACAGCGTCGAATTGCTTCTCCGGAAACCTGTTTTGCTAGCCGAAATGATTTTCTAATGGAAAAATAAAAATTAGCCAAATACACCCAAAACTATATCATACTTGATTTTGACTCCAAATATTGGTTTGTGAGTAGTGATGCCAAATATATCCTAATATTATCTTCCATTTAAAATATAAATCATATTTGATTAATTATATAAAATCTAAGAAATGTAGTTTTATTCATTAAATCTGCCAATAAATACATTATTTTTCAATAATGTTCCTATTTAAAGTCTTATATCTCTTATATATTTAATTATAGATAAGGATAAAATAAGAAAAAAATATTTAATACCCTAACAAATTATCAAATGGTATTTATATTTTAAATCAAAATAAATTTTTAAAATATAACTTATATTATGAATTAGAGGGAGTATTTTCTTTCATGGGAACCTCATTGAATTTTGGATCAAAAGTTTTTACTCCACTTCCCCTTAATTTAATCGTACATCAAAAACAAAATAATAAATTTCTCAATAAATAAACGAATTTTAATTTAAACAGAAAAATTGGCAAACAATGAAATATAGTATATGAGTAACTCAAGTATGAAGTATTCATATTAAGTAATCGTAGCCGGATTAGGTAGCAGAGCATGTGAAGTGGATAGACAAATATCTCGAAATTTATATTCTTTTTTTAAATTAAAAAATCATATGATGAGTAAAATGTAAATGAAAAATTCACTTGTATTTTTATTTATTCTTTTATTTTTTATATATCTCTCTCACTTAACAGCTATTTTAAATTGTTTTTAGTTTTATATAGGAATTTCAAATACTATTATCTTTGGGCAAGCAACTTGGCTTAAAAGTATAAATGTCTTGTCATTATTGGTTTTACAGTTCATTAAGCAAAGCCACCAAGTTTGATTAAATTAATTAAATGGTGATGCCTCACCACCTAACTCTCCACCCCATTCAAAAGATAATGACTGACTTACTTGCTCTTTGTGACTAATGGGGATGTTTAATCATTAGAGACTAGACACAACACACTTCAATTATCATTTTCTTCATTTAATTTTAAAAATAAATTATGTTTATCTTTTCAAATATATATGAAGAAATTACACTTGATTTTTTTTAATTTGAGAGATCACATATGGCTCTCATAATATTTTATATTTAGCGTGATACAAAACTGTAATTTTATTTTTATGGCAAAAACATAAATAGAAAAGTTGGCGTTAAACTTAATAAAGTAAAAAAAAAATCATAGAAATTAATTTATATTTAAAAAATAGGTGTAATTTTTTAAAAATTAAATCTGGCTTATTGAGAGGCGCTATAATTTTTAATGACGTGTGTGAAAAATGAATTACATCAATTCAAGAGCTTGCATCAAAAGCATATAATTAAATGCAACTTTTATCTTAATTGAGTTGGAAAGGCGGTCTAACTTTATTTTCCTGAAAACCTTATTTTACTTTTGAATTATAGATAGCACCATCTTAGCTTTCTTTTCATTTATTACATCCACAAAAAAGTTAATATAAATATATCCGAAAAAATAAAAAAAAGTTAAAAAATTGACATTTATATCACCATTAATATAAAGATAAAATTTAAATGAGGCTTTTAAGTTCTTATTATTAATTTTTCAACAAAAAATAAAAATATAATAAGTATTTTTCAATAATTTAATACTGTATTACATCTATTTTTTTGGTAAAGTAGGTAGGTTGTACACATGCAAGCGTTTTATTCATATTAATCATTCATTAATCTTTGTATGGCATGTTGGCCAAAAAAAAACTTTGTATGGTAAAATTTTGAGTAATCACATAATTAAGGAGCATGCTTAAAAGAACGGTAATCATTAACTTAGTTATTCTCCTCCAACATAATTACCATGGATGAATTAATTGTCTATTTATTTTTATCTGGATTGCATTTTAATTAATTTTTACCAAAGTTTCTTGATCTTGTTGGGATCTAACCTCTAATAATGCTTCTATAAATTAAATTGGCTCACCCAAACTTATGTGGTGTGATTCTAATCGAATTTAAATGCAATTATATATTAATTTATTTAAAAAATTAAAACAATAATTATACAACTAAACCAATACGATTGATTGATTGAAAATCAATCAATGAAAGAAAATGAAATAATTTATTTACAGGCTATGTTTTGATTTTGATATTTCATTTCACTGAAGATTTTTGCACTGAACGTTAGTGAAATTAATTTAATTAATTATGTTGGCCAAAAAAGTAATTTAATTAATTATCCGGTTATGCCGTTGATTAGAGAAGCAAGGGAAACAAGAGAAATGGTGTCCATGGATGATGACCTGTCATGCTCTCCGCCACTTCATCTGTCAATATTGCATTCTCAGTTAATTACTAATTAATATAATGAATTGCGTTAACCTCGTGGCTCTTGAGGATTGTTTAAACGCATTTGATTTTTTTCTTATTTTAAAAGTATTCTCAACCTTTAAAACATGTTGATGTATATTATAAAATAATAAAATTTCTTATTTTTGGTAATAAAATCACTTTTATGTAAGAAGATCATATCATGATTTTATTTTTATCATGATAAGTACAAGAAAATAAATTAAATTAATACACAATAAAAAAATTTAATATTTTATAATAGTACATGCATGTGCATACATACATATATCAAATGTTTTTTTCCTAATAATCAGTTTAAATATTATGAAATTAAATTACCATTATTGGTTTCTTTTTTTCATTTGGTCAACCATTATTGGTTTCCTCTTGAACTTCAAAGGTTCTGTAATCATATCATTAATTAGCTGTATAATACAAAAAGTTATAGGTATTACCAAAAAAATTTGGCAAAAAACCAAATATCTCGAATTAAGTAGTTATAGAAAATAAAAATGTTTGCCTTAATATTATTTATTTCACTAATTCAGATATCTCTCGAAGGGACTGCTTGTGTTTTATTATCTGGTTTCTTTCTATTACAGTTCAGCGTTTTTGACAGTAAGTAAGTCCTAAAACGAGAATATAACTAAAAGTTCTAAATTATAATCTTAAAATTTGTGTGGTATATATCAATTTAAAAATTAATTAATTATTATAAAATTTGAAGAAATGTGAATATATATAGCTTATTCTATAAAAAATAAAATAAATTAAACTAACTTATTTTAAAATTGGTTAAATTTAATTCATTTTTATTGAAAATTACAACTAATTAGTTAAATATTTATATAAAAAAATTTATTTAATGTATTTTCTTAAAAACAATTGGTTACATAATATATCGTTTTAATTTTATTTTTGATATGATAGTGAAATTAACAACTAAACTAAGTTAATGTTAACTTTCAGAATATATTGTATGAAAATTAGTTAAATTCAATTTATCAAAAAGAAATATTAATTATATATATTTTTTTAAAAAAAATGAAATATACTGCAGGAAATCTTTGAAAAATTATTACAACTAGATTGTTGGTTGCTTTTGCACGGAATTTGAGATAAATCATGTTATTTATTATATAAATAATGTGATGTTCAATAATTTTCTTTTATAAATATGCTTTCCTATAAATTGATACTTGATATATATATATATATATTGATAAGGAATAAATGGAAAAACAAAAAGGCGGTTATGAAAGGACGGTGTTTTTTTTTTTTGGCCAGAGGACGGTGTTAGACTGTTAATGAATGGAGTGCGTATTTTTCGTGAAAACCGTATGTACAATAACTGTACAGAGCATAATGTAACCGTATATTCTCACTCTCTATCTGACCCTCCATTTCCAGACAGTGACTCCAGTCATCCTGAAGTTAGATTTCAAGGCTTCTGCTGGTACAAATCCCTTGTACCCCCTCGCCGCTTCATTTTTAAATTGCAAATACTACAATAACAACAAAATTGGTTAATCGTCTGAACCATGCGCATTTAACTCACTTTGAATCTTTCGGATCTTGTTGGCTTTCTCAGGGTCGGATTCTCCGATCGCCAAATCGTTCCTCATTGCCGCCTTGCCTTGCTTTCTCGGTCAGATCTCCTGGGTCCTCTGCAATTCCCTGGTTACAATCAAGCATCAGAGATATTCGCTGTTTCATGGCATTTTGACTATTGTCCGCTTTTACGAGGTAGCGAGGACAGTGGAATTTCACTTGTCGACTGTTAAGTTTGTGGGCAAACTGTTTGGAACGGACAATATGGAAGAAAGTTTTTTTTGTTTTTCCTCTACATTCCAGTTATAAGAAATTCTCGACTTGATTTTAGTCGATTTAATTGTTATATATATATATATATATATCCCCGATTTGCTTCGTTGCTTGTCTGTTCTGTAGACTTGTCTTAATCTGTTAACACTATTAGTTCATATCCAAGTGTTTCATTTTATTTTCTTAGTTGATTACTTGTGCTTCATTTGATTTCTTAGAAAATGCCGCACGAGCAAGTTCACTTAGAGCTATATATTAGTTCACTGTCATTTGAAGCCTGGTAGACCTCTTTCTCCCTCTTAATAGTTTCCCCTCTTCTCATTTTTAACCTAATTCATCTTTCTTTTTGCCTCTGGCAAACAAGCTGAGATTCGATACATCTTTTTGTTCAATATAATTTGTGTACTCTAATTTCCTTGCCTTTGAAACGCCGTCTTTACATTCTCATTGTTTATTGAAATATCTAAATTATGATAGCTGTGCCGTGTTTCTTTCTCCCTTTTTATCCCATAAATAACTTATTATGCCCCACCTGACATGCCTATTATTTTATGATCTTGCTCCTATCTTTCTCCTTCTAGTGGGTAAGTTGCAGTGAGACATCGAGGCTTATGAGTCTGTTTGCTGAAAAATGGCAATCTGTTTTTGTTCTTTGTGTTGTATAACATAATTCATTGTGGAAATGATAAGGTTAAAATGTATGCAAATTTGAAAGTTTTGCTTAGTCACTCGTTAAAACCATCCTGGCCAGGAAGGCTGAGGATAAAACTAGTATATAAACACCAGTCAAGCGGTAAAACTTTTTCTGCCAGAATATAAGTTCGATCCTTGTGGTTTTCTTGTATTGGATCATCTCTAAGTGTCAGTTCATTGTTGGTATGTCGCTTGTAGGTTGTTGTGAATGATGGATTTGAGTAACCTTTCACCCGCTGCTGGGCTTGAAGCAGTCCTCCAAAATGGTGTTCATGAAGAACTTTCGGACTCTGGAAAGCACAGTGTTGTTTCAAATGATGTTGACCCCGGTTTTACTGAAATTACAGAAATTGGAGCTCAAAGTGGTGATTTTGGAAATGAAGTTCTGTTGAATAACACTACAACTAATGACATATCTGTGGAAGAAATTAAAGAGGAATCATATGACAGCACAGTCAGCAACGATGTGACCATTACTAAGGCAAGTAGCTTTTTTAGCCCTGAGTTTATTTCGTTGAGTTATTTTACATTTTTGGAATCTCATTTATGTGTTTTTGTTCTAGCAAAAGGAGGTAAAAATCACAGATCAATCAGAACAATTAAGAACATCAAAGGGTCCTGTCAAGACCAAGACTGTGAAGTTGGCTAATCCTAAAGGTGTTCATACAAGTGGGGTGAAGAAAAGTAAGGATAAAAAGGATGAAGAGGCACAACCCGATGTGTTAAATGGCTCTTTGGCTTTGAACTCTCGGCAGCCTATTAAAAGCAGATCATTCAATGACTGCAAGACACAAATTTCCAAGGTACTTTTGGTCATTGTCTTTGCCTGCTTCACCTAAGCTCTACTGAAGCACTTATTTGTGTCCATTGGTTTCTTGTTTTATCTTTGAACATGTTTCAATTGTTTAAATTTTATGATCTTGGTAAACACTGCTTCTTTTTTGCACCTTGTTTTTCTCAGCACTTGGACAAGTCTGTTGCAGCATCTTCAGGTTCACTTACGTATGTTCCTTACATTGTTTTTTTGTATATCAGTACTTTGAAGAGAGAAATGTTCAATATATAGAATTGATAGTGGTAATTATTCTACTCGTGACTATGATTTATTGGACACAGAGAGAATACAAAACCAAAAGCATTGAAGAAAGGAACTCTTGATAAAGTTCAAGGAGAAGCACAATCTTCTTTGTATCCTTTTCTTTGTAGTAAGTTCAAGGAGAAACACTCAATGATATTTTTTTAATATATATAGTAAGTTTATTTTTGTATGTGCTGATGTGTATGATTATTGCTTATCCTTAATACACTCTGTAGAAATATCACTGCAGAAGGAGCCAAACCTCCCAAGGTGGGGATGCTTCCAAATTATGGATTTAGTTTCAGGTGTGATGAACGAGCTGAGAGAAGAAAAGAGGTAAATAATGAATAGTTCTGTTTCCACTTTCCACCTATTATTTTTGTTGCAGGTTTATTTTGCAATAAGTTTGTAGTTTCAAATAGAATTCATATTTTGCTGGACAGTTCTACTCCAAGCTTGAGGAAAAGATTCATGCAAAGGAAGTTGAGAAGAGTAACTTGCAAGCAAAAACCAAGGTGATAATATTTTATATTTTAGGTTGAAACGTAGCTGGTGGTATTGATGCAAAAAATTCTTTTGTAGGAGACCCAAGAAGCTGAAATTAAGATGTTAAGGAAGAGTCTAGCATTTAAAGCAACTCCAATGCCGAGCTTTTACCAGGAGCCTCCTCCTCCAAAGGTGGAATTAAAGAAGGTGGGTTTCTTTGTGTATGCATGCTGATGCAGGGGTAAAGATTGTTGTTTGCTTTTGAGCTATATGTGATGTGGGTCTGCATGTCCTTGTGCGTGTGTGCTACTAGATGAATTCAAAACTACATATACACGTCCACTTTGCATATGGCTTTAGAGAATAATCAGAGGATACAAGACTGTCTTGTAAATTATTCAGAATTACTTTTTGGTGGTGGAAGCAGTCTTCTCACTTTACTCTTGTTTCCATTGATTAGCATCTGTCTATGTTAATGTTTCTTGCTTGTTATTTGATACCCAGTGATCCCAGCATAATTGTCTCTTTTGGCTTCTTAAAAAGAAGTTTACGCAGTAAGAGTACTTATTAACTACTGTGTGTGGACTTAATGGCAATGCTTATAAAATTTAGTTTAGTTGACAGTCAGAAAATTTAGGTATCAGGGAGATGATAATGGATCAAAATATTTTAAATTAAATTACAGAGGTTGGTTATATGCTATATAATAATGTCTTTGCTGTGGAAAGCTGTATTTTCTGAGGTTGTTGGAGCATTATTTGCTTGAGGTTGACATAAAGTGTTTTTTTGCATATGATAATTTAAAACTGTGTATTAAAGTTCCTTAATCTTGATTTCATTTTGTAAAGTTAACTCAAAGTTAAAAACTATTGATCAATAACAGTATTGCCTCAAATATTTCTGTTAGCTGCTCTCATCAATCTCTATAAGGAATATATGGGATTGTAATTTTGTGATTTACACTAACGATTTTCAGTTGTTTTGTTTAACTGCTGATTAACTGAACCAAACTATGCTTACAAGCTTTCAAGGTTCTTCTGTTTTGTTACAAATATTTTATAGTTTTTGATTTGTGGTCATAGATGGCTATTTCACGTGTATCTATCTCTTGGTGAATTAGTTGACTGGATGCAGGTAAACTTATATTATTACTTAGACTTGGATGGATTTTGAAAACTAACCCTCAAATTAATAGATGGTTTTGTGGGTATTCAATTTGTTGATCTCAAATATCGTCTGGCACTTGTACAAGGTCCTTCTATATCCACTTTATTGCGATAAAAATTGATGTTTCATTTTTAAAACTGCAAGCTTTTCTAATGCCTTTTCGATTAGATAGTCATGATCCATGCTGCTATCTAAATGTGGCGGTGCCTATAAAACATGGATGCTTCATAAATTAGCCATATCTGTGTTAACCGTTTGTGGTCACGCGTATCAGCAATGATATGATAGTGCAGAGATGTAGTTGTTGTGCACAAAACAGGGTGTTAAAAGTTATTGTGCACAAAAGAGGATCCTCTTTGAAAGCTTCTGCCTGTTATCTGGATCACAGATCTTTCTTCTTGATCTTGTTTCATTTTAACAAGTTCGGCATTGTCATTTGAAATAAAATTTTTTAGCCATGAACTTCACTAATGTAGATTCCTACTACAAAACCAAAGTCTCCCAAGCTTGGACGAAGGAAGAATTCAACCAGCTCAGAGTTAGATGGAAATCCTAGCAGCACTGCTCAACAGGGTCGTTTAAGTCTGGATGAGAAAGTGTCTGATAGTAACCCCCCTAAGAATATCACTCATGCCCGTCCAAAGAAGCCACAACGGAGATCTCTTCCTTCTAAACTGCCTTCTGAAAGGACCAGTTCATCCAATTCATCAACTGCAGTCAGTTCATCTAAGGCAATAAATGATGAAAAGACCACATTATCCAGTGTAACAAATAAAGATACCACCTTATCCGATGCAAGTGGAAAAGACAAATCTCAAGTGGAGGCAGCAAATGAAGAGAATGGTACCTTGTCCTGTAATACAAGTGAAGCGCCTTCTCTGACCACAGATCAAAATGCAGCTCCCTCAGACAAGCCAATCGAGACAGAGCAAGTGAATGTTGACATTGTAGTTGAAGAGCAACCTCAGCTTGCCTTCGTACAGGAACCTGTTGTGGCAGAGCATTAAGCAAACAGCAGGAACAGAAATACATGTTAACCTTTTTCAGAGTTTGTGAAGTCATCTCGTGAATATTAAGGCGCATAGCCGAGATTATTTGACAGTGAAAGCTTGGAGATTTGCATTATATGGTTTGTGATGTAATCTTGTCCATAGCAGCGTTGTTTCTTTAAAGTGCTTACTCTTCCAAGGTTGCTGGTTTTGTCCTTATGAATATCCTTCCTGCTTGCAGCAATGTATGTAACTATTTGCCAAGTTATTGTAGCTTGCATTATTTTAGTATGCAGCGGTTGCCTGTGTTGTTTAGTGAATATCTGGAGAAGTTTTGAGGAAGCTTGGCATCAGATGGTTTAAGTTTCAGGCCATGCTTTGTTGAACAATTGGCAATGTTACATTGGACAAACTGTTGCTGTTTCGGACACCTCTTACATATTCTTGTCTTACAACTTTGCTTTCCTTGCTATTGTCACTAATTACTAGGTTGACTGGTTGATTTCCACAAATAGGTAATAAATAGGATGGATGTGAATCCTTTGAATTTGGTGTCTCCTAAATTTTTCTGTGAAGATTGTTAAATATAGTTAAATAGGATGGATACGTTAGGAATTTGGACATGGAGAGCTCATTAATTTTTTTTCACATTGTATATATAACAATTATAAAATTTTATTTATGAGATTATATCCGTCTGTACTGTAGCAACATGACCAAATGTTCATTATTGATTGGATGCTATCAGTTTGAAATTTTATATATTAAAAAATTTATAGATTTATCAGAATTCACATTGATTTCTTGTCAATATTTACTGTCATGTATATTATATATATTACTCAGGTAAACTGAATCAATAAGTTGTTGACACTTGACACTGAATTTTTAAGTGCCCTTTGGTTTACTTTTTTGTAAAAGTACTTTTAGAGTAATCACAGTTTACAAAAATGAAATTTGGATAAAAGTAGAGAAGTTTATTGAAAACCTGTTTAGATGAAAAATGAGAAAATGATAGTTAGAAACCATAGTTTGGTTTGTAAAAATGCAAACCAAACAAGGCCTAAGTCTATCCCATAATTTGTTTCTTTTTTTGTCCTAATACCAAACATGGTATTTGTATTTTTTTTTCAAAATCAATGAGATAATTTTTTTTATGCAAATCAATGAGATAATTTTCGCGTGTACTATGAGATAGCCGGTATCTTGTTCATGTTAAATGATACCATTACATCACCCAATTCGGGCTTTTGGGTCAGTGTGTCACTATTCACAGCTCTGCAGGATAGAAGGCTTTTACTATGGGAAGCTGCTTTGGATTCAAAGATGTGCTGTTAGATGATAAAAACAGAGCCCATAAGCCACGTACCTCCTTTCTTTGTTCCATCATAAAAAAAAAAGATGTACTATTTTTGTCAGAGTTTTAATTTCACATCATTTTGGTTTAAGCTCGTCGATGCATCACCTATTTCAGAGGACGCTGTAATGTCTTTAATTTCTTGTGGGGTGGGATGGGGCCTCTTATATTTCTAAGTATATCTGGAGTTTAATGCCTAACCCAGAGAAGAACAAAATCGGCGCGGATATCCTTTTCAGGTTTTAATGGAGTCTGTTTTCATTTTGCACAAAACATTTCCTTTTTTAATTTTGTCATGCACTGTTTTTTGTAAAAATTCCTAACGTCTTCCTATCTGCTATTGTCATTCAAAGATACGAATATTAGGCTATTAACATAAATATCTGACCTAACATCCGCCATCATGGACATAATACAGGAATCATTGATAGAGAGTGAATAATCACAAAGATAATTAGAATTATTTATTTTTATCATAAAATACTTAGGATTTTAAATATAGATATTTTGTTAGGATATTTAAATTATTTTTTTGATTTGATTTAATTTATTTTAAATTTATTAGAATTTAGATTTTATCTTTCATTTATTTATAAGATTTAGTTATTTAAATTATGATTTATTTTCTGTTTAGATTTAGAATATTTTAAAAAGATATATCTTATCTTAGGATTCTAGTAGGATTATGATTAAAGCTCTATAAATAAGAGCTCGCTATTCATTTGTATGTGACTTTGATTAATAATTTGAGTTATAGTTTGAATGAATTCTCTCTCTCCCTCGAGTAATTCCTTTTCTCCTCCTTGAATTCTCACTCACATCATTTGGTATCGACGTCTTCAACCACAAGGTTCATACAATAAAAGCAAATTTTTGAAGAGATTTTAACCACAAAATTGATACAATGGAAGCAAATTTCAACCTTAGATTCGATAGATTGGAGAAATTATGTGAGGAAATAATAAATGAATTAAGGAAGTAGTGATTGTAAGAAGTTTTTTATCAACATGAAGATGGAGAATCAAGTGAAGTTTCTTTAAAGAAAGATGAAGGTTTGAAGGAGAAACAAGCACAAAAATAATGGAAGTTATGCCTTCCAAAATTGTTGATGTTCAACTTCAATACGCTCTTACCCCATTTCATTCATTTGTCATGCCATGGAGAGTAAAAGCTATTAAAGAAGAGCATATTTTCTTCCTACATAATGATCTTCTCCACCAGGATCTTTTCTATTGGAAGAAATTTTCAGAGTCAAAGAATATTTGGATCTTTGAAGAGAAGTTTTTTTTCTCAGATCCCATCTTTCGCTATTTTACTTGCTACATAATGGAGAGTTCTTTCAAATGGGGAAGAATGATAGAGAATGGATAATCTCAAGATAATTAGGATTATTTATCTTTATCATAAAATAATTAGAATTTTAAACATAGATATTTTGTTAGGATATTTAAATTATTTTTTTAGATTTGATTGAATTTATTTTGAATTTATTAAGATTTAGATTTTATCTTTTATTTATTTATAAGATTTAATTGTTTAAATTATGATTTATCTTCTATTTAGATTTAAAATATTTTGAAAAAATATATCTTATCTTAGAATTCTAGTAAAATTATGATTAAAGTTTTAAAAATAAGAGTTTATTACTCATTTGTATGAGGACTTTGATTATTAATTTGAGTTATAATTTTGATAAATTCTCCCCGTCCTTCAAAATTCTTCATTCTCTTCTTTATTTTTATTTGAGTTCTTTTCTCTCTCTTTTTTTATTCTCTCTGTCTCTCCCTTCCCTATCCTATCGCCTGTTCAGATCAGTCATAAGGTAATTTTTCGTGAGATCCAAGTTTCGATCTCTTTCCTATGGGAGAAAGCTAGAGAATTTGGTACGATGGGAACTTCAATTTGTCATCTTTATCAGAAAAAGAATGCTGGAAGGAAGGAGAAGGGAGTTATGCGAGTTTGTTTATTTTTCTTGCTTTAGTAAAAGTAAATGCATTTCATAGGTTCACATTCCTCTCTTTGATAACGTCGTCTAATGTAAGATGTCTGCAATCTCAATGTTTCTTCATTCATCGGCAGCAACTATTGCCAATCTATCTGAACCTCAAACCCTGTTTGTTTCTAAAATCAACCCAAGGTCCCACTACCTCTATTATTGCTCTCTCTCTCTCTCTCTCTCTCTCTCTCTCTCTCTCTTCCATAAGATGAAATTTCAAATTTCTAAATATTCAATGGATTAAAGAGTTACTTCAAATCCATCCTTCCCAGAAATCCACTATTGTGAGGATTTTATGCTTGAGGAGTAAGACGCCAAATTCTGGTAAGGATCTTTAGGGGAACATACAAGACAAAATATCTCTGTACAACATCACTGTTTCTGAAACCATATACTGTTGAGTTGCGTCAAAAGTCTAAACCACGATAATTGCCACAGTAGAAAAGTGGGGACGAGAATGGAAGCTTTCACCTCATGGAAGATATCTTTCCCAACCACTTCAGATTCCCCAGTGAAGCTCACATGATTCATCAGTCTTTTTAAATAGTAGGGTGGTTCAATAATGCTTCTACGATCAAGCACTCAGATATTATTGTATCTGACGTCACCAACCTCCATAATTTACTGAAAATTTTATCTGGGGATACCAACACAGGTGAGACCAAAATGTAAATGCGGCTTATTTCAGAGCAGACCTTACCACGAAGGAAGCTTCGCATGTCTAGTTCAGTGATGTAGGGCATCAATAATAACAGCTTTACATTCAATGACAAACGCATGTGATGTTCATGTGCCATTGCGTAGTCTGACAACATTGTCTAACAGTAGTAATCTAACCCAATGCAACCCAACCCAACCCAACCCGTCCATCCTTTGAAAGTTCCAAGGAAACACGTCAGCGTTTCACCAACTTGAAATTCTCGAGTTTAAAATACTGCCTCCCTAGTTTGTTCAAATAAAGGGAAAATCTTGTCATTTAAACAGCTAATCTCATATCTGTATTTCAAAGAAATCTGATCTCATATAGCAAAACTGGTGCAATTTAACGACACAATATTTATCCCATTTAGGCGGAGTGAACATCCGGGTCACATCCTCATTGCTCAATTTCAAACCCGAAATGGAGATGATTGTTGAAACGGCGTGGAGGTAAGAGTACAATCAGGTTTGTCAGACTCAAATGCTAATAGAAGACTGCAAATTTTATTCATTACTTCTTCGTAGGATACATCACAAAGGGCAGACATCAGTATAATACAAAACTTAGAAGTTGCAGTTGACAGTTCGCGAAAAATGAGGCCTGGAAAAACAAGGGCTTGGTAAGTGAAAAAACAACCCTCTGGGTTGTCATGGCAGACATGTATAACTTGCTGCCATGGCCAAAGCACTTGAACACAAGGCATCATCCTAAGCCCAGAACTGCCAGCTGCATCCAGCATTACAACATCACAGATTGGTTAACTTGAACCTGCCCTTTGAGTAAAATTGAGACACCAACCATCACGTCCACAACAGAGTTTACAAACGTGAGATTTGGTAAAACAGACGACTCTTGTACAGATAATTGCAAGAAACTTGAACTAAGGACACACATGGTGGCAAAACCAACGCAAAGCTGAGCTAAAACCATCGGGTGCAAACACCACTAACAAAGAATCCCAACTCCAGAACTCGGTAATCTATGTTCACAGAGATTTACAGCCACTTAAAAAGACGGCATCCCATGACTAGGAGCCAAAAAAACTTTAAACAGATTTCCCATTGAAGGAAACCCGCAAAAAATAAAAATTAAATGACCGTATGCTCTGGAAAAAGGGAACCGAGACACTGGATGACTAAAGACCCACAAATAATGGACCCAAAAACTGCTGTGCAACGCTAATCATAAAAGTTGTCTAAAAAACCTCCTGCCTGTTCCAATTAATGGCACTTTGCTGGCTGTCCTAATTTGCAGTGAGATTAAGTCTTGCTGCTCAGAAGAGGAAGTCACACCTCCAAAGAAGTTCCACAAGCGTGTCAATGGATCTGCTGCTGATTGCTTTGCATTGCTGGAGATTTAATCCCAAAAGGGTCTGACCCAATTTTGTCAAATTGGAAAGGCTCTTATCTGAAACCAAAGAGCAGCCTGCCAAAGAAAGGACCTGCAAATTGAGCTGGTCTGCACTGGCCAGGGCTGCAATTCCAGCATCAGTGATTGTGCACTTGGAAACATCAAGATCAGAGAGCAATGGGCAATTTTCGGCAATTGCTATCAAGCTAGCATCACTGATATTTTTACAGCCATCAAGATTAAGCATCTCAAGAGTCCAACCATGCTTGTTTGTCATTGACAAAACCACTTTGTCTGTCAGATTTATGCAACAACTAAAATTAACCTTAACCAGACCAGCCTCAGAGCATTCAATCAGTGGAAGCAATCCAGCATCTGTCACGCCCTCAAGGCAACTTAATTCAACATGCTGCAGATGAGGGCACAACTTTCCTAGCACGGCCAAGGTAGCATTACCAAATCCAGGGCAGTTACAGATTGTTAGTGATTGCAGCGACTTGCAAGGAGACACCTGAGGCAATCTCAAATTCAAATCTTTGAATCCAAAGCAGCTTACCAGGGCAAGAGCCTTTAATTTTGCACTGCAGTTAATAACTCCAAAAAACCCAAATTGGGTGATCCTGTGGCACTCCTCCAATTGTAGGCTCTCAAGTGATAGAGCAGCTTTGCCAAATGATAACAATCCATTGTCAGATAGAAATGCACATTTCCGAAGGTGGAAATGCTTGAGATTTGGACAGCCCTTTCCTACAGATTCAAGTCCAATATCTGTAACTCCTGGGCAGGATGCAATTGTTAGTGACTTTAGCTTCTGCAATCCGTGACCATTGCCCATAACCCAGAAACCCCTCTCACCAACATTTGTGAGGCAAGATAGGACAAGATCAGTAACTGCCTTTCCATAATGTCCAATAACAGCAAGAGAGAGGTCAGAAATAGCCAGTGCTTGAAGCTTCACCCTTGTCAAATCAAAAGAACGTGAAGAAAACAGACTTCCAATTCCCTGATCACCAACACTGGCACAGTTCTTGATTGATATAGTGCTCAAATTGGGGCATAACTGCCCAATAGCTTGTAGACCTTCATTACCAATTTTAGGACATGATTCTATGGATAACTCAGTCAAATTAGGGCAGTTCTTTGCAACTGCAATCAAAGCCTTGTCAGAAATTGTGGGGCACTTACAAAGGTCAAGCTTCTCTAATTGATGACATCCATTAGCAATCTCAATTAGGCCTTCATCACCAATGGTAGCAATATCCCATAGAGAAAGCCCCTTTAAAGAAGGGCATCCATGGGCAACAGACTTGAGACCTAGATTGGTCACGCCACGATCTGAGTTGCTCCCTTGGATTGAAAGTTTTCCTAGTCCTCCACGAGAAGCAGTACCAACAGCAATGGCGGCAAGTCTAACATCTGTTGCCTTTTTGCCTACTAAACTCCGGGAAAGGTATCCATCACCCCCAAATTCCAGATCATCAGCCTCCTTTTCACAGAACTTGTTCTCCTGTCCGGTAATTTTGCTGCTGCAAATTTCATCCTTACAAATACTGCTTAGAAGCATAAGCCAGTGCTTGGAAACACAAGCACATGCACTCCTTTCTTGGCCTACAGGCAGCCTTCTAAAGATCTCAAAGAGGCATTCATCTGGCAAAGCTTCAATAGATGTCTTCTGCTTCGGCTCAAACCATTCTCCATCGAAAATGAATGGAGCTGTGATGCGAGATCTCTTCCAAGGAGGAAAGTAAACATCAACATGGTTGCCAAGAGACAGTAAGAGATTAGATTCCTTGGGATTAGTGTATATTGATCCCCCGGGGCAAAAATCGTCACCTCCTGATAACCATAAACATATGCTATGTCAGGAAAATTAACTATGTGCAAAGAAAGATTGAGTAGACATGTGGATTTAACAAGTACATGCAAAATAGGAAGTATCTAGTCTGTGAATGAAACCGCTGAACAAAATACAGAAAACCAGGCATATTTTCATTAGGCTCTCTTAAACCAACAAAACGATTAAGAGTTGGATTATCTTTCAACAGAAAATACCAATCTCAAGTATGTACTACACTAACTTACTCAAACAACATAGTTTTTTCACCAGACAAAAAGATTCATAAAATAATTCCTTACTGAATTATCCATACATATAGAAACCATCCTAACAATATAGACTAAAACCCGAAACCCTGAAAATCCCTCAGCATTCGCAAAGGAAAATAGAGGACTTGCCATGGAGAATTAAAATAACCTTATGAATTCCAGACAGAAGTTAAGTTTAGGATTAGAACACCAACTTGACAATCAAAACTTCAATGATCAACTCCTGAAATCCGATTAAAACACATATATATTCCTATCCTCCACATATCAATCAGTCATCGAACACGAAAAATATAAACCTAAAGCAACTAAGAAAAAACACGGTAAATAACTGAAAGCAGCGCGGGAAACAAACTAATTACACAATCAGCTACCAGTATTAAATCTCAGTGCAAAACGAGGTCATCATAAAAAAAAAATTAGAGACTTAAGTTGCCACCGCATCTCCAAAAATCTAAGCAACCGCAAGCCAGAAAATTTCAAGCAAAACATGACACTCAAACCCGAGAATCAAACATAATAGGATTAATCCATAAACATACCGGTGAAGCTGATGACTTCGGACATGGGTACAGCTGAACAAACCCCGGGAGGTCAAATCTGCACTGATTTCCACCAAAGAACCCTCGAAAGAGAGCAAAAATGATAGAGCAGAAGAAGATTGTGGCGTTAATTGTGATGTATAAGTGTTGGGGGCAAGAATGCATGAGAGAAAGTGGATCTAGAAGGTGATGAAAACCCTATTCGATAGGGCAAAAAGGAAAACGGGAAGATGAATTGAGTAGAAGAGAAATGAAGGGTTGATGTTCGTCAAAGGGAAGCTTTTATCGCAAGTGGAAATAGAATCATTCCGGTACGCGACAATACAATACACTGAACGTTACCCACATGCAATGTATCTGGGCATAGAAAGTGGGGTTTCTTTGTAATATTCTTCCACCAAAAAACCAGAAACCGGATATATGGGGATCTGCTTTTGATTTCCCAATTTTTTTTTAATAATTTGATAGCTGGCCCTTGTTTGGTTGATGGTAAAATCTTAATTATTTTTGTGGATGGTAATAATATAGATAATTATTTTTATTTTATCCTTTACCGTGCAACTTAGAAATGCTAAATTCATTATATGAAAACTTGTTTTTGAGTGTGAAAGTTTGGGTGAGTATATCTTCAAATAGTCAAATTGGATTATGAAAGATAGAAATAAAAAACATATAATTAGATGATATGGGATTCTTTTTTTTTACAAGTATCATATTTAATACACTTAATTTTAAGAGTTTCTAAAAATAACATATATTATAGTTTCAGAGCATTAGTCATTTGAAGTTTTGAAATTAGATAGCGTTTTCTTCTTAGCATCAATCAATTTTAACTTGGGTAAAGTGATGTTTGGACTGAGCCAAACCTGTTACAAAATCCTCATGATTTTTTTGGGGTAAATAATGAATTGTTTTAATTAAATTAAATTGACACACAAGTTGGTCCAAACGAAATAAAACTGGAAAATACCCACTTGTTGTTAAGAAAGTTCGTTGTATTCCTTCAAACTTCAATCATGGCACCGGGCTTTCAAGTACATCTGTACATGCATGAAAGCCAACTTGATAAATTCTGAAATGCTTTCCGTTTAATATAATATAGATAAAGGAGATTTGTTTTTTTAAAAAAAGGAATTTTTTGGGATATTAAATAAGGACTTGTTTTAATTAAATTAAATTGACACACAAGTTGATCCAAAAGAAGTAAAACTGGAAAATACCCAGTTGTTGTTAAGAAAGTTCGTTGTATTCCTTCAATTAAACCTCAATCATGGCACCAAGCTTTCAAGTACATGCATGAAAACCAACTTGATAAATTTTGAAATGCGTTCCGTTTAATATAATATAGATAAAGGAGATATTTAAAAAAAAAAAACCCCACACACACACACATATACTATATGGTTTAACATATTGTAAATGTGGCAGATCCACTCTCGCATTTGCCTATTCTTGCCTGTACGGGTTCCCATGGTGGAGATCTGCAAATCAGAGAAATTATATTATATTTTTCTCAATTGACAATTATTACTTGAGTAATTATTATTATTTAAGAATAAAAAAATTTTTAAATCACAAAACTATTCCTTATTCTATTTTTTAAATTTTACTATCATATTCTCCGTATTAATTGATGGAGCATTGAGAAAGAAATACATATATAAAATAGTAATAATTAGTACATAAAAATAAATAAAATAAAATAGTGCAAATGTGATTAGGAAGATGGGGTTGTCCTTTCCTAGTAGATTCATTCACACGCACTCATCTTTGGCTCCCAGGTTCATTGCTTCAAGTCAAAGATCACCCACCTCGTGCTTTTTTTTATCTTACCAACCTTTCTCCTCGCCCTCCAAAGCATGCATCGTACTTAGAATAGTCTTTTTTATTAAATTAACTAAATAGAAACTTGGGAGAAAGCGAGATTCGCTTTTCCTGGAAGCATATCATCCACCTGCCTTATACTAATCTCATCCAACCTCAGATATGTGCTGGTCTGCCATGGATATGCAGAATCTTCTCGTTTTTAATTATATGATCAATTTGTGTCTTCTTCAACTTGTAACCTTCAGCCTCAGATCATTGATGCTTCCAACTCATCCGCGATCTATTTGACTCCATCGTTCTTTGTACCCTCCTCGTATTCTTAATAATTATTGCCTCCATCCTATTTGTTCATATCTCTTCGTCCCTCCTTTTTAGGCTCAGACCTGATTAAATAATCCAACTTGAACTCCTCCTCCTCCTCCTCCTATATTGGATTCATCCCTCGAGTGTATATTTTGATCACCCACCATCACATACATGCATGTGCTGCTACATCACACAAATCACAATCTTGCTTTATTTGGTTCGGTGGTTCAGTGTCGTTTAACAGATTAAACTGGCTTGCTTTTATAGGACTCCAACTCAAAATGATATGTATGCATGTATGGCATAACAAAAGCTGACACTAAAGAGTCACATGTTGGGGTCATAATCCTAGACCCACAAAAAGGTTCTGCAAATAAGCTGTGGAATATATGCATGATCGTGATCGAGCAATGGGAAATAGATACGTCAGGACTCGTCTCTTCAACACACTTTTCATCCTTTGCCTACGGAAAAAACTGATGTGACACCATTACTTTGATTTTTGATTCATTCATCATAACCACGTATATATCCAATCCAAACTTTCTTAAATTGTAAGAATTTTTAGCCTTATTATTGTTGGGTTTTAATTTATTTTTATAATGAAGATGCTTTTGGTTGTTCATAACAAAAATTAGTTATTTCTCTCTTTTTTTTTCTAATTTTTTACTATAATTTTTGTAAGATTTAAATTTGTAGATATTTTTTTTTTGGAAAGAAGTTATAATTATTTGATTATGGTTATGGGGTATGGGGGATCCCCACACATCTTATCCCATTAAACAAATATACTTGGAAATGGCCCACGCCCAACTTTTTCTTTCTCTCGTGGGGACGGCACCCCACATTATGCAATGTTCATATGGGACACTCAATGGTGGTGGAAAACGACACGCACATAACCTCAATCCTTTTTGGATTTTCTTCGTTTTTTCTACTCTGGCATAAACATGGACTACACCAATGACCACCTTATCCTGCTTTGTCCTTTTAATTTTGGTAATGAACAAGCGTTTAGGTTCAATTTGGGAGGCCACAGAGCTTCTCTGTTCTGAGCCCCTTGCCTTGCTGGCTGTGAATGAACCAGCAATAGCAGCATCTACTGCTGCTGGATTTCCAGGCACAAACATCAAAGTTACTCCAAAGATAATTCAAAAATGGAAGGATTTAGGAGTGGAAGAGAGCAGACTGTAAAACAAGGTCATAACGTATGATAATGATTCCACTGTTATGACCAGAATTTTTTTTATGCACTATGACCAAAAGATTTGCATACTTGATTTGATTACAGAAAATGGGCCATCATCACATGGGCCTGGTTCTGGTGTGTATTTGCTTTGGGTTTTCAGCTGTGGGTTCACCAGATTTTTAACGTGCCTTTAAAAAATTTTAAACCAGAGCCACAGAGGCAAAAGCACAGGCACAGGAAGATGTAGACTACCACAGAACAGAACTAGCTTGAGTTTCTGTAGCTAACTGAAGGAAGGGTGTTCTGTAAGGGGTAGTTTGTGTATCAAATATCCTATTAAGTCTAAAAACATATATTATTTTAAGTACTGATTATTAGGACAATCCCATGTAATGTTTAGAGGAAATCCACGGTAACAAAATCCCTTCACTATAAAATGAAGCTAAAAAGAGCTATTTCAGAACAAGTAAAAATTAAACCTAAACCACTCCTTAAGCATCCGTGTTTAGTACAGAAGCTCGCAACACAGGCAAGAAATGAACAGAAAATTCCTTTACACAAATAATCAAATTGATATAGCCAAAAAGTGAGAGAGGGAGCATATAATTGAGTACAACATTCACAACTATTGAGCAATGAGCAGGACAATGAACAAATTCAGCCTCCGCTCCATTCCTCAGCAAAATCCAGGAAACTAAGCTCTATTTTGGTTGATCAGTCATACAGACCATCTTGCTCCCAATTATCAACAAGAAAGTCAACCATTTCCTGTCACGTGAATCATTAGAAATCAATTATATGGTCAATTCTGTGAATAAATAAAGAAGAAGCAAGTTCAGAAGCACTTACTCCCAGAGGTATGGGCTGGGGAAAAGGCTTGTTGGTCCCAAGTAGGCTTTCGTAGGTGGCACTCCCACTGAGCCAAATGTAATCTTAATTAGAGCTCAACAACAAACATTGTAGAAAGCTTACGTTTATACCACAAGTTAGCAGTCAAGGCTTCATTGCGAAAAGCTTGGGTATTCATTTACCTTATTCTGGGTTCTCTAACTTGTCTCTGATTCTCAGATTTCTTGTTTCCAATCCATTGCTGCCTTATCTGGTTCCAGAGAAGAAGACCTGCATCCATCAAACTCTTCTGCAGTCAAAAGTAATACCTTGATAGATAATACCATGATGATTGAAATTACTGTGCACAACAACAAAAAATAAATAAAAAGAGAAAGGCTTAACACAAAAGACATCAAGTGGCAGTGACCAGTTAACTTTCCCAGCACAAATCTTCTCAATAAGTCAATACAACAACAACAATAGCCTTATCCCACTAAGTGGGGTCGGCTACATGGATCAAACGACACCAATGAGCTCTATCAAACGCCATCTCTTCAGATAGATCATATCTCAAAAGGTCATTCCTTATAACTTCCCTTAATGTCCTTTTTGGTCTTCCTCTACGCCTTTTGATCGGGCTCCAGACCATTTGATCAACTCTCTTCACTGGCTCCTCTTGCCCTCTTCTTTGTACATGCCCAAACCACCTTAAACGATGTTCCACCATCTTCTCCTCAATAGGTGCTACCCCAACTTTTCTTCGTATACAGTCATTTCGTATCTTATCCAATTTTGTATGACCACACATCCATCTCAACATTCTCATCTCTGCTACTCCCATCTTATGCTCTTGTTGTCCTTTCAAAGTCCAACATTCACTACCATATAGCATTGCTGGTCTTATAGCTGTTCTGTAAAATTTACCTTTAAGCTTAGTAGGCACCTTGCGGTCACAAATAACTCCTGTAGCTTTCCTCCACTTTAACCACCCAGCTTGTATCCTATGCATAACATCCCCATCAATTTCACCATTATTCTGTAAAATCGACCCCAAATATTTAAACTTTGACACCTCAGGAATGATTTGCTCTCCAATTTTTACCTCTGAATCCTCTATAATTGGCCTCTTATTAAATTTGCAATGCATATATTCCGTCTTACTCCTACTCAGACGGAAACCTTTTGATTCCAAAGTATGTCTCCATAATTCAAGTTTAGAGTTGACCTCTTCTCTTGAGTCTTCAATTAAAACTATATCATCTGCGAAGAGCATACACTTTGGAATTTCT
This sequence comes from Adenanthera pavonina, assembly GCA_026686845.1. Lineage (NCBI taxonomy): Eukaryota > Viridiplantae > Streptophyta > Magnoliopsida > Fabales > Fabaceae > Adenanthera > Adenanthera pavonina. The sequence goes on from JAIVEN010000015.1 coordinate 14,723,489, forward strand.
TCTTGTATATGTTCTGTAAGAACATCCAAAACCAGATCAAACAGGTATGGACTCAAAGAAGATCCTTGATGTAAGCCTATTGTTATAGGGAAGTCCTTTGTCACACCTCCAGGAGTCCTCACACTTGTCGTTGCCCCCTCATACATATCCTTTATGACTCGAATATAAGCCACCCTGACACCTTTCTTCTCCATTGCTTTCCACAAAATATCTCTTGGTACCCTATCATAGGCTTTTTCCAAATCAATGAAAACCATATGCAAGTCCCTCTCTTTACTCCGATATCTTTCAATCAAACCCCTTAAAAGATAAATAGCCTCTGTTGTAGACCGTCCTGGCATAAATCCAAATTGGTTTTCTGAAATACGAGACTCCTTTCTGAGTCTATACTCAATCACTCTTTCCCAGAGTTTCATGGTGTGACTCATGAGTTTTATCCCCCGATAATTAGCACAATTTTGGATATCCCCCTTGTTTTTGTATATGGGCACTAGAGTGCTCTTTCTCCATTCCTTTGGCATTTTCTTGGACCTTAAAATCTCGTTAAATAACTTAGTGAGCCACCAAACCCCTTTCTCTCCTAAGCACTTCCAAACTTCGATAGGAATACCATCGGGGCCATGGCTTTACCATTATCTATTCTCTTCAGAGCTTCTTTCACCTTTCCAGTCCGAATCCTACGATAGAAATTCAAATTGAGATCGTTTTCATGGGTTGTTAGTCCTTCAGTATCAATAGTCATATCCAATCCATTATTGAACAGCTTATAAAAGTAGCTCCCCCATCTTTCATTGATATCATCATCTGCAACTAAAATTTTTCCTTCTTCGTCCTTAATACATCTTACTTGGTCCAAATCTCTTGACTTTCTTTCCCTCATCTTAGCAATTTTGTAAATCTTATGTTCACCATTCTTAGTTCCTAAATCCTGGTAGAATTCCTCAAAAGCTTTAGATCTAGCCTCGCTCACTGCTTTCTTAGTCTCCTTTTTAGCCAACCGATAACATTTCCAATTTTCATCGTTATTGCATAGATACAAGGCTTTGAAACACTCTTTCTTATATTTGACCTTCTCCTGCACACTCTCATTCCACCACCAAGATTCTTTATCCTTAGGTCCAAAACCTCTAGATTCACCCAATATTGCTTTAGCGGTATCTCTGATCCTTTTAGCCATCTCCTTCCACAAGATATTAGCACTTCCTTGCAAGTCCCAATTACTTTCCTCCATAACTTTCCTCGTAAAAATCACTTGTTTCTCACCTTTTAGTTGCCACCACTTAATCCTGGGATTAAAAACTTTTCGACTTTTCAGTTTACGGTTTTTAACTATCACATCAAGGACCAAGACCCTATGTTGTGAAGTTAAACTCTCACCAGGAATTACTTTGCATTCTTTACAAGTTGATCTATCTGAGTTCCTTACCAAAAAGAAGTCAATTTGCGACCTTTGGACTCCACTCTTATATGTAATTAAATGCTCCTCCCGCTTCTTGAAACATGTGTTTACAATCGTAAGATTGTAAGCCATAGAAAAATCAAGGATGGAATGTCCCTCCTCATTTACTTCTCCAAAGCCATAACCGCCGTGAACTCCCATATATTGTCTTGTCTCTTTTCCAACATGACCATTAAGGTCGCCCCCAATGAGGATCTTTTCCTCTTGTGGGATATCTTGAACCAAGCCCTCCAGATCTTCCCAAAACTTTTCCTTAAAATGTGCTTCCGACCCTACTTGAGGTGCATGCACTAATAACATTGAGTGTATCATGTCTAATAGTCAATTTTAAGGATAGGATCCTATCTCCAATCCTTTTGACTCCTACCACATTCTTTTTCCAGTCTTTATCCACAATAATACCAACTCCATTCCTTCCTCTAACCTTCCCCACATACCAAAGTTTATAACCAGTAGTATCCAACTTCTTAGCCTTTTCTCCCACCCATTTAGTTTCTTGAAGACATAAGATGTTAATTCTCCTTCGAATCATAACATCCACCACCTCCATAGATTTACCCGTTAACGTACCAATATTCCAAGAACCAAATCTAATCTTGCTTTTCTGGGCTAGCTTCTTTACCCACATCCGTCCAGCATGATGTGGGAACCCTTGCTCATTTAACACTACATCCGGGCGCCGATGTAGCGGCTCTAACTCATTTGACACTGCATTCGAGCCATACAGCGCGTTACTTCCGGGCAACGACCTAGCCTTAGCACATATACGTCTTTGATCCATATCATGAGATTCGACAGGTTTTTACGTTGGCTGTCGAGTGCCTAACACAACCCTCCTCCTTTACCCGGGCTTGGGACCGGCTATGACACTACATAGGCGGAGTTCTTCTCAATAAGTCAATAAGAAGGAAAATATATAGGAACCACAGCAATGCAGCATCAGCATAAAAAGGTGGCACTCAAGCTATTCCAAGTAAGACACAGCAGGGAAAACGACATGAAGGTACCAAATTACAAGTCCTCTTTGATAAAATCTTAGACGAAATACATGAACCAACAGATAATAGATAGATATGTAATAGCAAACTTGCCATGATTGATAAACTCAGGAGGATCAATCTGACTGCTGGTACTACTTTGGGGATCGGATGTATGGTTAGATATGCCAATTGATGAGATGCTTCTCTGGGACTGACCAGCACTGTGATCCATTCCTAAAGTGCTGCTATTCCAGAAGTCTTCTGATCCAGTATCTTTTGGCACTGCTGAACTTGGAGTCCTTAGTTTCTTGGATGGATCGTCCATTGAAGCAATTATCGGAGGTTTTGTGCAGCATCCTAGGCAGCCTCTGCTCTGTTACAAAGCAGGTTCAACCTGAAGCATGATTAGCAGCTGCTACTGACTCATTCAGTCAACCAGCTTGAATTTAGAGAAGAAAAAAAAAACGATGATGATGCTGAACAGCAGATACAAGTCATAAATATAACTTAATTCACACAACACAAACTAGCACGATTGATTGAGGGTGTTACTCTGTTTACTGTATTATACTTTTCTCTAGACCAAACTAGTACATACACAGCAAGCAAAAAAAGAGAGACCTAATAGCCTTTCTCTTGCTAAGAGCTTCCTCAACAGTAACATTATAATTAATACTTGCAAACAAGATTGTATTCCTCGAGCACTTTTATTGATTTCATGGAGCATAAGCATGGCACTCTTCCACTTTTTTAGTAAGCCACCGAATAATCCAAACCTCTCTTACTCTTTCACATCACGCTCTTCCTCCTAAATTCGTATAAGCCACATGACAGTATATTTTCTTTCTAAAACATACCTTTTTTGAAATAACAGAAACAACAAATTCTCTGACATTTTCATGTCAAATAACATCAATGGACTAAAGAACAATGTTTCGAAAGGGAAAAATGTTTGGAAGTTCAGAGGAAAATTATCCTAATAGCGTAAGAGAAGCACTAAGAAGGTTGTGCAAGGATTAACAAGCCAGAATGCAGAATTACACAATGAGATCATAATTACACAATGCCAGAACTTCTTTGTCCTTTATTTATTTCTCTCTCTCTCTCTCTCTCTCTCTCTTATGATATAGAACAAAGATGTCTGCAACTACTGTAACAACTGTAAATATATTCCCTGAAACTAAATTCAGTAAGAAATAATTCTTCCTTACACTAATAAGCTCCTTGCATTTAAGCTTTAACTGTTCCACCGCAGAAAACACCAGCACACGAAAACAAGCACCACAAAACAGTAAAAATGAACAGCAGGGTTTCTTCCCGGAGCACCTCTCCCATAGTGATAACAAGCAACACCTAGAATACATACCTACAATGAAATCCTAAAGGGGAAGCGAAATTATATGCATCTAATAACCAACTTCCCAAGAATCCAAGGAAGGAATGGAAAACAATAAAGCCCCAGCAAATTTCCCTGTTCACCAGATCTTATGCTTGCTTAGAAAAGAAGCAAGAACAAGCATGAGATTCCAAATCTGATTAAAAGAGTATTAATGACTATATAGAATGACCTTAACTTTTCCAGAAAGCTCAGAAGGAGGCAAAATAAAAAATAAAAATCCAATATCTAGTTTCTCAAAGTTTCACACCTACAAGTCAGCAACATCTCCATGGTTTCCTTTGAGCCCAATGATTTGAATCTCCCACAAAGCAAACCAAATCTCAGACCGTTTTCTTCCACAATCTTGAAGCTTAAACAAAGAACTCAACGGGCCTTGTTTTTCACTAGCTCAGAAAGCTGACTAAACTAAATAATATCTGTTCTATAGTAAAGTAATTTTCTGTCTGGTTTAACCAGATTAGGCAGAAGATAAATTCAAAAGGTAAAACATATCTTGTTTTCGTCTGCTACCAGACAAAAAGAAGACCCATAAACTCACCCCATTGACGCCAGAATTCCACAGACCCAAGGGGGAATGTATCTACAGAATTGCATTTACGCTGATCAAAGCAGAGAGCTGTCCGATATAATCCGAAATCCAGTAAGGAGAGAATTCAATACCCTGCATGTACAATAAAAGATTAAAAGGTAGGGGAACCCTCAGAATCAATACATATAAAAGAACGGGGGACAAAAAGCGAAGAAATATTCTAGCTGTTTGGTTCCGGAAAAGAAAAATCGAACAAAAAAAACTCAACAGGCTGCCTCTAAATCTAAACTGCCCGAGTGCCCTTCTTCCAAAACCCAAAAAAGAAGAAGAAGAAAAGAGGAAGAAGATTGGAAGATCGTGACCAACTTGGATGCCCAGAAGTAAAAAGCGAAAATTTTCCATCACTTTCTTCCGAATATATACGGATAAAAAGAAAGGATTAAAAAAAATAAAAACTTGAAAAGAATAACAGAAACCTGACAGTGACATGCTCAAATTGGGGATTGCGAGTCCAATGTCTGAAAGGTCGGCCCTTTGGAAAATTTTTTTTGGTTGGGGGAGAGGGGCGGTTGTTATAACCAAAGGGGTTCCCACAGTTTCTGCACTGATGTTTTCAGATGCTAACCGAAATTCGATGATAAATTATTTGCAGAAATAAGGGCGCTTCTTCTTTTGTAGGAGACCGTAAAAGCTTGAGTTGGTCAGTTTTATACCAAATCTACATGCTCCCTACAACCACCAGCATTTTTATATTCATTAGAGGGAAATTGGTTTTTTCCTTTTGGACACAGCACTTCAGTAATAAAATACAACTTGTCTTTCAAGTTTCATACATAAAGTAATTACACCAATTTCAACCATTAGGCTTCTAAATAATCGTTTTCCTCTGTGGATTGAGCATCTGGTTCCTTTCGCTGCCTTATGCCATATCTTCTTCAATGCTCCATATTAAAGACATGTATGCATTATGCAACAACCAAGGTTGTCTTCTGTGTTTCGGCAGTTATCATATATATATATATATATATATTATGAAAAAGGAGGGCAAAGCCCGAGAGTACAATAAGTTACATCACGGGGGATATAAATCCCAGCCTATCCTGGTGAACCAAGGATTGATCACATATAGGAATGTCATAAATCACATAGCATAAAGATGAAGTAGCAGAAGATCCCATCTTTATTTTAACCATCTTTCGTAGGCAGCGGATGATCTTTTTTTACCATATTTCGTTTAACCATCTTTTGTAGGCTGCGGATGATCTTTTTTGCATAGCTTCAGCAGAATATCTTGCTATACAAATGGTTAAAACTTTCACTTCTCAACTAAGCTAAGCTTCGGAGATTTCAATCACTCATGTATAATGTTTAATTTTTCAAAAATTTGTTTGGTGTTGGAAATTCATCCAATACATAACAATATAGGATGATATTTTCATGATATTTCTTTTAGAGTATATTTTGGTTGGCCATTTAAGCAAAAGAAGGAGAGAAAGAGTGTCCCATCTCATTAACTCCTTTGTTAAATGTGCATGAATTGCACTACTTTTCCCATTCATCTTTTCATTGACCATCTTTGACCATTTTATTGTTGGACCAATGGAATAACATTGTATATGGGAAGAATAATTAAGAGTGAAGAGTCAAATTTGTCCCTTAAGGTCAATTTTATTTAGACTCATTTTAATTTTAAGGGCAATTTGATCAATTACACTCTATTTTTTATTCTTATTACATTTTTATTTTGTCATACATAATTCTTCATATTATTTTAAATAAGAGACCAAATGAGGTATTAAGTAATGCCATTCCATGTCATTTTTATTTCTTTTTTTATTCTTTTATAATTCATTTCAACATACCATACATATTGCTATTCACTAATCATCATGTGTGCTTATTTAAAAGTGATGTTTATTGAATAAGAAAAATATCATCAATATCAATATATATAATAAAATATATAGGAAACTATACTATAAATTAGCTATGAATAATATGGCTCACTTCAAATTTTGTATAATGCACAAGACTCACTTCTAGCTAAAAAAAAAATCTATTCAAAATTTTTTATTTCCAATATGTCAATAGTGAATTAAAATAAAGATCACTGAAATATTAATTCAATGGGATAAGGCTTTATTCAAATTCATGATATATCTAATTAATTAGCCTGTCCGCTGTATAATGCAATTGTTTTCTTCGTCTCCTTTCGTTTGCTGAAAGAAAAATTTGTACATAGAATTGCATGAGTGATTTTGCAAAGAGCATAATTTGTTTAGTGAGAAAGAGCATAAAATATTTTCGTAATGAAGGAGCATAAAATAACACCTTAACATATGTCTTTCATCATTAAAATACAGCACAACTAAAGCTATCACAATAATTTCAACCTTCTTCGTAACGAAATTTTGAACACTAGTTTTGAATCATCGTTTTCTTCAGTTAAAGAAGATTCTTATTATCAATAGAGCATCCACTTCCTATTGCCACCGATGCATGCCTTATCTCTATCATCATACTTTCACATCGTCCTTGTAGCAGCTTAAGTAACTAATCCTTCCCAAAAGGAAAAAGAAAAGGAACCAATATCGTCGTTAAAATTATTATAGTAACTTTTGAGTAAAACACTAAAATTAAACTTCAATATGGAGCTAGCTTTAGTATAAGGAGGCTGCAAATATGGAATATTGCGAAGCAGAGATCAATATATATGCCTCCATGATTCAGCTACATTATCATAAACGAGAACTAAAAACATTTGGGTCAAATTATCACAAGGAAAGATGGGTATTGCTTACCATGATCATCATGCACCAAGCTAGGTGGTGAGAATTGGAGGAAGGCTTGATTTGGAGCCCAGAACAGAAGCCTTAGTGTCGGGAAAGAATTCGAACTCTTGTAGTTTTGTTACATTCCCTTCTTTGGTTATATCTATGGGGTAGCGCAGGAGGTGGTAGAATGGACTTTGGGCATCAAATGTTCGATTTGAATATTTTTTCCAGTTCAAATCTGCAATATAATTCACGAGCTTTACACAATCTTCACTTTCTGGATGGTCAAAGGCTTCACCATCTTCAGGATCTCCCATGTGCTCGTACCATAAAGCTCGTCTGAACCCATATATCTGACCTCTAGGTGGGCCATAGGATGTCAGGTAATATGGTTGGAACGCGCCCATTGCAATCTCTGTGTCCCTTGCACCGTCCATTGATCTCTGGTTAATGTTGGCAGAACCGATGATTATGTATTCATCATCAACTGAAATAAGCAGAACTCACCAATGTCAGTTAGGATGTTGGAGAAGTTGATATTGAAGTTCAGTCTTAAGGAGTTTTGAATCTCTCACCTATCATCATCTTGGCATGTACATAGATCATGAAGCGCCTGGCCTCTTGTGCTCTACTATAATCACTGTCAGGATCTGGATTCTCTGGAGGAATATATTCTCCAGTTTTCTTACCCTCTCGATTTCCGAGGCAGAAAAACGTCAAGTAATCCCTAGGGTGGGCTCTAAAGCTGATTCCCTTTCTCTGAATAGCTGCAGCAATATCAGCATACATCATCTCCATTGTTCTCCTTTGCCAATCTAATATGGCTTGAACTGAACCGCTCTCAGGTATACCTTCTGGCCACATTGGAATCACAATATACACTGCAAATCTTTCTCCTGCTTCAATCTTGCTCACAATCTTTAGTGACAGCTCCTTTGGTATAAGATGCAGAGCTCCAATCTCTTCAACTTTTATGTCAGACTCTTTCCAACCATATGAGCTCCCTAGGAAATACTGGTTTTCAATGTAGATGAAGTTCTTGGCTCGCCTGACGGCATTTATGTAAGCATCCTGAACACTTCTGTCAATGATGTTATCTTTCCCAGTGACAAGGCCAAATTCAGCTGCTTTTGAAGGGTCTTCGGGGAAGCCAGAAGTAGCACCACCATCAATGGATCTGAACAATTGAACAGCCCAAGCGTCTCTGTCATTTGATGCTGCAATATAAGACTGAGGCACTTGAATCTGATCAAGGGTACTAGGAGGGAGTAAGAATTGCTTCCCAACTTGCTTCTTCGACCTTTGTTCAAAGTTGAACAAGACATCCCAAGCCACTGGCCCTTCTAATCTGCAGTGAATATCATGCCATGGCTCTCTTGGGCCTCCTTTCTTGATTGAAGCTCCTGGGAAGTTTGGCTGATGGAAATCATTGGAATGGGTTGAGTTCAGAGTTGAAAACAAAGGATGTTCTTGTGTGTCATATCTCCCATCACAAAGATCAATACCACCAACAAAACTTACTATCCTCCGCTTCTGGGATCCTCCACCAGGCACTTCACTATCAACAATTACCGTCTTTTGATGATGAGTAAACATTGTTGAAATCTCAAAACCTTGAATTATGCTTCTTCCATCATCTGGGTTACGTGGACACAACATGCAGTGCACTTTTGTGTTCCTAAAGTACTCTTCAGTTTCCTGATCATGGGTTGCCATCAATCCATCTTTCTTCAGCTCTTTAACCGAAGTTCTATCATCCCACACAAGCATAAGAACATTAACACCTTCATCAGCTTTCTTCTTGAGAAGTTCCCCAAGGGTCAAGTTTCCCCCGGAAATCGGCCTCCTCGGGTCCCTTACTAATGTTATTTCAGTGTACACAGACCATCCAGTTATGTAAATCAAGTGCCTAGCATTTGTGATGGCATTGGAAATGTCCTCCCAACATCTACTAGGCTCATAATATCTTCCTTCAGGCAAAGGAATCCTTGGAAGATCAGCATTTGGGACATGAGCATCTTGGTACAAAGTAACTCTGCAACCACTTTTCTGAGTAAAGAATGTACGAGGAACGCCGGCATACCGTGGACTCCTTATTCCTTGAGACCAATTTGCATCCTTTGTTACATCAAAGAACTGCATTTTGACGTGTATTTTAGAGCCACCTTGTATGGGACGACGATCTTCGTCCCAAATGGCAACCCATGTGTCCACTATGTGACCCTTGAGGACGTGCTCAATAGGTACATGAGCTCTTCCAATTAGAGTGGCTCCAACAGGATTATCAGCTTTGACAGTGAATATAATCTCAGAAATGGAATGGGCACAGTATATATGAAAGGTCTCGTTCCACCTAGGTTTGGAGACTTGGCCTATCATTCTTGTTCGCCCAACCCTTGCCTTATCTAAATCAACAGTTGCATACAATCCATTCACAACAATCTGCATAAAATTTTAGTGTTAGATTTGCAAGAACATTCATGTAAGAAGAAAATGAAGTATGTTATATGTAAGCTTTATCTCTAGTATTCTTGTGACACCAAAAAAAAAAAAGTGGAGGCTGCATTCTTTTTAAATCATATTTAAATTAAATTATATAGGAAATTGCTTAGTTGTCGATTTGTTCAAGGCTCTAGTGTGTGTTTGTTTAGCATTATAGGTGTCGCAATCAATCAGTATCATTATGAAACTTGAGTGAGCCCTTACACATTTGCACGTAGCAGCTTGAGATTATAAGTCCAATTATTTACAACTTCCTATATTTTTTTTTTTGTATTTTATATTGATAGGGATTATAAATTCTATATGAAGATGTACTATTAATATTTAGCAGTATCTGCAACGAGCAAGTGAAACTTGCACAATGCGGTTTGATCTTCGATTCTATGGAGTAATTACACAAGTTTTACTGGCTAGGTGCAAATACTTCTTTTAGATGACAAGTATCAAACTTTCATAAAAATTGTCATATATCTTGAATTAAAAGGAAAAGGTTAGGAATCGACATACCTTAGGCTTCCGTCGCACAAAATTCTTGAATTGGCTAAGAACTTTCTTCCCTAAGTTTCTTGTACCCTTGTTTTGAAAATTGAAAATAGGGAAGAAACACAAATATAAAAAAATGTAGGATTCAGACTTTTTTTTTTTCAAAAAGGAAAAATATATAGATAGTACAATTCGGTTTTGAGTGGGAAAAAAAAAGACACTTCTATAATTAGATTGGAAAATAACATGTGCATATATGATATGAATCCCGATAATAATATTAAAGGAATTTTAAAATTTAAAACACACCCGATAATATTATACATGTGCACATCTTATTTCGATTACTACATTGCAAGTTAGGAAAAAAATTAGTATTTATATTAATCACATATATGCAGTCCATTCTTTAAGATATATAAAACTAAATAAATCAATTTCGAGAATGAATATATCAATATAAAATATAAAATTCATAATAAATAGCATCATTCATGAGCTATTTACAGAATGACTCACTCATGTTCTTGGAAAAGAAAAGATCCAGGTAGATTTTTTGAATCCCATGATGGACAACTCAAAAGAAATTTACTCACTTTATGTCTAGCTATCTATCTCGTTTAATCATATAAAAGAAGAAAGAGAGGTTTTGATGTTAATTAAGGGACGTTACCCTATTGAAGTTGAGTCCAGAATGTAGCTTGTCGATGTCATATATGGTGACATTAAGCGTGCCGTGCAGCAAATGCGACATTAGGTCGACACTTTCAGAACGAGCTGTCATGAAATCAGTCAGGAGAAGTGTAAGTGAAGAATTAGAGACAGAGAGGAGGATGGGAGTTTAATCAAACATGGAAATGCAATGGAATAGACTAATCTGGCAGATTAATCTTCAGTCATTAAAATTCAATTAGTTACGTACGTACAAGGAAATTGAGGTCAGGGGAGGGGAGGGGAGGGGAGGTTGGTGGCTGATCCTGCCAAGAGAAGAAAATTAATTTGATGATGGTGCTTAGCTTGTGGATGGCTAGTAGCTATGATCTTGAGCATAAAGCTTAAAGAAGCATATTTATATATTACATAAGCAAAGAGAGAGAGGCAAAGGGAGAAGATAGAATTAGCATAGAATGGAATCAGATGATGTATATGGGATGAAGAAAGAGATGAGTGAATGAAAAGTTGAAGGTAGAATCAGTCCCCTCCTTTCCCTTCAAGGGGGACGGAGTTTAGACTACCTATATATGTATATGCTATATATATATATATGAATAATAACCTGTGTTGTGTTGTCATTGTGTAGCCATTGCCAAGGTATATTCTTATTCTTGTACTTTTCTAACTATTGGGTTTCCTCTTCTGTTTTGTTTAACTGCCTAGTCACCTTGTCCCAAAAACGAATATAAGTCATGCAATAGTTCTAACTAAAACCTGCGGGATGTGGGATTTCATTATATTCTGTGTAATGCATATAGAGATATAGGTGTCTAGCTTGATTGGGTTAACAGATTTTTAAATTATATCATTCATGGTGATTTTGTATATCATAAAAAAAAAATTAGATTAGCACAACATATATTGCATTGAGTTTGAGGAATGGATCACACTATTCCTAACTTACATATTGATGTATTGATGTGGAGATCATTACAAGATTATCTGATTGAATTAATTTTCACATTTTGTTCTGAGATCTTTAATAAACAACTATATGTTAGAGCAATGCATTATACCGTGTTCTATATAATAAATCATATTATTTATAATTTATTAACAGTAAAGCTTATTATAGATTTATATTATATAAAGATAACATGGACCCTCAAGTACCAAAATATTTGAAAATTGACCCATATGGATGCAAATATAAATTGTTGTAATGGGTTGTTCCCTCTTATTCATACAAAAAATCAACAAAATTGATTATTTTGCATCCAAAGAAATTTAAAAAAAAAGAGAGAGAGGAAATAATAAAAAAAATTACATATATGTTTTAGACAGCTACTCAAATAATTTTATCTAGTCTCATAAGTTTAATTGATAAGTTTAATTGGTGAAAAAAAAGAACCGATAAATATATTGTGTGTACATGAGTATTTAAATCATTTAATCACTATTAAATAGTAGTTGCTTAAAAAAAGATTAGCCAAAGAGAAGAATAAGGTAGGTTAAATCTACAGTTTTTTTTTGTCAAAAACATTATTATTATTATTATTATTATTATTATTATTATTATTATTATTATTCTTTTCAACCTACACTTTCTTTTTATTATTATTATTATTATTCTTCGCTTCAACCTACACTTTCTTTCTTATTTTTTCTTTTGGCATTACAACCTCCACTTGTCAGTTATCTCAAAACATTATTTTTGGCTAAAAAAATTTCATGCATTTAATTCAGTTATCACAATAAAGATCCTCCCCCATTTGTCGGCTTTTTTAGCATAATATAATAAAAAATAAAAAAATTATTGAAATATGACATATTAGATAATATTTACTAAAATATAATACACAAAGTTGACTAATGATAGTGCATTTTTACTCCGTGCGCATAAGTCAATTTGATAGATATGCAACTTCTAATCTAAATATTTTTTTAATAAAAAGGCAAGTCACATGGATACTGACTTACCTTTTTACACTTTTGCTTTTATTTTTTATATTTTTTTAAAAACAATTATTTTTTTAATTATTGGAATGGGAAATTTAAATGGTTCCTCTGTTCTTATTTGTAATGTGTTGTTGACGAGTGAATGGATATTAAGAAAAGTTAGTTATACTAAAAAATTTTTAAAAAATTAACATAAGCTTCCAATTTTACCCCTACTCCTTAGTCAAGTAGTTATAATTATGTGCGAAAAAGAAAGTGTGTTAAAATAAGAAACAATTTATGAAAAATAGTTATTGAGAGTAAAGTAGGAAAATCATATGAAAATTATCCAAACTGATAGAGAGCTAAATGGGGATAATGACAAGGCCGCTTTGTATTTCTCTATAGATTGACCAGGAATGGGAGAGTTAAATGAGGGCAATGAAGATGATGGCATGAAAGAAGGAAAAGTAGCCCCTACAAATGTACTGGATGTGGCTAAAGTAGTGGTGTGATTTCATTCCTCTTCATACTCTTCTTGAAAATAAATGGTGGCTTAGTTGATAAATAGTCATCACATCGTTTATTTGGTTTTCTGCGTTGAGGAATTTCGGGACGTGGTATCTCTTGTGTAGGTAGAGGAGGCTCGGGTTTCATGTTGAAACGTTGCTCTTTCATTGCAATTAATATGTTACGCTGGTCTTGAGCAACCTTAGTATGAAAATCGGTTGACATTTCTGAAGGATAATTAATGGTAAGCCTATATAAATCTTCTGCTATATCAGCCTAAACTTAATAATAAATCATTAGATTATAACGTTGTCTATATCAAGGAAAAATACAATGATTGTGAAAAGTGAAAAAAAAGTTACCACATAACCGGTTGCACTATTAGAAGGTTGGATCCACAGTCGACTATGTCTCCAATATCATTGCATGTGCTCAGATGTAAGATGAAACACCTCATTTGCTAGAGGAGCATAAGTAGTAGCATAAGGCAAATTAAATCATGTTTCAATGAAGATTCTATGAGTTTCTATCCAATTCTTTAAGGTTTTCCCTCGTAACTATGTTGTGTGAAAATCGCCCAAGTTAAACAAGGTTATCAGAATTGGTTGCTGGATACCAAATTGCCTTAGAAAGTAATCAGGATGGTGCCATTCTACCATGTGAAAGCATACAAGGGGGACAAAAATATGCCAAATGTCACTTGATTCTAAGCAATAATCTAGAATTAGGCCAAGATTCCTAAAATGTTCATATGGTCACCAAATGATCTCATCATCGACCATTACATCAAGTAAACTTCTATAACATCATAAAGCCGAGAGATTAAAATAGGAGACTAGTTATATGTTTTTCCACCTTATGATTATAATAAAAAAGATTGTTAAAATATGCATGATTTTGATAAAAAGTGAATAAGAAATATTTAAAGCATATTTTTAACATACCTAAACCCTAGGAGTGGTAAAAGAGGATAGACATCAACATTTGGATTTAAGGAGTGATAAAAGAGGATAGACATCAGAATTTGGATTTAGTGGTGGTCGCTTTGGTGCTAGCATGGAAAAACGATCCCATGCCCATAAACGTAGTAATGCTAAGCAACCACTAATATTCACCCCAGATAGGTTAGTTATATTGCACATTTCTCTATATAAGTGAGCTAAGACCACTGAGCCCTCACTGTATTTTCCAGTATCTTCAAAATTCACTAATAATGGAAGATACATTAAATAGACCATATGACCAAACCTATCTGACGTAATGTATCCACCTATTAGTCTGAGGATATATGTTAGTGCAAAACATTGTTAAAATTTACTTATTATTATTTCTAATCTTTGTTATTTACTTATTATTAGTTAATTATTAATTAGTATTTTTTTAACTTTTAATTAAATTGATTTTTTTAATGATTATTGAACAAAAAAAAAGATCCAATATTCCTTATTTAATATTTGTTAAAATTTGTTGACTAATAATTATTATTTAATAATATATCAATTATTAGTAATTTATACTTCTTCCGGTCTTATTTATAAGATGTTATCTAAAATATTTACTTCGTTGTATTTATAAGTTGTAGTATGAGATTTTCGTATGATTTTCCTACTTTACCCTCAATCACTTTATTTTCTCATAAATTATTCCTCATTTTGACACATTCTCTTTCCCACACATAATTATTACTACTTCATTGAAAAGTAGAAATAAAATTAGAAGTTTTTGTTAATTTTTTAAACTTTTTAAATATAACTAACTTCCCTTAATACTTATTCATGTGTCAAAAACACTTTATAAATAGAAACAAAAAGACCATTTATATTTTCCATTTCAACAATTAAAAAAAAATTATTTTTTAAAATAAAATATAAAATTATAAAAAAATAAGTCGCATGGATATCATGCGACTTACCTACCCATACAACTTATCTTTTCATTTAAAAAATAATATTTAGATTAGTAATTATATATTTATCCGATTGATTTATATGAAATCAGATTGTATTACCACCAATAGACTTTATATATATATATATATTATATTTTGATAAATATTATTTAATATATATTTTAATAATTTTTTTATTATATTATGCTTAAAAAAAAACCTCATTTGTCACCATCCTTTCTCCAGCAGTATCTCCATACCCTACCGTACGGTGATATGCTCCATCCAACGGTTCATAAATACCAAGCTGATAAAGGCATTAAAGAGGCAACTGTTCTATCACGCGCAAAGTGTCAGAAACAATGCCCCTAGCAAGTTTTTTTTTTTAGGGCAGGGGAGTGAAAGTGAAAATGGACGAGACAGAGAATGGTAATTGAAAAGAAAGTGAGATTTAAAAATAATTTTAATAAGATAATAAAAGTGTGATATAATTTTTAATTAATATATATATTTATATTTTAAAAAAACTAAAATACTCTTGTCTCCCTTTAGGCCTCATTTTTAACCATCACAAACACCCCCGTAGACACTGTTGTCTATTACCATAGAGAAAGCCACCATACAGATCAGAGCCTATTTTGTGGAATCCTATCACCATGGGGAATAGTGTTAGGCATATTTCAGTATTTGTTAAAGATATTTGGGTTTTAAAATATTTAAATTATAAATTTTATTGAATATTCTCGTTATTCATATATTTTTATTTTAAAAATGAACTGTTAAAAATAAAAAGTAAGGAGAATATTTAATTTAATCGATATAATTAATTAAGTACTTAATAATTTAAAATCCAAATATCTAATAAATAATTAAATATATATAATATCATTTCTTAACTTCTTTTTATAACAGTTGCTTTTTGTTTTTCTTAATAGTAAAATAATTGCTTTTCACTAGACAAAAAAAAAATAATCCCACTTTTCAGTAAAACGTTGGATGAAATGTTTGGTTGAGATGTTGTTGGAGAGAGGATGGAGAGAAGCCTTGCAGGAGGGGATTCGAATTGATACCTCCCGAGGCTCTTTTACCAAACGAGAAGACAAATCAACTTTCTTGAAGGTTTTAATCCCACCAATCTCAAATTCTCGATATTGCATTATATTCCAACTGTGATGAACAAAATTATATATATATTTGGTGCTTAACTAGACGGTCTTTTGAAAAAAAAAAAAAAGAAGACGGTCTTCTTCTTCTATACGGCGAAGTAATTCTCTTGTGCATCTTTTATTCACCGACACATAAAAAATAAAAATATTTACCTTGAACTGCCTGAGTGATTTTGCAAAGGGCATAGTTATTATATAATATATTATATATTGGTGAGAAATTGAGATCATCAAATATCTGAACAATCACTAATAATCTCTTGCATAACATGGTAATGTGAACAGAACAGTGTGCTTTTGATGGAATGGAATTTAACGTTGATCAGTTGAAGCAATACACAAAACCACCCCCCAAACAGTTAAACCTAGTTCTAGGTGGTGAGAATAGGAGGAAGGTAATCGGATTTGGTGCCCAGAATACGAGCATTGGTGTCAGGAAAGGATTCGAACCCTGGTAGTGGAACTACCCGCCCATTTTCGGTTATATGAATGGGGTATCGCAAGAGGTGAGTAAAATTATCTGCATCATCTTCATCAAATGTTTCCTTTGTGTATAAATCCCAGTTCAACTTAGCAACAGAATCCACAAGCTTCACACATTCTTCACTTTCTGGACTGTCCAACAACATAGCATCTACATCTCCAAGATGCTCCAGCCATAATGCCCTTCTGAACCCATGTATCTGACCTTTCGGCCTCTCATTCTCTGCAAGATGATGTGGTTGGAATGCCCCCATTGCAATCTCTGTGTCCCTTCCTCCATCCATTGATCTCTGGTTTATGTTGGCTGAACCAACTATTATATACTCGTCATCAACTGGACAACACAAATATATATGTAAATTATTAGTAGAATGAATCTGATGTTTCTGTTTAAACCAGTAATGATCCAACATGTATGTGAATCTTCTTACCTATCATCATCTTTGAATGAACATAGATCATGAAGCGCCTGGCTTTTTGCGCTCTGTCGTAGTTACTATCAGGAGCCGGTCTCTCTGGAGGATCATATTCTCCATGCTTCTCGACCTCTCTATTCCCAAGGCAGAAAAAAGTGAGATAATGTCTAGGGTCGGCTTTAGATCCTTCTTCTTCAATGGCTTCAGCTATATCAGTATACATCATCTCTATTGTCCTCCTCTGCCAATCTAATATTGCTTGAACTGAAGCACTCTCAGGTTCACCTTCTGGCCACATTGGGATCACAATGTACACAGCAAACCTCTCTTTTGCTTTAATCTTACTCACAATCTTTAGTGACAGTTCCTTTGGTATGAGATGCAGAGCCCCAATATCTTCAACTTTTATATCAGACGCTTTCCAACCATAGGAGCTCCCTAGGAAATACTGGTTTTCGATATAAATGAAATTCTGGGCTCGCCTAATAGCATTTATGTAAGCATCCTGGATGCTTCTATCAATGATGTTATTTTTCCCACTGACAAGGCCTAAATCGGCTGCTTCATTTAGGTCCGTAGGAAATCCAGAAACAGCACCACCATCAATGGATCTGAACAACTGAACAGTCCATGTCTCATTGTCTTCTAATCCTTTTATTTCAGATGGAGAGACAAGAATCTCATCATGCGTGGTAAGAGGTATTAGGGCGTCCTTCCCAGCTTGCTTCTCCCACCTCTGCTCAAAATTGTACAAGACGTCCCAAGCAACAGGTCCTTCGAGTTTGCAATGAATGTCATGCCACGGCTCTCTCGGACCACCTTTCTTAATTGAAGCTCCTGGGAAGTTTGGCTGATGGAAATCATCATGATGGATTGTGTTCAGAGTTGAAAACAAAGGATGCTCATGCGTATCATATCTACCATCACACAAATCAATTCCGCCTATAAAACTTACAATACTCCTCTTGCGTGATCCACCATCGGGCCCTTCATTAATGTCAGATAATTCACTGTCAACAACTACTGCTTTTTGGTGGTGAGTGAACATAGTTGAAGTTTGAAGCCCCTGAATTATGCTTCTTCCAACATCAGGATTTCTGGGGCACAAGATACAATGTACATTAGTATTCTTAAAGTATTGTGCTGTTTCTTGATCATGGGTTGCCATCAACCCCACTTTTCTAAATTCATCAGAAGTTCTGTCATCCCAAACAAGCATAAGCACTTTCACTCCATCATCAGCTTTCGTCTTGAGCAACTCCCCCAGGGTTCTGGATGGCTTACCTTGGTTCCTAATTAAGGTTATTTCTGTGTAAATAGACCACCCAGTTATGTAAATCAAGTGCTTAGCATTACAAATGGCATCGAAAATGTCCTCCCAACATCTTCCTGGATGATAATATCTGAATCCTCCGGAAAGTGGAATAGATACCTTAATAAAATCATTAAGGACATGGGCATCTTGGTACAAAGTGACTTTACAATTTTCTCTCTGGTTGAAGAATGCATGAGGAACTCCAGGGAACTCTGCACCCCCTATTCCTCTAGACCAGTTTGGATCATATTTTACATGATTGAATTCTATCTTGACATGTATTTTAGAGCCACCTCGTATAGGACGGTGGTCTTCATCATATATCTCAACCTGTCTGTTCAGTAAGCCCACTTGGAGAACTTGATCCACAGGGACATAAGCTCTTCCAATTAGGGTTTCTCCAATAGGATTTCCGTCTTTGACTGTGAATATAATGTTTGACACCTTGTGGGCACAATATATGTGAAAGGTCTCATACCACTTGGGGCTGGAGGGTTGATCTTGTATCATTCTGGTTCTCGCAACTCTGGCTTTATCTAAATCAACTGTTGCATACAGTCTAGTCCCAACAAGCTTCATAACATTTAAATGAAATTAGTTTCACGAGTAGAGAAACACACAGGACTCTAAACTAGTTAATGTTAAATTTACCAGGAAAACGTGGAGGAAAATACCTCTGGTCGACACAGCAAACAACCCTTGACTTGGGCTAGAAATCTCTTCCCCCGGTGAGGTACATCCTTGATTGCACAATTTCAAAGAAAAAGGGATTCAGATGAGTTATTTGCTATTGCTATAAATAGAAGAAAGCAGTGGACTTCAGCATTGCTAGTTTTAGAACTTTAGTTTCCTATATATCAGTAGGGAAATTCCTGTGACTTCACCCTTAAACTAAATATATAGCTACAGACCAGAGAAGCGCTTGCATGCACCATCTGATTGAGAACATGAGAAAGATTTTATATTTTCTATGAAAAACTGGTATTACAAATTATTGGAAATGTAGCATTATCCCAAAACTACATAGAAATTATTGCACCAACTTCTTAACTGCTGCATTGATCATATTGTAGGTAGATTATTCTTCATTGTATCAATGAACTTATGATGCTGTATTAAATTGCTAGATTAGACCTTCAAAGTTCAAACTCAGTGAACCATATATAGCAAACCATTGAAAGTTAATAATCTTTTTTTGTGAATTGAGAAGAGAGTTTGGGGAAGGCACCTTGTTGCAAAATTCAAAGTTACATCTATTGTGCAGCCTATCAACTTCATATATGGTTACACGAAGCGTCCCGTGTAACAAACTCTCCATTATGTTTATATTTCTATCACAACCAAAAAGGTGAAAGTAAATTAGCGAAATACACAGAATTTTATCAAACATGTAGCAGACAGGGAGACTTACACGATGACTAAGGTTACAGATGAGGCGCTCGTAGAATATTTTTTAATGAAAGCACTATTTCCTTAATAGGACCAACGTTTACAATTGTGTGTACGTGTGTATATATATATGGAGAGAGAAATTTGCAGGAGAAATAGAATGTAATGAATATTTGGATTGAAGAAAGAGATGCGTATCCAGGGAATGTAAAGCTAGAATCGATTCCCTCCCTGACTTCGAAAGAGTACGTGGTTAAGACTAGAAGCCCGCTTGGCCAAGTTATGCTCCCGAGTTGGCCATTGGACTTCCTTCTCTGTCTTCGTTTCTTGCCTAAAGTCTAGGGGTGTCCAGCTTGACCCCTGCCCGTTGTAATGAACACTCAGGGTCGGTATTGAGCTAATATTGGTCCAAATACCGGATCAGCTTGATATTAAATTTTTTTAAAAAAATAAAAAATAAATTTATTTAGTAATAAAAATTTTATTTATATCTAAAAATAGGCCTTAAAAAATAATGTTAGAAAAAAATAATATTTTTAAAAAATTATGAATACTTTACAATTATACATTATTTTTATATAATATTAAGTTAAAAAATTAATTCAAAATTTTAAAAAAATTGAAATCTTAAAATCTTAAAAAGTTTTCATAATATTTATATAATATATATTATATTAGATATATAAAGAATAAAAATCTTATAAAGTTAATCAATATATATAAAATAATTGAAAAAAATAAAAAATAAAAAGAAATACATATAGGTCGGGCCGGATAGAACCAATAACAATTGACCCTAATCTCGGCCCGACCCAAAAATTGGCCCAATATAATTAGGTTGGATTGGGCCAACTGAATCTCGGATATTATTGTTCAGTTCTAGTAAATTCATTATTTTCTCAACTTATGTGGACAATCAAAGAAGGTGGTCCTCATCTATATCCATGGATTCTTTGGAAAGCAATATGTGGTGACCGACACAATGGCAGAATCTAAGGTTAATCTAATGTCACATTGAGTTGTTTATGTATGTGTCGCTCTTTTTCTTTTAATAATGTGAATCGAATTTGATGATTTTTTTTCTCAGCTAAGCTAATTTCAATCTCAAGTTTTGTGTCTTGTAACTTTTGTCCAAAAATATATTTATTACCTCAAAGTTAAAGATAATTTATGAGTATGAATTCTGGCAATTACGAATTGAGGCGAGAAATTATAGAGATAGAGGGGGTTTTCACTTTCCTGGGATCTATTGCAAATGAACCTCACCATTCTCTCTCTATTTCTATCTTCACTCTATCTAAAATCACTTTAAGGTCAAGCCATTAATTTATACTTTGCAGCAATGACTTTTAGCAATTTGCATGTTGTTATTCTATATATTATATCAATACTTACATAATATATTCATGTTAAAATCTGTATTCTATAATAAGCCGTATTATTCCTTTATCATTAATATGGCTTAATTATAATATACATACATTATTGCATATAAATTAATATATTAATTTATATTTTTATTTACAATTTAATAATTTGTACATAAAAATGTTTATTTTAAAAATTTTTTGCGCTATAATTAAATCATGTTTTCCTAATCTTAGTTTCTACTGATTTTCGCTCCCAACAAAAATTGTATCATCCCAAAGAGGCATAAAAACAATCATGCTATGTTTTGCTGAGAATTCAAAAAACTTTCTAATTCATGGTTAATTTTATAAACAAATCATGCATTTTAATGATAAACTTTCTGTGCTGTTTGCAATATACATTATTTGTGAAAAAAAGGTCAAGCATTACTTCTTTCGGACAGAATCACTTCTCACACAAAAACTTTCCTACCTGCTCAAAGGCATCCCAGATCTTTCATTATCTTTTGTTTCTTGTAGTTTTGTATTACTATCATAGATGTTATAGTAGTTACATGTGTCCAAAGGGGAAAAAAAGATCAACTTCTGTTAAAAATGTAAAGGTAAATAACTATATCAATATGAATATGGATATCCAAAAATTTGTATTTGTTTGATTTTGCTCAAATCATTGCCCCACCAATAAATGAAGGAAGCAAAAGCTCCAATAACGAAGAAACATGTAGTTGCAGTTGTACAAATACATTGTCAATCCACAACAACCATCGACTTGACTTTACTGAGCCATTGCACTTTTAGCCGTAAACAAATGACTAGGTCACTGAGAAGTTATTGTCTCCACAAAACTTCAATAAATGGATGATTCTCTCTGATCCGTGGTCCCTTTTGCTCCTGATATATGTCTTCCTAAGTTATTTCAAAGAAGAAAACTTGAGAATTTGGGAAAAGTAACCAGTTTCGACTTATATCACGGGAGCTATCAGAGGGATTCCTATTCCATCAAGGAAAGGTGCCTTCTTTTTGGTGTTCACAAACAAGCCCAGAGTGTAAAACAACTTGCTTTGAAAATGTGGATGAAAATTGAAGAGAGACATTATCTTTCTTTAAGCAAATACATATTATTATATTGTTGTGGGGGAGAAGAGAAGGTCATTTAATTGAGTTGTTAAGAAGCTATGGAATTATCAAACCTGTGCAGGTGAAACCTTTATTGCAATTGTACTGTTCCTACTCCACTTTCCGACCAATCCACCGACAATCAATATAAATTCACAACTCCTCACAAACTCAAATGACTTGCTTCTTCTTGACATTATATCCTCAACCCCCTATTAATATCCCTCCATCTCCACTCGTACTTAAACTAAAACCTTCTCTCTCTCTCTCTCTCTCTCTCTCTCTCTCATCTCCACGCGTCAATATGGTACAATCAAAGAAGTTCAGAGGAGTGAGGCAGCGCCAGTGGGGCTCTTGGGTGTCAGAAATCCGCCACCCTCTGCTGTAATCATCACTTCCTTTCATTTTATGATTCTCTCACATTCATGTACATCAACTAACATCATTTCCTACTGTTGTCTGATATCTGTGCGTTTGTTTGTGTTGCAGAAAGAGAAGGGTGTGGCTAGGGACATTTGAGACAGCAGAGGCAGCAGCGAGGGCATATGACCAAGCAGCCATTTTGATGAATGGTAGAAATGCAAAGACCAATTTCCCAGCGCCCAAGAATGAAGCTGAAGATGGTGGGTCTTTCTTGTCTCCCAAGGCTCTTTCAGAGCTTTTGTCCACAAAGCTTAAGAAATGCTGCAAGGACCCATCTCCATCCCTCACTTGTCTCAGGCTTGATTCTGATAATTCTCACATTGGAGTGTGGCAAAAGAGACCTGGACCTCGCTCTGATTCCAATTGGGTCATCAGAGTGGAGCTTGGCAAGAAACAAGCACAGGATGATAAAACTGCTGCAGAAGTCATTAGTAGTGAAGCCGCAAGTGAGGTGGAACATGAAGAGGCAATGCAGATGATTGATGAGCTTCTTAATTGGAACTATCCATGTGATTCCTCCAGTAGCCCTCAGGAAGAAAAAAGATAACTGAGTACTTGAATTAGAATGTCCTTTTTCTGCTATCTTTTTTTCATCTACACTTGTCTTCTAAAAAATGATAGTAAGTCTTCTAATGGCAGTTCTGATATTGCCTAGTAGACCACGCATGAGTCTTGGATAGGGATATCTATCTGGAAGATACTGTAGATATAGTCAAGGACAGGTAACAGGTTATTTTTCCTTACTGGGCTCAATTGGTGATCTGTGATTCATAATTAAAGCAAACAAAAGGACAGGAAATTGCCAAGTTACCTACTCTCATCCATTTCCTTCCTTTCATCCTTCTGCTTATGGCATGCTGTTAATAATTAAAAGTGGCCTTCCCTTTTACCAAATCCATGTAACAAGCATTTACTTAAATCTTATCCATCATGGTTTATCAGTGGGCATAGAAATTGGCCATTCTGGCAGTAGCATTTATCACCTCTGGGCCCTGAAATAACTCTTTACTTAATATCAAGCACTTTATGTTGGACCAAAAATATAAAGTCTGCTGGAATCCCCACTTTATCGTCAATATTTCTCTCGTAAATTTGCACTCTTCAATCTGTATTAAAGTGATCTGACTTATAATTGTAATGCATAAGCAGCAGCACACTACACTGTTAGTAAATCAAAATTGCAGGGCTGATAAAGCTTCCACCTATGTTGTATCGGTTGTGTATGAAAGGCATTAAGTCTGCTTAAAAAATCTCCGTTGAAAGATGATAGAACTACCCAATAGAGATTATTATAGGTTTTGGTATAGTAGATGGGGATTTGATCAGAAAGGAAGAGTTCTGAATATTCAATGGCATGTGGGACAATGATGCAGAAAAGATAAGCAGCAAGGCCTTAGATTTAGATAATTTGCTCTGCCATTTAAAATTCTCACCTACCTGCTGAAGGCATAAACATAAATTCATAATGTTATCTCCCTCCATTAACTATTTAAGCAATTAAAACTTAGTATACGTGGCCTTGATATATATTAAATCCATTATTATCTTTTTCATTTTTGTCAGAATGGGTCCTTTCCTAGATAAACTGTCACTCAAAGATGATACTCCAAGCCAGAGGTTCAAGGAAGGATGGATCGAAATCCTCGCAAACAGATTACACACATATGTTTTAAGAATGAACAAGCGGATTAAGTTTCTAATAAGAGCAGAATACAAGTTTAAGAACAAAAAAAAAAAATGGAAATTGTACAGGAATTAAGTGTGAAAATAACAGAAGAAGCTTTGTCATTGACAGGAGTTCTCACTATGAAGATCACATGGTAGGTACGTTCTTTTCAAAAGTTGTTCTGAAAGCAATTAAATGGTTGTCCCATAATTTAAAAATGAACTAACTAAAAGGGATGGCTGTAGAGCCTCCCATGACCCAAAATAAATGCAAGCTGCTGAAAATCTAGATTCTCTACATTAAATAAATTATTGTATATAGTAATGGAAAAAAGAAATAAAGAGAAAAAGAGAACGAGTATAAATTATTGCTACACAGTTGTACTATTGCAATGCAATGGATTCGAAGTCAACTGCTGGTTTTTTGGCATCAAAGTTTGTGGTCTGCATTTCTTCTGATTTTGTTAACATAGTCAATAAGTTGGCTTGGCTTCTACTATACCATAAAGCAGAAATTGACATGAAACGAGTGACAAGCCTTGTAGTTGGATTTTCAATAAATGCTCAACTCAAGCATCAAGAAGGGAGTGTACCAGAGAAGATGTTGAGGCATTATATTATTTGGGGTAAATTTTTCAGTGCAAAAAGCAAAGGAATAGTCAGTGACACTTACAGACTCCAGCATACTTCACGTCCTTTCTTTATAATTGTGAAAATGATACAAAGCTTCTCATCAATGTCTATCTCCATGTACCTTTTTTTTTTTTTTGTTGGGGGGGGGGGGGGGAGGGGGGGGGACCCTTCCTTCCAAATTATTGAAGAATTAATTTTGCACATCAATTCAATTGGTTGCTGTACATTAATAGTTTTCTTAATGATGAATTGTGATATTAGTTCATTGAAAGAGTGGGATTTTTCTTCTGAAAATAGTCGCTAAGTCATTTATGTAGGTCTTTGTTTCAATTTCTCTGTCTTCTAAAATCAGAATTCAGAAACAACTCATCAATACCGTGTGCTAATAACATGCTCTTATAGATTTGATTAGACTACCATTTTTTTGTTTTTTGTCGGTTCTGGCCTTGATCTATTTAATGAATTCATCTTCATAATTACTTACCTAAAAAAGGTATTTACACAACTAATCCATGAGTAGGATGGAGTAGGGTCCACATTCCAGAGCCACCAACAATAATAGACGTAATTTGTTTTGATGGGTATAACAGTACAAGTTTTTAAAGTTGTGGAACCATATCAAAGCAAGCATTCAACGTAAGATTGCGCTTGGTACGATGGAAAATGGGAGTGAGGAAAGGGAGAGGAAGAGAGGACTCATGAATTATCTATCACATGCATTTGTTCAATATCAGAGATATCTGACTCCAAGTTTACTCAAAGTGGGTTCAAAAGTGCTCCTTGAGCTCAATAGATGCTACTTCAAATATTTACATGAACCAAGTTCATTAATTCAGAGATATAAGATCTTAATTATGACACACAGGGCCCAGAAAATTTAAATGTTCAAGAATATTGACCAGCATATACTAGAAATTTATTCCAACAGGTTTACCTTCAGATTTCCGGCATCTACATCACCACATTCACAACAGTTAGGGTAGAAAATACAGTCCAATGTGCTAAACGTTACAGACTGAGCACATTTTTGCCAAGGCACAAAAGATAGAAAAAGCAAAGTAGTAGTAATACTGAACACCAATACTAATTCAACACGAAGTCACTGCTTGAATTGCGAGTGGCAGAGTGGCCTTGAAGCCAAACTTGGAGCAGAAAACGGAGACTTACAGCCTTTCAGCTAAGTACTTTGCCAGAGAATTAACTGGCTTCGTTGAATCAACATTTCCAATCCCTCGATTCCTTATCTTAATGCGAGCCAGGTAATCAACTGCAATCCATGGGAAACTCAGCATCACTTTATTTCCAAGACTCTTAAACTCTTGAGATTTGTCTTGGAGATCACGGGACTTTTTCACCCATTCAGGATGATATGTCACCTGGTACCAGGCTGATGCCTTCTGTTCATATAACAGATGTATTTCTTCTTCATTCATTTCTTCAATATCTGAATTTAGTTTCTCAAAAGTTTGCCTGAATTCTTTCCTCAGGGCATTGTATGCATGCCTGAGCCTTTCTTGAAGATCCCCTAGCTTCCTGCTGTTGTATTTGGGCATGGACCAAATCTGTCCAGTTACAACTTCTTCTTCTCTTGCCACTTTGTATTGACGTAGCAGTCCACTCAAGTGACCGTCATAAGAGCTCTTCTGGTCCCATGCATCAACAATAAACTCAGCAGATCCCAAAACCTGAAGATCAGTATCATAAGGTATGTGACCTAGCTCATGTTTCAAACCACATGGATCAAGATCTTTATCATAACCATCTTGGATTTGTCGGTAAAGCCTTCCAAGGATTTTCTCAGATTTATATGACTGGTGCTGCTCCTTCCCCATAAAATCAGGATATAGTTTTGGTTTCAAATAAGAAGGCATCGTGACAATCTTTCCAGTCTTAGGAAAATCAACAGCTTTGGCTGCTAAGTCAGCCAGGAGTGTGCAATTCTCATTCAACGCACCATCGTCACTACGATCAGCATGTACCACATGTGCATTACAGATTACCCCCAAATTCTCATTTGCCATATTTCCCACAAAAAATTTTTGCAAGTCCTGCGTAAAGTAGGACAACAACCTTTACAACTTCAAGGAATTATTGATGCATTTTCAGAACACTAACAATGCACACTCAACAAGAAAGTCCACATTAAAATAAAGTAGATTACAAAGTCACATGCTAAATCCAGCCCCACTCCCCCTAAGTAGTTTAAATAAATTAAGTGACAATATGCTGTGAGTGCAGAGACTTTCAAATGAACACAAATTCCAGAACATGCTTTCAACTCCTTCATCAATATCAAATATAAAATCTATAATAAGCATAAGTCACAAAAGCCATGAACAATAATGTTTACTTCAAACTAGCTCCATGCAATGCATGGAAAAATATACTTAGATGTACGTATTATGAATGAGGTAGCTTAGTGCTTAAACCAAATCTCTAAACACAGTTCAATGTCTTTAATTATGTATTGACTATTATAACAAATTAGTCAAGAACCCTGCCTTGGAGGCAATATATAGTGCTTTGGATTGGAGGCAACGTCCCTGCCTCTCAAAAGCCGAAGAAGAGGCAAACATAACATGACAAAATAAATGCCCAGATTCATACGCATGATGGGCATCTAAAAAAGGAAGGAAACCGTTTGAAATACAACAGGAAATTATAAAGGGAATAAATGATACAATAAATTATGGGATAAAACACAAAGTACGCATGTGAGTTTTAACAATAAATAATATTGCCATAAAGAGACCAGCAACAAATTGCCAGTATTAGATTTGATGCGTAATAGATGTCAATCAGCCACATAATCTTATAACATAATTTATGTGAAATTTAACAACTGTCCTCTCTTACTTGTCCATGCAAACACTTAACAATGCAACAGGAGAGGGAAAAAAAAATGAAAGAACGCATACCTGAAGAGTGACTTCACGCGTCTGGAGTCTGCTTTCTTGAGGAGAATACTCCATAGGGGGCCAACTCTCCTTGCTGGGAGGAATAAGATTCTTGTCCCATGTGACAAAATAGAGATCCCCATCAAGGTCGCTTCCAGAAGCTTCATTTGTATGGGGTCTATCACCCTTTTGAGGAAAGACAAGACAATCATGTAAATGATGTAAACCAGGAACATCAACTGCTTTCAAAACTCTTATATCTCCTGGATGAAGACAAGGATTTTTCGCTATGACCACAAGACCTTCAACTACTTGCAGTTTCTTTGTCTCTTTAAACCTTGACCCGTGGTTCGAGAAACAATTCTCAAGCGAAGGAGTAGAGACTTGAATGAAGCACTGTCCCTGTTCAAGCACAGCGAACTCATCTAAGACACCCATCAACCATCGCCCAAATGAGACAAAGATCCTAGCCTTTTCTCTGAGGCCCCAAAGCTGTGCCGCACGTACAGAGTTTAGGATGCCTCTGAGATGAGGTTCTGATTGGGGACTAAAGCCAACGCTTAACATTATTGCTGCAGCACTTCCTCGCTCAGCGCAAGACCTAGTGAGAACATCAAAAGCCACATCTGCATTCACAAGCATTTGATTTAACTTAGAAACCATCGCCCCCTGCATTCCCCAAAATACTTCGTCAGGCACCTTCAATGTTGAAAGCAATGTCACAATCTGCCTATTAAGGAAACCAGGCTGAAACCTAGTCCAAGAACAAATCTCCAAGGTGGTGTGGGAGGATTCAAATTTTTTCATACTTGATCTTAATGAAAGTTGGAACCCATCGCCTTTAGCTGGCCAACAAGCCACAACCCCTTTAAAACCAGCATATCTGATCTGATAAGCAGAGGGTACATCATCCAATTTCAATTTTTCAGCTACTTTACTTGCAAGATCAGGAGTGATAATACCAATTCCATCAGAGAAATCATAATTATTCCTCGTAATGTCTTCAATTTGATTATGTGCCGCAACCTCCACAGTTGCATAGGTAGATGAGAAGCACTGTCCCATCCTAGCAGCATATTTTGCAGCATTCTTAATATTGAACTTGCCCATCCATTCTCTTATATCATCACAAGTTATGTTCTTTTCTTCGGCAAAAAACCAAGCAGAACGATCTCTCAATTGATTGGATGAGAAGGCCAAAAATGAATATTTTCGACCACATAACTTAAAACCCTTTTCCAGGAAAGTCTTCACCCTTCTATATATATTTGTCTTCTGTGAAAAGGACTCTGATTTGATTGCCTTCAATATAGGAGCAACATAATAGTTAAGAGCATTTGCATTGATTGTTTGCATACCTTCGTCCATAAACGTGACCCTCAAGAAGCGATCCGCAACTTCTTTGTATTTCCTGAGCACCCTATTGGAAATTTCAACTTCTGGTGGCAGACAATAGGCTTTCGTAGGAGTGACAACCAGTCTTCGAACCTCAGCAATATCATCTAATCGTTTAGAGCTCTGGTGAGGCATTGGATTTCTGAGCAACCATTCTTGGACTGCCTTGGCCGCATCAAATACTGGGTGCCTGTAAGAATGTAAGTGCTTGAGCGCAGCCACACTGACCTCCTCAGGTTGATTTCTCAACAACCCGAAAAAGCTGTCTGACAAGCTGTGTTGATTGAATATGCCCTTGTGCATGATTGCATTCACTAAGAACATAACGTCAAATGTGATACCTTCTCGGGATTGAATACAGAAGAAAGGATCTGACATGGGCATCCCTTGGAAAGGTTCATCCTGTATTTCAATTGGCAGTCTTGGACTTGGTGATGCTTTTTGGCCTTTCAGATAACTCATGGCCTTATTGAATTTTGCAATATTCTTGGGTGGGATCGAAATTCTATAGAAACTGCAGCGACCAATGGCTCCACCAGGTGTAAAGTCCGTGGTTCTAATCCAGGGATCATCATCATCTAGCAAATGAATTGGAACTGGTTCTTCAATGTCATCAGCCGCAGTTCTATACCAAACCAAAGGTGATGAAGCCAGATGTAAAAGGATAACTATAGATGATGTGTCTTGGTATCTCCTGATCTTATTTATGTCTCTGACCAAGAACTCCACCTTAAAATCGCACTTTACCACTGCCTTTTTCTTTGTACCTTTCATGGAGAAAGCAACGTCTCTGTTGAAACAGAATTTGCACATGTCATCAAATGGATCAACCAGAAAGTTGACCCCTTGGTCAGGTCCTCTCCAGGCAACCAAAAATTTCTCTCGGTCAACCAACGTCCCAATTTCAACAATCACATCAGATAATTTATAAGGAGTTGTAGTTCTCCTCCTTTGGTTCAAGAAGTATGGAGTTTTAGGTCCCACGCTAACCTTCAAAGGTTGATTCCGCCAAAACAGATCACATCGGCCAGCAGCATCGAGGATCTCAGTAGCTGATTCAGCTAATGTAAAATGCACAAACGCATGAGGCTTCACCTTCTTGTAGTCATTCGTTCTTTTGACTTCTGCAGTGTTAGTGATTTCAAAATCTGGATAAGACGCTGGAGGGGTCCAAGAAGTTTTCAGGCGACACCTGTCTACAAGTCCAACATTCTCTTCCAAGAATGTCACAATATCCTTTGCTTTAACCCGACGACCGAATCCACCAATGCTGACTTGAGTAACTACAGCTTCTTTTTCTCTTCCTGTTAGCTCCATTTGTTGGGCAATCTGCAAAATATAAATTGCACATTTGTGTAAGTTAGATTGAGTTTTGAGATTGCCAAACAATAGGCGAGAAGAAAAGGGGTATGGGAGACTACATTTCTAATAAGCTTATTTTATAAACGTGACATTCATGCGGTCCCAATTCCCAAGTATGAAATTAAACGAACGAACAAACATACACATATGAATGAGATTTCAATCCTCGAATACATCCTACTCAGAATTAGTGGAACAGTAGTGAGATGAATTCACATTATGAACAAAACTGAGAGGAGAAAAGAGAAACCAACCTTGCAGCTCAGGTACAAACAAGATAACGCCAAATAGTGACTGAAGTGCGAAGGGATTTTGAATGTGTTTAGGCAGTTGTTGGGGCGAGCGAGATTCAGATGGCTTCTCCAGCAAGTTTATGAAAGAAACGAGTCTGTGTGACAATATGTGAAGAGCTCTCTCCATGTTGCTATATATACTTGCTTCTTGGAATAATCCCACTTAGCTTCTCCTTCTCCCCAAAGTCTTTGTAGCTTCTCCTTCTCCCCAAAGTATTTGCTCTTTCCATTCATTCGTTACTGCATGAATAGATTCCCTTTCGTCCGAACAGCATGTCGTGTCGACTTTTGGTTGGAAGACAATGATTCATTCTTCTCATGGAAGGAGTCTTTTGTATCTCTGACTTGATCCATTGACTTCACTCTCACAGGAGAAAACGATTCCTTTCATTTCTTCCTACTTCCCTCTCACATGGAACCAACTTTGAGGATTCATATTTATTTTGTTTATCCTATTTTAATATTTTATTATTATAATATATTAAGTCTATATCGTCCGGATTTAAACTAATCATCAATACAAAATTAAAATTAGAAGTGTCTATATATATATATATAAGAAGAGATTAAGAAATGAAGAAATGCTGATTATAAAATACCGGATACATGGACTACATCTCGGTTTTAGCATCATATTTATATTTGTTTTCTAACGAGAAAAATGATAAATCGTAATTATAAATTAATGATATGTATATGGAAATTTATATTTTATTTTTAAAATACCAGAATTTATAATATACGAAAAATATGTATAACTTGAGGCTCAAATTAAGACAGTGTATATTTTCTAATATTATGAAAACATGAAAATGATTTGCTTCAAATAATTACTTAATTACAACATTGAATATCCTTTTCTTTTTGACAAACTATTACTATCAATTAATTTAGATGCGAGTTGCAACGAATCTAATTGAGAGAAAACTATTCTACATAATTTTGTCAAAGTTGGATCAAACCCAATTGGAACAAAACTCTCCCACACAATTTTTCTTTATAATCTACACACAACTTGAAATATATTGTATTTTTTATATAATATTGATGGAATTTTAAGGAACTTAATATTTGTAACTTGAGAAATATTGAATCTCCACCAAGTTTATGAAAGAATGGGAAGAACTCTCTCCCCAGTGCTATGTATTTGCTTTTTGGAAGCTTCTCCTTCTGCCCCAAGTATTTGCTTTTTCCAATTCATTCGTTACTGCATGAATAGATTCCCTTTCGTACGAACAGCATGTTGTGTCGACTTTTGGTTGGAAGACAATGATTCATTCTTCTCATGGAAGGACTCTTTAGCATCTCTGACTTGATCCATTGGCTTCACTCTCACCGGACCGGAAAAAAAACGGTTCCTTTCATTTCTCACTACGTCCCTCACATGGAACCAATTTTGAGGATTCGTATTTATTTGTTCTATTTTAATATTTTAATGATATTTTTATAAAATGTTAAACCTAGATCGTCCCAATTTAAACTAATCATCCATACATAATTTATCTATCATATATGTAAAAGTAGATAACTTAATTATATAGGTATTTTTGACATGATTTTAGTGCTTTAATTAAAGTTTGTCACAATTATGTGCTTCAAAATTTTTAGTTTGGAGTTATATTTGAAGTCAATTGAGACCATTATTTTATTAGTTATTTTATATTTTAAAATTAAAAAATTAAATTTAAAGGGATTCTATTAATCATAATCAATATTTTTTTTTAATTTTATATGTTTTAATTTTTCTTTAAAAATCTTTCAAATTCAAATGGACTAAGGAAATATACAAGTGTTTTAATTTTTTCAATAATCAAATATACATATTTCATTTAAATTAATATATCCACTATTTTAATTGATTGTATATATGTTTATTTTTGTGCTTTAATTTTTTCCTACAAAATCTTCTTAACAGTCATCTAAATTTTATAATTTATAAAATTTTAAAATTATTTATATATCTATTTATGTATAATAAACACTAATTATCATATCTAATAATTTCATATTTAAATTAATTGTTTTTTTATTTCGATAATATTAAAATTTTCACACTAATTACTTTTCAAATTATAATTTGTTGAATGAAGATCTAATTATAAAATTTTTCAGATATTTGAAAGATCAAATTAAACTTATGTCTTTCATAATTTATATTATAATATCATTTAAATAGTCAAGATTTTCAAATATTTGAAAGATCAAATTAAAGTTATGTCTTTCATAATTTATATTCTAATATCATTTAAATAGTCAAGATAAAATCAAAACAAATATATTTGAAACAAAATGTAGCATTTAGACTAATATATATCTTAAATATTTTTTATCTTAAAACTTTATGATTATTCTGTTACAATATGCTAAATACTTTTAAATGAAGATCTGAATTTCTTTCTTAGCTTTTGATACCGAACAAACTATTTTGAATCACATTAGTATTAAATATTAAATATTCCTCACTCTCTTTCTCTCTCTCTCTCTCTATATATATATATATGCTTATATGTTGTCAAATTGTATGTGCTGCTGAGGATATTTTATGCAGTCATAAACACTTATATGGTTCTTGCTTTCTTTTCTTGATGTAAATCTATTTTTAAACTTATTTCTTTATTTTATCTATAGTTGGATGCGTTAACAAATCCATAATTGAATTGCAGGGTTTTGGTGCTCATCGTTTCTTTGAAGATCATATGCCGCATGGTGAACATGTACAGGTATTTTCTTATTAATCCTCCTTTCTTTCTTTCTTCCATTCATTTGAATGAATTCTGGCATGAATTCTTGCCTTCTTCCCTCAAAGTTATTTTTTATATGTTTTTTTTTATATGTTCTATATACATGGGAGAGATTGTATCATGATATATCTCACTGTTATGGATGTAAATCCCAAATTGCATTTACTAATATATTTATGGGAAGAATACTACACTTTCTAAATGATTCCAAAATTTTCTTGTTTCAAGTAAGTTTTTGGAAAAATGTATCAAAATATGATACTAAACATTAGTAGTATTCTGATGTGTTTCAATTCCTCTCCATTTGAGTTTCATGGAAATAAGAAATACTTGGCATGGGAAAAGTAAGGGAGAGAAGTTAAATTTTTTGGGAAATAGATCATTCAATTTTGATAGTTCCCAAACATTTTTAACTTCTCGAGAAGTTAAGCATCACCTCGAGAAGTTTACTTCTCAAAATTTTTTTTATTTGTTATAATTATTTTTTAAACATATCCTTAATTTTTTAATCATTTTCCAAATAAAAAATGGTATTTTTGTCTTTAACAATATAATATAATATATTTATTAAAAATTAATTTGAATTTCCCAAAAAATAAAAAATAAAATAAACAAATTATACATAATCTTCCCGAAATATCCCGTGTGCTTCTCAAAAACTTACTTGAAAGTATATCAATTTGATCTGTACATATATTGAAAATCAATTTTGATTAATATAGATTCCTATAGAGATGGACAATTCTAACTAGAACTTCATATAAGCAAATGGCTATGTAGCAAGATGCTCATGGATGGCATATGTACGTCATTTTAGAAGAGAATTTCATTTTTTGATAAACCCTAGAAGAGGATTTCTTAGAAAACTTCATAGACCAAAAAAAAAATGATATAGCTGGATTTGAGTTAAAACTTATCAAGTTGCAATTAATTTTATTAAATCAAGTTTTGATATGTAATTAATTAATAAGATTTGAGTCATAAAAGCTTAAATATGTATTAAATATTTACAACAAATATTTAATGTTTAATAAATTATAAAAATGAATAAGTTACCTAACTGAATCGAAATATTAGGATTAAAAATCACAATTGTCTTTAAATTTTAAAACTCAATCAGCAATAAATAAATTATATTAACAGTGAATTTTTTTAGGAAACGGTTTTTAAAAATAATCCACAAACCACAAGATGAGATCATATCCCAAATTGAAAATTAATTTGAAATTTGAATTCGTAACAAATTGCAACTAATCAAATTAATCATCTTTTAAATAATATAATTAATTCGATATAATCAAATTTTATGTCATATTTCATTAAAGAAGCTTGAATTAAAGTTTTTGTCCAAAGAGTTTGAATTAGATTTTGAATATATAATTGCCGCAAAAATGTTTGAATATATAATTAATACATAATTTAAAAAATGAATAAATTTAAGAAATTTGATTGCTTTATTATTTTTCAATTTAGACTTTTGATGAAGCTTTATGAAAATATTTTTAAAATAAATTTTAAGACTGTAACAAATGAAAACAAAGTAATAGTAATTTTTTAATATTAAATTACTTAATTATACTTATTATAATTTGCAAAACAATATTAAAATTATAATTGAAATAATTTTAAAGCCTTAAATTAAATAATTGTAACTATAAAAATAAAACATAATAATTATAATCGTTAATGTTGCCTACATGCATCTTTTATATCAACAGTTGGGAAATATTACTAAGTTTTCTTCAATCTAATAATTTTTCACAATAGTTGATGTGAGAGATGTAGCCACATTTAATGATACAGTTTTGGTTTTATTTTTAGGAATATATTTAATTTTTAAGAATATATATAATTATTTTAAAACTTTTAAATGATTCCAATTATCATTATAAGATTTTTAGCACATGATTATAAATATAAGATTAATATAATTATACAATAATATTATTGAATTATTATTTGAATATGCCAATTAAGGCTAAGAAAAGATACGTC
This sequence comes from Adenanthera pavonina, assembly GCA_026686845.1. NCBI lineage: Eukaryota > Viridiplantae > Streptophyta > Magnoliopsida > Fabales > Fabaceae > Adenanthera > Adenanthera pavonina. The sequence continues at coordinate 14,759,264 of JAIVEN010000015.1, forward strand.
ACATCATCATTTTCTACTAGCTATTTAATGGTGTTAATAATTAGAAAGTTTTTTACTATATTTTAAAAGTTAAGGGATTATAATGAAATTTAAGAAAATTAAATTATCAAAGTGAAAGTTGTCTAAATGCTAAGATACCAAAAGTACATTTTTATCTTTTGAAAACATGATAAATTGAAGAATATAGGGATTTATATTTCAAATAAACAGTGTAATTTTTGCTAGAAATATTTGAAGTTAAATTACTGTCATTTTATCTTATATATGAAAATGATAGTAAACTTTTCACTCATTAAGAAATGAGTCTTTGCCCAACCAATTTATCAAATATTAAGAAGAAACTTTAAGAGTTTGTTGTTTGGGTACTTTCTATAGGTGACATTATAGTTATAGTAATTAATAATTGATACATACTAATGATGGAAATTTTGATATTAAAATTTCCCATGATTTATTGTTGGATATTTTAGATAACTCTATTAGGTCAATTGTAACATCTACATATAATATCAGTCACATAAGTAACTCATCTTATTTCAAAAATAAAGTTATATTGGTCTATACTTTATCCGTTATTGATAATATGAATGAATACATTATAGTTTTCATAGTATAATGAAGGATGATAGTGGTTAGCTTTTGCTATGATGATAAATAAGAGTTAATTCTAAAGTTTGTGTTGTGTTATATTATACTTACGATGGCCTGTGTTTAGTATTCATACACGACTAACACTATATTGTTGTGTCTCATGTACAATCTAAACAATTAGAGATATTAATTATTAGTTAAGACGATAATTCAATTCAAATGATACTATAATAAATATTGTGCACATATAATTGTTCAATAATATAAATTAATTATTTGTATAATATCCTTTACAATGTTATTTTCATAAATTTTTCCGATTGTTATTTTTTTGGAATATAATTACATGTTAATATTTTTTTCTAATTTCTCTTTTTATTGAATGACCCGTGCTTCGCAGAAGTATACATCTAGTTAAAATTAAAAGAAGATATAAAGAAGAGATAGAGAAATGAAGAAATGTCTACAAAAAAAAAAAGAAATGAAGAAATACTAATTATAAAAAACCAGATGTACATTTGACTACACTCGGTTTTAGCATCATATTTATATCTGCTTTCTGAGGAGAAAAATAATAAATCGTACTTATAAATTAATGATATTTATATGGAAACTTAATTCTTTTAAATACCAGAATTTATAATATACAAAAAATATATAAAAATAATTTGTTTCAAATAATTGAATACAAAATTGAATATCTTTTTCTTTTTTAGAATCATTACTATTAACTAATTTAATGGATCAAATTCAATTAAGAGAAAACTTTTCTAACATAATTTTTTTTTTGAGTTGGATCGAACTCAATTGAAAGAAAACTCTCCCACACAAAATAAATTATATTTTTTTAATGCCAACATTGGCACCTAAATTGTGTTGTAAGAACCTTAATATTTATAATTTAAGAAATATTGAGTTTTTTATCATTCAATTTAATTGGCATTGGTATATCCTTCCTTTTTGACACTATTAGGTTCAATTTACACAAATAAGTAGTATGGTGAAAATAATATTAAGAAAGTGCAAGGAAGGGAGAGACATAAGATGGTATAACATTTTTATGTGCTTTTTGAGAGATAAATTGTATTATTTATAGCTAATAAATAGGAGAATTATTAGAGATTTTATGTTGTATGTTGATCATATAACTTTATGATTCTTTAAAACAAACAAATAATTATCTAGTTTGACAATCTCTTTTCTTCTTGGACTCTATCCCAAAAAATATTTAGAATTAAAGCAGATTTTTATGTTCTAATTGAACACCTTTTTTAAATTATTATAAAAAAAAATATTATCTTTGTTAAACATAGGCACATCGAGTCATGATTTTCTAAATATGGGTGTAATGGAGTTTTAATAATAGGGTTTTATTATAATTTGCTTGTAATAAAAATTCCTGACACCCCCCCATTGTAATCAGCGCCTGTAGCTCAGTGGATAGAGCGTCTGTTTCCTAAGCAGAAAGTCGTAGGTTCGACCCCTACCTGGCGCGACAATACTTCTTTTTCTTTCTTGTACCTCTCGTTTTTTAAAGGTGTGATTCTGAGACCTAGATTGTCATATTTGTGAATGAAATTCTATTCTAGTTCTGGGAGAGAAACAAAATGCTGTGATCTTTCTATCAATCTATGCAATAACAAAAAGAGAAAGATCATTTGAAATTAAAGGACACAACGAGATTTACGTGACCAACCAAACAATCTCCTGTAACATATTCCTCCTGCAACACACACACACACATATATAATCCCACTTGAGATCTTCAATCTCGTCATCTCTGAACTTGCTCCTAAGCTCAAAATGTCTTTAATAGCAGAAGTACCGGCATACTTTGAGGTCTACTCCGATGGTTCCGTGAAACGCTTTGCTCCTGAAATTGCTCCTCCTTCTGCACAATCATCCGACGCCTACAAATCTAAGGACATCATCATCCACCCCTCGAAACCCATCACCGCAAGGCTCTTCCTCCCTCGTTTGGATCCCTCCTCCTTCCACAAGCTTCCCGTCCTGGTTTACTTCCACGGCGGCGGTTTCTGCATGGGCTCCACCACATGGCTCGGCTACCACCAATTCCTATCCGACTTCTCAGCCGCCTCTCAATCCATTGTCCTCTCCGTCGATTACCGTTTGGCTCCGGAGCATCGCCTTCCTACGGCTTACGAAGATTGCTGCAGCTCACTCGAATGGCTTCACTATCAAGCTCGGTCCGAGCCTTGGCTTCAGCAAGCCGATCTTTCCCGGGTGTTTCTCTCCGGCGACAGCGCCGGCGGAAACATCGCACACCACGTGGCCGTGAAGGCGATTCAGAACAACGCATGTGACTTGAAAATCAAAGGTATATTACCTATCCATCCTTATTTTGGAAGTGAGAAGAGGACGGAGAAAGAGAAGGCAGAGGAAGCAGGAGAGGAAGTAAGAATGAGTGACATGTTTTGGAGACTAAGTATACCAGAAGGCTCAAACAGAGACTACTATGGGTGCAATTTTGAGAAAGCAGAGATGGGTGAAAGTGAGTGGTCCAAATTCCCAGCAATTCAAGTACATGTGGCTGGGAAGGACTTCTTGAAGGAAAGGGGAGAGATGTATGCAGGGTTCACGAAGAACAAAGGGGTGAAGGAGGTGGAGCTAGTGGAGGCTAAAGGAGAGCCACATATCTTTCATGTGTTCCATCCTCAATCTGATGCTTGTCGCTTGCTTCAAACCCAGATGGCCCACTTCTTGAACACACATTGACTTCAAAATCAAAATGAAAATATATATTAATTTACCTATGCTTAACTATGTGAGAACGGCCAGGAAGCTGCTCCTATATATCACGTGATCTCTTGTTCCGATAATAAGAATTCTCATTGATGAATTGAGTTATTTTTATATATTAGGCATTATTATCATTTAAACAAACTTTACCCTCATAAGTAAACTTACCTACTTAAACTTATATAATGCTTTAAATCCTACATTTTTATTAATCAAATTAGTTATATGCAAATATTAGGTATTTATTATCAAATACATATTTGCTGACAATCACAGTGGTAGTACTGGTACACTAATATCAGTTAATCGTATAAGAACAAATAACAAAAAATGCATGAATATGTAAAATAAAATTTAATAAAAATGCATGAATTTTCGAAAGTGGACGTATTCAACTAGAAGCACCACTTTTTGGCGATCTCAATAACAACATACACATGATTTTTAATTTGTTAGATTGTTACTGTTTTTTTATAATTATTCTATATTTATGTTATTCAAGTAAATTTTTTTGGCGAAAATTTTTTATGTTATTAAAAACAATTTAAAACATACACAAAATTATTTGGCCGAAAAAAAAGATACTGTATTATTGCATAATTTTACACATATTTTTTAATTAATATTTTATATTAATTAAATGTTGAAAAATGATTTTTTTTATATTTCCATTTTATATATGATTCAACTAATTTAAAATTTTAAATTAAATCAGGTAATTGTTGATTGATTGATAATCAATCACATATTATGATATGCTGACTTAAAATGGTGATTCAAAATTATTGTCCATTTAATTAACATTATTAACGCATTTACGTTTTATATCAATGAGGCTTTTTAAATTAATTCAATTATTCAGTCATATCCCTTATTTGATTGATTTCTCTTTTAGAAATGTATCAATTTCGTTATTATTAAAAATTAAACATAAAATAAATATTGATTGAAGGTTTAAAATTTAAATTATTTATTAAAATTTGAATCAAATTCTGATATGTAATATTAACTGCGTAACAGTGTCTTTTAAATTATTTAACTTTAATTTGTGCATAAATCCAATTTTTAAAGTTGTAGTCATCCTTTTTTTCTTTAAAACATATAAAAAGATCATTTATAACTATATTTGGATTTAAAAATTCAAGTTGACCCTCCCTCCTTTCTTCTTCCTCGCTGGCCACTGCTCCTTTCTCGATGGTATCATCATCAGCAAAACAAATAATCAGATCCACACAAATAAACATAATATAGCAGATCATGTAGAAACAGATTTATATAAGTATAAATAAATCTTCCACAAACTCGCAGCGGAATAAATAATTATCATAAATATCTCTCGTCATAGCTATAAAAATCTGATTGAGTAATCTTACTCAAATTAGGAATAAATCAAATATCTGCAAATAAAGAAATTAATTAGAAGAAATTAGATGAGATAAAGATCTTCTAACTAGTGTTTGGGCTCAGTGATGGTAGCTAGGAATTAGCCGTCACTAGTCAGGGAACCTCTATATGAGCATGGAATGAATGATTGGTGTATCTGACGCTCTACTCAACCTTCTATTAAATAGTCTAGCCATCATAGGTTATTTAATAGTTATCATATCTTTTATTTTAATTTCAAATTCAAATAAAGATAACACAAAATCAACTGAGTTATCCCTTATCTCCTAAAATCACTCAACTGACATTATCTTTATTAAAGATAAGGACCACACTTAGATAAAATATATTTAATTAAGTAAATAAGATAAATATAATTTATATAAATTCAAATATATATTATTATTAATTAAATACATCCAACATTCTCCCACTTGGTCCGATCATAATATGTCAGTTAATATATCAAGAGATATTTAAGCAATACTACATGAATCATAGCGGTAGGTCCTCTAAATATGAGTATTACCTTCTATGTATCACAAGTAATATCCTTACTTTATGGGATATCTACTTTATGAATAAACCAGAATATTTATTCGGTTCCTAAATCCATGTTTATTTATCTCAACAAGAATGTATACTATATAAACATGAGATAATAAACCATAAATTGAAATTTCATTACTTTACATACCTCGATTAGACAAGTGAAAGTCTAATACCCATATGAGGCACATGATCCTTAAACTCCTTTGGATGCATCCCTTTAGTAAACAGATCAGCTAACATTTCTTTCGTCCGAATGTGCTCAACGATTATTTGGCCTTCTTTAATTCTGTCTTTCAAGGCTAAGTACTTGATGTCGATGAACTTGCTTCGACTTCCACTTTTATTATTCTTAGCCATGAACACAGCAGCCGTATTATCACAGAGCACTTTAATTGGCCTAGAGATTGAGTCCACAATCTTAAGCCCAGCAATGAAATTTCTAATCCATATTCCCTGTGAGCTTGCCTCAAAACACGATATAAACTCAACTTCCATAGTAGAGGTGGCTATTAGTGCTTGTTTAGTACTTTTCCAGGATATAGCTCCCTCTGCTAACAGAAAGATATAGCCGGATGTTGATTTCCTTGTGTCAATGCATCCTGCTAAATCTGAGTCTGAATACCCAACAACTTCTAAATTGTCGGATCTCCTGTATGTAAGCATGTATTGTTAGTACCCTTTAGGTACCTCAAAACCTTCTTTGCAGCTTTCCAATGATCCATTCCTGGATTACTCTGGTATCTTCCTAACATACCCATAGCAAAAGCTATATTAGGTCTTGTGCAAACCTGTGCATACATCAAGCTTCCAACCGCTGAGGCATAAGGAATATTCTCCATCTCCTTCTTTTCAAAATCATTATTGGGACACTGTAACTGGCTAAATTTGTCTCCTTTCACAATAGGTGCCGGAGTAGATGAGCAATCCTTCATCTTGAATCGTTCAAGAATTTTATTGATATAAGTTTCCTGAGATAATCCCAAGATGCCTTGAGATTTATTTCTATGTATCCTAATGTCAATGACATAGGATGCCTCACCCATATCCTTCATTTCAAATTTCTTGGACAGAAATTGTTTCACCTCAAACAGCAACCCCAAATCTTTAGTGGCAAGCAGTATGTCATCCACATATAAGATCAAGAATATGATCTTACTCCCACTGATCTTGTGATATATACATTGATCCATGATGTTTTCAACAAAACCAAAAGATGTGATTACCTCATGAAATTTTAAATACCACTGTCGTGAAGCCTGTTTGAGACCATATATTGACTTCTTCAACCTGTAAACTTTATATTCATTTCCTTCGGAAATGAATCCCTCAGGCTGTTTCATATAGACTTCTTCCTCAAGATCCCCATTGAGGAATGCAGTCTTAACATCCATATGATGTAACTCTAAATCAAAGTGAGCTACCAATGCCATGATGATACGGAAAGAATCTTTCTTGGACACAGGTGAGAAAGTCTCCCTGTAATCAATTCCCTCCTTTTGAGTGAATTTCTTGGCAACCAACCTTGCCTTGTAGCGCTCTATGTTACCTTGTGAGTCCCTTTTGGTCTTAAAGACCCATTTACAGCCAATGGCCTTAGACTCACTAGGTAACTGTACAAGTTCCCAAACTTTATTGTTTGCCATGGATTGCATTTCATCAATCATAACATCATACCATAATTTAGAGTTTGCATCCTGCATAGCCTGAGTAAATGTGAGTGGATCATCTTCAACACTTATATCATAGCCAGATTCAGTAAGGTACACCACATAGTCACTAGGAAGTACTGACTTTCTTTCTCTAGTTGATCTCCTCACCTCTACTTGTTGAGTAAGTTGAGGTTGTTCTTCAGGAACATTCTCTATCACTTCTTGTGGTTGTTCTTCATGAGTGATAGGTTCATTAGTTTGTTCCTGATTTCCAATATTATCAACTTGAGTTTCAGGAACTGCATCACATTCCATATTCACTCCAACAGGATGAGTGTTATATATTAGTGATGTTCCTTAATGATTAGTGGTTTCTTGAATGTGATCCTCTTCAGTGACTAAGTCACGTACTTGATCACTCCCACTGATCACATCATTCTCAAGAAACTTAGCATTCCTAGATTCCACAAATCTCATTGAATATGAAGGACAATAAAATCTATAGCCCTTTGACCTTTTCGCATAGCCTATGAAATAGGCACTAATGGTTCTAGGATCCAGTTTCCTTTCTTGAGGGTTATACACTCTTACTTCCGCAGGACAGCCCCATACACGTATATGATTCAAACTGGGTTTCCAACATTTCCAGATTTCAAAAGGAGTTTTGGGAACTGCCTTTGATGGAACCCTGTTTAAAATATATACTGCTGTCTTAAGTGCATCTCTCCATAATGAAATTGGAAGCTTGGAGTTACTTATCATACTCCTCACCATGTCCAATAGAGTCTTGTTCCTTCTTTCAGCTACACCATTCATATCAGGTGAGCCAGGCATGGTGTATTGAGCTACTATGCCATGCTCTTGAAGAAACTCAGCAAATGGACCAGGTGATTGTCCATCATCAGTGTACCTTCCATAATATTCACCTCCTCTATCAGATCTAATAATTTTAATTTGCTTACCGGTTTGTCTCTCTACTTCCACCTTATATTCCTTAAAAGCATTTAATGCCTCACTTTTATTATAAAGCAAGTAGATATACATATACCGTGAATAATCATCTATAAAGGAGATAAAATATTTTTGACCATGAGAAGATAAATCAGGGCAACAAATATCTGTGTGAATAATCTCTAAAATTTTAGAACTTCTCTTAGCCCCTTTATGTGACTTGTTGATCTGCTTACCCTTAATGCAGTCCACACATGGATCAATTTCTTTATGGTCTAAAGATGGGAGGATCATATCTTTAGTTAACCTTTTGATCCTTTCTATGGAGATATGTCCTAATCTCCTATGCCACAAACTAAGAAAATTCTCATTCATGACACTTCGCTTAATACCATGCGTAACAACATGAGATTGAGGTAAATCAATACGTAATTTGAATAAACCATTACATAAAGAAATATCAGCAAAAGGTAAAGAGTCTTTATTCAATCTCATCAAACTTGAAGAAAGAAACAATTCAAATCCCAAAGGAACTAATTTGTAAATTGAAACTAAATTTTTAGAAAAATCTGGAATATAAAAGCAATTTTCTAAATCTAAAATTAATTTATTTGATAAAATGATCCTGCATGTTCCAACTGCTTCCACATGGGCCTTCATCCCATTGCCCCAGTAGACATTTTCCTCATTGGGATGTGGGTGCCTGCTGTTGAGAAACCCCTGCATGGTATTAGCAATGTGAATTGTAGTTCCACAATCAATCCACCAAGTGTCATAATTAATACTAACTAAATGAGATTCATAAACCACACAAGAAATGTAAATTCCATTACCTATACCCTTCTTGGCGAGCCATGCCTTTCTCTTGGGACATTCATTCCGCATATGTCCTTTTTTCTTACAGAAGAAGCAAGTGACCTTATCTTTATTCTCAGCAGAAGCCGGAGGAATAGACTTATTCCTTTTGTCTTTCTTGTTCTTCCTCCTAGAGTTGGAGCTTTCTGCCAAATGCACTTCCTTAGGTGTATCTCTTCCACTCCTCATTAGTCTAGCCTCTTCTTGAACACACATGGCCAATAATTTATCTACTGACCATTGTTCTTTATGTGTGTTGTAAGAGACATAGAAAGCTTCATACTGATGAGGAAGGGAACTCAGAATGAGTTGCACAAGGAACTGCTCAGGAGGCTCCATTTTAAAACGCCTCAACTGTGATGCCAAGTCTCTCATTTTCATAATATGTTCTCGAACACCACCCACACATGCAAGTTTCATATCAACAAGTTCTCTCATAATTGCCCCTCCTAGTTGTTTATCTGTAGGGGTATACTGCTTGTCAATAGCCTCTAAGTATTCTTTGGCTGTTCGGCAATCTGGAATAGAACCTCAAATGCTTCTCTTAATACGCGCCTTAATCAACATTAAGGCAAGGCGGTTGGATCGATCCCAATGATCATATGCGGTTTGCGCATCCTTATCGCCTTCTTTGGGCACTGGAGGTTCTTTAATCCTCAAGGCATAATCTAGTTCCGTATAGCCAAGATGAAGGAGAATATCTTCCTTCCACTCAGCATGATTTGTGCCATCAAGAGTGATCTTATCGCCAACTTCAGATAGTATGTGAGATGAAGGAGCTGCAAGAAAATAATTATTAAACACACTTACAGTAATAATTTTGAGATAATCAATCACCACCTTAACAATTATGTATGTTTACCAATGTAACACATACTTACATAAATGTCGTATCACTAATATCTACCTGTGGGCAAAGACATTAGCATGGCATATATTTATGTCTAACAAATGATGAAACTATAATGCATTCATGCTTCCTAATACCTGTGGGCTACTTAGAAAACACAATGCCATATCTATTTCATCCTAATAAAATATGCAATTATAATTATCTACCTGTGGGCAAAGATAAATTAGAATCACACATTTTATTAGAATTTGATATTCTATATCCATATGTGATTTATATTATGCATGCAACTTTACAAGGATGTTGTGGCTACTCCGTAAAACCAAAAAAAAACATGCTAATCACAAATATCACAAAATTATGTGCAATTAAAATCATGTATATGCACAACATCATGAGAATTTAAATAACTAATTTAATCAACTAAACAATTATGTGATTAAATAATTAAATAAATTCTCCCACTATTTTATTTATTTAAAAAATTGCATAGAAAATAAATAATGCAAGCTGAAATTATTTCCAGAAAAATAAAATGAGAATTGCCAAAAATGCAGGCCCATAAAACAAGCCCAATAATGTGCAGAAAAATAAAAACAGAAAAATAAAACAGACCCAAAAACTATTGCTCAAAACGCAGGTCCAGAAAACAAGCCAAAAAAAAAATTGAAACAAGATAAAACAAAACTGGAAACAGGCCCAAGGATGAATTTCCATAAATAAAACAAACTATTTCAGCCCAAAACTACAAACCAAGTCTGTTACATATATATATATATATATATTTAAATAATCAAAATACTGGCCCAGAAACAGAAGCCCAATAACGAAAATAGAAATTAATCATTCCTCTTATCTAAGATCATGAACAGTTTCGCATATGAACCCAGTAGCGTGAGCATAAACAAATTTCAGAACATGCGCAAAACAGAAATCGAAGGTGAAAAAACGCATCAGCGTGGACATATACAAAACATGAAAACTCAAATTATAACCAGGCAGAGGCAAAATAAACCATTGGCTCTGATGCCACATGTAGAAACAGATTTATATAAGTATAAATAAATCTCCCACAAACTCGCAGCGGAATAAATAATTATCATAAATACCTCTCGTCATAGCTATAAAAATCTGATTGAGTAATCTTACTCAAATTAGGAATAAATCAAATATCTGCAAATAAAGAAATTAATTAGAAGAAATTAGATGAGATAAAGATCTTCTAACTAGTGTTTGGGTTCAGTGATGGTAGCTAGGAATTAGCCGTCACTAGTCAGGGAACCTCTATATGAGCGTGGAATGAATGATTGGTGTATCTGACGCTCTACTCAGCCTCCTATTAAATAGCCTAGCCATCATAGGTTATTTAATAGTTATCATATCTTTTATTTGAATTTGAGAGGGTATTTAATAGTTATCATATCTTTTATTTTAATTTCAAATTCAAATAAAGATAACACAAAATCAACTGAGTTATCCATTATCTCCTAAAATCACTCAACTGACATTATCTTTATTAAAGATAAGGACCACACTTAGATAAAATATATTTAATTAAGTAAATAAGATAAATATAATTTATATAAATTCACATATATATTATTATTAATTAAATATATCTAACAGATCCAAGGTGAAGCTCCCACCGTCGGTGAAGCTCCTTGAAGTCCGATGGGGAATGTTTGTGGGTTTTGGGGTTAATAAATCTCACTGTCATCTTCCACAAAATGGATGAAGGAGGAGAGATCGCAAATCAAACAAAGTCAATGAACTCAAATTAAAGAACCCAAATCCAACAAAATGGTGGAGGCATCGAACTAGATCGAACAAAATGGTGGACCTGGAAAGGGAGAGAGGCAGAGAGCCATTGATGACGAATCTGGACTTTCAAACCTCCATTGCTATGATGACAAAGCTAATGGTGGAGTGAGAGAGATGTTACCAAAGCAGAAGGTCGCCGTTTGTTGGCCATTGGAGGAAAGCCATTGGAAGAAGCAATTCGTCAGACATCAATCGTCGATTTTAGTAAGGGGTAAAAGTAATGAACTTCATGAAGAAGTTAATCTGATTGATGAGATCAATTCTCTATTGCAGAGGGAATGGCATGTTTAGTTGGAGCTGATTTCACGAGGGAACAACCTTGATGCAGATTCGCTGGCTAAGCGAGCTCTAGATCTTCCTATGGGACTACATATAGTGTCTGGTGCTGAGCTAGATAGCATCTCCATGGCAGATGGATGCGTGAAGTTGTTTTGATGTTTCGTTTTATTTCTGTTTCATTTGTATAAAAAAAAAGTAACAAACATCTGTGGAAAAAAAAAAAAAGAGGAGGGCATGCTCCAATCCCATGTCCAACTAGAGATGGCCATTCTTACGAGGCTCCGTTTAGTGCACAGAACGATTTTTGATAGAATGGGAATGTGAATAGGAATAGAAACAAGAATAGAAATGCATTTTAAAAATATGTTTGATCTCTAAAGAAATGTTGTTGGGAATGGATTACTAAAAGACTATAATGCCCCCAAAAAAATCCTAAAAAATTCCCCTCCTTTCCTTCGATCCATTTCCTTCTGGGCGTTCCATCACTACCACTGACTAGCAGCATAAACAGAGATGTAGAGAAACTAGATGGATTTTGTCTGCCGACAATCACGGTTTGGATGGTTTTAGGGGTGAGATTGCAATTTGGATGATGGACTACGAAATTAATGATAAAAATTATGACAACCCACTCACTCTTAATGGCAACTACAGCGACAGAAATCTACAATATAAAGGGGATGGTCATTGATGATAAGGAATGAATCTAATGGCGGTGGAGATCTACAAAACAAAGGAGACTGTCATCGATGACGGTGATCGAAATTCATGAGGCCATTGCATCATTCACTCGTCCACGTTGGTGGACCACAAAAACAGAATTTTTTATGATGGCGAGGAGTGAATCTGATGGTAACGAGGAGTGGATCTTCTCTAGTGATGGCAAATGTCGATGATGAGTAGATGGGGCTGCTGGGGCAAAAGTATCCATTGGGCATAGGAATGAGAAATCCCAAGTCAGGGGTGGGAGTCTCCATTCCCACATATAATGGCTTTTTCCATTCTCATCAATCATCAAACCTTCACACTAAACATTCATAATTAGTTTTCCCTCACTTATTCCCATTCCCTCACCTCTATTTCCTTGTACCAAATGCAGCTTAAGGGCTTAAGTGATTTCCATCAACAATCAATCCCATGTACCAAACACACATCATCAGCCATTCCCTCACCCATTCCCATTCCCACTCCCACATCCCCACTCCCTCTTACCAAGCAGGATCTAAATTTGATTTGTTAGATGATTTGCCATCAATATTGAGAATAAAGATTTTATGTTCCTATCACATCCATAATTAAATGACAAACCATTACAAATAAATCTTAGGAAATCAAATTATAATTAAAAATAAATTTTAAAAATATCATAAATCCAATTTGAATTTAGAAAGATAATTTAAAATTATACGAATTGATTGTAATTAATAATATTAGGTGGCAAATGATAAAGAATCAATCATTTAGAAGGGGTATTATTAAATAAAAAATAATATACCAATCAGAGCAATCAATTAGCCACAAAATGCTAATAATAAAGAATATTTTTTTATAATAATAAAGAATATTTTTAACTGTTGATAAAAAAAAAGAATATTTTTAACTTATAGCAATCAATCAGCTATTGTCATTGATTATATACCATAATCATGATCACAATTAAATCTTCGTTATTTCCAAATATTCAAAGTTACAAATGACTAATAATTATTTATCAATGTCATTATGTCATATATATTTTAACCATCACTTCTTTATAAAAACTCAGTTAAATAATTATATAAAAAAAACCCACATCAACTTTATGAATTTTCCTTTAGTATGAATCATATCAATTCAATATCAAAATATTTCAATCAATAAATCTTAAAAGTTTCTCTATCAAAAAGTTACTAACATTTAGCTTTAATTTGAAAATTCAACCATCACAATTTCAATCAATGGAAACCAATGTCAAATTTTGATATTTAATAAATTTAAAACTTAAAAAAAAATTCTATAAAAAAGTTAACATTTAAATTATTTTGAAAATTCAACCATCACTATTTTAATTAATGGAAACCAAAGTCAAATTTTGATATTATGATATATTTAATACTGATCAGTTAAGGTTTGTAAAGGTTGGCAGAAAAAAGAATGAGGGTTTGTTGGCAGAGTTAACTCTCAACTTTTGTTTTTGGATACAATATTGAAGTGCTTTTATGTCAGAAACGTGAAGGTTATCTGTTTGTTTTTATGCCCTTTTTAGTAAAGCAAAATGTGCCTTAATGACTTGAAAGTTCTTTTTATCTTACTTTCAAATTGTGTTCCATTCTTCAGGTAATGCATGCAGACTTTAAGAAGGCAAAAGATAAGGTGATATTTAAGAAGAAAGAAGCGGTGCCATAAGGACTTTATATGTGAAATATAATCTGCTATTTTTGCCATTGTTTTCCTTTTGTTCTAATGATATTGTTCAGCCAAAATGTGATATTTGTTTGTATCATTGAGTTTCATCCACAGTTGACAATATCATCTGTGGCCGACCCAGAAATTTTAAGTTATGGGCAATAATATGTGTGTGTAAATTTATAGCATTAAATATATACCCCTCTGGCATAAAATATAAATAATGTCTTAGAATTTTTTTCTGATACAAAATATAAGTCCTATTTAGGTAAAGTCAAAGATATTAATTTTTTTCCTAATTTATCATTGTCTTTAATTAACTTACAAGAGAGAAAATTATCTTTATTAAAGATAATATTTTTTTATTGAGAGTAATATTGGAAAGTAACATAAATTTTTCACAAATTTAATTAGTTAATTATCTTTCTTGATATGTATGCTGCTAATCAAATAGGACTTATATTTTGAATTAAATGGATAATAAAAGATTATGATTTTGAGAGTTTTAAACTAATGTGTCTAATCCAACTCAATCAAGATCAATTAGGGCTTAATATAACTTCTAAAAGTGGGTTGATATTTGGAAAAAAATATGGACATATATCATAATTATTTTTTTTACCAATGTAAGAACTAAAATTAATATATATATTACTAAAGAAAAAGAAAAAGTTTGTGGGGCAGCTGCCCCCACACCATTACAAATAGATCCACCCATGGACGGCATCATTTTTTTTTCCTTACATGACAACATGGTATTTAAATCTGAACTATAATGAGTTTTAGTTGATATAAATTGGATTGAGTTTCGTCCTCAATTGACACCATCTTGATTAATTCAAAGGGAAATTTTAATATAATCTTAATATTTATTTCATAGCTGTAGTTAACATTGGACTATCTATCTATAATGAGGATTTTGATGCTTTTACTCTGTTTTTATTAAATTAGTTTTGTCACATGTAACATATTGATTTTACCTTGCTGTAAGATAATTAATACAATTCTCGGTAAAAAAAAAAAAGTAATGCAATTAAATCAATCTACTTTTTGCTGCCTCTGTTCTTTTTATTTTGTATTTATATAAATGCGGCTGGTTAAATGATTTGGTCAAACTAACTTGCTATATGCATGTTTAGTCTTATCATAAGGTGGCGTGGTTGCTGAAGCGAGAAAAAAATGAAACCCAAGTATGCTGAAATAATGCCAAAACACAAGTATCTTTCTTTTTCCCTCTCTTATGGCTATCAACTAAAACATGGTACATGTCAGTGCTCTTAGTCATTGTGATTCCAAAACAAATAGGTTTCTTGTACGTGAGTATGAGCACAATAATGCAGTTACCAGTACTTAAATGGCTTTTAATGAATGCTATATATATATATATATGTGTGTGTGTGTGAAGTTTTTACTGTTGAGAAATTCTTACCAAATGTCTCATAATTTATTTCCATCTCATATTTTTTCAAATCAAATTAAAATATTAAATTTTTTCCATTAAATGTATCAAAATACAATAATTTTAGAAATAGAAAAATGTTTATTCCTACTATATATCCATTATAGTTGCTGAGCATTACATTTGCCATGCTAACCAAATGACACGAATTAGTTGATCTTGATCATATAAAGAATTAAAAAAAATAACCATGAAGGTGTGACGCGGTGGCTCTTCACCTCATCCCTTAACCATGTGGTTGGTGGTTCAATCCTCGACTCATGGGAATAAAACGCATCCCGTGACCAACTGTTTACTCTTTAGTGGGAGGACCCACAGTAAAAGGATTAATCCCTGCTCACCCCTTAGTGGGAGAACCCGCAACAAAGGGATTAGTCATTGCTCCTGATGGTGAATACCCTGATGTACAAAAAAAAAAAGAATTAATAGAAAACTATCCATGCATCACAATGTAATGAATTTTGGTTCATTTTTCAATAAACTATAATCATATTTTTCAATAAACTATAATCATACTTAACTGGTGTATATGGAATTGAAAAGATTGATATAGAGTGTATGGCAACATAGAACATACTCAATTAAAAAATGATTAGTCAAAATATTTCACAAAACCATATTTATCTTTGTGAATACCGTATTTTGTCCGGACTGTATGTGTAAAAAAAATTAACACAAAATTTTCCTTTTAATGCAAATTTCATAAAATAAAGGAAAAATATAACAAATAATAAATAATAATATATTCTCCAAATCCAATCATTTTTTATTATTTTCAAAAGGAAAATATAAAAACAAAAAATTTCTCTTTAGAATTTTTCTTTAATTTAAATAAAAAATCTGTAGAGAAATCTCAAAAAGATCACTCTTTAAATTCAATCTCCTTTATTTTAGGAATTTCAAAAATCTTATCCCTTTATTTTGATTTTTTAGAAATCCAATCTTTAAAAAAAATTTAATATTTAAGAAGTATAAAAAAAACTCAAAATACTTACTTTAAAATAAAAAAATTTTCAATAAAAAAATTTTTATTAATAATATAATAATAAAATTTAAAAAAAAAAGGGAAAAGGGAGGGGGCTGAAACGAACGTATTGTTTCAGCCCCAAATGACCTGAGCCTTAGGGGCTCAGGCACTGAGGCACAGAGGAGACCAAAGGGAGTCTGAGCACGGTGGAGACCAAAGAGAAGACCAGAGTGAGCACGTGTGACAAGAGAAGGCCAAGAAGCAAAAAGGAAGGCACCTCACTACTCCGTACCTGCCATAGCAGAGTAGAGTAGAGGTGGGCGAAGGAGGCTAGCACGATTGTAAGCAACTGGAACAGGGAACCAGGCAGGCAGCACACAAAAGCAGGACTAAGAACGGGCTGGAAGGGCAATCATGCACTAGATCTTCGGTCTGTAGGCCACTTGCGGAGCACCTATAAAGGGACCGAGAGGCAATGGCTTTTAGGGGAAGAAAAATCTCTAGAGAGGCAAAGGGGACCGAAGAAATTTCAAAGCGAAAGATACGACAAGTAATTGCAGAAAAAACCTAAGAGGGACTGAAGGAAAATAGAGGGGGCTGAAAACCCTAGAGACTGAAAAATTGGGGGCCGAAAAAACTCTGGGAAATTTGGTGCTGAAAATTTTGGAGGTCAAGGGATCAAGATGGAGAGAGAGAAAAAAAACAGAGGGAGTTGAACACGGGAAACGTAGAGGTAGAAGAAGAAGACGTAATCGAGTACGACGCCGAGGCAGGGGCTGCGGAGCGTTCGACACAAAGAATTGAGTGGCTTCAACTGGTAAATGTTATGTTAGAATTTTGGCTGGTTGGTTTGATTATACGCCTCATTTACATTCCTGATAGTGTGAAGATTATACTCTGTTATCTGAGTTCTGTGATTTGGTTATGGAACCTCCATGCCATCCTTATTCTAATTTTATTTTGGGAATAGTGCATCTGCATCAAGGGGCAAGTAGTTAGGATCCGATTTTGAGTTTCTAAGTTTCTTAAATCTTTTGAATTGACTACCTGTCCGGATGGTGTTTAGTTACGCTCCTTTGGGGGTCTACTTGCCTACGGTTTTCTGCTCTTTGACTCTATTTATGAAATCTATTTTGTTCAAATTTTTTGTTATATTTTCATGAGGTACTCCATTCTTATATTTTTATGTTGTTTTGTTTCTAGCGAATTTTTTTGTTTATCCTGATGTGACTTCATAGGAAAATAGTTTGTTAAGTATGCTAATTTCAATCTTACTGGTGTGCGAATTATGCTTTGCTTTTGAGCTCAAGCTGCTCTTCATATTTAGAATATCGGTACCTTTGTAATAAGTCTCAATTTGTGAAAAAGAAAAGCTTTCCTTATGATTAGCTCTCATTGATGATTTACCCATGAGATTGCATCACCACAGGACACTAGTGAGAATGCTTGACTCTTAAAAACATAAAATAGATTATTGGGTGTTTACTGTTACAATTTTGTGGTTTTAGTTTCAGCAAAGCAGTTTATGAGAGTGAGGTGGATCTTTTCATAATTTAGGAAAATGTGGTTTGGTTTATTTGTTGTGGAAACCCATTGATTGCTTCGGTTGTTAGCATGCTTTGCCATTCGAAATTTGATGATGAATTGTACAGTGTGTCTGAAAAATAAGGAACAGTGCAGTGGTTAGGGAATTGGGTGTTAACTGTTAGAACATTGTATGAGATGAAAGATTAAGCTTCAAAAGACCCCTCACCTTTTCGATTTTGAACTCTGATCCGTTTTCATATGGATTTGACATTGGGAAATCTGTTATGAATATACTGAGCTGTTTTCTATGGGCCTGATATTGTGAAATTTGTTATGAATATAACTTGGCAAAATTTCCTAACATGAACATGATTCTTATATGTGGACTGTACCATAAGGAATTTTGGTTGATTCATTGTTAACTTTACAATTTCAATGTCCATTTCATGGTTTATTGTTTTCAAAGTAATTTTAAGTACTCTAACGACCTATTATCCTTCACTGGATTACGATTTTTCGTATATTGTTTGGACCTTTTCAAAAAATAAATAAAAAAAATAATAAAAGAAAAATACTTACAAATGGAAGTATTTAAATATTGGTCATGAAGGTTTCTAGAACTTTCACAGACCCCTAAAATAATCACACCATATGAGCCTATGGAGCTACACTAGTGTATTATGAAGTTATATTTATAATATGTCCCAGTAACCTTTGTTAGTTAGGTTGACTTCCCAAGAGGGGGGGTGAATTGGGAAGTTTGAAAATTTTCTGCACAAAGTGAAAACAGTGAAGAAAGCAAGGTATGACAGAAAAATAGAGTATAAAGCAGTAAGATAAAAGAGTAGTGATAGAGAGAAGAAAAACTCTGATATTTATCCTGGTTCGGTCCTCTACTTGACCTATGTTCAGTCCCCAAGACACCACTTGAGATTTTTCACTATTCAGCAAGAATTCAACGGGCTTTTTGCAAATACCACAGTACAACGTTAGTGCTCTTTTTTAGAGCTCACTCAATCACTTTTTGCACTTTCACAAAGTGCTTTACAATCCATTGTGATATCTCCTCACAAGTAAATCTATCTCTCAGATGAAGATTAGATTGTTTACAAAGATGAAACTCTCTTGAATAGAGTGAATATGAAAGTTGATGTACAAGTATTGAAGTAAGTGGGTAAAAGTCTTTGAGTAGAAAATTTCGCAGAATTTCAGTATATACAAAGTTTGATTCGTTACCCACAACTTCAAATGATGTTGTATTTATAGATTTAGGTCCCAACTATTCGTTAGAGACAAAATCTATCCGTTGGGGAAGTTATCCAACGGTTACTCTGAAAAACTATCCGTTAACCAACCGCATTTAATGCTTCTAACATACTGAAATTCGAATTTCGGTTGGTCAACAAACGAATTTCGAAGGAATCGAAGGTTAAAGCTTCCAACGTTGAAGTACTGAAGTTCGTCTGTTCATGAAGTGAAATTTGAATTTTGAAACTTAGAAAATGTTTTCATGTTGTGACATACGAATTTTCAAGAAGAAAGTTTTTCTGTTAAGTGTGAATAGTATTTTCAATTTGCTGCAGTGCCCTCGAAATTCAAATTTTGGAACCTCAAAATTCGTCTGTCCACAGCAGGTTTAAAAGGCACAGTAGTTCATTTACTTCGAAATTCGAACTTTCCAAGAGTGAAGTTTGTCTGTCAGAGAGACCTCTTTTCAGACTTACTTCAACATTCGAATTCGTAAACACTGTCCTTCGTATGTCATCATGTCATTTCAACAGACTCACAACTTTAGCTTCTGAAATTCGAATTTCCATGTTCAAAGTTCGTCTGTCGGTGAGCAGTTTTGAAACTCAATACAATCTTGATTTCAGATGAACTTTAACATTGTTTTAGACGAATTTCTTCAGTTTTCATAAATTCCAATTTGTCTGAAATTCGAATGTTCAAAACCCAAAGTTCGTCTGTTGCTCAACAGCTTCTTTCAAACACTTATGAAAATTTGAATTTTGGAAAATCAAAATTCGTCTGTCAGAGAGGCATCTCTTCAGACTTATTCAGTTTTAACTCGAAATTCGAATTTTCAAAGTCAAAGTTCGAATTTCCAACATGACAGTTCAATGTAAACTTTTCAAGGTTCGTCTGTTGGAGGGTATTTTTCAAATATTTCTTAAAATCAAGTTTTTAAAACATCTTTTCATCAAATCAAAGTCTTTTACCTATATTTAAACATAACTAAGGATCCTACAATAAATCTTGCACAGATTACTCCAGAATTTCTTCACTTGAACTCTTTGTGCACCTTTGATATCTTTTATTCCAAGCTCTTGAGAGTTGATTTGGAATCATCAAAACTTCTTGATTCAACAACCTTTCCATTCAAAATTTTATTTTTTCATAAAAATAATAAATAAAAATTAAAAAAATAAAATGAATAAATAAATAATTAGCTTTATAATTACATTACGTAAGTATTTGGAACTCACGCAGGTTTTTAAGTTTATTAAGTTGTTGTGTGAGACCGCAAATTCACGTAGATATATCAGTTAAATAAATTTCTTTTAAAAAAATAATTATATTTCATAAAAAATAAATTATGATAATATAACAAGTTTTTTTTAATTTTATTTTCAAATGTATAATAAAATTATTAATTGAAAATCGAAGAATATCAATTTCTAAATTTTTGCTTTAAATGTGCAATCAAACTTTTACCGGGAGGTTTAGAACTTCCACGAGTACTTAAGGATTCGGTATATCGGGCATAATTGCAAGTTAGTAATAGGTAGGTTGATTTTCTTTTTCTTTTAAAAGGAAATATTCAAAAAATAAAAAAAATATATCATTTCAAAAGGAAAAATTATATTTTCAAAGAGTCAAAAAATAAAAAAAATGTATTTTCAAAGTTAAATAAAAATAAGAGTAAGTGGGTGAAATTAAATTATCTTTTACAAATTAAAACACACTAACCCAAATTTTAGAAAATCATTTTGTTTGCAAAAAGGTGAATTATTTTCGATCAACTTTCTTCTATTACAAAATTATACAAAAATTGCAATAAAAAAATATCAATCCAGTGATATGCATAGTTTGAACTATGTGGACTTTGATCCTCATCATAGGGTATGTAGGCCCCTGGTTCTGATCCTGAGTCAAGTCCACCTTTGTAAATAAATAAATATTTTTCACTTTATTTTCATAATTCTTTTTCCTCATTTTTATTCTAAATCTCCTTAATTTTCCAAGTTAATCTCTTTTCTTTATTTGGTTTTTCAAACTTCTTTAATTTCTTTAATCCCTTTTATTTTCTACCCTTAAATCTTGCATGTGAATAATAAAGGAAAAATAAAAATACTTTTAAAATCATATTAATTTGCACAATCAACGTATGATAACTGTTCCTAAGAACGAGTGTTATGAGGTGTCTAACACCTTTTCCACACACAATCGACTTCCGAATACAACTCTTATTATGCAAACTATCCTTTCCCTTCCTAATTCGGTTTTCTAAGATTTTTCCTCAAAATTTTGGTGGCGACTCCTTCGATGTTTGTCAAGAAACCTGATTTTGTCTTACTACCGTCTCTTTTTCTTTTCATCACATTTTTCTGGGTGCAACAATCTTATTATGGTAAACTTCTATTAATTCTATTGGTTAAAAAAATCAAGCAACTGTGTTTAATCTTCAATTGACATTAGGTAATTCGGTAAAAAAAAATTGACATTAGGTAATGATCTTAATATATGCAATTGAAATTATTTATGATATTAATAGTTAACAAAAATATTTAAAATTTTGTTTCAAGAAAATTAATATTAACCTTAACAAAAAATAAAAAAATAATGTAAATTGTATATTTTATAATTATTACCTAATAATATCTTTCAATTTGCTTCATATACAATATTTACTACAATTTTTCACCTTTCAATTACAAAAATTTAATATACCAACTATATACTATAAGGAATTATGTTTCTATAAATATATATACACACATAATACATGTGACAATTATATAATTTTTGTTCACTCCGTGCATCGCGCAAATAGTAAGACCTAGTTCATGCTAAAATCATTTGACAAACCTTTTCTTTTCTTTTAGTAATATATATAACCGGAGTTGCCATAAAAAATTATACATTGATTGCCCCTAGTAATTTGATAGTAAGTGTCATCTAATTTTTTTGTCATAGTATTATGTGTAATTGTGTATAAAATGTATTAGTTACCCTCAATATTTAATAATACTACTTCTATTATAAAATATTTTTAATATCATATTTCTATATATCCATATTTATACAGATGGCATATTTTTATTTTGTCTTTTAATTAATCATATAAACAGTTTCCTATCTCCAAAAGTTGATCTTTTACTCTTTTTTTATTAAGTGTTGACTTTTTAGTCTTTATTTTAAATAATTTGTTTTTTTTTTGCTAGTAATATCCTTCTCTTTTGTTATTATTCTCATTACATATCTTTTTCTTCTCATGCTTACCCCTCTAAAAAAAATGTAATATCTCATCATTTTTCTTACATATGTTTTACTTATTTACTTTTTTTTTAATCATGCTACTCTTATTTTTAGATAATATAATTTTTAAAGCTTTACATGACAGATAATATAATTTTTAAAGCTTTACATGATTGAAACTTATAATAAACTCATAATTCTTTTTTTAATTATAATAGTTGAATAACAGATAATTTTTTTAGTAGAAATTGGATATTCTAGTGGTTTTATTAATTTTAGTTCTTGCATTGGTAAAAAGAATAATTATGATATATGTTCATCTTTTTTTCATAATATCAACTGACTTTCAGAAGCTATATTGAGCCCTAATTGATCTTAATTGAGTTGGGTTGGACACATTATTTTAAAACTCTCAAAACCATAATCTTTTGTTATTCCTTCAATCCAAAATATAAGTTTTATTTAATTAGCTACACACAGGTCAATGAAGGTAATTAACTAATTAAATTTGTGAAAAACTTACCTTACTTTCCAATATTATCCCCAATAAAGAAAAACATTGCCCTTAATAAAGACAATTAAAAAAATCTCGTATAAATTAACTAAAGATAAAGGTAAATTAGAAAGAAAAAAATTAATGCATTTGACTTTATCAAAATATGACTTATATTTTGGATTAAAAAATATTTTAAAATGAAACTTATATTTTGAGCCGGAGAGATCATATTTTTAATGTTATAAATTTACACACACATTATTGCTCCTACAGCTTAAAATTCCCAAGTCCACTACTCCTTCTAATTGCATTGAAGGCTTGAAGCAATGTTTATAGGAATTGAAAGTTGTGAGATGCCACCATTCAGGGCTCTTTGTTGATCATTACACTACAACATTTTTACCCTATAGGAACATTTAAAAAATGTTGCCAGATATGAAAAGTATTGTGTAAAATTATAGACGAAACTTTTCAGATGTTACTCATGTGTTGCATATCCTAGCATTACATATTCTTTTAGATAACAGTTTTATGAATTCGATGGCAATAACTATGAAAAATGTTGTCTTTACCATAGGAATAGACAACAATTCTAAGGCAAAGCTATTGCAACAGTTTTTAAATATTGTTAAGAAAAATAATAGTTAACAAGTGTTACCTAAACTTTTAATAGGCAACAAGTTTTAACTATTAGCATAAAGCATAAATAACAGTTTTAATTGTTAGTATATACCCTCATTTTAAGTACATTTGACAACAGTTGCTAGAGGCAACATTCTTTAATTGAAAGCATAATTCTATTTTGACAATTAACACTTCAAAAAATTAGAATTAAAAAATTGATACTCCATTCACCTTAAAAGGTACAATGCATAATATCATTTCAATTTAGTTCGACACATTACACCAACATGCACATTGTCCCCTGTCTATCAAAGAGGGGCACTACAATACAGTTCAATTCCAAATTCACCAATACTAATTCCTAATACAATTCTTCCTACATCTTCCTATTTAATTGCTTGCTCTTATGCGTTCTATAAGCATTTCAATAATTATTAACAGATTTCTGCTTAGGGCTGCCTCTAAGAAGAATTGCATTCTTCTTGATATCAAGAAGAATTTCAATAATTATTCAATTCATTTCAATGATTATTAACTTGATCATCTATAGCATCCTCCTTAGGTAATTCCTTCATTACATCAATTCAAATTATATCAACTTATATAAATATATATTGCTTGAACTGATAGACACAAATCTGTAGTAAATGTGAGAGCATCCATTAATCCTTATGTTTAACTACTAACCATAATGGAAAAGATAAAAGGACAAAGGAGATAATGTATATATGCAACACTAAATTTGATCTAGTTTGTGCTCAAGCCTATGTGTGAGCACATGCCTATTTACTTAAGTATATATTTGCATCTTGACCAAGCTCTTTTGTTCACTTATTTTGCAACCTCTATTTGGAGGACAAGAAAAATTATGAATTATATTTGGGAAGCAATGTAATATAAAAAACATAATCCTGATAGTAATAATGATAAAATTCATTTGTAATATAGGAAAGTTTAAGTTGTGATTTTCTAATTGTAGCTTATGCATGCAAGTGATATCCAAGTAATTTAAAATTTCATTCACCCACACCAAAAATAGGTCTTGTATACCTTTTAAATAATTGAAACTTTCAAGATCTATAAATTTAACAAACTTATGGTCCTTGAATATAATTTTCCCAGGTCCATATTTGATTCCTCTTAAGCCCAAAAGGCTAAAACACAGTTGAGAAAATAGAGACTTGATTATGCACAGACCAATATTACCACATATTAATATATACATTGCTTGATAAGACTTGAAAATGACAAAGGCAAAGTGGGGAACCTTAGATTATACAGAAATGAATTGTCTATAATTGATTAAAAAAAGGAAATAATGGTTGAAAAATCTATCATTCTTTTTTGTCTTCCTGACCTTTAGAACACTATAAACTAAAGTTTGAATTAGTTTTGTTCCTAAAAAATTTCAGTTTTTTAGCTCCTAGGTAACAAAACATGATGGTACATGCTGTTAATGGGCACTAAAAAGCTTGAATAGAAACCACCATAATATGAAATATATTGTAACACAATGAAATATTATGTGAAAGAAGGAAAAGAAGTGGACTTGCTTTCTCTACAATCGGCGCCTATTAAGCCATATCCAAGATGTGGATAGATTCCTAGATAAAACTGTCTACATCAAACACATATATTAGAAGATAATATAAACATATTTAAATAACAATATATTTCTTCAATTGAATAGAATTAAAGCAAATAAGCAAGAAATCAGAGTTAAATGCTTAGGATTAAACAAGCATGCTTACTTGAAAAATAAACTCTCAATTCCGAAGTCTTTGAAAACTACCTACTAATAAAATTAGACACATTACCCTATTAAGGGAAAAAGAAATAAAAATAAAGCATAGTCAATTAATCAACTTAAAGACAAAAGACTTCAATTTTACAAATAAACCTTAGTTATATCATACCTCATTATATACAAGGCCATAAAGAGCAAAAGCAAATCAAAAGATTGGAGTTTAGTAACAAGGAACTCACCATTATTCCAAGTTTGGCCTTCCCATTACTTTTTATTCTAAAGAGACCAATACAATCATGAGTCAGAATTGAATTATTAAATGTGTACTTTTTTTGACCTTGAGAGCATAGCCAAACATATCAAACATGATGCACAAAACAACATTATTAAATTACAATGAACCTCAAAATTGAACCTTTAAAAAAATCAAAAAAGTGATGGTAACACAATACTCAGGGACCATATTCACCATAACTGGACAACCTTAAGAGTTGACCGACCAAGTCCAACAGAAGCCTTGTTAGATCAACCAATGAGGGATACTCAACCTGGCTAACAACTTTGCAACAAGAGTTCATTGAATTTAATTGATAAGGTTATATAATAAACAAACTCCTCCAAAAGTTTCAATAAACACTTTAGTCAGAGCCAGAAGAACAGAGTTGCAATGATGAAAAAAATAAAAAAGAAAAGAACAAATTTGCAGACTTGCAATGATAAACAAAAGAATTTAGAAGCAAGAGGCAACGATAAAGAACAAGAAAGTGGCAGAGTCACAAACAAACTCTCTTCCACAGTAAGGACACAAACACGAAAAGAACATATCCCAGCATCAAAGACTTTAAGTCACAACCAAAGTAGAGAACAAAGTTAAAGTTGCAACAATATAAAAGAAAAATTAGAAGAAAAAAATTGCAGCACTAGCAAGCTAAAAACCAAGAAAAGGAGAACTCACATGAGGATCACACTGGATGGCTTCAACGATGGTGGATTAGGGAGACTTAGAGAGTTGCCGTGAGCTACTGAGAAACAAAGTGGAGCCGTGAAATTTTAGTGACAAGGATGAGAATGATGAAATAGAAGAATGAAGAAGAGGGAAATGGCGATGAACAACTCACTAGTTCGATTACGACAGAGGACAACATTGATGGAGCTCTGCCTACAACAAAGAAAGGTGACGAGAGGATTAGTTGTGATATGTGACTGGGAATGATGAAACAAAGCTACAATGCCAACAATGAGATGAAGTTGCACTAACAGCGACACAAAGCAATGATGTTAATGGTACGAGTGAGAGATTAGAGGCAGAGACGATTTATATAACTCTTATCTACAATAAACGGCTCCCCATCCACATGTTAGCAATAAAGAAGGAGTCAAGCTTAGCTGCATGACCAGCCAAATGTTCAGTTTTAGAGGCTTGAGCACTTGAAATTAAAGCATATCTAACAACGAAGGGGAGAGATTGGAGAATCTCTCTATAGTGGGATACGCATTATTTAAGTATGTATTAGTGATTATTTAAGTTTTCTTGGCAATAATATACTTCAAATTTTATAATCTAATAATTCTTAAAATATTTAAATGATAATAATTTCAATCATAGAAAATTAATAAAGATTAATTTTAATTGATGAGAAATGAACTTCCATCTCTTTGTCTATCTCTACCCATCTTTGGTCTTCAACGCCAAGTTGCATTGATTTGGCCTGCAAAATCATAACAATAACAAAATTTAGAAATTTAAAAGGCAAAACAAAAGAGGACATTGAAATTTAGATAATGAAAAGGCATATACCAATTTGCAGTATTTGAGGGCGTGCAAGTTAAAACATCTCCAGGTAGTCTGCAGCTCTCATGGTGGTCGAGGTTAGACACATGCTTCCATAAGCCATAGATGATGGTGAAAGTCAGAAGCCTATGAGAATACATCAACCATTTATATCTATGGAAGCTAAGGAGGTTGGGGCTCAATTACAAAAGAAAATGACTCAAGCCTTCTTTAATTGCAGAAAAAAGAGGTGAGAAAAAAAATCACATATGCTATAAAAGCTTCCATTACCATATGTAATCAACACTGTAATGAGATGCCTTGACTTTGATTTTAATAGTTGCAAATAAAATATTAACGATGAAGATTTAAATAGCACCCAATGAGACCCTAATGCCAAATAACAACAATAAGAAAGTTTTAACTTATAATGCATCAATTTGTAATAAGCTGCAGCTTGAAGAGATGATGGATGAATTCAAAGATTTGATGTGTATATATAGTGAACCAATAACCTTTTAATGATTGACAGGCTATCAACGTAAATTATTAGTAAGTAATGCTTTGTTTAATGACATAATAATTTTAAATGAAATTTAACAATTTTACTATTTTATTCTACGTATATGGAAAAGAGGTATGGTTTAATGGAAAAAATAAATAAAATTAATTTCAAGGAATCAAATGTTCAAATGCTTTTAATTCGAATTTCAAAACTAAGGAGAGAATCAAATTATCATTAACTAATTTAAAGCACCTATAAAATCAAATAAATAAATATCAAATTATTCAAATCATCATTCCCTTAATAAATAAACATAAAATACTCCCTCGCTCCCATTTTATTTGCCTTTTAATATTTTAACACAAAGATTAAGAAAGATAATAAATAATCTAATAAATTATATAATTTTATTGAATTATCCTTAATTAATACTCATTTACTATTTATACTATTGGTTTCTTGAAACAATATATTATTAAATGTTTAATGGTATGATTGAAAAAAAAATTAATTCGTCATTGATTTCTAAAATAATAAATAAAATGAGACATTTAAAATTATCTAAAATAACATATAAAATGGTACGAAGGGAGTACTATCAAACAATACTTGTAATCATTCATTAGATGAACAATAAGACATTTATATGTGCTTCCAAATATAATAATATACTAATAAAGATTTTAGTAACAATTTTTACCAAAAAAAAAATAATGCCAATTAGAACCAATAAACAATAAATGTAGTTAAATTACCAATAATAAAGAAATTACTAAATAAAGACCTATGTTCTTATATAAACTAGATTGTCTTATCGGTGCAATGCATGGGACATATAAAAATAAAAAAAATTGATCTTATAGAATATATATAACATTAAATTCATAAAAAGACAATGATACAAAATTTACAACATTTGAGTAAAAAATAAGTAAAAAAAATAATAGAATTAAAAGATTTAAAATTTAAATATAAAAAATACATTTATGTTATTTGAGAAGGAATAATAGAAGAAAAAATAATCATAAACCGAAGGTGTAAAGTATTTTTCTGTTACACATTTGATATAATTTGATATATTCAAATATGAAAAAGAAGTTAAATTAATAATAAGGGTATGAATAGAGGGAAAATAAAAATATGTGGAGATAATTTAAAAAATATATATAAAATAAGGTGATCAGAGGAAAGAGATAAAATAGAATATAAAAAGAAAATAGAAAAAAAGGGAAAATACATGTAGAAATATTTTATAATATCTAATGAAATATAGAAAATTTAAATGAATAAAAATTAAAAGTAAAAAGTAAAAAATATTAAAATAATTTAAGAAATAAAATATTAAAGAAAATGAGAAAAGTGGGGAAGAATACTGTTTATAACAATGCTTATGAATAATATTTTTTTCTTTTAGAAATATTAATATATATATATATTTAAGTAAAAAGTAAGTAAAAAATAATAGAGTTAAAAGATTTAAAATTTAAATATGAAAAATACGTTTATATTATTTGATAGGGAATAATAAAAGAAAAAATAGTAATAAATTGAATGTGCAAAATATTTTTCTGTTGTACATTTGATTTTATTTAATATAATTAAATAATGGAGAGAAGTTAAATTAATAATAAGTATATGAATAGAGAGAATAAAAATATGGTGAGATAATTTAAAAAATATATATAAAATAAGGTGATTAGAAACAAAGGGAGAATAGAAAATAAAAATAAAATAGAAAAAAGGAAAAATATATGGAGAAATATTTTATAATATTTGATAAAATATAGAAAATTTAAATAAAAATTAAAAGTAAAAAGTAAAAATGTTATAGTAATTTTTTAAAAGAGAGAATGCTAAAGAGGGTGTGAGAGAGTGGGGAATTAAAATTTTAAAATAAAATATGTTAAAATAATTTAAGAAATAAAATATTAAAGAAAGTGGGAAAGTAGCGAAGAATACTGTTCATAACAATATGTATGAACAATTTTTTTTCTTAGAAATATTAATATATATATAGATAGATGACATTTTTGTAATCAATCAATTGTCATTCATGAATTAATTGGTGATTTATTAATTGATGATTTTAAGTACCTTACAATGAAGAGCATTAATTACTGATTTTGTGACAATTATTTTTCATGATTTATTATTTGAAAAAAATCAATTCTATTGTAATTTGTAATAGAATAATTGACACCTCAATTGTCATGTAGGCGTTTCATGACAAAATTTCCAAACTTACATTAGCAAATGATGTGGCATAGCAGGGTTCAAATTTGGAAACATGCTTTTATATATATAATAAATTACAATGTATGAATTCTAAATGTAAAAATAAGTAAGCAATAAGTACTTTGGCTACACAAACGAGACGCTTCAAGTATTGGATTTGGATTTTCTACAATACCTAATTTTTTTAGTTACTTAAATGCATTATAAAAGTTAAGATAATTATATTATTTTTTAATATTTATTTTATGAATAACAAATTTATCTCCCTTTAATACTCTACACTTAAATAATTGAGGGAGGTAAACATTACAGGTTTCAAAGAATTCTCTACTAGTAAGACATTGTAGGATCATGCCAATCACTTTAACGGTTTTGGTTAAATATTTCAATTGTTTTAATTCAATCTCTTTTTTCTAATGGAGTGAAGGTGTAAGGTTTGTTTCACAGCATTTTTTATTTTATTATTCTTAAAACCATTTTATAGAATTATTTTTTAAAATAAGTTTTGAGAATAAGAAAATAAAAAATTTATTTGAATAATTATTACTAAAATCATAACTAGTAAGTATTAAATATGTTATTTAAAATTTATAACTTTATTATTAATAAAATGAGTATTTTTCATCTTTTCTTGTACTTTTCAAAATAAAAACTACAAAACACCTTAAAAATATTCTTAGTTTTCTATTATATTTTTTGAAACATTTTATCAAAAATAAGTTTATCAAATAAATTTTTTTTATTTTTCTATCTTGGAAAAGAGAAACTGTTTTAAAAATATGAATCAAACATGCTTTTAATAATCTAGTTCTGTCAAAAACAAAAAGGGCTCGAACTAATGAGCGTCTGATCAAGTTAGCATTCTTTGAAGTTGAGATTTCGATTCATGAGGGGTGTAACAGCGTTAAATAAATTAAGGTCTTAAATAGGTCTTTTAATCGGTACTCATGAACTACCATAAGATTCTATATAGTGAAATTTAGATTAGTTTGGGGTGAACAATAAACCCAGAATATTTCGGGAAACCGTGTGATAAAGTAGGGTGTGGGTTCATGGGGAACATGGACTCATGGCAAAGGCTTTTGGGCCCGTAGGCCTTTGCATCCAAAAAGGTTGGGCAAAAAAAAAACATCGTCCCCTGGCTATAAAATTCCTCCATTTCCGATCTCCGAACCCTCTCATCAGCCACCCGCAAAGCTGCCTTGCGTCTGCCGATTACACTGGTTGTATCAACTAACAAATTTCATTTGCAGGCTCTCCGAACCGTAAACTTCTCTTTCCATCCCACTCTTCGCGCAGTTATTCTCATCCCATTCTAAAACCCTTGATTTTGCAGGCTTAGTTCTGGGTTTGTTTTTGAAAATTCAATGCCCCGGTTTGACTAACCAGGTCCACCGTGGTTGGATTTGCAGAATATGGGGGAAACAAAGGACGAAGGGTACGAGGAAGAGCTTCTTGACTACGAAGAGGAAGAAGACAAAGCTCCTGATTCCGTTGGAACCAAAGCCAATGGTGAAGCTGTAAAGAAGTGAGTTTAATGTTGTTTATTATAGCTTATTGTGGCCCTGTGTCCGCTTCCGAAATGTCTGCTACTCGGATTTGTTTGATTGGACTGATTAGATGGGAGAATTGATCGGTAAAGCTAGGCGTTCATGCAAATCATACCCTATAAATGTTGTGAAGGATATGAAATTTCGAACTGTTTGTGATGAATGAAATATTTGACCCGAGCGTTGGGTTAAGATATAAAGTTGTCCAATATTGTATTTAAACTTTGCAAGAAAGCTTCTTCTTCTTTTTCTTCTTCTTCTTCTTCTCCTTTCTTCCTACTTTTGATTGCCCGTGAAGTATAAATCTATAGGAACGGGTATATCGATAGAAGTTTGCAAGGAACACTAACTTGAAAATAAGTATGATCTGATTTTATTTTTTTTATCTTCTTAAAGTTAATAGTTTCAATTAGTATGCAAACGAATATTGTGGGCCATGATTTTCTCTTTACCTGCATATTTTTATACCCTCTATTACTTTTATGTTGGCAGGGGCTACGTTGGGATTCATAGTTCGGGATTCAGAGACTTTCTTCTGAAGCCAGAGCTTCTTCGTGCCATTGTAGACTCAGGATTTGAGCATCCCTCTGAAGGCAAATTATCAAAATCCCTAAATATGTTAGCTTATGCCATCCCAAACCACGTTCTGGGATGAAAACGCAGATTCATTCCCCAAGCGGTTTTGGGGGTGGTGTTGCTAACAGACCCTTAGTCGTTCATGTTTTATCTATTTTTATGACTTTTGGGGACTTTGGGATTTAATCGTGAATTTGTGATTTGAACTATTGTTTGGAATCATGCTATTTTTGTAGAACAAAGTTAATGTAGCTTATTTTTTTTCCATTTTATTTTTTTTTGTTCTCATTACTATGGTTATTTATTTCTAGTTTGGAGTTTTGGGGGTTTTGAAAAAGTTTGGATAATTCATACTCATTATTTTTCTTTTTTTGTATATGGTTGATAACCATGAAACTCATGAAAATGGCACCACTCTTATGCCTTTGTTTAATTTTCATTTTGCAGGTAATTCTTCTATAATAATCTTTTGGAGACTTGATATGGTTTGGTAAGCTATTAAATTAAAAGGGTCTAAAAGTTTCTTTGGTTTTTTTTCTTACAATTGGCTCCTTTGGCCCTGCTTTCTGTGGTTCTTCATCAGTACAACATGAGTGCATTCCTCAAGCAATCCTTGGAATGGATGTCATTTGTCAAGCTAAATCTGGAATGGGAAAGACTGCTGTCTTTGTTCTCTCAACCTTGCAGCAGATTGATCCTGTTGCTGGCCAAGTTGCAGCACTTGTTCTGTGTCATACAAGGGAATTAGCATACCAGGTAATTATGGGGTATTTAATCTGAGGGAAAAAAATCTTAAAGCACTTAATATTATTTTGTAGCGTACTGGGTAATTATGTGTACAATCTGTCTTATGTAGATATGTCATGAGTTCGAGAGGTTCAGTACCTACTTGCCTGATCTCAAGGTTGCTGTCTTTTATGGTGGTGTCAACATTAAAGTTCACAAGGATCTGTTGAAAAATGAGTGCCCTCATATTGTTGTTGGAACACCTGGAAGAATTCTAGCATTGGCTAGGGATAAGGATCTTTCATTAAAGAATGTCAGGCATTTTATTTTAGATGAATGTGATAAGATGCTGGAATCGCTGGGTATGTTTGATTGCTCAGCCTTGAATCCTAATAGATTTTCTGTGGATTTAATATGGTTTTAATTGTACTCATTGTGCTTTTTATAGACATGAGGAGAGATGTGCAAGAGATTTTCAAGATGACTCCTCACGATAAGCAAGTTATGATGTTTTCTGCAACACTCAGCAAGGAAATTCGCCCAGTCTGCAAGAAATTTATGCAAGATGTAATGTCCCATAGCCAGTACTACTTGAATTAGAAGTCTCTTTTTGATCTTGCCCACATTCCATGAGAGCCTGTCTAGCTATTTAGGATGCTGTGGTTCTGTTGCTATTGATCAGGGTTCTATTTGTTCGGTGCTTTATTCCAGCCAAGTTTTAGGATGTCCGGCTGGTTGGGTGAAGTGTGTGATTTGGGGGCAGCAAATGGGGCTAGTAGTTTGACCTGCCTTCACTTTGTGCTTGGTATTTTTTCTCTTTGTTCGCATTTGAAATTTTTTAGGGGTCTCTACTAGCCTGTGCTTGTCAAATGAGGTCTTTCACAACCTGGATTATTCCTTTTTCTTTATATTTTCTCCTTTGAGAGGGGGATGGGGTGCTTTCTGGGGATCTTGCTGCTAATGTTCTTAGTCTTAGTCTGTCAAGATTCTATGGCGCTTGCTTGGCATGACTTAAATAAAAGGTATCTGCAAGGAGACAAAACAGATGGACCAGAACTGTGATACAAGGGACCTGAATCCATCATTCATTTCCTTCTGGATTCCATTAGCTTGAGGAAGGCCCCTAATATGATTTACTGTCACATTTGTTCCTTACAGCCGATGGAAATTTATGTTGATGACGAGGCCAAGTTGACCCTTCATGGACTTGTGCAGGTGGGCTATTTATAGCTAAGATCTCATTATTTTTATTTTTTAAGAAATTTCTTGTGAGCTGTAGATGGCTTACATGGATGATTTTAAATGGCAGCACTACATCAAATTGAAAGAGGAAGAAAAGAACCGGAAGTTGAATGATCTTCTTGATGCACTAGACTTCAACCAAGTTGTTATCTTCGTGAAGAGTGTAAGTAGAGCAGCTGAGCTGGACAAACTACTTGTGGAGTGCAACTTTCCATCTATATGCATCCACTCTGGCATGTCGCAGGAGGAAAGGTTTGTATTGTGAGGATATCAGTGGATGAAGAGAAACTATACAGATGTTCGATTGCTGAATCAATTGTTCATGATTGTGTTGTGTTTCGTCATGACTTATAAATGTTAGTTGTTTGTTTGAATCCTGTTGCGTTGCCTTAAAATGATGAGGAGTAACTTAGGTTGAGGTTTCTGAATGGAATACTTTAGTGATTAACTCAGATTGTGATGTACTAGTACACTAGTAAAGGGTACCATTCTTGGTGGGAGAAAGGTCTAGCTTGGACAATTATGGATGTGGCTGTGTAAGGTGTGATGCCTATGGCATCTACTTCCATCCACTATTTGTCTTGCTTTCTCATGATAGTCCTGTATTTATTACCTCATGAAAAGGTTCAATTACTTTTGCTTACTAATTTTAAATCTTTTAGCATAAGTGGTTCTATACAATCTGCACTGGTAACCTGTGAGACTGATTTATATTATGTGTTTGTAGGTTAAGGCGTTATAAAGGTTTTAAGGAGGGGCATACCAGGATTCTTGTAGCAACAGATTTGGTTGGTAGGGGAATTGACATTGAACGTGTTAACATTGTGATAAACTATGACATGCCTGATTCTGCAGACACCTACTTGCACAGGGTATCATTAGAAAAATCTTGTCTTCTCAATTTTAGGGCCATATTTTTTTCAGACCAAAAAGATTTTACAGCTTATCTTTTTTTGGATGGGATTTTGTCCAGGTTGGCAGAGCTGGAAGGTTTGGCACTAAAGGTCTTGCAATTACATTTGTTTCATGTGCATCTGATGTTGATGTTCTCAACAATGTAAGGGTTTTTTTTTTCCCCAAATAATTGTATTGATGATGGGCTCGTTGGCAGTTCTAAATTTTAATATTTTGTATTTCAGGTTCAGTCAAGGTTCGAAGTTGATATAAAGCAGCTTCCTGAGCAGATTGATACCTCTACCTACAGTAAGTTCTTTCTCATACGTATAATTGGTTCACATGATGGTCCATTGAGATTATCCTGTACTATGTTCTTATGTATACGTGCGCTTACTTATTTTCTTTCGCCATCCTGTTAGCTTGGTATGCAACCATATAGTATTATCATTAATATGCTGGTTGTCACCTGCTGATAAACGCACATTGTAGCCTTTTATTTTCTGCGTGACTTGGTGGCTTTTTTTATTTTTTCTGGGGACCTGACTTGGTGGCTTTAAAGTTAAAATGTTTTCTTTAAATTTCAGTAGCTTTCTTTTGTGCCATTTGGAAAATTTTTCCAATGTATTCTTCGAGTGGTTCATTGCATCATTGCACCAAAGGCAGTAATCAGTTATGAGACTCGAATTTTGCACTTCCTTAAATTGCAGTACCTCCTCATTGGCAGTTGTTTCAATGCTATTTTGAGACACTTTTAAGTTTCTTAGTTCCTTGACGTTTTATGCAGTGCCATCATAGAAGTATGGATGATCGAAGCATAATTGGTTCTCATGATGTCTTGAGGTGGACAGGCTTATACATTTATGGGGTTTCATTGTATTATTATGTTCTATAGATTTGTTCGTACCAAGCTACCTGTAGAGGCGCAGACCTGACAGCTCTCTATTATACTATTTAATTTAATTTTCTAAATTTCTTACAGATAATTTGTTGATTTTGTTTATCCTATCATTAACGTTTAGATTTTACAATTGAATAATTCACCAATTATCTCCTCATTATTAATATTAACTCTGATATTGGTTGATTGCTAAAAAATATTTATTTACTAAGCCTTAAATATTATAAAGGGAAAGTAGAATTTTAAATTTTAAAAATAAAAGATATATTTGATTTATTCATCCAATATTAATGAATTTTAGATTTTGAATTTGGCTTCTAAATTCATTTTTTTTTTTGGAAAAAACCTTTTTTCTGATTATTTTGAAAAAATTATTCTATCCTTTATATAAAATAAATATTCGAAGTTATTTATTTCCTTTAAATTTTTGAAGTTATATTCAAGGTATTAAAAACCGGACCAGTCATTGAACCAGATAAGGCAACGGTTCAAGGTTCAAAGTTCGGACCGTGGTCAGACCGGTTGTGAATAAATTAATATATTTTTAATAATATAGTCAATTGATATTCTATTTTCATATTATTTGTTAGGTAAATTTATCATTATTAATCATTATGTATCATAATAATACTTATAACATATTATAATATAGAAAGAAAAAAAATTATACTAAAAATAATACTACTTAACACTAAAAACAATATTATTTTATTTTAAAAAAATTAAAAAAAAAAATCGGACCGGTTCAACCCGGTTTTATACCGGTTTTTGACCTGTTCTTGACTGATTCCCACCGGTTCCAATTCCTCCCGGTTTTCAGCTATTCCCGGATCGGACCAGGGGCCGGTTCCCGGTCGGACCGGTCGAACCGGCTAGTCCGGTCCGGTTTTTTATACAATGGTTATATCTATATATATTATTTATAATTTTTTATAATTATAATTTTAGTTTTTTAAATAAATTTATATTAAATTTTTTATTATTTATATACTATAAAGTATAACAATGTAAAATTTAAAATTATCTAGAAATATTTTTTAGTTCTCAAAGCCTAATAATGAGAATTTCAAATTTTTAATTTTGTAAAAAAAAATTTTGGTATTACTTAATCTTTCATTTTATTAATAAAGTCTAATATGACATGGAGTGCTTTTTAACATCATCAAGACATAAGAAACCATACTAGTTATCTTTCCCCGCGCGATGCGATGTGATGTGCGAGATGAACAAAGATTTTGTATTTGTTACCTATATTGAATGATGTATTTGATTTATTAGATTATTATAAGCAAATATATTAAAAAAAAATCTTAGATACTTTGACATCATATTTTTTTTATGCTAACATAAGCACATTTAGTGCCTGTTTGAATATCACTCATAAGTGATTATGAGGAGAAATAATCACTTATGGGGAGAGATTGCCCAACATATCCTACTTTTTAATAAATACTTATATTTTAAATAAGTGTTTATGGAAAAAACTGATTTTTTCTACTTATAATAATCACTTATCCTCTTATAATTATTTATTTTATTTTTTCTTCTTACTATCCATCAAATAATCACTTAAACTACCAAAATCCAAACACATTTATTTTCTTAAAATTACTTATGGGGTAAAAATATCCAAACAAAAATCACTTTTGATATAATCACTTATTCTTATAGTCTATTATGAATAAACACTTATCCTCATAATCACTTATAAATTAATCCAAACACACCCTTACTACCATTTGTAACTTAAGTTCCATCCTTCTTGCTTACTGTTACATGTAATTCCTTTAATTAAAAAAATATCATAAAGAAAAAAACTTAGATAAGATAATACTTGGTAAAATACTTATATGATTTATCCTTTAATCCTTGCCATTTTCTGCACGCAGCGATCTCCTCATACAGACTCACAAGCACTGTACATAGAAATGGTATACTTAAATATCATTGAGCAAGCACTCCTTATGACACAAAGATATCATATTCATTTTGTACATCATCCAAAAAATTGTGATTCATATTGTAATGGGGAGGAGTTTCAATGCCCTTTTAAGTTAAGATCAGTGGTTGCTGCTTATTATTTTTAGTTGTGCTATTGTCTCGACCTATTGTATTAGATAATATTATCTAATACAATCTATTAAATTAGCTTTCATATATACAAATATAAAAGATAAGGAACATACCTATTAGAACATTTGTCTTAGGCTTCCCGGCAACAATGTCAGATATAGGTACAAAATCAAATGAATCAGGAGGGATAGCATCTTCATACTCTTTTCACTGCTGAATGTGACTATGGCCATGAAAGGTGATGTTGGAGGAGTGTGGTGTTGTACAATATGCAACATTATTGTCTTTGACTTTGAAATATTCAATCAAGTAGCACTTCCCCTCAGCTAGAACGTTGTTGTACTTATCAAATAGAGCTGAGGTCATAACGCTAGCTTGTATCTTAG